>JAZHEH010000113.1:1200000-1800000 GCA_036589455.1 Ateles fusciceps | reverse complement strand
AGTCCTCGTGACCCATCAGCTCCTCTTACCTTTATGGCTCCCGGCTCCCCCAGTGGTGAGCCACCCTGGAGTACCCTGATAGCTTTGTGTGGCTCAGCGGAATCTCAGGGCACTGCCGGTGGCCATCTTTGTCAACTCTTCTTAATGTCAGAGGCATTTGAACCAGAGTGGCTCCATCTTGAATAGGGGCTGGGTAAAATAAGGTTGAGACCTACTGGGCTGCATTCCCAGTAAGTTAGGCATTCTAAGTCACAGAATGAGATTGGAGGTCAGCACAAGCTACTGGTCATGATGACCTAGCTGATAAAACAGATTGTGGTAAAGGAGTTACCAAAATCTGCCAAAACCAATATGGCAATGAGAGTGACCTCTGGTCATCCTCACTGCTCATTATACACTAATTATAATGCATTAACATGGTAAAAGACACTCCCACCAGCACCATGACAACTGACAAATGCCATGACAAAATCAGAAAGTTACCATACATGGTCCAAAAAGGGGAGGAGCCTCAGTTCCGGGAATTACCCATTCCTTTCCCAGAAAACTCATGAATAATCCACTATTTGTCTAACATATAATCAAGAAGCAGCTATAAGTATCCTTAGGCTAGGAGCTCAAGCTGCTGCTCTGCCTATGACGTAGCCATTCTTTATTCCATTACTTTCTTAATAAACTTGCTTTCAGTTTATTCACTGGACTTGCCCTGAATTCCTTCTTGCACAAGATCCAAAAACCCTCTCTTAGTATCTAGATTGGGACCACTTTTCCAGTACCATTAATGCTCCAAGCACAGAAGTCCAGTTTTTGCTGGGATGCTTCTATTTATGGGGGAGCCACACAGAGTGAAGTTTTCCCATTGTTGGTGGGGCGGGGGCTCTGAGAGCATGGGCAAAGGCATTGAAGCTGGAGAGGAGAAAAGGGGCCAACCTTGACTAAAGCCTTAAGAGGGTGCCAGTGACACCTGACACAGCTCTCTGCAAGTCATCTCACCTAATCTTCCTAACAATCTTGGTGTCAGAGGCATTTGAACCACAGCAACTCCATCTTGAACAGGGGCTGGGTAAAGTGAGGCTGAGACCTACTGGGCTGCGTTCCCAGACAGTTAAAGCATTCTAAGTCACAGGATGAGTGAGATAGGAGGTAGGCACAAGATACAAGTCATAAAGACCTTGCTGATAAAACAGGTTGCAGTAAAGTAGCCGGCTAAATCCCACCAACACCAAGATGGTGACGAGAGTGACCTCTGGTCTTCCTCATGCTACACTCCCACCAGGGCCATGACAGTTTGCAAATGCCATGGCAACATCAGGAAGTTACCCTACATATATAATCAGAAACAACCATACAAATGGGCACCCAGCAGCCCTCGGGGCTGCACTGCCTATGGAGCAGCCACTCCATATTCCTTTTTCTTTCCTTAGTTTTTTTCTCTTTGAGATGGAGTTTTGCTCTGCCCCCCGGGCTAAAGTACAGTGGGGCCATCTCCACTCACTGCAACCTCTGCCTCCCAGGTTCAAGCGATTCTCCTGCCTCAACCTCTGGAGTAGCTGGAACTACAGGTGCACGCCATCATGCCTGGCTAATTTTTGTATTTTTAATAGAGATGGTATCTCATTGTGTTGGACAGGCTGGCCTTGAACCCCTGACCTCAGGTGATCCACCTGCCTTGGCCTCCCAAAGTGCTGGGGTTACAGGCATGAACCACGGCTTTTATTTTATGGACTCCCCTTAATTCTTTCTTGTGCAAGATCCAAGAACCCTCTCTTGGAGTCTGGGTGTGGACCCCCTTCTGGTAACTTTGGGAGGAATGATTAATCATCCTTGTTTTAGAGATGAGAACATTGAGACTTGGAGACAATGGGTCACTTGCTGGAGGATATACATCGGGGGATGTCTGAACCTGAGCACCTTGCCTTGTGCCGCATGCTGGTCAGGACACAGAGTCCAACCTGATCTCTCTGGGAGGGCAACTCCTGCAGTGTCCTCACCTTAAGCATGCCCCCGGCCACCCTGCCCTTCTCTCTTAGAGGCCCTGGGTCTCTGGGAGCCCTTGAGAGAAAACTATCACCACCTTCATTTACACCCATGGATTCAGAGGAAGGAGATTTTCAATTACTGAATACTTACTAAGTGCCAAAAATCTCTCATCTGCTTTGCTCCATTATATCACATATCTCTTAAGACAGGTTGCAGAGTTTATACCTAGTAAGTATTCGTTGAGTGGACAAAGGCATGTCCCTTGCAGAGACAAAAATGGAGGCTGTAAGAGGCTGGTTGTCATTCCCACCCCACAGCAGATAAGGAAAGCTGGGACTTGAATCCAAGACTAGCTGGCTCAGGGCTCAGGCCCCTGGCCCCAGAGGAAGCCACACATCCTCAACCACATTGAATTTACCCCTGCACCCCACCCCCCAACCCTAGAGCTCAAAGTCCCTGGGGGAGATTAAGGCTAATCAGCTGTGTTTATAAAAGGTAGGTGTAGAAGTCTCCAGACCCTGGTTACTCATTACATTGTACTAAATGCTGATATTGCAACCCTCATAAATAGGCCAAAGGGTGGTAAGTCACCAAAAGGCCAAGCCAGACAAACAAGAGCCTTATTAACCAAGGGCCTGCCTTCCAGGCCTGCCAGCTTCCCAGCAGCCGTGGAGGGGGCCAAAACTAGGGCCTCTGCCAAGGTGGCCGAGGATCAAAGGCTGGGCTTGTTTGCTAGGCCTAGCTCATCAGGAATCTGAAAACCTGGCAATGGAAAGGAGCCCTTGACTTTGGTGCCAACTCCCAGAGCCTCTTAAAGGCCCCATTGCTGAGCGATTTTAGGAAAGGTGTCCCTGAGTCCTGCTTCCTCTGACCCCATGTGGCTCACTGTGGGGAAATGGGGAAATGGGCTTTCTTCCTACTTTCCTCGGGGACATCTGGGGGGCTTGGCTGTCTTCTCTCCCACTGAACTCAGGGCCTCAGCTGCCACCACTGCTCTGGTCTTCAGGCTGGATTGAAGTGAGGGACACTGGTGACATTCTTTGGCAACCCTAAGATAAGCTTAGTTATCTAGTGTTCTTGGCTTCAAAATTTGCATGAATTTTTGTGGAGAAACAGAGAGATGGGAAGGAGAATGACTGCCAGAGGAAACAAACAACAATTGAGAAAAGTTCTGGATTTCCCCCAGTCACTGTCCTGGTTGGTGGGTACATGAGTTTGCTATGAGGATTATTGCAAATAACCAAAAACTCATTGGCTTAAAACACCATGAATTTGTTACTGTAAAGTTCTAGAGGTCAGAAGCTTAAAATGCAACTCCATGGGCTTCAATCGAGGCAGGTCTGCGTTTGTTCGGGAGGCTCCAGAGAAGAATTCATTTCCTTGCTCATTCCAGCTCCTGGGGGTTGCCATCATTCTTTGGCTCAGGGCCCCACATCACTCCATTATTACGTCTCCTTATCTGCCTCCCTCTTATAGGGACCTTTGTGATGACATTGGCCCAACTCAGATAATCGAGGGTAGTATCTCCCCCTAGAGATCCTTAATTTAATCACATCTGCAAAATCCCTTTTGCTATACAGGATAAGCTATCCCCAGGTTCTGGAGATTAGGACATGGGGGCCGTTATTCAGCAAACCGCAGTGGCTGGAGCTCTTCCTGCAATGATCATAGACATTTTGTCCCAAAGGGCACCAAGCTTCCCAAGGACCCAAAAGCACAGGCATCCCAGACTTCTTGCTTGAGGCTGTATCCCCATGGCTCAAGGAGTAGGCATGGGAGACCCCTCCCTCAGGAAGGCAGGGTGCACCTTTGGGCCTCCAGATGGGGAGGTTCTCATGTTGCCAGGCTTTGGACCCTCAGCAGTACCCCATGGAGCTTTGGCTTCTGTTTCTCAATCATATTTCCACTCTTGGGCTTGGGTTTGCAACCAGACTTGGCTGTGCCAAGGTCATGTGTGATTTAGTCTCCTTCTGACCCTCCATTTCTTCATAGGCATGAAAAAGCCCAAAACCGTCTCTTTCACAGGCTGCTGTGAGGATGGACTGAAATGGTGGCCACATAGCTCAGATACCTGTGAAGGTTTCCTTGGCCCCTGGAATCAGGATATTTGAAAAATACAGCTCAGATACTAGCACTTCCCTGCTTTAAATCCTGCAGTGGTCCCCCTGCCAGCACTTAAAATTAAGACCTAAATGCCCCTCCTGGAACCTGTTGGAACTGCATGATCTGACCACTGCCTACCTCTCTGATCTCACCCCAAATCATCCTCTCTTTGGCTTGCCAGGCACCAATCACACTGACTTGTTTCTTGTTCCTTGAACACATGGGACTGTGATTCTCTTATTCAAGTTTCTCTTGCTATAAAAGAATACCACAGACTGGGTAATTTATAAAGAAAAGTGTATTTCTTACAGTTCTGGATGCTGGGCAGTCCCAGGGCATCACACTGGGAGCTGGTGAGGGTTATTCTGAGGCAGAAGGCTGAAGGGAGAGAGGAGGCAAGAGAAAAGCAGTGGCCAGACTTTCGCAGTAACTCACTCACTCCCATGATAGCAGTATTAATCTATATATGAGGGCTAACATTGTCACAGTGCATCAAGTTCCCAACATAGGAGCTTCCATGGGGTACCTTTAAACCATAGCAAGGTCCCACTTCTGAGATTTGTCCTTGTTTTCCTTTGATTCTAGAACACTCTTCCCCAGAAACTGGAGAAGCTGTCTAGTTCCTCTTCAGATCTCAGCCCAAATCCCACATCCTCAAACAGTCTTGACTTGGCCACTCAATACGAATTAGTTAACCCAATATGAATTAGTACTCCCAGTCTTGATACTTCCTTTATTTCCTTCATAGCATTTGTCTCATTCCTCCTCCTCCTCCTCCTCCTCCTCCTCCTCCTCCTCCTCCTCCTCCTCCTCCTGGGCACCCTGCTGGACCACATTTCAAGCCTTGTTTGCAGTGAGGTGTGGGTGGCTTTATGACAATGTCCTGGTCAATGGTATATGGGTGTGAGTAGCATGGTCCCTTTTGAGTCCTGGTTTGAAAAAAATCTCCCACATTGTCCTCTGTGCTCTCTGTACCCCTGTCTGTAAGGGCAGGCACAGAGGTTTCAGTGAGGACTAGATGTTATTAGCCAATGGTGGAGTCATGAGAGAGTGGAGCCTATACCCCCACATCACCCCTACATCAAGGGAAACCTCCTAATAAACCACCATATTGAGTTTCTCTGTGAGAAAAGAATGCATTTTCATTGTCTTAAGCCACTGAGATTTTGCAGGTGTCAGCCAACCTGACATTTTTATTTGTATTATATTTTCTTACTCGTTTATTGCCTGTCTTTTGCTGCTAAAGCAGAACCTCCATGAAGCCAGTCCCTGGCTATTTTTCTCCCTATTGTTGCCTCAGCAAATAACAGTCTCTGGTGCACAATCAAAGCTTGTTGAATGAATAAATAAATGAATGAATAAACAAACTGGCTTGACTTCCCTTTCCATGTTCTATGGAGATACAAAGCCCGCCCCAAGTGTCTGCTCATTTCTAAGGACTTGGGTTCAAGGGCTCAGGGTTCTGGCCCTTTGCCTTTCTTCCTGTTGAATTCATTAATTTTCAGTGTCATCATTCCAACTTTATTCATATTATGATAAGTCAGGCATGAGGCTCCATCCCTTTCTGTGACACACACACACACACACACACACACACTCACACACACACTCACAGCAGCCCAAGGCCTTTGTGTGTGTGCAGGGTCCTTGGCTAACGGTGGAAGGCAGAGTAGAGCCTTCACTGCATAGCTAGGTCTGCTCCTGCAACAACCTATTTTTTGAAATGTGTTTATGTATTTATTTACTGACACAGGGTCTCACTTTATCACCCAGGCTGAAATGTAGTGACTCCATCACCACTCCCTGCGGCCTCGACCTCCTGGGCTCAAACTATTCTTCCACCTCAGCCTCCTGAGTAGCTGGGACCTCAGGTGTGTACCACCACACCTAGTTAATTTTTTTTTTTTTTTTGGTAGAATCTCACTACGTTGCCCAGGCTGGTCTTAAACTCCTGGGCCTATGCGATCCTCCTGTCTCAGCCTCCCAAAGTGCTGGAGTCCTAGGCATGAACAACTATACTCAGCAATGACCCATTTTTAAATGTCTAGCACCACCCCTTATCTCGCCCAGGCCATTTTCACTGCCATTCCCTCCACATTTTGTTTTAATGGTGCAAGAGTTTTCTGGTTCTACTCTTCTTTTTCTGCCTCTCCTCTATCCGATTGTGCTTTTTGACTCAACAACAGCTGCAACCATATATCCCATCTCACATGCTCTTCTACCATATAACCCTGCCGTGCTCCCAACCAGAGTGGTGGTTTCTGCCCCTGCCCCTGGACTGTGCAGCCTGTGATGGCTCCACCCAAGCAGGGCATGGAGAGAGTAATTATGTTCCCTACAAAGCAGCTTCTGCCTCCTCCACTGGATGCTGTTTTTGGAAACCTGAGCTGACAGGTGGGAGGTTCGACTCCCCTGAGCCACAGTACTGTGAGGAAGTCCTGATCACACAGAGAGCCTGTGTCAGATGCTCTGGTCGCCAGCCCTGGATGAGGCCCCATCTGTAACAAGTGAAAATGGCTTTTGATGGCCCCCGCTGCCTACTGTTGAGTCACCCCAATCGGGTGAGTCTTCCCAGTGGAGGTCCCAAACTTCCTGGAGCAGAGAGGAGCCACCCCTGCTGTGCACTGTCCCAATCCCTGACACACAGAACTCATGAGCACAGTAAAATTGTTGTTTTATAACACTAAGTTTTAGGGTCTTTGCTCTACAGCAATACAGCAACAGGAACATCTCTTCCCAGCTCTCTCAGACGCAAAGAAAAAATTCCCTTTATTTTCCTAAACAGAGGGGTACAGTTGGTTCTTTTGTTGTCTCAGTCCCTGCCCTCAGGGTCTCACATTCTGTCCCAAGTGGCTTGCGAAGGTATTTTCCTAAACAAAGCTCAGAGGTGCTCTGATGCCAGCAATTAAGAAAGCAAAGTGTTTTATCTCTGCCAAGTTTTTTAGTACTTGGCACATAAGATGCTTAATGAATGTTGGTTTTGAATTTCCTATTCTTCTTTGAACTCATGGGGACCGGGAAGGTGAGTAGAAGGCTGGAATAGGGAATAATGTGTCAGGATTCCAGAGATATGCATTGGCTCACACTGAACTCAGCATCTGTAACAAGTAGGATCCAGCAATCAAAGAGCTTCTACCGAAGGTTTAATAGAGGGAATTTAATCCAGAGAATTAGGTACAATGGTATTGGAAGAACTGAGAAGCCTTCCATGTACGGTTGCCAGACAAAATACAGAATTGCCAGTTAAATTTGCATTTTGGATAAACAATGATTTTTTACATGAAACTGTATGTTCTGTGTAATATTTGGAAATACGTTTGTTGTTTATCTGAAATGCAAATTCAACTGGGCTTCCTGTGTTTTTACTTGGTAATTTTGGTAACCCTACTCACAAGGAGGACATTGAGACAATCCAGAGGTTAGAACAGCAGGAAGCTTCCTTTGCTGGGGCTGGAGGATGGGGTATTAGCATCCCAGGGTTCATGGAGCTGGAACCTGACAAGGGCTGCCTGGCAGAGGCTGGGACCAGCGAGGAGATGCAGCCACTGTAGAGATGCTGCCTGAAAACTAACAAGGGGGGAAAAATGCCCAAACTCCTTCCTTTCTCCTGCCCTCTCTACCCTCAGTGTCTCTCATTGGCCAAACCCAACCACAGGCCATTGACAAGGGGCTTGGAAAATGTAGTTTGCCAAAGTCAAGCCTCTGGGACCCAAGCAGAGCAGGACCAGGGCACAGTGCCCATCCTGTAGGTGTCACAATATTTACCAAAAATGTGATAGTACCTAAATGTGATATTACCAAAAATGTGATATTGGTAAATACCATAAATATGATAAATACTGTATTACCAAAAATGTGATACCAGATTTCTACAGCCATTTCTTGAGCACTCCCAATATTTGTGGCTCTATATTAAGTAAACTCTATTACTTTCCTCAACCCTTAACCAAATGAGGAAGGTGTTATTTTTTTCCCACATTTTCCCACATTTTATAGGTAAGGATATTGAGTCTCAGAGAAATTAAGAAATATGTCCCAAAGCTGGGCGTGGTGGCTCGCGCCGGTAATCCCAGCATTTTGGGAGGCCAAGTCGGGGTGGATCACCTTAGATCAGGAGTTGGAGACTCACCAACCTGATGAAACCCTGTGTCTACTACAAATATAAAAATTAGCCAGGCATAGTGGAGGACCCTGTAATCCCAGCTACTCAGGAAGCTGAGGCAGGAGAATCACTTGAACCCAGGAGGCAGAGGTTGCAGTGAGCTGAGATCGCGCCATTGCACTCCAGTCTGGGTGACAAGAATAAAACTCGTTTCACAAACTAAAAATAAAAGCCAAAAAAAAAAAAAAGAAAGAAAAAAAGCAATTTGCCCCAAATCCCACATAAAATGTATATGGTGGGATCAGGTCTTTGCTGCACCAGCAGGGGGCGCTTCAGCGTGGTGGGCAGGCTAGGGAAGGGCAGTCAGCACAACTGAAAGCATCCATTCATCATAGGCTGCTGAGTCTACAAGCGACATTGCCCTGATTCGTGATGCCCGTGTGCTTTGGCTGATGCTGTACCTGAAATGCCTTCTCACGCTCTCTCTTCTTAAAGGTGTTACATTCATTGGCTCTTTCTTTCCAGCATTCAAAGCACACACGTTGACAGCCAAGTGTGTTTGAAAACAGCAGAGTATAATAGCTAAGAGCTTGAACTCTAGAGTCAGAGGTCCAGGTCAAATCCTGGCTCATTTACTAGCTCTATGACTCTGGACAAGATAATAAAGCTATCTGGGCCTTTTTGTTTTAATTTTGAGATGGAGTCTCGCTCTGTCCTTCAGGCTGGATTGCAGTCATGGGATCTCGGCTCACTGCAACCTCTGCCTCCCAGGTTCAAGCAATGCCTCAGCCACCTGAGTAGCTAGGATTATGGGCAGCACCAAAACACCTGGCTAACTTTTGTATTTTTGGTAGAGACGGGGTTTTACCATGTTGGCCAGGCTGGTCTCAAACTCCTGACCTCAAGTGATTCACCCATCTCAGCCTTCCAAAGTGGTAGGATTATAGGCATAAGGCCCCACTCCTGGCCCTTTCTGGGACTCTTATTCCTCATTTTTTATAGTGGAGCTGGTGATGTCAATGATAGTGTTGACGATGGTGGTGATGTTGAAGATGTCTGTGTGATAGGCAGACCAGCCATGGGCAGACACACAGGTTGCTCACCATTCAAGCGTGCCTCTGAGTGTATGGGGCCAGCCACAGCCCCGCCCATAGATGTGAAGGTTCAGTGAATTCTTCAATATGAAGCCCTGGCACCTACTCTGTGCCCAGCATATGTTGCCTGTTATATATATTACAGAATAATCCAAGTGCAGAATAATGTGTTAAGCATGGGGACACAAAGCTAAAAGTCCTCATGTGTTGTAACGTGGGGGAGGTAAGAGGTGGCAGGGCCCACACCTTGTTAGTGTCTTATACTGAGTTCTAACTCAGGCACTGTCGTTAGTTTCAGGGTGGACAGAGGACAGAAGGAAACAGCTCTGGCTGAGGGGTGAGGCCAGCACTCCTATTAGGACCAAGAAGGAGTTGGTCTTGTAGAGAGTGCGGGGAAGGGCATTAGAGGCAGGGAATAGCTGGGACAGAGGTACGGAGGACAGCAGGTATACAAGAGGAGAGAATGGTGAGATGTGGGGCACAGCAGGGGTGAGACGAGGAAAGGTGATGATGTGAGCCACGGAGCTGGGAGAGGTTAGCAAGAGGAAAATATTGTGGATCTCCCTAGGACCTCTGGCTTATCTTCAGTGGCAGGAAAGATTTCACAGGTGGGAATTTACTTGTGCAATGGTAGGGAGAGCAGGAGGGAGCAGGCTGGAAGGAATGACTCTCCTGATTCCTTTCTTTACCCATGGGTACCAACCCTGTTTTCCTCCTACTCCCCCACTCCCTCGTCCACCCTCATCCTTCACTTTGCCACTACTTGGACCCCTTGCCCTCAGATAGCACCCAAACCTGCAGGACACTGCATTCTGGAGCTTCCCAGTCCAGCCTGACCCCTTCAAAATGTATGTGAACTCTTATTCTCAACCCTCAGTGCTCTACTAGGAGCTCAGGAGACCCTGCTAGATAATTCGCACAAAGGGGTCCCCAGCATCTGGACTTACTGAGCTCCTTCTCATAGATCAGTTTTGCATTTCAATAAATGCCTTCAAAGTCCAATGAAGGATAGCAGTATTATTTTGTTGTGAACCTTGGGTAAGTAGCTGCATGTTCCTAAATGTGGAGCTGGTGGCCTTTGCTCCCTGGCTCTCTGCAAGAGTCAAAAAGACCAGGTACAATGGTGGACCCTAAAGTGTAAGGGGAAAAGTCAGAATCCAAGTCTAAAGCAAAGAACCCCAGGGATCTAGGTGGATCCTCCTCCCCACCCTGGGTGGACCCTTCCATGGAAGGCAACTGTCCCAAACTCCCTGACCCGAGCCTTTGGCCTTGTAGGGTCTCCTCCCTCCCACTGAGGAACATGGGCTCCAAATCTTATAGAGGATCAGAACAGGAAAGCCTTTGGGGGACCATGCTGCCCAAACCCCTTATCTTATAGATGAGAGACCTGGGGTCCGAGGAGAAACAGGGTGGTCCTGTGGCTTCCCAGTGAGTTGGGATCGATGTGGAAAGGGGTCTCTGAGCTTGACTAGTCCTTTTCATTTGCACTCAGCTCCAACCCTTCCATTTGGCTGCCTGCTTATCCACCCAACATTTTTTTCTGTTTTTTTTTGAGTCAGAGTCTTGCTCTGTCACCAGATGACCATCTCGGCTCACCACAACCTCCACCTCTGGGGTTCAAGTGATTCTCCTGCCTTAGCCTCCTGAGTAGCTGGGACTACAGGCGTGTGCCACCATGCCCAGCTAATGTGTGTGTGTGTGTGTGTGTGTGTGTGTGTGTGTGTGTGTGTGTTTAGTAGAGACAGGGTTTTACCATGCTAATCAGATGCTAATCAGGCTGGTCATGAACCCCCGACCTCAGGTGATCTGCCTGCTTCTGCCTCCCAAAGTACTGGGATTACAGGCATGAGCCATGGCACCTGGCCTATCCAAGTGATGCCCTTTCAATTCAACCATCCCTTACTGAGTACCTACCAGATGCCAGGCACTGTGTCAGGCACTGAGAACACAAAACAGCTCACATACCTCTAACTAAGAGCTCCCCATCACAGGAGGTAGACAGAGACAGAGAAAGAGTTCTGATCAAATGAGGGCAATAGTGGTCCTGGCAGCTCTGAAAGCCTGATAAGGGATAGAAAGAGGTGACTGATGCTCCAGCCAAGGCTGGAACAGGAAGGGGATGATTTTCCAACAGACTGGAAGGCTGCTCCCATCCTGGACAAACTAGTACAGTAGCAGAAATGGAGACAATCGCTGGCAGACACAGCAACTAGCTCAGCAGGGCTAGGGGACAGAGTTCTCGGGAAGAAGAAGTCAGGGCCTTTTCACCACAGCTTGGACTTGATTCTGCAGGGGGTTGGGAGCTCTGGGAAGAATTCGGCCAGAGGGATAACCTGATCAGGCCTGCTTTTCCGAGCACTCCCACCCTCACTGTGCCTACGTGCGCCAGGGCAACGAGACTCCCACTGTCTACGCAATCATGGCCCAGAGCGGCCATGCACCCTGCATTTTCCACCTTACTTCGGAAAGTTCAGCGGGTAAAGGGAAGCCACGTTTATGTAACAGGAAGCCTGATTTCCAGGACGTGCAATACAATCAAAGCTCTATTTGTGGAACAATTCTACAGGCTCTGATTTCCTTAGAAACTCAGATGAAACCTCCGCCAATGGACAATGGAATGGTTCAGCTTTTCTCCTTCACTGTTCCTGTTCTGACCCTCCCTCCCTATTTTCTTCTGCTTCTTTCTCTTCTAAAGTCCTGCTGCTGAGAATGTGTAACCTGTACCCCCTAATCTGGGCATCTAGAAGAATCCCCACCCATCAAGCACAGGACTGGACAGCTGAGCTGAGACTCAGCCAGCAGCAGGCTCCTATCTCCCCATCCTCTGGCCCTGGGGCCCAGCAATAGAGATGCTTGGCCCCCTACATTCTCCCCCAAAAGCAGTAAGGAGGCTGGATTTATCTAAGCTTTCTGCTGTTGCTAGTGCCCTGTGAGATTCTGAGCATGTCTTTTAACCACCCTGGGCCTTGGTTCCGACATCCATGAAAAGGGATTATTAACACATACTCTGCCTGCCTCATAGGGTTCATCATTAAATCAGAAGATATATGAAAATTTAATATAATAGTTATATTCATACTATAATTTGAATCTTATAAGATTCATATTAATATAATAAATGTGAATATTCATTTATTATATTTAGTTGTTTTTTAAATTGAGGTAAAATGTGTTTAATATACCCTTAGCCATTTGAAAGCAAACATCTGGTGGTATTTAGTACATTTACAATGTATAATCACTACTTCTATCTAGCTCCGAAATATTTTCATCAACCCCAAACATAAGCCTGTCCCCATTAACCAGCTACTCCTCATTCTCCCCCACCCACCACATCCCTCCCTCCCCAACCCTGGCAACCAACAGTCTGCTTTTGACTTATGGATGTATAAATAATGGATATGTTATCTAAATGGAATCGTATGACATGTGACTTTTCATGTCATTACCACCAGCAATGCACAAAGGCTCCAGTTTCTCCACATCCTCACCAACACTTGTTAGTGTTCGCCTTTTCATCATAGCTATTCTAGTGGGTGTGAAGTGTTAGTTACCTCAGTGTGGTTTTGATTTGTATTTTCCTAATGACTAAAAATGTTGAACCACCTTCTCAACTGCTTATCATCCATTTATCTATCTATTCTGGTGAAATATCTATTCACACACTTTGTCCATTTGAACTGGCTTTTTGTGGTTGAGTTGCAAGCGTTCTCTATGTATTCAGGATATTGACCTTTACTAAGTTTATGATTTGTAAATATTTTCTCCCATTCTGTAGGTTGCCTTTTAAAAAATTATTTATAATACTAGTTGGAAATAATTAAACAACAGTGTGTAGTAGTAGCTTTTGTATTGCCTTACATACTGTTCATTATTTATTTATTTAGGACACTAGCTATGTTCCAGCAACTGTGCTAAGAGTTTTACATGCCCTTCCTTCCCTCCTTCCCTCCCTCCCTCCTTCCTTCTTTCCTGCCTTCCTGCCTTCCTCCTTCCTCCCCTCTCTCCCTCCTTCCCTCTCTCTCTCTCTCTGTCTCTTTCTTGGCTTTCTGTCTTTCTTTCTTTTTCTTCTTTTGAGACAGCGTCTCACTTTGTCATCCAGGCTGGAGTGCAGTGGCGTGATCATGGCTTACTGCAACCTCAGCCTCCTGGGCTCAAGTGATCCTCCTGCTTCAGCCTCCCAAAACATTTACATGCATTTTATAATTCATTTTGGAGATCAGTCATTTTTACTTTAAAGATGAGGAAATGAAGGACAGAAGGGCTTTGCATGTGTTTTTCGGCCTGCCTGGACATCCTTCTCTGACCTCTTCACTTGGCTAACTACTGCTGTCTTCCCATCTTGTCCAGCCCTTCTGTCTCCTTCCCTCGGCCTGAGCTTCCTCTAGCAGCGAGAGGTGACTTCTGAGTCCCTGAGGCACCCCGCCCCCTTCCTATCAAGCTTGTTCACTTAATTCTAGTCTTCACCCACTAAGCACCCACCAACCCTCCCACTTCCTGACTGCCAGGACCAAGGGCCTCTCTCTGTGTTACCACAAGTAGTGCACAGTGGATGCTCAATCAGGTGTATCTCCTTGATAGAGGTGCTCACTACTGTTGAAGTGGGGATTGGGAAATATTTCTGTGTGGAGAGTAATGGTTACAGAATAACAAGCCAATAAATATATCCAAAAAATAGATCACCCTCTATGATTGCAACTCGGGTAAAATACACCTGCATATATGAGGAGGGGGGAAGAAGGAACCATCTACTGGGTTCTTGTGTCTCCCTCCATCCATCTTTTTACTTCCCCTCCACTCCCCTCCTCTTCTCTCCTTTTCTCTCCTCTTCTCTTTCTCTCCTTCTCTCTTCTCTTTTCTTTCTTTGTTTCTTTCTCTTTCTCTCCCTTTCTTTTTTCACAGAGAAAGTGGAATGGCCTTGTATTTCTGTAAGAGATTCCAGTTAGAACTTATGGAGATTTTAGACTCTTTGGGGACGCCCAGGTGGCTAGCAGTGAAGCATCACAGACTGGCCCTCCTTTGAACAATAGGGCTGACCGCCCCTCCAAGCTATCGGGTGCCTACTTCCTACCTGGGGCCATTGAACCTAAGGTGCAGCTAACACCTGAACTTGAACTTGGGGTTTTCGTTTCTTTTTTCTTTCTTTATTTTTTATTTTTTTCTTTTCTTTTCTTTTTTTTTTTTTTTGAGACAGGGTCTCACTCTGTCACCCAGACTGGAGTGCAGTGGCTCAATCTCAGCTCACCGCAACCTCCGCCTCCTGGGTTCAAGTGATTCTCCTGCCTCAGCCTCCCGAGTAGCTGGGACTACAGGCATGCACCACCATGCCCAGGTAATTTTTGTATTTTCAGTAGAGACGGGGTTTCACCTTGTTAGCCAGGCTGGTCTCGAACTCCTGACCTCAAATGATCCACCCGCCTTGGCCTCCCAAAGTGCTGGGATTACAGGCATGAGTGACCATGCCCAGCCAGGCCTTTCTATTATAAATTGATTCAGTCCAAACCAGTTCAATTCCTCACACACGCTATGTGCCTGAACCAGGCTCTCCCCTCACCTCTGGGGATCCAGGGTGGTCCCAGTTTTGTGGGATCTCCAGGCCATCTGGGGAGACACATGGCCCCTCCCTTAATCCCAATATGAGTCGGACTGGAGAGTATGGGAGTAGAGGTTGGACGCCGCACCTGGGTCCCTAGTCCCAGGTCTCTGGGTGGTGTCAGGACAGATATTTCACTGCTGGAGCCATGTTGGCTTAGCTGCTCCTCGTGGGGTGTGGCTCAGCTGAGAGCAAGAATGCGACTACACTTTTTAAATGTGTATGTTACTTAAATACACATTCAACTACCACTCCAAGGTTTTTCTTAGTGATGGCTCTTAAGAGTTCCCCTGTGGGCCTCACTCTACACCCTTTGGTGGCCCCCAGTTTCCTTGGGATAAAGCTCATTTTTCCTAGAAGACCCAAAAAGACCCAGATCCTGCACCCCTGCTCCCATCTCTTGCAACTGCTTCCCTTGTCCTGAAGGTCACTGGAGTGATCATCATCTGCCTCGTGACTGTACCCTACTCTCTTACACACTGGGACTTCACCGTGCTCTTCCCTCTGCCTGGCACAGCCTCTTCCCTCTTCCTTGCTTGGCTAACCCTTATCCTTTATATCTCAGCCAATGGCCTCTTTCTCCTGGAAGTCCTCCATGACTTCCCTAGGGGAGGCTCAGGCCCTGGGTTCTATTTGGTCACCTGTCACATTGTCTTCTTGTGGCTGGTTTGGCCATCTCCACTGGGAGAATGCAAGGGTTTTATCAGGGCAGTAACACCCTCCAACACCTGACATAGTGCTGAGACCAGTGAACTTGAGTGTAATGAATAGATGTGGTCACTATCCCCCAGGTTCTTGAGGGGTATCTGAATCCTCAGGTAAGGGCCAAACCAACTGTCATCTACCCTAGATACTGCAGCCAAGACTGAGGCACTCATGTGCAGGGACGGGGTTGCTGGTTGCAGGAGGCAGGTGCCCTTCTTAGCTGACAGCTCTCCAGCCTGCTGTCCACTGTCCTCAAGCCAGTGGGCTCTTGTCCACCCAGTCCATTCACACAGGTCAGAGTTGAGATCACCCGAATGCTGCTGCCTCCACCAGGTCCAGCTCAGGAAGCACGTGGCCCATTTCCTCCTCTGCCTCTTCTGTTGGGGGGAATGAAATGCTCAGTAACCTCTGTGGCATCCCACTATCCTAAATTGCCAAGTCCGGTCACATGTGGGCTTCAGAAAGGAGGAGAAGATGCCAGCTACACCTCTGTCCTCTGCTTATGCTGAAGTTCCCCTATGCTGCTGGAAGACACCTGGGCTTTGAGATCCTGCAGATGTGGCCCTGCTCAGAGCCCTGCCACACACTGGCTGTGTGAACTTGGGCAGCTATCGAGCCTTCTGAGTCCTGTTCTTTTCATCTGTCATCTCATGAACAATATCACTGCTGCCATGGCCACCTCTGACAACACCACATTCAGTGCTCGCTGTGGACCAAGCACCGGATTTGCATCTGTTCTTTGCTCCATCCTCCCAACAACCCTCTGAGTTCCACGGTGTTCCTATTTCCATCACTGAAGGGAAGGAACAGATAACCGTGGAGAGCCTACTATGCACTAAGGCAAGGTACTGAGAACCTCACGCGCTGGCACAGGACAGATAAGACAGGAGACTGCAATGGGCTGGAACTCTGGGAGAAGAGCAAATGGCATCTTGTGGAGGATGATCTCATAGATCATAGGGATGGATTGAAGGTGGGGGGTTGGTGAGAGAAAGTGGACTCAAGGTGAGTCCCCGTGGCTTAAGCAACTGAGCAATGATGGAGTCTGGCTGGACTGAGATGGGGAGGGTCTGGGCACACTTCCTTCTCCATGTGCAGTGCCGAACGCCTGGTGCCTGCAGCCTTGCTCCATCACGGCCTCATTGTAGGATGAGGCAAACAGTGTTCTTAGTTGCCATGGAGACTAGAGGTGGTTCCTAGAAGACCCCAGCTCAGTGCTTAGTGGAGCAGGTGCTCACTGGATATTTACGCTCCTGTGGCTCGAGTATCCCTTCTGGTCCAGGCACGTGCCAGGCTCTGAGGACATCATGCTAAATACAAACTGGGTCCTGATCTTCAGGGACCCCAGGCTAAGTTTAGAGATGAATGAGTACAGAGATGACTCTAGCCATTTGCTGAGGAAGCTTGGGAGCCTTTAGAAGTCCTCTGTGCTCCTATGGGGAAATGAGGGAAGGCTTCCTGGAGGAAATGACATTGAATCTCAGATCATAAGGTTGGCCAAGCCAAGGAGACTGAGAAGAGCACTTTAGGAAATGCTGACAGCAGACACTGAGTCCTAGAGGTGAATTGCAATATGAGCTCTCAGGGACTGTCACATTGCTGATGAGGCCTGTGGAAGGTGGTGAGGAAGAAGATTGGCTGGGACCGGCTCCTGGCTCTCTTTGGAGTTTGGTTTTTACTATTTCCTCAGTATTAGCCAAGAAAGTGATGTCTATCAAGATAAGCAAATTCTTGCATACCTACTAAGCATAGATACATTGCTTGTAATTAACCCTTTAAATATCCCTTATATAAGTTTCCTTATTTTGTAGCTAAGAATATGAAGTCTAAGAAAAGATACCAGGACTGACAAGAACTCTGCTGCAAAGCCTGTATGTCTGCGTCCATGTCACTGTCCTTTAATACATGTACCGAAGACAGATAAATTCCATTGAAATGTAAGCTTCAAGAGGGCAGAATTTTTGTCTATTTTGTCACTGCCGTATCGCCAACCCTACAATAGAACCTTGTATACAATCAATAAATCTTTGTTGAATGAACGAAATGCTTTGAGAAGAAATCCCTTATCTTTTAAACATATTTTTGTATTTGACAAAATTATGTGTATATTTATATACTTTTATTATATTTCTACATAAATATATGTATATACTTTTATCGTTTTTATATATATATATTAACATATATAATGTATAATTAACATATGTATTACCTCATATCTTTTTGTGTGTGGTGAGAAAACCTTTTTAGGTGAGAAAAATTAAATTCTCTTAGCAATTTTCAACAATATAATACAATGTTATTAACGATAGTCAGCATATTGTACAATAGATCTTGTAAACTCATTTCTTGTATTCAACTAAAATTTTGTATCTTTTGACCAACACCTCCGTTCAACCTCACCCCCTCGTTTCTGACAACCATTCTACTCTCTGCGTCTATGAGTTCAACTTTTTTGATTCTACATATGAGCGAGATCACTTGGTATCTGTTTTTCCGTGCCTGGCTTATTTCACTTACCATAATATTCTCTAGGGTTTATCCATATTGTCATAAGTTACATGATTGCCTTCTTTTTAAAGGCTGACTGATATTCCATTTTGAATACGTACCACATTTTCTCTGCATGTTCCACCCATCAGTGGATACTTAGGCTGATTCCATATCTTGGCTTCTGTGAATAGTGCTGAAATAGATATGGAAGTGCAGATATCTCTGTGAGATCCTGCAATATATTCATTGCTTTTGGATATATATGCAGTAGTGGTATTGCTGGATCATATGGTAGTTCTATTTTTGATTTTTTGAGGAACTGTCTTACTATTTTCCATAATGGCTGTCCTAATTCACATTCCCACCAACAGTATGCAAGTCTTTTGATCTTGATGGAGAAGCCAGTAAAAGTTTTGGCATATGAAGCACACAGTCATGCAGTAAGTTAAATGAGTGGCCCCAGTGTTTTGTTCCCTTGTAACAGGGTACGGCTATACCCTTGCCCTGGCTTCCTAGTGCAAAGAGAGTCTTTCCTCATCACTGACACTGGGCTTAGCTGTCTTTTCTAGATATCCATTGCTATGTAACAAACTACTCCAAACCTTTGGAGCTCAAGAAAAGAACAAACCAAACCAAACCAAAAAACTAATTTACCCAGCTCAAGAATTTGCAATGAGGATAGGTCTTGGTGAGCAGGATTCATCTCTGTTCCACATGATAGCAGTCAGAGCAGCTCAACAGGGACTGGAGAAAACTCTTCCAACATGACACCTCGCATGGTTGGTGAGTTGGTACTGGCCTTGATTCCTGTCGATAAGGCCCTCTCCATGGGGCTGCTGGGGCTTCCTTGCACTGTCATGGCCAGGTCTCAAGGGTATGTGTCCCCAGAAACAGAAGTTA
This sequence comes from Ateles fusciceps, assembly GCA_036589455.1. Lineage (NCBI taxonomy): Eukaryota > Metazoa > Chordata > Mammalia > Primates > Atelidae > Ateles > Ateles fusciceps. The sequence continues at coordinate 1,781,030 of JAZHEH010000113.1, read as the reverse complement.
GAAGCTTCCAGACTCTTAAGGCCTGAACCCATAACTGACATAGGCTTCTCTACCATTTTGTATTAGTTGAAGGAATCAAAGGAGCTTGTGCAGATTCAAGGGAATCTGAAGGAACACTCTCGATGGGAAGAATGTCAGAGAAGTGGTGGTTATCTTTCATCTGTCTCACCACGTGATTTTCTTCAGCTCATCTGATTTTAGAGGACATAACACAAAGGCTTAAAAGTGCCTTAGCAGTGGGACTTGTCTTCTTGTGCTGCTGCCTTCTGTGGATGTTCTGGGCCAAGAGTGATGGGTAGACAAGATGCAGATGCCCCTGCAGGCTGAAGGCAAGTGCAAGTGAGCTAACACCTGGAGCAGAGCCTTCTCGGGTAACTAGTCTCACAGTTTGTTATGCAGTATTACCATGGCAAATAGCTGACAGATACAATCAGATTTGGTTTTTAGATAGATTCATTTGTACACTGTGTAGAGAATAGATTGGAACATGGTAAGATAAGTAGCAGAAAAGGGAATCTGTAGTTACTGGGTTCTTGATATCATCATCTCATTGGATGATAAGAACCTAAACTAGAGCTGAGGGAAGGGGGTTGGGGAGAAGACTGGGTTTGAGCAACAGAGATTACAGAAGCAGAGTGGACAGAGTTTGGCAATGGGACAGCCATGGAGGATGAGAGAGAGGGGGAGCACCCAGGATAGTGAGCTGTCCTCTGCCTGGCGTACTGGGGGGCCAGTGTTCCTGTAACAGAGACCCAGGGAGCGAGAGCAAGGGAGCGGGGAAAATGAGGATGGTGGCATGGGCCTGTGGCTGCTGAGGGCTTTCAGACATTTAAGGGATGCTATTCAGAAGATTATAGATGTGGGGACCCGAGTAAGGAAAGAGAGGAAAGTGGGGAGCTGTGGCACCCATGGCCAGGAGGAGTGTGGTGTGACTGTGGTTTGCACATGCGGGCCAAGGATGGAGTCCTGGGGGAGTGCAGGGTTGCGGCTGGGGACCTGCAAGGTGCTTGAGAAAGAATCATATAAGAAAAAGGCAAACAAGGACAGAGGCATGTCCTGGAAGTAATTGGAGGGCACCTGGCCATCCCCCCTCATTTTCTCTTTTTGGTAAACTCCTATTGTACCCTCGGCACCCCAGCTTGGTGTGACCACACTCTCTTCTCTGAGCTGCATGAGCACTCACACTGTTACCTGCAACACTCCTTCGCCTGGGGCTGCTCAGTGCTCTTGGCCAAAGAAGCTTCTGGCATCCCCCAGGTATTCCCTGGACAGGGCTGGCTTCTTGGTGACAAGCCAGCTGACTGGGGCCACCTCTGAGTGACTCTGAAGCAAAGCTGAAAGTCCCCGTCCCTACGACCTTGAAGGGGATGGAGTGTGAATAGTCACTAGCCAGGGATCACGGCACTTCAGGCACATTTTCTCTCCAGGAGCTCCATCTCTGCTGGGCTAACACAGTATCAGGTGTCTTGAGGGCACGTGCAATGGCTGTTTCAGGGACGCTGCAAGGGTGCGGTTTGGAATGCAGGCTTTGAGCCTGACTGCCGGGTTCACATTCAGGGTGATGGCTGCTCAGCCATATGCCCTGGGCGAGGTGGTCCACCACTCAGAGCACTAGTTTTCTCTTCTGCAAAACATGCATGTCAGGGAGACTCCCTGTCCCCAGGGTCATGTGAGAAGCAGATGTGTGACCTCATGCAGACACCAAGAATGGGCTGGAACATGTGAAATACTCAGCAAATGTCAGTTTTCATTCTATGTAGATAGAAGAAACTCCAAAAGGCCTACTAGTCAATCAACAGGATTTTAATTTGCACACCTACTATGTACCTGGCGTGTTAGGTGCTGGACATTCAGAAGGGGAAAATGAACAACGTTTCTACCCTCAGCGAAGTTCTTTGTAACTATGCTGGGAAGTGAGCAATTAGGCAAAAAAATGTAAGACTCATCGATTTCCTCCAAGCCATCTAATGTGCAGATTAGGAAACGGGGCACCAGAAGCCAGTGTAGGGAAGCAGCCACCTCTCTGCAAGACAACGAATGGCCTGGATTAATTAGCAGAACCTGCTCTCTTTCCATTTTGTCTTCCCTGATGCCCAAATTGCTGTATTACATCTCCAAAAAGCAGCTCTCCAGCCTTTGCCCGTGCAGCTCTGAGGACAGAACTCACTTCCCCAGAAGACAGCAGCCTGGCCATCCCGGAACGTCTGCAGTGGGAACAGGCTTTGGCAGAAGGAGCCAGCGGCCACCAAGAGCACATCCAGCTCTTCCCCAGCACACCAGCCTTTCAGACAGCAGGAGGCAGGGATTGAGACTGGGGTGAGCAGTCTTGATCCCAGTTCTCCTGTCCCCTGGAGTCCCTGCTGGGGGGTCTGCCTGGGTCTGTCCATCCCACTGAGCCTGCAGAATGGAGCCCTCAGCCTGTGTCCACTCAGCACCGACAAAGGAAAAGCAGGAGCCTCTCACCAGCTGGCTCCAAGGCCAGGCCTGTGCTATGGAGGAAAAGCATGAGAGGAGCTGGTGAGTGCCCCTCCCACTGTTCCAGAGGCTCCCGGCACCTCCCAGTTTCCTTGCAGCGTTGATTGGACAACATAGCTAATTCTGGCTCTAGACCTTGAATGAAAGCGATGGGTATTGACTCCATTGGAGAGTTAGGATACAGCAAGCCATCACGATATCCTCCTCCCTTTGTGCGTGACCTTGAAGGGCATGTGCTGAAGCTGAACCTGGCAATGCCCGAAGATGAAAACAGCTGGGCAGCCTGAGCTGCCACAGGCAGGGCTCACATAGGAGACTGCAATGTCCATCAGACTTTGACCCAGCAATAAAGAAGCCTTTGTTGTTCCATTTCAGGTTGTCGGGATTTGGGGGTTTATCAGTATTGTAGCTGCAGCCTTTCCGTCCTGACAGACACACAGTCAGACCTGGTTTTTAATCCTGGTTGATCAGTCGTGAACTGTGTGGCTACAGCAGAATGACTGACAGTTTCTGTGGCTCAGATCTTTCAGGAGCATACCACCACTGTGTCATTCACCAGGGCTGTTGTGAGAATTCGATGAGAAAATGCGTGTGAAATGCCTGGCACACAGAAAGGACTCAGAAAAGGCTGCCTGCTGTCTATGCTTAATATATACTGTCACTTTATGCCCATTTTATAGATTAAGAAACTAAGTTTCAAAGAGGTCAGGATTCCCCCACTGGTCACACAGCTGAGAAATCACAGGAGAGTCAAGAAGGGGTGGGAGAGGGAGGGCCAAGTTAAAACACCAAGGTCTGCAGGTCTGGGCAGGCAGGAGCCAGTGGCGCTGTGCGGCCCTGGGAAACCGTGGGACGCTGGTGAGACACACCCTTGCTTGGGGCATTGACGTTTTCCAACTGGACACAGACTTCTCTTAATCTATTCTTAGCTGGATGACAGAGATATAATCTCCTCATCCGGAAGGTGTTGTCCTTGTTCTATGTAAGATCAAGTTCTTTTCAGTTCTGGCCCTACATGTGGGTGTGTGGCTTTTCCCTTGAGATTTGCAGCTGGTGTCTGGGTCCCAGCCAAACCCCGTGGTGAAAGAACGTGCTGGAAGGTGGGTCCATTGCGCCCTCTGGTGGCCACCATCACCAGGCGCTCCTGGCCAAGGTCTGAATGAATAAACCTTCTGGCCATTGGGCTGGGCCAGCTCTATGGCTATGAGCCAGGGATGGGCACTCATCTCCAAAGTGCTTTGCTGTGGGGCAACACCGTCCCCTGTCCCCACACCCCTCAGGAGTATGGCGCGCTTGTCATCCTTACCAGCCCAGGAACTCAGGAACCCCAGCCCTTGCCATTTAAGTTCTGGCTACATCCCTAACTCCCTGGCAAGGCACTTAACCTCCTTGAGTGCAGCTCAGTTTCCTCTTTAAATTCCCCTCTTGAGAGACCAATGCCTCTTGGCAGGATTGCTGCAGGATTAAATGAGCTTAATGTAGGTAAAGCACTCAGCCCACGTTGCCAGCATGTGAATGGGAACCAAACACAGTCATTATTAACAAGTTCCTTTTTTTCATGGGTGTTGCCTCTGTCTGGCTGCCCGCCCGTCCCCCCTGCTAACTCTCACCCTCTGGTGACAGACACCTTGTCTTGCCCATCTCAGCATCTCCAGCCCCCGTGGGCCTCAGTGTGTTTTGCCAGGTGAAATATACATACACATAAAGCACATTCACTTATCACAGTCCTGTGAGGCAGACACCCCTGGAATCACTGTTCCTGCTTTGCAGACAGGGTCTGTCTGTGGACCCTGGTCTTTGGCTACCAGGGGCTGTGGGTGTCCATGACCCAGTCATACCCTCCCCTTGAATGGCTGACAAAGGGAAGAAATCTTCCAGCCACCTGCAAATCTATGTAAATGATTGTTCCTTATTTTGGACATAGCTTCAGGAAAGCCCATCCCAACCTTACAAAACCTAGGGGGAGAGAGTTCTCAGAAAGCTTAGGTACCCACTGGAAGCTGGGTCTGGATATCTGTGGATGTGAAGAAGCCCCCAGGACATCCCACTTTCCACGGCCATTGGCTCTACAGAGACACCCTCCCGAGGGCTTAGAAGAGCGAGTTCTGATGCTGCCGAGGGTCCCCCCATAGGTCAGGAGGTGCTCAGCACCGTGGCACCTCAGGGAGCCCCCATGCCTGCAAAGGGGCAGCTCTCCCCCAACCAGCGCAATGAACCTGGGGGCTCCCGGGGCCCACAACTCCGTTCCCTGCCAACATCCAAGCCCACAGCTCCCTTGTTAGCTCCGACAGCAGTGTTGGGGTGAGGGGTGCATCTTCTGTGGCCTACGTGGGTGTTTAGGACCCTTCTCTGTCCCACGCTGCTCCGAATTTCCTGTCTCCAGCACCCACCATTTTCTGCCTCATTCCCTCACTCATGGTGGACTGTGCAGATCCGTGAGGGTGTTTTTTCCCAACCTATGCCCTTATCTTTCATGACTCTGGTGTCCCCGTGGAGCTCACGTGCAGCCCCTGCCCTCTGAGACCCTGGATGTCTTGCACTCCTCTCCCTGGGCCCCCTCCCATCCCTGGGGACTGCACCATCTTGAAACAGCTGTTCACACTCCTCATGCCCAGGCCACCCAGCCTCTCAGCCCCCAGATGGTTCCTGGGAAGACCCTGTGTCCTGACACCTGCAGGAATCTCCTCCTGCCTTTCCTCTTTCACCCAGCTTCCACCCCCATGTGGAGGCCAGCAGCCCGCCTCCATCCCCTGCACCCAGGCAGCTGCTGAGCAAAGGTGCCTGACTGCACAGATGGAGCCTGTCTAACTTGAATGCAGCCCTCCACCCCAGCCTCCAGCTGCCTGTCCTCACTGTCATTTGCTCCGATGGCCCACAGCCCATGGGAAAAAAGGTTCCTCAATTGTTCTCTCCTCCTGCCTCCGCCTCAGCTCAGCATTTTATCTCCCCCAGCTCTAGGGGAAATTGAAGCTATCAGATGGCAATGGCCTCAGCTTCATGCCACTAAAGCTGTCTGCACCTGCCTGGGTCCCCCACCCAGGCCCCTCACCCTCCTCTTGTGATGGAGGTTGGGGGGGCCCTGCTCCACACTCCTCCTCATGTCTCCTGCGTCTTCCTCTCTCCACTGTCTCCTTCTGGGCAGCACTGAAGTCCGCGGCAGTCTCTGCTGCTACACAAAGCATGCTTCCTCAAATATGTGCCTTCTCCTTTAACCCCATGGCCGCCCTGCATGGCCTTTCCCTCGCCCTCTGCTGGCACAGCGCTGTAGTGCCCTACTTGCTCCGTATACATGGGGCTTTGTAACTCTTAAGTAATTCCAGCCTACTCTCCACCTCCATCCCTAAGAGAGCCTGCTCTCACCCAGGCCATGCATGGTGCCACCTTTGGGGACAGGCGCTACCAGATCGAGGCCTCAGTCTCCTTGAAGCAACCTTGCTGCAGTCTCAGAAGCACCAGGAAGCCAGAGACCTGCGGCCCCAGGCTGCTGCTTCTAACCTCCGCTCCTGCGTGTTGCTTCTTGGACCATCTCATTCAACCCCCTGCAGGCCCCATCTAGACCCAGGGCTTCGTGATCTATAGCCTGACAAGGCCCAGATCTGTCTCCAAGTGGCTGAGGTCTTAGGGCCTCAATCCTATCACCCTCAGCCTGGGGCTCTGAGTTAATGGGGGGTCGATTCAGGAACCACTCGCAGCTGTGTTCTGAGGGAAGCTGAATTGGAGCATGTGGCTCAGAACTGCAGCAAAATAACCCTCTTCGTTATCTCATCCAATTGCACTGACTTTCTATACCCAAACACAGCCTCCTCTTTAAGGCAGCACCATCAGCCTGGAAGGTGAGCCACATGCAGTCACATGGGGGCCCAGAAAACAGGAAGCCTCTGCTTTTCAGTGCTGAACTGAGTGGTGGCTGCGCTGAGGGCCCCAGGGTCTGACCAGGCAGCTGCGTCTTTTCCACCTGCAGGAGCTACAGGTCCAAGGGAACCAGAAGAGGATGGACCTGACATCCTCAGGGGCTTAGGGCGACATCTCTATGGGGTCTTAGGTAGTTGGGGAGAGGGAGAAGATGGTTCCTTGCACCCAGCTCACTCCTTGACCACCATGTGTGACCCGCTCATGTATGTCACCTGCTTGGCAGACTTGGGTCATTAGTCTACCCCTTACAGCAACCTGTCAGGGCAGGTATTACTATTACTTCTATATTTTGAGGGAGGAAACTGAGGCTCAAAGAGGCCAAGTCTCTTGCCTGCCTGAGGTTCCCCACTCTGCGAAATGGTGGCAGTGTAAGTGTGGGTGTGTGAGTCAGCTTGGGCTACCATTAAACAACACTATAGATCAATGACTTAAACAGAAATGTATCTTCTCACAGTTCTGGAGGCTGGAAGCCTGGGATCAGGGAGCCAACATGGCTGGGTTCTCAGGAGGCTTCTCCTCCTGGCTGCAGATGGCTGCCTTTCACTACGGCCTCACATGGTAAAGAAGTCTCTGGGGTCCCTTATAACCTGATCATAGGAAACCCCATCACTTCCTCATACCCTAATGACCTCCCAAAGGCCCCATCTCCAAATACCACCCCAACAGGGTCTTAGGGCTTCAACATATGCATGGGGGGTGGCACCATTTGATCTGTCGCGGTAGGATTGGAGTCAAGAGCTCGCAAGATAGCGGGGGGGATAGGAGCACTAACAGCCGGCGTCTCTGAGAAGCAGGAAACCTGGAATTCGCTGACACTGAGGACCTCAAGTTTCAGCTGAAAATGACAAGGAGGGCTTTGAATCTGACATGTGGACAAGGCTTTGCCTTGTTCTCCAGGAATGGACAGGCCCAGCGCAGGCGTCGGAGGGAGGGAGGGCAGGGTGGAGGAATACATTGTTAGCATCATTTGTACAGGGAATGTCATCAGGGTGACATCCCGCAGGTGTTTGCACATGATCCCCAGAGTTCTTGAATGAAGCAACTGAAGCAGCAGAGACTGGCCCCTCCCCCGCAGACGTGGAAGGTCCGGAGAATCAGTAGGCATTTCCTCTCCAGGTCTCCTAGGACATCGGTCTCCTGGCTTGCCTCAGATGGCCTCTGTCCCCTAGTGAGGAGGAGCCTTTGAGGGTACACAGACAATTTCCCTTTGTGGCCTTCAGTAAATCCTGTGTGAAAAAACTACCTGTCAAAGGCAGTGGGAGGACAAGCAGGGAGGCCCCCATGACTGGATGGCGGGGACAGAGCCCCCTACCCTGCAGGGTGACACTGGTTAGGCCGGGCCTGGGAGGTGCTTACTCACAGTCGGGGCAAAGCGGCGGCCTCAGGCTCACCCCGGTCACTGTGGGCCATCAGCAACCAGAGAGAAAGAAAAACGACGGGGCATGAACGGGAAACACTAGCCATGGCTGAATCTAGAGAATGAGCCAACAGGATCGCCGCACTCTCCTTCCAATCCCTGTGCACATTACGCATCCCGGGAAACCGAAGAGGAAATCGGAAAGTCCCACTTGGGAACTTCTTTTTCGTCCCTTCACTTTTTGTTGACACGGCCAAGCCTGCGTTTGGAGCAGCCTCGGGGGCATTCCGGAATCCTGGGAGGATGCGCATCTGGGGGAGGGGTGGGGTGCAGATGGGCCTTGGCCAGGGTCGCCGCATCCAGGCAGGTGCCGGGGCGTCCTGGAGGAATGCCTTTAGACCTTCCGGGCTCTCCAAGGAGGACCCTGACGATTTATTTCCCTGGCCATGGCTCTGGCCTGAGACCAGGGTGTGAGGAGCCGCCAGGCACTGGAACCCTGCAGAGCTGCCCCAAAAGTGGGCGGCGGGGCCGACTGCAGCATAGCGCCACCTCGTGGCTGCTGGTCCGCATTGCAGGTGTAATGTGAGGCCAACCAGGGGCGAATTTGGGGGAGGCTGTGTCTCCAACAGAATGGTGGGGTGCGAGAGCGTGTTAAAGCCAGATGACGGCAGGGCCCTGTAGGGAGAGGACAGAGAAGTGATGGGGCAAGGAGGAAAGGGAACTCTACAGTTGAGGAAACAACGTGGGGAAGACACAAGGCAGCATGAAGGCCCGCGGCAGGGGCAGGAGCAGGACAGCGGCATGGGGGAGGGGGGAGTGGGGAGGGGGGAAGTGGGGGAGGGAACAGACCGGGCTCCCCAGTAGAGCCTTGCCGTTCGTTTCAGTCTTGCAGACCGCTTCTTCTCCGCTCCCGTGTCTGACGTACTAATAATTAACATTTGTCGTTGTGAGCCTTTTGCGTGTGTTAACTCATTTAATCCGCTACGTGTGTTTATCTACAGGTAAAACATCATCCCATCTTTATCCACCAGGAGACCAGGCAGAGAGGTGAAGTCACTTGCTCAGACTCACACAGCTAATAGGTGGGACCCCGGGCGGCCTGGCTCCAGAGCGCCTGTGTAAATCTCTGCCCCATCCTTTCTTTGGGGGTTGCCCTCAGAAGGTCCCCATAGCCAGTGTCTCAAATAACTCAGGAAACGTCCTTGCTAAGCACAGAGTAATGGGCAGGCAGCAGGGCAGACAGGAGGCCCCGGACTGGAGAGAGGCGCCTTGCTGTGAACCCACCTCCGCCCTCAACCATGCACCAGCCCTCAGGGCTGTTCCCAAAGTTCAAGATCATGCCAGGGAGATGCCGTGTGCCATACAAGCCAGGAGGCCTGGTTACTGTTTATACCGATTTTATGTTACAGGCTCCCAACACTGGGTTTCTGCGTCTATTTTTTTAAAGGGAGATTAGTGTCAACTTTGGACCAGACTCATGTCCATTTCTGGGTATGCCTGTCACTGTCAGGAACACAGAGGGAACAGAGGTCTGTTTCCTCTCTTGAGGGAAGACAGACACTAGCCCTGCCCACATCAGGCCCTGGCCAGGGCGAATTCACTCAGTAAACGTTCAAGCAGCTGGTGTATGTCTGCTGGGCCTTTTGAGATCCTTTTATATTTTTATTTTTGATACGGAGTCCCACTCTGTCGCCCAGGCTGGAGTGCAGTGGCGAGATCTCAGCTCACTGCAACCTCCGCCTCCCAGATTCAAGTGATTCTACAGCCTCAGCCTCCCGAGTAGCTGGGACTACAGGTGCATGCCACCACACCCGGCTAATTTTTGTATTTTCGCTAGAGATGGAGTTACATGGTGTTAGCCAGATGGTCTCAATCTCCTGACTCTGTGATTCACCCACCTCGGCCTCCCAAAGTGCTGCGATTACAGGCGTGAGCCACTGTGCCTGGCCGATGCTTTTGTTTTTAATCTCACATCCCTCTGATGGTCAGTGTTGTCATGCCCATTCGACCCATGAGGCAGGCAGCTGAGGTTCAGAGACCTTAGGCCCGTCACACAGCAGGGAACGGCACTCCTGGGCTTGAGAAGAGGCCTCTCCAAGACCTACACTAGGACTCTGCTCCGCCTCCCTCTCGAATTCTGGGCATTCGGTAGTGGCGACACCAACCCAGGAGGCCCTCTGAGCTGGATTGCTGAAGGCAGCGCACATGTATGACCCTTGTAGAAAAACAGTAAACACACCCAAACAGTAAAATAGCTCTTCTTTTTATTCACTTTGATTTGGATCATTGGAAATATTCAACAATAAATAAAACAGAGCGGGGGTTGAGGAAAGCAGGATCTTGCTAACGTTATTTGAATGCATCCCAACCAGTGTTCAGCTTCGCAACGACACGGAGAGAGGCGGGGTGGCGGGGGGGGTGGGGGAATAAAAAGCAACTTTTCAAACACCAACAGCTAAACACACAAGACTGCACAGAAGAAAAAGTGCTCAAGAAACTTTGGCTTTGAGGGAAATTCGGTGAAGGGAAGTGACTGCAGGAGGAGGGGGAGGAACCCACGATCACCCTAAGGGGCAGGGGGCTGGAGGGGGGAGGCTGACAGAGGCTAGGGTTAAAGCTGACATCCCACAGCTCAGGATGTGCAACCGATGGCAGTTTTGTACTAGGAAGAAGCTGAGTGATGAGGCTGGGTGATGGGGTCACCTGATGGGCTGGGAGGGAGAACAGGAGGTGTAAAGGCGGCTCACTGCCCGTAGGAAATTCAGTGCTCTTTTGGTGAGAAAAAAAAAAGTCGGTAATGCCCTGATACTGACAAGCTGTGAGATGCTGCCTTGCCTGTCTCCGCCTTTTCTTTGAAGTCTTCCTCCTTTTCTTTGCACAGGTGTCAGGTAGCACCCCAGGGGTGCAGGAGCTGGTGTTTTTACGACAAACACAAAGAGGGAGGAGGTGGACTCCATTTCAAAACTGGCTAACCCAGTCCAGGATGATCCTGGTGGCATGGAGTCACATTTGCCGCAAACCAGATGTCCACAATGGATATAATGATACCCCCGGGGCTCTTCCTAGGGGTGAGGACAGGTGCTGGTTCCTGATGGCGCGTGGCTGGTGTCCCGTCACCTTTAGCTGGACGGTGGCCCCTCGGAGCTTGGGCTTCCCTGCACAAAGTCTTTTTGATCCTAGCTGGGTGAGGGAGAGTGAGTTCATTTGGTTTCCCTTTCACTTGTTTTCAGACTACTTAAAAGCAAACATCCCCGTTCTAAATGTTCTCTGTGGTTTGACTCCACCCTTGCCAAGAGACCGGAGTCACATCCAGGTGGCACCAGCCTCTGGCACCGCGTTCTGGCCACAGCAGAGGATGGGATTCCATCTAAGCCTCTCAACCAGCGCTTTCCGTAAAGGATCACCCAGATCTTAACTGCCCTTCCCACCTTCTTTTTTTTTTTTTTCCTATTTTACGTTCTATTTTCTCATATCTGGCTTTCCTCTCTAAGCCTAGCCCAATGCTTTGCTGAATGATGCTTGGAAAAGCCAGAGTTTTAAAAGGCATTCATCCATTTATGAACTTTCTTCCAGCCCAGAATCCCTGCAGAGACAGAGGATACAAATCTGCCCTCCTTTCTCCCCTAAAAGGTGGCTGAGGGGGAGGGGAGGTGCATGTAGCTCCAGCTACAGCAAGTTAGTGCCCTGACTCACTGGGGGAGAGCTCGTGGGCTGCCTCATCAGCCTGCCTTTGTAGCTTCAGGTTCAGCTGTGGGTGCTACAGGCAAGGACCCCCTCTGCTCCCTCGCCCCCCTCCCCACCTGAGTTCAGGGACCCCTCTGCTCCCTGCCTGAGCTCAGGGACCCCTCTGCTCCCCCACCTGAGTTCAGGGACCCCTCTGCTCCCTGCCTGAGCTCAGAGACCCCTCTCTCCCCTGCCTGAGTTCAGACCCCCTGCCCCTGAGCTCAGGGCTGGTCACCAAGGAACTCTTCCTGGAATAGAAAGAGCCATAAGCTGGGATTCAGGGGCCTGAGGGAGCCCCCTGCCACTGCCTGCCCAGTACGAGTGCTTCTGGTTCTCCTGCTGACAGCATGCAAGGTGTCCTTTGTCTAACATACACTCTTGTCTAATTCCCAGCCACCTGCACCCGAGGTATGAGTTCCAGCTGGTTTAACCCAAACTGGTGCATTTAAGTCCGGCTGCAGCAACTTGCTTTTATTCCATTAGGTGCCCGTTGCTAAGTCAATGGAACATAAGAGATGTCTGCTGGGCTATGGGAAAGAGAAATGCGGTATCCTGCACTGGAGGGCGTGAGAAGGCAGAGATGAGGCCGTCCCGGCAGCCTGCGGACAGAGCTCGGTGCAAAGCTAGCATGGGAGAGTTAGGCACCCCATTCTGGTTACACTTTTTTGAGATGCTGAACAGAGACTCGCGGGGAAAGCCCACCTCCAGACCATTTAAACATAGCGCCAGTAACACCCTATTTTTGCTCAAACTGTGACTTGCGCTATCTGTCCCAGACAGTCCACAATTGCCCGTCACTTCCTCTTTCACACTCCACCAGGAAAAGGCCACACCTCCCAATACAGCAGCAGCCTTTTAGCCAATGTGTTCAACAGGAAAACTGGTTTTTCTGATTAAACGTCAGTAACTAGAGTCAACAATTACTGTCCTCTGTGCCTGTCACTCTCCACCCCCCACCCGGCTGCAATGTGGCCTTGATTTTCTCATCAGTAAAATGGGAGAGCTGGGTTTGGAGGCTGGAAGAGATCTCACAGCTTGGCCATCCTAGTGGGAGGGAGGGAGAACAGATGGAGACCAGATGACCGACCCAGGCAGCATCTGGCACACACAGACACAGCAGCTCAGACACAGACACATCTTCATTTTGAGGAAACTGTTCTTACACAGCAAAACCCAGAGAAGTCGACTGCTCAGCCTGAGCCTGTCATCCCTATACAGACTCAGCTTTTGGTTTCCTTTTACTTGTTTTCAGAGGTTTGCTGGAAGAGTTCAGGAGACAGCATCGCTCTCTGTATCAGTGTCTGATTATCTGGAGTCTGTCCCTGGGGTTACTCGGCCGCTCAACAAACGTTTGCTGAGTTCTTCACGTCATATATGGCTGTGAGCTCTGCCCTTCCAGGACGCATGTTCTGAATGATGACTCAGCGACTTACCAGCCTTTCTCAGAAAAAAAAAAGTCTTAAAGTTTGGAGGATTTTAAAGCTGAAACAGGTTTTTTGTTTGTCTAACATACTCCACATTCTGAACCTTTGAGAACCTAATAAAAGCTATGGAACTTCTCTCCAGAAAATGCTCATATGAAGAGATTCAGGGAAAAAACAAACTTGGCATGCAACTTCCGGGGACTGTTGTGAATGGCCTGAAGCCGCCTGTGACCCACAACTGATACCCTCAAGCTCCTCCCTCCCAGTGTGCAGAGGGGGGCTCCTCCGAGCCTGGGAGCACAGGCCCCCTGCCTCCTTCACACCACCAGGAACAGGTCATGCCCCCTCAAAGCAGCAGCAGCCTTTTCAGAGATATTTTCAGCAAGAAAAGTGGTTTTTCTGCTTAAACATTAGGAACTGGAGCCAACCATCACTGTCCCTGCATGCCTGTCACTCTCCACTCTCCACCCAGCAGCAAAAAGGTTTCACGGAGTTTTGGAGACTCCAAGCCTGAGAATTAATCCAAGTCTACGACAAGGAAGAAGGAAGGTTGGGTTAGAACTCGAGGATGCTGCGGACATTCCACAAACCATCCAAGCCGTAGATGCCCCAATATCCCAAGTCCGAGGACTCCTACAAACCTCCCTTAGCTCCCCCATTTCCCAGCTACTGGGTGAGGCAAACTTCACTAAAACACCGGCACCACCAGCAGAGCCAGGGTGCAAACAATGTCAGTTGAATTAAAAAAAAAATCAATAAATAATCAGGAAGGCTAACCAGGAAGAGAGAGTAGCTGGGGAATGAGAAGATGAGGTATGTGCCAGTCACAATTCCTGGGATGTCCCTGGCCCAGACCCCAGTGACAGCCCCAAGATGGCCAGCAGGACTTGACCCTGAGCTCAGGCCCTCGGGGGAAAATGCTGCTGGAGGCCTCCTGTGTGGCCTTGGAGGTTACGGGCATCATACTGAACAGTCTGAGAATGAGAATGTACATTCCATTCTGACGCGCTCCTGGGTGGTGCTGAGTATCCTCAGAGCTCTCTTCCAATTCAGGTGCTGGCTCAGGAAACCAGAAAGATGATCCCAGCTACGGAGCAAGCAGGGCCGCCGGTGCGGGTCCCTTTTCCCAAGTGGGAGCTTTTGCCTCATTTCAGCCAATGTACGTGTTTCTTCCCCAAATACAAAGGCACACGTAAGTGGTCAGATTCGCGCTCGCCACGATTAGAACCACGAGACTGACTACTCAGAGGAACATCTGCATAAGAAGAGGCATCTGTAGGAGTCAGAAACATGGCACCAAGTTACTTTTTCTTTCTTTTGTTTTTCAGAGACAGGGTCTCACTTTGTTGCCCAGGCTGGAATGCAATGGTCTGATCACAGCTTACTGCAGCCTTGAACTCCTACGTACAAGAGATCCTCCCTCCTCAGCCTCCCTAGTAGCTGGGGCTACAAGTGGTGCCACCATGCCTGGCTAATTTTTTTTTTAATCTTTTATTTTTGTAGAGACAGAAGCCTCACGATGTTGCCCAGGCTGGTCTTGAACTCCTGGACTCAATCAATCCTCCCGCCTTGGCCTCCTAAAATGCTGGGATTACAGGTGTGAGCCACGGCACCTGGCCTCAAGTTCCTGTGAAAATCTTTGGGGTAGGAGCCTCTGGTGGCTCATAAATGAGCTTTGGGAAGAAGATGACAGGGTTATCATGCCAAGCAGGAGGCCAGGCTTCGTGCAAAGAAGAGCAGCGTCTCACCCCTAGCGCCAACACCGCCCGGCGTGTCTCTGTGCTGGAGGTAACTGCCACTCAAGTCTCTCTGCCCACCTTCCTTGGGAAACCATCCTGTCTCTCAGAATATGAGTGTCTTCCACATGTGTTCCCCAAGCCCGCCCCAGGAGCCAAAGTGATTTTAGTGTGTGGAGGTTGAACTTTTCCCAGCGTCTCCCCAGCTCTGGGGCAGCAGTAGGGGGACGTTGTCCCCACCCAAGACAGGTTCCGAGATGTGCTCTGCCATGCAGGCAGAGCTCAGTGACCTTGCTGAGTAGATACTGCCAATGGCTGGGTGTAAGAGGCTGCAGGTGGTGCCCGGGCACATAGCTGAGGCTGGCCCTCCAAGCTCCGGGGTGGAACGGCTCCGGCAAGGTGCTGGGCTAGAAACACAGAGGCGTGACGGTGTGTCCATCCTCAACCCTTCGCTGCGTCATCTCCCCTTGAAGATCCGGATTTTATTGATGGAGGCCAAGGTGGCCGTCACGTTAGACTCAAAGTCTGCATCATGCACCCCTGTCTTGCGAAAAGCCCCCGCAGACGGGTTGTTCTCCCAGTAGTGGTGCCAGTTCCCTTTGCTGTCTGCTCCGAAGCCATACAAGTCTACCTGTGGGGGTAAAGCACAGGTGAGAACCAGACAGCAGGGCTGCTGGTGGCGCCTTTGAGAAAGGAAGCCTGCCTGCGTTCCTGGAATCCTACAGGACCACAAACAGCATTTCCAAGGACTCAGATTAACCCTTCGTTAACCCTTCTCTAGATTCCTGCAACTGTCAGAGGCTTGGTGAAGCAAATGCAAGTTAAGTAAAACTCAAGTCCAATGGGAGAAGGCGCCCTGAGGGATTACTGCGTGTGGGTGGCCTCAGGGTCCTGGGTCTCACCTCTGCAGCAAGTGCACTCTGTTCTCCCAGGATTGAGGAGTTACAGAGGGAAGGAGTGGGGAAGGAGGGAACAGAATGGAGGAGAGTGGAAGGAAGGCAGGGCTTTGGAGCCAACCAAATGGCCCCAAATCCCAGCTCTGCCACTCCATGGTGCCCTGGGCATGTGAAATCACTTGTTTGAGCGTCACTTTCCTCATCTGGAAAATGGGTCCAAGAATCACGATTGAAATGAAGCAGAAGGCAGGACTGATTCCTTTCTTCTCTGAGGCCAACACTCATGTGGTCCAGGCGCCCTCACATGACAAACACTGTGGATTTATTCTGAGCCAAGCACCCTGCTGGCTGTACTGAAGTTCAGGCAGACCTCATCTGATGCCAGCTGGACAGCTGCTGGGGTAAGCAGCCTTGGAGCTTGTAACTTATGGGAGTCACTGACTGAGCGGTCCTTGTTGGAACTGGGGCTCAATTCAGAGCTCCCACAGCACAGAGGAGGGAGGGGCCACCCTGAGAGGTCAGAGGAAGCTCTTCAGAGGAGGTGGCATTTGGGTCAGGTCTTGGAAAATGAGTACAAAATGACCAGAAGGAACCACATGGAGGGGTTTCCAGGGAGAGGATGTGCTACCTGGGCTGCAGTGTGGAGGACAGACTGGAGGGGTGGGGACAGAGAGGGGGCAGGGGACAGCTCCATGTCACATGTGGCTTTCTCAGGAAATGCAACATGGACACAGGCCCACACCAGGGCAGGTACATTAGTGCCAAACAGGTGAGAGCGATGAAAGAAAGGGCTCTGAGCAGAACCCCAAGTAAAGGTCTGGGACCAGCTGGCTGGAGGTAGGTGGGGTGGGGAGATGATAGGGGCACCCACGTTTTTACCTGGGAATACCAGGGCGGGGCTGAGACTGGGAACCTGCCTTTCAATGCCTCTGACCCCTTCCTGGGATTTCCACCAGGCACCAGGCAGGGTGGGGCTGGGGCAGGGCTGAATGAGACACAAAGGGACATGGGAGGGCCCTGCCTGAACCCAGGGTCACGGAGGAAGTGGGGGCTGTGTGACCCGCCCTCCTGCTCCTCTCCCTGGGGTGGCAGTGAGCCTGTGAGAGCATCAGTGGAAACCCGAACACAGTGTGGTGGATGGCGAAGGACGTCGAAAGGGAAATGCGTGCTTCTTGAGATCACTGGTTTCAACCTTGGTAGAGAGTGGAACCCCTGGGTGCCTGGCTCCCATCAGTTCTGGTCAAACTGGGCCAGGGTGTGGCCTGGGTGCTGGAACTTAGACCCACAGATGATTCTAAGGAGCGAGTGGGATTGAGAACCACAGCCTTAGACAACTCTCGCTATGAGGATCAACTCCTGAATCCTGAATGTGCTGGTAGATCTGAGCTTCTACCACCATGGTCGTGAGCACTCACACATAATATGCCAGAACTCCTGCTCCTGAGAACTTTCTCATTGAGCACTGTGACTCCCTAAAACACCTGGGAGACACACATTGCAAGCCCTGTCATAGAGACAGGGAACCTGAGCTTCCGGAAGAGTCAGGCTAGGTCTACCTGCCCTCCCCTCTCCCTGGCCTCTCTTGGGAACACAGGCTGGTGAGCTCCGTCCTCTGAGCAGACTGGTGGGCAGGGGGGAGGGCGGCATACCTCATCGCAGACGTGCATTGAGAAGATGACGCAGAGGATGCCGGTGGACGGGTACCGCCCGTGGCCTTGCAGCCAGTTGTCGAAGACATACTTGATGAAGGCCGGGTGGTAGATCAGGATCTGTGGGGAGGGGAAGACATGGCCCTTAGTGAGTTCTGGTGGGCAAAGGACATGAGCGCCCATCAGATGCACATGTTGCCTTGGCCATGGAGACACTGCGGTGAGCCTGATGGATACCCCAGCACTCGTGGGCTTCTGCGCTTATAGGAAAGACAGACACTCATCCACACACTAAGAGACAGAGATGCTGAGCTGATAGGTGCTATGGAGAGCAACGACACAGGGGGAGGGCCCTACAGGACTGTGTGAGGACAATCGCTGAGCTGACACATAAAAAAATCCAAGGAGGCCAGAGAGCGTGATGGGAGGTTGCTCAGGAGGATGGGGCACCAGGGAACAGCGCGCAGTGCGAGCGGACACTGTCAATGAGTGAAGACACACTTCAAGCCACCTGGTGATGGCTGGAATCATCACCAATCCTTCAAATGACCCCATGTCACAGGTTTCCCTCTCTTCATACTACAGATAAGGGAACTGAGGCTCAGAGAGGCGAAGTGACTTGCTCAGTGTCACACAGCCAGCAGTGGCTGAGCTGGGAGGGGGCTGGTATCAGGCCTGGCCTTGGTTCCACTACCCAGAGCCTGCCTTGAGGACAGTGAAAGGGACTTGTCAGGCAGGAGAGGGCGTGCACATCCAGAAAGCCAAACTCCATTGCCTAGGAATGGACGGCAAGCATGGATTATGTGGGTCTCTGGTGCACCATTCACCTCTCAGTGTGGCCCCTACTATCTCTAGGAGGCTGTCCCTTCTACCAGCCCCACCCTACAGAGACACATAAGTGGCTTCTTTCCTGAGGCAGCATAGCCCAATGCAAAGGGCAAGATGCTGGAGGCACAGGGCGTCTTCAGTTCTAGGCTTTTCCAGAACTAGCTGTGTGTCTCCGGGAAGTTTCCTGACCTCTCTGAACCTAAGTTTGATAGTATATGCGAAGGGCCAGTGTGATGGGCACTCACCTCCCTCCTTCTTCTGCCCTTTGCTTACCTCTTGGCCAGCCCCACACGAGGGGCCTGCTGGGGAAGACGCAGACATGGAAAGACTCAGAGAGGCAGGAGGTGAGGCCCTGGCTTTGAGAGTCATTCACAAACCGCAGCATGCATAGGGCGCCCTGGAGAAGTTGTTAAAGACCAGACACCTGGGCAGCCAGGCTTTGAGATTCGAGATGGGTTCAGCAGGTTGGAGACGGGCCTTAGGATGTGCCTCTGTGACAAGCTCGTGGGTGATGCTGCTGGCCCGGGGGACCCTACTTGAGACTCTCTCCCAGTGTTTGATCTCTTCCCCCAGGGCGGGTCGCTAAGTGGGAGATGCTACCCTCCAGCGGCCTGGGGATCTCGGGGCCGTCTTGAAACTCAATGCTGTGCTGTAGAGCAGAGCCTTAGACAAGAAAGACTGAACTCAGAACAGAGGGGCCTGGGCCTCCACTCACCTTATCCTGTTTCACTCTGATCTTCGCAGGGACCGGGACGTAGGTGCTGCGGTTGGAGAAAGAGAAGCTGGTTAATAGGCAGGGGCCGGCCCAGGAGCTTGGAAGCATAGCTCTGGGGGTAGCAGCTGGAGAATGAAGCAGAGTGGCCTCTCCTGCCCCGGACTCCTTCCCTCAGGGACCTGCACCTCCCTACCCTAGTCAGGTTTCTGCCCACAGCAACCCCTAAAAGACACAAGAGGGCGGCCTTGCCTAATTTGAGGATGTCCTGCTGGGTTTGGGCCCCTATTCCCCAAAAAGGTGAGAAGGACTTGCTCCAAGCACAGCCTGAAGGAGAGGAGTGGGGTTCCTGCCTCGGCCTCTCAGGGCCAGAGTACCCCTGCCCAGCTGCTGGTAACCTGGCTGGGGAGGCCCTTTCTCACCTGGGCGGTTGCGTGCACCCCTAGCACAAAGGTGTCAAAGCTGGTCCCACAGGTGTGATTCATGCTCTGGGAGGAGACTTCAGCTGAGCCACATCTGGACCTGGCTCCCACCCCACCCTACCCCGGCCCGGCCTGGCTGCCTCCCTCACTCCTGGTCTCCTGAGGGCACAGCCCCACAGTCTCCTGCACCCAAGTCCTGGGGCTGGGGTTCGCTCTGGCCCTGTTCCTAGGAAACCTGGTCCAAGTTAAGACAGCCTGTGGAATTCTGGATATCAAAGCACTTTCCTTCAGTAAGGGTCAGATGAGAGCATGGGAACTGTGGGTTCAACCCTGGGCAAGGTGCTTGGCCAAGCTCCAGAGTCCTCCCCTGGGAGAATGGAGCTCATGATAATGGTTATTGTGAGGATTAACTGTGATAACGTGCTGAGTGCCATGTGTGGTGCCTGCTCAGGAAACGAGGCTCCTGACTGTCAGGGAAGCCACAGCCACCTTGTTCAGCACCGCCTGCCCGGGGGAGGAGCCCAGGCTGCACCTGCACCCCCCACTTCCCATCCCGCAACCCGCACCGGGCTAGGCTCACAGAAGCTTGAAAAGCAAGGTGCTGCCGGGCATGGTGGCTCACGCCTGTAACCCCAGCTGTTAGGGAGGCAGAGGTGGGAGGATAGCTTGAGCCCAGGAGTTCGAGACCTACCTGGACAATATGGTGAGACCCCATTCTCCAAAAAAAAATGAAAAATATAAAAAGACAAAGAAGAAAAGCTAGGCGCTGTTACTGTGAGGGTGCACTTCAGAAATAAAGGGAGGCAGAACCATATGTGTGACCCTTTCTAGTGGAGGCCCCCTTCCTGGAGAGTCTCCAGGGCGTGTGGAGGTCCCTTCGGGAATTGTTAGCAGGAGGACACTAAAACTTGTGGTTTGTTAAGTGATGGGGAGGGGACGGGGGAGAGTTGGAATAGTCGGGGGAGGTGGCCACAGGAACTGGGTTTGTGTGTTTCGGGGGAGTCGGGGGGAGGGGGGAGGCACCCTGCTGGACAGACAGCACGGCAGGGTGGCAGGTCAGCGGCAGGGTGGTGGGACAGCATGCTACTGAAGGGGGCGGAGCAGCAAGGCGGGGCCTTAGGAGACTTACTGGGAAATGGTGCCCGTGGTGGTGGCACTCACCACCCACTCCAAGTCAATGGTCTTGAAGGGCACCAGGACCATGCTGACATTGTCCCCCCAGCTCGCGGAAGCTCTCAGGGTACACCAGATGGTGGGTGGTCTTGGTCCCGACGTCAGCCTCAAACCCTGCCGTGGGCGCCCTGTTCATCCTGTAGAGAGAAGAGGGAAAGGTTAGTCGTGTAGCGTGGGCACCCGATCTCAGACAGCCTGGGCTCCACCAGCCTGCAGTGTGACCTCAGGGGCATCACCTGCCTTTCCCAGGCTTTGGTTTCCTCATCTGTAAAACAGAGACAGTGAAGACACAGCTAGAAGGCTTCTGCTACTTTTCTCCCTTTCATGACCTCCAGGAGTCTAGCTATCACCACCGCTGCCGCCTGTCACAGACAATCTCATCCAAAGGCTATTTCCACAGCCTGCTTTTACAGTCAAGGAAACCCGACTCCGATCCTGATCATGAATGTTCCCATGGGACAGTCGGTACACTGAGGCTCCGAGAGGCAGGTCTAAGGACTAAAGTCAGGAATCACAGACAGGAGAGACTATTCTAGAAGGCCACGCTTCTCGGCATGGAGCACTTGTGAGTGGTGTGGTGGGAATGGCAAGAGACCCAGGACAGACTTGGGGCATCTTCCTGGAGTAGCTATTTCACTTGGCCATGTAAAATATATTTTACATAGAAGATGTGGTTTTTTATTTGGTTTTATTGTGGCCTAGATGGTTTTATTATGGCCTAGATTACAAAATGGGGGATAATTTTTCTTTTTTTGAGACAGAATCTCTTTCTGTCGCCCAGGCTGGAGTGCAGTGGTATGATCTCAGCTCACTGCAACCTCTGCCTCCTGAGTTCAAGAGATTCTCCTGCCTCAGCCTCCTGAGTAGCTGGGACTACAGGTACACACCAGCATGCCTGGCTAATTTTTTTGTATTTTTAATAGAGATGAGGTTTCTCCATGTTGGTCAGGCTGGTCTTGAACTCCTGAACTCAGGTGATCTGCCGGCTTTGGCCTCCCAAAGTGCTGGGATTATAAGCATAAGCCACCACGCCTGGCAAAATGGGGATGAATTTTGAAGATAAAATAAGAGTCCTCACATCATTTCTGCCCTCTTCCCAGGCCTCCACGTGCCAAGCTCCCAATGTGGGACCTCCCATGTGTGGTTTTCTCTCTGCACACAAAGGCCCTTCTAGTCCATTCCCATCCTGCAAGGCAGAGATGGGGAAACTGAGGCCCAGGAGGTGCAGCATGGAGCCCAGGGTCCCTAGGTAAGTCCAGAGACACCAGGACTGAACCTTGACTTTCTGAGCCTGAGCTAAGACGCTTCCTATAGCTCCAAGGGGCCTCTGGGTACAGCATGGTGAGCTTGGAAGAGGGCCTGGCACTTACCTGAGCACAAAGTCGTGACTGTCTATCTCAGGCCCGTACGCAGACTCCCTCAGGTTGCCCGAGTTGCCCACGACGGCACAGCGCCGGCAGCCCACCGACCGCTTCTCCAGCAGGGGGTCCACGTTCCCAGGCACCACTCGGAATAGCTCCTTGATGGTGTCGTTCAAGTTATTGGGCTTCTTCTCCCGCTGGAGCTTCTGTGGGCGGAGGACAGAGGGTGGTCAGGCTTTGTGACTCTGGCTTCCTGGCAGCAGGGTCCCTGAGCCACCTGCTGTTGTTTGCTGGAGTCTCCTGTTCACCCTTCTCTCTGCCGGAACCCTGGAGATGGAGGCCGCTCACACACAGATACCTCCACTTCTGCCTTCAAGGAGACTCCGGGTTACTCAGGAAGTAGAGTTCATTCATGTATTCTGCAAGTGTTTACTGAGCACCTACTATGTGCCAGGTACTGCTGAAGCCACTTGGGTGATCCAGCCACACCCAGCCCCACAGGCCCCTCCAACTCCACATGTCCAAGCGGAACTCATCAGTGTTTCTCCAGCCTGCTCCTCCCTGGGGGCTCCCCTCTCTCTGAAAGGCCCCCCCATCCCCCTACGTGGCACAGCTTGAAAGAGAAAAATAGCGGAAGCCTTCTGGCTGTGTCTTACTCCCACCCTTGGTCCCACTGGCATATTGGTATGCCCATGTTCAGAGCAGCATTTTCATAATAGACAACAGCTGGCAGCAAGCCAGTGTCCAGTGATGGATGAACAGACACAACGTGTTCCAGACATATCATGTGACATTATTTAGCCATAAAAAAGAAAATTTTGAAATAGGTTACAACATGGATGGACCTTGAAAATATGAATATGATGATTAGCCAAAGAAGCCAGAAGCTGCTGTAGGGTCTGTTCCTGTTTGGTTTACATCCAGGCTGTGTTGCACCCTGTTTGTCCCCAAAAGCCCTTTGTAACCAAATCCCACAGTGACGCTGAATATCGCAGACTCCAGGCTCTGAAGGGAAGTCTGGACTTAATGTGGTCCCAGCAACTGCTGCTACAGGGAGAATCAGATCCAGCGAGAGGATGGGATGTGGGTGAAGTGACCTCTGCCATCCGTGTGTCCTTTCCCCACCCCTGCTGGTTCTCAAGTGAGGGTGACTTTGCGTATGCTTGTGCACCCACACACACACACGCACCCCACTTGGGACGCCTGACAATGTCTGGAGACACTTGGGCTGCCGCAATTGGGGACGGGGCACTGCTGGCATTTAGAAGGTAGAGACCGGGGATGCTGCTAAACATCCTGCAATGCACGGGACAGCCCTGTGACTAAGGCTGATCCAGCCCCACGAGTCCGTAGAGCCGAGGCTGAGAGCGGACCCTAACCCTTACCAAGCCTGGCTCACCGCCTCCTCCACTAGACCCTTGGATCTTTGAAAGAGATAAGACCATACCTGCCCAGTTCTCTGTGACTTCCCCAGAGCCCACCCCAGGACCTGCACACAGCCGTGCTCAACACACATGAGCAAACCAGGACTCAGCCAGGTCTTTGGATTCATAGCCCAGGGCTTTCGACTCTTCGAAATCTCACGCATGTTTTCTGTTCATTTCAAATAGACCATAAGCTCCTTGAGTACCTGGAGGGTCCTTCCTCCAGAATCTACCTGGATAACCTCTCTAAATCTTTCATGATGAGCCTGGCCATCACCTCCTGTGGGAAGCCTTCTGTGATAACTCCAGTCTCCAAGGAGAGTTGGACATGGAGACCTACCTCTTGCGCCCACTCCCTGCACAGCACCTCTCATCCTGGCTTGAGATTGTCTGTTTTCCCTTTTCTCCCCCATCACTCCTGCAACCCAGGAAAAGAAAGATTATATCTTTCCATCTCAATGTAGTAGTGCTTGGCATATAGTACGTGCTCAATAAATAAGAAATGAACACATGTATCTTGCTCTTCTTCAATCTGTTTTGCATTTAACAATGGGAATGACCTTTTAAATGACAAGTTCAGATCATGAATCTCCCTGTAAAAATTCTACAGTGACTTCCTGTTGCACTAACAAGACATCCCAGAGTCCTCACCTGGGTCTTGCTGACTCTCAGGCCTCGTCTCACTGCACCTCCCCTGATTCACAGCCCCCAGCCATGCGGAGCTACTCCACTCCCCCAGCACATCCAGCAGAGGCCACGCTGGGGCTCCGGCACTCACGGTCCCGCCCTTCTCACAGCTGCTGCCTTCTCTGCCTGTGGGTCTCCACTTGAGTCCTGCTGTCCCAGAGATCTCCCTGGTGACCCATTTACAGAAGCCCCCTCTAAGTTTCTATTATAAACCTCATTTGATCTTTCTTCACAGCACCTCTGTGTGAGCCTACCTTGTCTATTTCTTATCTTCCCCTCCCAGCCAAAATAAAATTCCATGAGAATAAGGATCTCTCTCTCTCATTGCATTTCAATAGCGGTACTGGGTGAAATAGTGGCTCCCCAAAAGATAAGTTCAAGTGCTAGTCACCGGAATCTGTGAACATGATGACATCTGGAAAAGGGAGCCTCTGCGGGGTGAAATTGTTGAGAGTCTCTGCATGAAATCAACCTGGATTCAGGGTAGGCCCTAAACCTGATGACAAGTGTCCTCTTAAGACAAGGAGATGGACAATTGAGGCACAAAGCGACACAGGGAGGAAGGCCCTGTGGAAGTGGAGGCAGAGGCTAGACTGTCGCAGCCCCGAGCCCAGGAACGCCCAGCGCTGCCAGCAGCCAGCAGGAGCCAGGAGTGGGACCTGGGGTGGCTTCCCCCCTCAGAGCCTCCAGGAGGAACCAAGCCTGCCCGTAACTTGATTCCAGACCTCTGGCCTCCAGAACTGCGAGAGGGTGCACTGCTGGTGTTTTGAGCCATGAGTGTGCAGACATTTGTTATGGCAGCCACGGAAAACTGAGGCTGTGCTTCCTGCTCTGACTTAGATATGACAGATCCTCAATAGATAGTGTTGGACAATTATCTGAATCCTGCTAAATGCCTAGCAGGGCCCCAGGTGTACACTGGGGCTGAGTATTTAACTCTGGGAGCGCCTCACTCTCATTAGTATATCCTCACCCTCAGCCCAGGCGCCCACCCTCAGCCCAGACCCCCCACTCTCAGTCCAGACCCCCCACTCTCAGCCCAGACCCCCCACTCTCAGTCCAGAGCCCCCACTCTCAGTCCAGACCCCCTTCTCAGTCTAGACCTCCCTTCTCAGTCCAGATCCTCCTTCTCAGCCAGACCCCCCATTCTCAGTCCAGACACCCCTTCTTAGCCCAGACACCCCACTCTCAGCCCAGATGCCCCTTCTCAGTCCAGATCCCCCACTCTCAGCAAAGACTCCCCACTCTCAGCCCAGAACCCCCACTCTCAGTCCAGACCCCCACTATCAGCCCAGACCCCCCCACTCTCAGCTTAGAACCCCCCTCAGTCCAGAACCCCCACCTCAGTCCAGAACCCCCATTTTCAGCCCAGACCACCCACTCTCAGCCCAGACCCTCCACTCTCAGTCCAGACACCCCCACTCTCAGCCTAGACCCTCCACTCTCAGTCCAGACCCCCACTATCAGCCCAGACCCCCCCACTATCAGCCCAGACCCCCCATTCTCAGCTCAGACCCTCCACCTCAGTCCAGACCCCCCCACCTCAGTCCAGACCCCATCAGCCCAGACCCCCCACTCTCAGCCCAGAACCCCCACTCTCAGCCCAGACCCCTCACTCTTAGTCCAGACCCCTCCACTCTCAGCCCAGACCCCCCACCTCAGTTCAGACCCCCACTATCAGCCCAGATCCCCCCACTCTCAGTCCAGATCCCCCACTCTCAGCCCAGACCCCCCACTCTCAGCCCAGAACCTCCACTCTCAGTCCAGACGCCCACTCTCAGTCTAGACCCCCCTCTCAATCCAGACCCTGCTCTCACCAGCCACCATCGGTAGGTGTCGTCCTCCAGGAGCGCGTTCTGGGCGGTCAGCAGCGGCTGCACGGTCTGGTTGAACCTCTCGTCAAACCAGGCTGAGAGCTTGCGCTGCCCGATGCAGTGGGTGCAGGTGCAGGGCCTGTGCTTGATCAGCCTCCTCAGGTTCTCGGAGAGCTCCAGGACCATCTGCTTGGGGAACCAGCTGGTGGCCACCATGGTGTGGGAGTAGTTCAGGAAGAAGGAGGTGAAGGAGATGAAGAGCACGAGGAAGGTGAGCACTTTCAGGGTCCTCTTCCGCAGGGTCACCATCTTCGCTGTCCTGATGGCGGCCTCCCTGTGATGGGTGGCAGGACTCCCTCCTAAGAGAGGAGAAATACGGAAGAAAAATCCCAGAGATGGAGGCTCGATCAGAAGGGATGGCAGGATTCCAGGGGAGGACTCAAGGGCCGTTAAAGTCGACTTCACTCCCCACTGGGGGGACGACCCCCAGTGTGTCCCAGGCACCGCTGTGTAGCTGATGAAGGCCATTAGTGGCCTATTGGCTTTGCTTGCATATATTTCCCTTTTCAGAAAATAAAGTAGCCTATTCTTCTGCAATTGTTAAAGAGCTGATAATGTCTCCTGATAAAGCTTTACCCAGTGATTTCCTTTCCCATTCAAAGAAGCTAAGGGGTAATTAATCTCTGTGACAGTCCAGGGTCCCCCAGGAGCGAGGACCTAGAAGGAAGGGTCTTGGTATAGCGGGGAGGGAAGCTGTCTCTGCCGTCCTCCTCCGACTGTGGTTTCTGATGATCCTTAATTAGGGCTTTGTCTTTCCCATGCTGTCGCCAGAGACATGGCGGTTATGCGACCAGCTTGATGAAGGCACAGAAGGTTGTCTGTCATCTGCAAAGAAAAGGAGGAAGAAAACAGAGTGAGATTCTGTGACCCTGCTATAAAAATGTTTCTCTCCACATCTCCACCAGGATGCATTCTGTGGTCTTCCTTCTGGTGTCCTGCCAACCTGGCAAGTGGCTCTGGATGGTTTATCTACCTTTGTGAGCCTCAGGGTGTGCATACAATGGATGTTATCATCTCTTTGCAAGGTTACTACGGGGTGCAGAGGTGTCCCCACCATGTTTCCAACAACCAGAACCTAGCACATTGACACACTCAACAAACATTTGTCAAACGAGCTCGTGACGCATGTAGGTACAATGTACACAGGGATTGTTAAATGCATGTGACTTGCCTTTCTTTCTCCTCCATTCTCTTCCAGATTTTGGATTTCAGCCACAAGCACAACAATGGTGTGCTTAGAGAGTGGCCCAGGTTTCCTCTGACCTGGGCATTCAAGCTCTGTCAATTGGCCTCAGTTCCATAGAAGGGGCTTTAGACGGTACAGGTTCAAGTTCTGATTTCCCAGATGAGGAGCCTCGGGAAGGTTATTCAACCTTCCTGACCCTCAGTTTCTTCTTCTGTAAAATGGGATACTAACACCCTACTTATAGAATGGTTATACAGTTGGGATAAAATGATGTACGCTCGGCTTCTCATGTCTATTAGGCCGTTGCTAAATTTTAATTTTCCTTCTTCAACATATGAATGAATCAATATTCTTTGGTGATCCACTAAGAGCTGACAGGACGATATATTCATGCATACCTAGCTCCTCAGATAATCCTCAGAATACACTGCCAGCTAGATACTAGTTTCTGTTTTTGTCTTGGAAGAAATCGAGACTCAAAGAGGTTAGATGGCTTGCCTAAGGAAAGGAAGAAGCAGGATCTCAGTCCAAATCCACAGTCCTCTGATTCCTTGCATCTGGAGGGGTTAAGGGACCAGGAACAGGGGGCTGGGGGGCTCTGCCCTGGAGCTGACACCTGTCTTGTTAATTGGTCTTCAGATTACTATGGCTGGAGTAATATAGAGCACGGGGGTGAGTACTCTTTTGAAGAAAGCAAACATGTACTTCTCAAATGCCCATCGGAGACCCCCCCCACCCTCCAGATCTCACTGACACCTTGAGATTTCTGTCTGGTACAACTGCGGTTATGCCTCTGCACTGGAGCACGGCCTCTTTGGTCTTTGCTTGGAATGCTTCCCCCACCTCTACTTGTTGATCAATTCTTCCCCATCCTCAAGGTATAGATAGTCAAGAGCAGGGGTATTTTTTTTTTCTAGGAAAATTAGAGTTGAAGGGAGATTGATCACCTTTTGGTAAAGAGGGGCAGCTCAAAAACCATATGAAATCTACAGTGCCTATCTGGAACCATCCAGGGCTCAAGATGTGATGGGTGCAACCTCCTACCACTTCCTGAGCTAGAAGCCCAACGTATGGAGGGTAAGTCCAAGCTCAAAACCAGATTAAATCCACAGTGACTTTCTGGAGACATCTAGCTCAAGATGCGTGGGGTGCAGCCCCCTACAGCTTCCCAAACTAGAAGCCCAGTGTATGGAGGGTGAGGTCTGAGCTCTGCAGCTCAGTTGGCAATGTCTGCTCCATTTTTCACTTTTCACGACATCCTAGCTTTTGTTTATAACCTAGTGGTGTCCACAGGTGTCCCATCCAATTCTCTCCCCCGCCTGCCCCCGTCAAGGAGCAGCTCTGTAATTTGAGTAAGAATAACTTCTGCATCATCTCAGGTAGGCTCTCAGTTCACTTGACTGGCGGAGGGTTCCCACCTCTTATTTATCCTGGTAATTGATCCAGGGTTGAGCATATGCCTTAATACATCCAGTCAAACTTCTGTAGGGAGGGAAGAAGCTTTCTCTTGCTCTGGCTGGCTTGTTGTGGAATATCCTGCTGGCTGTGTTGCTAGCTTGTGTGGAAGAGAATAGAGCTGAACAACCAAACAAATGCTGCTAAAGCCCTCATCCAGTCTCGACCAGCAGCCCTCTCCCCTCCACATCTTGGCTTTCCAGTTACACGAGAGAATACATCCCCCTGTATGGGGTAAAGCAGATAATTTGTACCTTGAGGCAACATGAGTGACCCACAGGTCATAGTTGCTCCTACCTCTGTGCCCCAGCTCAGGCTGTCCCCCACTGTCCTGAAAACCACTCCACCCTGCTTGGCCGATGGCTCTTACTCATTCTCTAGGGCTCAGCTGGTGCTGACCCCTGGAGGAAGGCTTGCCCACTCCTGGGGTGAGTTAGGGGCCTCTCCTGGCTCCCTGCTGTCCTGGCTGCACTCTGTCTACATTCTTCACTCATCTTTCTCCTCCCCTGGACTGGAAGCCTCACTATAGTGGTGGCCCTGTCACCCGTGCACACACTCAATGCTCAGTGGAGGCTTGGGGCATGAAGGAACCCAGAAATGAATGAAGGGAAACACAACAGCCGGCAGTTCAGAGGGAGATCTGAGCAAGCACAGACTCCAAGTCAGATTTCGATTCTCAGCAGCCTGTCCCCACTCTACTCACTGCGTGACCATGAACAAGTCACCCAGCCCTTCTGAACCATCCGTTCAATGGGAAAATGGGATTGATAACACAGATTCTGCTCATACTTGGGGCCATCAGCCCACCAAGGTGTGTCCATTCATCTCATTCACTGCATATTTGCTGGTCCTTGCGATCTCCAGGCCCTGGACAAGGTGGCTGGGTACCTCGTAAAATGATCTAAGGTAGAGGCCTCCCAGGCATCAATAGAGCCCCAGATCCTTTGAAAGAAAGGAGGTCGGTATGGAAGGATCAGACACAGGGTGGAGGAGAGGAGTGGGTGGGGGTGGGAGGGAATCTGGGCATGCAGCTGGGGTGAGAGTGTGTTGGGCCAGAGAAGTCATAGCCAAGACTAAGTTTTCTCTGGGTGACATGGAAAGCCAGTGGTGGGGCTGAGCAGAGGAGGGCCACAGTCTTACGACATTTGCCTTTATAATGAGCAGGGCCTAGGACACCCATGCCCTTAGTGCCTCTGTACCCCTAATGCCAGGGCAGAGACGAGTTCCCTGAAATAGATGACTGTTTTGTTTTTGAGACAGAGTTTCGCTCTTGTCACCTAGGCTAGAGTGCAGTGGCACAATCTCTGCTCACTGCAACCTCCGACTCCAGGGTTCAAGCGATTTTCCTGCCTCAGCCTCCTGAGCAGCTGGGATTACAAGCATCCACCACCACGCCTGCTAATTTTTGTATTTTTAGTAGAGATGGGGTTTTGCCATGTTGATCAGACTTGTCTCAAACTCCTGACCTAGGTGATCCCAAGGCCCACCTCAGCCTCACAAAGTGAGTTGGGATTACAGGCATGAGCCACCGCACTAGGCCTGAAATAGATGACTATTGAATCGTGTTGACCAAACAAGGCTCTCGGTGAGAGGTCAGTTTCCCTAAAAGGTCCTGCCTCTGCGTGAGAGATATTAATACTCTAGGCTGATGCCAGGGGTTCGGCTAGAGGTGGGGCAGAGACCAAGGTTGTGCTGCACAGGCTGTGGGACTGTTGACAACCTCCTCCCCTCTGGGGCATCCTGCAGCCACACCTCCAAGGCCAGGGCACTCCCCCATAACCAGCAGAGGTTTCTGAGCTGGTATCATTTAGCGCTTTCCAAAGCCCTGGATAAAACTGCAGTGGAAAAGCAAGATCACCACTCCACCCTTTTCCTGGCTCCAGGGAAGAAACGAGGACTGCATGTCTTCTCTGTGCTCTAGCAAGTGTGGGGCAGCCTGCGGGCATGGGGGAATGCCAGCCCTGGCTCCCAGAAATGAAACCTGGGCCAACACGCCATGGACCAAAGATCTCTGCATGCCAAGTGTGCGGTGGGGGGAGGCCTGGCCCCCAACAAGGAGAAAGAAGAGAGGGAGCAGGAAAGGATGGGGAAGGAGGGAGGCTGGCTCCCTGTCCTGTGCCGAATGGCAGTCATTTCCCAGCCACACACTCAATACGAGGAGGCATGAAGCACCTGCACACAACAGCTTAGCAGCGTCACCAGCACAAACTGACAAATGTCAGCACCCTTTTGAGGACTGGAAAGTAAGAAATTCCCTAAGGAGTGTTCCTAATGAAGATAAACTTCCCTGGCAATGGGGAGTTGAGGAGCAATGACCGGAGACTGAGGGAACTGTGTGAGATTCCTAGAAAACCAAATGAGTGAACCACACAGGGTTTTGAGCCTGTAGTAAATACCCGCTCAACGGGATGGTAGTAAATATGCATCACAGGCTGGGACGCCCTCCCAGCCCGTCACACAGCCCCTGGAACTATGATCACCAGAGAAATGCCTGAGCGAAACTTGCAGGCTGTTGGCAAAGTTGATGCTTTCAATACAGAGCAGCCACAACTTTCCCCCCATGTGATCCCCCAAGTCCCTGGGCGAGGTGGGTAACCCTTAGGCTTGTCTCCCCTGAAATAAAAATCTAAAATCTAGAGAAGGCAAGTGACTCATCCATCGTCACACAGATGGCGGCAAAGCCAGACTCCTGCCTTCTCGTGTGGCTTTCTATGTAGCCATGGCTCATCATTCAATTTCATCAATACCTGCTCTTATCTTCCCTATTTCCTTTCTCATAACTTCTCTGGACTTGGTTTACTGTCATTTTTCCAGCTTCGTATGTTGGATACTACCTCCTTCACCCTCCCTTCTTGCTGTGCCTTCTCTAATTGAATTATGCATTAAGTTCTTCATTTCAGTGGTGTCTTTTAGTTCTAGAATTTCCACCTAATTTTTTGACAGGTTTCTACTTTGCTGGTGAATTTCTCCATTTTGTCGTCTATCTCTGGGCAATTACTCAGCACAGCCACCTTAAAGTCCACATTGGATATACTGTGATACTGGATAATGTGGGTCTACTTCTATTGCCTATTTTCTCAGTTGCTCTCTCTTTCTTTGGTTATTTGGTTCTGTCCTTGGCAGGCCTGGTTGCTGTTCACATTGTGTATGACAAAAATGCAGAGGCTCTGGATGAGGCTGTCCTCCTTCAGAGAGGACCGGTTGTCTCCTGATGAGCAGGTACAGAGGAGGCACACTACTTTGTTCCAACTGGAGCTGTGTTTCACTTTTCATGAAGACTGGTCTATTTCTGGTTTGCTCTTGCCCTGGGCGCAGTCATTCTCAACGGGTAAGCTGAGATGCCTATCAGGGTGACTCTTCCTTACAGACTCCTCTCTCCAACTTCTGTCTCCCCCTGTACTATGCGAGCACCATAAGCTTAGTTTAGCCTTTCTTTCTTTCTTTCTTCTTTCTTTCTTTCTTTTCTTTCTTTCTTTCTTTCTCTCTCTCTCTTTCTTCTCTTTCTCTCTCTTCTTTCTTTCCCTCCCTCCCTCCCCTCCCCTCCCTTCCTTCCTTTTTTTTTTTTTTTTTGAGGCAGAGTCTCACTGTGCTGCCCAGGCTGGAATACAGTGGCATAATCTTGGCTCACAGCAATCTCCACCCGCCATCTTCAAGAGATTCTCCTGCCTCAGCCTCCCAAGTAGCTGAGACTACAGGCATGCACCACCATACGTGGCTAATTTTGTATTTTTAGTTGAGACGGGATTTCTCCATGTTGGTCAGGCTGGTCTCAAACTCCCAAGCTCAGGCGATCCTCACCTTGGCCTCCCAAAGTGCTGGGATCAGAGGCATGAGCCACCATGCCCAGTCTTTTTAACTTTTCATCTGGTGTTTTCTGTTTGGTTTCATAGACTCTGGATCCATGAAATTTAAGTGCTGGCAAATGCTTTGAAAGGAAAATTTTAAAAGGCACGAGCACACGTTCTTTTCTTTGTGGTTCCTTTTGCTCTAGGTTCTTGATTCCTTGCGTTTTGGTTGACTTAGTGGTCCTGAACTCACTCACTCCCTCTCTACCTACCTACCTATCTCTGTTTTGCTTCCCCCGCCTTGCATCTGAGACTGCCAAACACTCTGAACTGCTGCTCTCTTCTTGTCCTCTGAACCCTCTGCACAAATCAGCACTTACCTCGTGCAGAAAAGGAGCAGGGAATATTGGGTTTGCCTCAACTTGGTTCCCTTCTCTGGGGGCTCTTCGTGCCTCAAGTGCTGGCTGCCTTAGCTGTTCTTTAATGCCTTCAAAGAGCTGGACTTCAAGTTCTTCCAGCTTTTACAGTTCTCAGGGGGAGAAAAGATCTGGTACAAGCTTCTGCCATTGCCCGAAGTAGAAGTCACAGCCTCCTTCCTTTGCCTTTCCATGTTCCTGTTCTTGGAGTGGTTGCCTGTATGTGTCAGGGGCTTGGCAAATTCAGAGAAGAGGGTGGAGCCCAGAAAGGCCCCAGAGCTGCCGAGGCAAACGTCCTCACACCAGCCAAGTGTGCAGATGGTGGGAGGAAGGGGCAGGTTTGCAGCCTGGAAGGTTGCAGCTGCAGCCATGGCAGCCACCTCCTCCCTGCCCCGCCCGAGGGCCCCACTGCATCTGCTTTTACTTTATGTCAGAACATCCTGCTCCCCAGGCCAGCTCTGCACAGATGGTTGATGACTTCTGGCGCAACACATCCGGGGACTTCCCATGAAACAGATCCTCCCATGTCTTGGTCTTTGGGATCCTGGCTGGCTGCCTTCAAGTATGGGCACAGGGTAAGACCAAGTAAGACCCGACCAGTAAATCTTGGATACTTCATGGCCCTCAAACTTTCCAGTAAGAAGAATGACTCCTTCCTAAACTGCTTTCCAGCCCCGGCCTGGTCACTGGATGCTTGGAACCCATTTATTCTGGTTTTGGGAAGAATTTACTAGTGGATCATGGCCAACAGTTGTCTGAACAACAACAACAAAGGCACAGACAGACCTGAATTCAAATCCTGACTCTTCCCATTCCTGGCTGTGTATTCACGGGCAAGGCACTTGTCCTCTCTGATCCTAGGTTCCTGAATCTACAAAATAGGATTAAAAATGGTCACACAGGCTGGGCGCAGTGGCTCACACCTGTAATCCCAGCACTTCAGGAGGCCAATCACTTGAGGTGGGTGGATCATTTGAGATCCGGAGTTCGAGACCAGCCTGGCCTACATGGTGAAACTTTGTCTACTAAAAATACAAAAATTAACCAGGTGTGGTGGTGTACACCTGTAATCCCAGCTACTTGGGAGGCTGAGGCAGGAGAATCACATGAACCTGGGAGGTGGAGGTTGTGGTGAGTCAAGATCACATCACTGCACACCAGCCTGAGTGACAAGTGAAACTCCATATAAAAAAAACAAATAAAGAAAAATGCTTACACGAAGGGTTGCTGTAGGACAAAAAAGTGACCAGCTCAGTTTCTGCCACAGAGTAGATGCACCACAAAGGTCAATTCTGTCTTTCCCCATTAAGCTTCAAGCTCCTCATTTGCAAAAAAAAGAAAGAAATCCAGCAGAACCCTTGGCCTGTCCTACTGGCAGGGTTATTTAAAAGACCACATGTCTACTCCCGTGGCCAAGACCTCCCAAGACCTTAGGAGGTCCTAATACACTGGGGGAAGGTTAGGATTCCCAGGGGCTCCTAGACTCAGAAGACTCAGCAATAACCATGCCTTGGGTCAGGAGGCAGCTGGGCCTAGAGGCTGATGTACAGGGTCAGGCCCACCTGTTTGCAACCAGCTTTGACCTTCCCCAGGAGAAGGTTCCTCAAAGTTGCTCTGATAGGTCCGATTTTCCACTCTCCAATCAGTCTTTGTCCCACATGCTTAGAAACGCAGGTGCATTGTCTTCTAAAGTATCCAAGATGTACACATCCGCAGGAAAGCCTGGCCACCCCACACAGCCTCTGAGTGCCAGTCTTGAATTGGGGGTCATCTCGTTTTTTGCATTGTTTTTTACAGTTTGCCAAAACAGTCACAGCTGCCATCCATTTGACCCTTTCAGCAGCCCCATTCACTGAGTGGTGAACAGAACACGGGTATTGGGGGTCAGCCAGATCTGGGTTGGAATCCTGAATCTCCTACCTCCTAGCTGAGAGGTCTTGGGTAAGGGGATCTACCCCATCGGGCTCAGGGCCTGCACCAGCAAGATGGGGAAAATCGCATCTCTTCAAAGGGACACATGAGGATGAAGTGCATAAATGCTTCACATTTAACAGATGCTCAAGACACAGGAGTTACCTTCGCTATCAACTTATAGACAAGGAGACTGAGGCTGAGAGAAGGCAGGCACCTGGACTGAGTTAAAACAACCAGGAGACAGCAGAGCCAACTTGGACCAGGTCTTTTGTATATTTGGAAACAATGTCTAAACATTTCTTTCCTCCTTCCTTCCTTCCCCCCTTTCTACATACTCTGTGCTAGGCATGGATCCCCCAGGAAGAAGATGCTGTCCCGGAAGCTGAGAGTGTGGAACTTCTATATGGAACTCTCCCAGCACCATCCCTTGTGCCCCTGTGTTATTACAAGGGGGTGTGTCTGAGCTCCGCTTTAATCCCTTATTCAGTGAATCAGGCTAATAAGAAACTTGGGCCAAGTGAGTCAGACCTGGAGGCGCCTGCTTGGAAGCCTTGCCGGGCTTTAGGAAGCCTGCTCCTGCCCCAGGATTCCTGCCACCTGTCCATCTCTCTGCAGCTCCTGGGGTACTCCTGGGCTTATACTGCTCACACTGGGTGATGAGGCCTTCTCTTTGCTGATGTCCTTAACCCTCCCTGCTCCCTGGCTATCACATACTGGGAATTGTGATGGGAGACTGTTCAGAAACATTTAAGGAGAACTCAGCAAACTTGCAGCTATGATCAATGAAAGGCTAGAAGTTAGAGTGGTATCTGCAATCCACATGTCTCAAAAACCCTGTTCAGAGTTGCATCCACCCTGCCTGCCTTCCAGGGCTCTCAGGGCATCCTGTTTCTTGCTGCTGGCAGGGGTTCCTATTCTGGCCACTGTCTATAGGAGTGAGGGTTTGATCCCACACCACTGAGTGCTTCCCCTGTACTGCAGGGGCTGGAAGCCTAGGAACTACATTTCCCAGCATCCCTGTCCATAGCACTCTGGAAATGGTAGAGATCTGACCAGTGATAGTTGGGATGGCAGGTGGGCGAGGCAGGAGCCTTCCTCCCTCCCACAGTGGTAGAAGCTGCTGTGTGGCTGACCCAGAACCTGGACTGCAGAACCAGCCTCCTTCCACCTCCAGGCTGCCGGGCCACTGTGGATTCTGCCCTGACTTTCTGAAGCTCCATAGCCTGTGGGTCTCAACCTGAAGCACTGCAGCCAAATTCCCAGAGGGCATTACCTCCAGGGTATTACCTCCTGGATATTGCCATTCTCACTGCCCTT
Source organism: Ateles fusciceps (assembly GCA_036589455.1). Lineage (NCBI taxonomy): Eukaryota > Metazoa > Chordata > Mammalia > Primates > Atelidae > Ateles > Ateles fusciceps. The sequence continues at coordinate 1,745,304 of JAZHEH010000113.1, read as the reverse complement.
CGAAGAACTTCATAAGCACCCGGATCCCTCCATCAAATCCTTCCGCTTCAAGCTGCTGCTTCACTTCATTTCACAGATGTGCAAGCTGAGCTCAGAAATGGGAAGTGACTTTTCCCAGGATACACAGCAAAAGTCCACCAGAGCCAAAGAAAACCAGATGCCCAAAACCCAAGGCACACTTGGCTCCTTGGACAGAACCTGCTCTGTTCTACAGGGTGGCTGCCCTGGAGTGGGTGTCCCTCCCATTCCCAGGGAAGGATCTTAGAAGGTGTCATGGGCTGCAACTGAAAAGAGAGAGGGTAGAGCTTTGGGGAGGAGAGGAGGTCAGAAATTGGTTTAGTTGCTGCCACGAGGGGTGAGGGGCTATTTGATGTGACCCCTGGGAAGTTATATGAGCTGCCAAGCTTCAAGTTTATCAACTATAAAGCGGGGGCTAAAAACCGTCCCTCCTTGAGGTGACTGCATAAAGCAGTGATGTGTCAACACTGAGGACACCTACCATCACCTTTCTCTTTGCTGCACTCTGTTCTAAGCACAGCACCCATGCACACTGGCTGGGCCCACAACAAGCTCCTGATAAGGGTAATGGGTATTACCTCCACCTTTCAGAGCTGGGACACAGGCCTGCAGTGGTCAAGCCAGCTACCCAAGGCCCTCAGCTGGAAGGTGTGAAATCGGGATTCTGGCCAATGCAGAATCCCGACTTCACACATCTACTGGTGTGAAGTGGATGGCGCCAGGCTGAGGTCAGTCCCTGCCCTGGGCCTTCTCGGCACCTGAGCTGTGGAAGAGGGGCCGGCCCATCCCCCACTCCATGGTAGCAGCGTGAGTGCTGGGCCCGGTTTGCGAGTGGCACAGTTCAGGGCCTGGCAGGGGCAAGCCTGAACCCTCCTTTCCCTTGTTTTGTTTTCTCCCTGGTCGGCTCCTTCCAGCTCAGCTCCACCCGCTCTGAGTCACCCTGAAGCTGGCAGCTGTGCTCTCATGGCCGAGCACAGACCTGGACCCACTCAATGCTGCTCTCCTCCCTGGGGTCAGGAAGGATGAGCCGTGAGGGCAGCCAGCCCCATTTCCCGCCAGAAAACATCATCCAAGAGAAACAGGGCCACAGTGGGGTGAGACCTGAGAGGAGGCCCTGGCCACTGCAGGGTAAACAGGTGATGACAAGCTCCCTGTCCGTGGCAGGACTGGGGGGGGATGTTTCTCTCCTTCTATTAGTTAAAAACTTCTATCAATTAAAAACTCCTGAATGAAGCCAGCCAGCAGCTGTGCTATGCTGAGGCTCCCTGTGCCTCCCAGGAGAGAAGGGAACACCCCCTGCCCCCACCCAGGACAGCAGCCACGGAGCACAGGGCAACTTGGGCCACCTCAGGAGCCTGGGCCAGTCAGCTCATCATTTGTAAATGGGACAATGACGCCAGCCCTGCTCACCTAGACTCAGCTAAGTGAACAAATTAGTGGACAGTTGTTTCGTCCTGGAAGTCACTTACTTTTTTTTTCCGAGCCTGTTGCCCAGGCTGGAGTGCAGTGGTATAATCTAGGCTCACCACAACCTCCGCCTCCCGGGTTCAAGCGATTCTCCTGCCTCAGGCTCCCAAGTAGCTGGGACTACAGGCGCGCGCTACCATGTCTGGCTAATTTTTGTTATTTTAGTAGAGACAGGCTTTCACTCTGTTGGCCAGGCTGGTCTTGAACTCCTGATCTCATGATCTCCCCACCTCAGCCTCCCAAAGTGCTGGGATTACAGGCATGAGCCACTGTGCTATACAACCATGTTACTAATAATCTTGAATATTTAACACACATTGGAATCAATGCTATTGGTTTATAGATATATATGAAGTACTTAGAACAATTCCTGACCCTCACAAAAGAATATTCAACATTATTATTATTAATGTTAGGAAAATGCCACCTACCAGGGATCATCATTCCTCTGAGAAATTCAGAACTGCATGTATGTGCGTGTGGATAGCAGAAGGTGGGGTTGAAAATGAAGAAGAAAGCACGTGTGAGTTTCACACCTACTCCATGCAGACACTTTACATACAGCATCTCACTTTGTGTTGGCAGCATCTCTGACCAACTGTTTGTGGATTCTCTCTCTTGCTTTCATTCTTTCATTTGACAGTTACTCACTGGCACCTGCCTCCTAGCAGTCACTGTCCAGTGCTGGACAAAACAATGGTTAAACAACATAGAATGGTGGGGTGTGGTGGCTCATGCCTGTAATCCCAGCACTTTGAGAGGCCGAGGAGGGTGGATCACTTGAGGTCAGGAGTTCGAGACCAGCCTGGCCAACATGTTGAAACCCCATCTCTAAAAATACAAAAATTAGCTGGGCGTGGTGGCAGGTGCCCGTAACGTAGTCCCATCTACTCAGGAGGCTGAGGCAGGAAAATTGCTTGAACCAGGGAGGCAGAGGTCGCAGTGAGCCGAGATTGCACCACTGCACTCTAGCTTGGGTGACAGAGCAAGACGCCCTCTCAAAAAAAAAAAAAAGAGAGAGAGAGAAAGAAAAAGCGGAATGATCTTCATCTTTGCTCACTGCAAGCTTGACATCACAGGGTGGGACAGACTGAGATTATTAAGGAATCACACAAAAGACCAGCTGTGATGGTTACATTTAATGTGTCAGCAGGCATGCGGCTCGTACCCGTAATCCCAACTATGTGGAGGCTGAGGCAGGAGGATCACTTGAGCCCAGGGATTCAAGGCTGCAATGAGCCATGATCATACTCCAGCCTGGGGTAGTGAGACTTATCTCTAAGTAAACAAATAAACGCAATGAGCCAGCTTGGCTAGGCCACGGTGTCCAGCAGTTTGGTCAGACACTCGTCTAGGTGTTTCGGGGAAGGTAACGTGCCGATGTGGTGAAGTGCTACCATCAGTTAGCTTTTAAGTAAAGAAGATGAGTGCAGGTAGACCTCATCCAATCAGTTGAAGGCCTTAAAAACAGAAACTGAGGTTCCCTGAAAAAGAAGAAATTCTGCCTCAAGATTGAAACAGAAACCGAGTCCTGCCTGAGTTTCCAGCCTTCTGAATTGCCCACCAGATTTTGAACTTGGCAGCCCCCACCACTGCCTGAGCCAGTTCTGAAAGTTGAATCTCTTAATATGCATACACAAATACGGGATAGGCTCTGCTCCTCTGCAGAGCCCTGCCTGGCAAGACAGCCTCCTTGCATGGGAGGGGCTGGCGGGTGTCTGGGGGAAGTAGTAGTGGCCCAGCGTCCACAGGGTGGACTGGTGAGGGGTGAGGGGGTGTGAGAGCCTCCCCAGCAGGGGGAAGCTACAGGTGCGAAGGCCTGTGTGGACAGTAGGTCAGTCCAAGGAACCGAAAGAAAGAAAGTCAAGTGGAGTAAAAGACTATAGTGGCGCTGCCTGGCAGGGATGGGCCACGCAAGGTCTGGTAGCCCAGTAAGGTCTGGACAATCTCCTGGGAGCCACAGGAAGCCTTGGAGGAAGGCCAAAGGGAAAGAGGGGACTGAGGACAGGCAGTGACTGCCTTGCTGCCCTCCCTGTGGGACCGCCAAGGGCTGGAGGCCTCTTGCTCCTGTCAGATGGCCCCATCCACATATTAGCTGTGATCTGAGGTCTCAGTAAGTCTCGTCCTCTTGTCCCTTCAGCCCTAGGGTTGGAAACACCCCCCATCATTTCCAGCCCCAGGGACTGCACCACACTTGGGGTTTCCCACACTACACCACCACCTTGTGAATCACCTTTAAACTCAGCTCCCCGCCACTGCCCACTCTGAATGCACCATTTGCATCCTGCCAGCACTATGACCAGTCCAGGTGACCCCACAGACCTAACTCCAAGGGGCACAGCTGACAGTGTGGTCTAAGCAATGAGTGCCCAGGAGCTGTGCCCCACAGAAAGCCCTGCCTCCCCCCACAACCCGAGACCACCCAAGCTGCTCCCCGGAGCAGGCGCTGGCCACCTCAGAGGATTTACAGGAAGCGTGTGGGGCAGCTGGACACCCTGAGCCCTGGCCTCCCCCTCCACCTTGGGTAGCTGCTCTTGCTAGAATCCTCCCAAACTGCTCCAACTCCGCTGAGGCACTCACCTATCGGGATACTTCGTTGTCAGGCTCAAGACACTGATAGCGTCTTTGGCAGGGGTGGCACCAGGAGCTCCCTTGCACCACTCAGCCAAGCTCCACACATTCCAGGTCCCATCAGGGGGACACCCCAAGCAGCCTGTCTCCCAGGCTTCCTGATGACAGCACCAGCCCCTCCCATAGAAATGTAGTCAACACCAGCAGAGCCAGAGGGCAAGGTCCCTTTAGCCTGCCGATGGCTGCGCCAATCAGTGCCCGTGGTTTCACCACCACCCACTCCTGAGCCTCTCCTGGAGTCTGATCTGCTCTGTACTCGCCTGTTGTTCTCTGACTCCTGCTGGGCTTAAATATCAAAGAATCCTCATTGTTTTATAATCCTGCAGACAAAAGCCCATGAAATATCTCTAACTAGATCTGGCGGCCTCTGGTCTGCTTATCCTGTCCCCCATCTCTGCCACATCCCCCACCTTATCTCTGCACGCCTGACCCATTCATGGCTAACACATTTCCTTTGTGTGGTTGCCTAGCTAGAGTGCCCAGTGGCTCCTCAGGCAGGCATGTGCTCTTCCAGCAGAGAAGGAAATTGGGCTTTGAGAGGCTACGCAGCTTTTTAGAGGCTAGCTAGAGTGTGAAATGGGCAGCTCCAGGTCCTATGACGGAGGTGACACCATAATCCCATTTTACAGATGGGGATGCTGAGGCCCGTGGGCGCCAGTAGCTTACTCCAGGTCATGTGGCTAGGGAGGGCGAGGGCTGAATCCTGAGCCTGCTCTTCCAGGCTCCACTGCCATACCTCTCACCCAGGTACGTGAGCATGCCTGCAATGCAAGAACACAGCTGGCAGCATGCATATCTTCGTGGCCAGATAGTGAAGCCACCGACTAGGCCAGCTCCAGGACCCAGCCCAGGGCAGTTCACACGTATAAATCTGCTCATGAGGAACCAGTGCCTCCCAGGACATGATGCCAAGCGCCTTAGTGATCCACAAGTGGCAGGCAAATGACAACCAAAGGGAGAGGGGAGGCTGTGTGAAGCAGGTGGCCGTGGAGACAGGGGGCTTAGCACTGAGGGAGGAGGGCGGAGGGGGAGGATAAACCAGGCCTGTGCCCCAAAACGCACATGGTGGTGATGATGCAGACAGTGGTATGGTTACAGAAAACTGGGTGCCCTTCAGAGTGGCTGCTGTGGGTGGAGCTGCATTGTGAAAGTCCTGAGGAACATGGATTTGGGGACTGAAGGCAAGGGGGAGCCCGGCTGGCTTGTGAGCAGCAGACAGTAGTGACAGCAACTGGTACATGGTGGCTGGACTGGAGAGGGGCCACAGAACACCCTGTTGGAGTCTAGAGAGTGGCCCAGCCTCCACAAAGGTGACTTGGGAAGCCTGTTTCCTTGGGAGTCTCTGTGGCCTTCCTTCCTTCTTTCTGCATGGATTCCTGCCCATTTTCCCCCACAGTCCAGGAGGGCCAGCAGGCTGGGAGAACCCTTTGATGTGCCTGCAAATCTTCCTCTTTGCAGCTTAGTGCCTCTTGCTTGTTCCTTTGCTGGGGAACTTGGGGGAAAAAAGATTCCCCTGAAGCACTGATAGGAAGCACTAAAAGGTGGGAATATTTCCCAGGGACTTCCTGAGGAAATATTCTGGGCTTCCTTATCCAATTCAGGACCCATGCAGAACTGAGTGTCATCTCCCCCAGCTGATCAGCAGGATGAACGGGGCTGCCTCACCCTCATCTGTCCAGCAGACCCAGTGCTGTGTCTCCATCTGACCAGCAGATTCGGCACTATGTCTCCTCCATCTGACCAGCAGACCTGGCACTATGTCTCCTCCATCTGACAAACAGCAAAGTGGCTCAGAGAGGCAGTGTGGAGAAGTGCCCCAGAGAAACACGATTAACAGGATTAGGGTCACATGAGAAGGAGGCGAATATGTTTTCATATTCACAGCCTCACAAAAAGAATGTAAATCCGCAAATCTTCTTATGTGTGTGGATGGAGGAGTGCTAAATTTGGAGTCTGAGGACATCCAGATAACATTAGAAGCGTGTAATGTGGCCGGGAACTCAAGGGGTTGCGCTATACACGTGCCCAGGCTCACTGTCCCAGAAGAAAGGATTTCCCCCACTCTGGGTGGTGCAGAAGTCTGATAAAGAAGAGACAATTCAGAGCTCCTAATGCCCCTTGTACCTGCCCTCAGGTGTCTGTCACTGGTTCTAAAACCCTCAGCATAAAGGAAAGGCTGGAGGTGCAGCCACTCTCGAGCTGAGATTCACAAAGTCTGACATGCGGCTTAAAGAGGCACCTTTCTCCCTAGTTCCTGACTTCATGGAAGCATTTTAACGCTACCGATTTTCAGGAGCATCCAGGAGGTGCCTGAAGGAACTGAGGGGCAACCTCTAGTGGCATCCACAATAGGGATTAAGATCGCATTCTCAACCCAGCTGCTACAATGGTGAGTTGCGCAGCACCCTCCAGGGCTCTGGGGTGGGTGGGAGCGTCAGGCGACAGCAGGCGTTTGGCATGAACCATCCCCAGACACTGAAGGTTGGAGGGGTGTCACGGTGTCTAGTGGGGTCACAGGATTAAACTGCCCTGGCCCAGGCCCAGCCACACCCCCACCTCTGGGCCCCAGAGGAAAGGAAGGGTAGCTCTCATCAGAAAGGGCCCAGCACTCAGGAAAGGAGGGAGACCTTGCCCTCTTGACAAGGGACTGCCAAGCTGTCCACGGGGAGGACTGAGAGCATGGGTGGCCAGAGCAGATGGGCAAGGATCATCAGCATGGGGCCAGGGCGCGTTCAGAGCAGCTGAGGCCTGGAAGCCCTGGTGAGACTCAGGACAGAAGATAAGAAGGGACAATGGGCAGCTTGGGCCAGCAGAGGCCCAGCAAGCAGGTAGGAGAACGGGGGCCAGTTCTGACCAGGAGGCATTCCCAGAGCCTGTCCCTGGGGGCAAGAGGCATGGACCATGGAGAGAGTGAGATACTAGTATTGATGCCTCCCCCACGTGCACCCACAGCTGGTGAGTCCTGAAGATGGCTGGGGAAGAACGCACCGGGTCCTGTCCCTAAAGTGCACCAACTCTGTGCCAGGCACCGAGTCGGCACTTCTCTTAGGTTGCTTGGTTGACCTCAACAGCTTCACCAAGGGGTGATACATTCCGTTTCAAAGTGAAGTAATGGGGCCAGGCGCAGTGGCTCACGCCTTTAATCCCAGCACTTTGGGAAGTCAAGGGGGGTGGATCACTTGAGGTCAGAAGTTCGAGACCAGCCTGGCCAACATGGTGAAACCCTGTCTCTACTAAAAATACAAAAATTATCTGGATGTAGTGGCATGTGCCTGTAGTCCCAGCTACTTGGGAGGCTGAGGCATAAGAATTGCTTGAACCTGGGAGGTGAAGGTTGCAATGAGTCAAGATGGCACCATGGCACTCCAGCCTGGGTGACAGAGCAAAACTCTGTCTCAAAAAAATAAAATAAATAGAATAGAATAGAACAGAACAGAACAGAACAGAATAGAGGGTGATCCAAGCAGCTCAGCTCCAGAGGCCCAGCTCTTCCTGCTAAGAATCCACCTCTTGGCCTCAGCTGGTCTCTCTGGATGGAGCCCATGCACCTCCTGGGAAAGCATCAATGCCGCAGGGGGAGTTCTCCACTCAGTCCTACTACCCCACCCTCCCCACAAAGTGATCACAAGTGTTTCTCACCCTCTGTCCAATGAGAAGGCGACTCTGGCAGGAGAGGTCAACTGAGCTATGCCGAATGACTGCTGGGAATGTCATACACCTCATGGCCAGAGGTGCTGGAGGCAGGGGCCCTCTGTCCCAGCTCTGTCTGAGCTGGCCACCAGGTGGGCCTCCAGCACTGGGCGTGTGCCTCCCATCCCACGCTGCAGTCCTTTCTGGGACCTCCTGGGGGTGGGAGGACTGGACGCCGTGTCCCCAGCTGCCCGTTAGAAGGCCTCCCACACAGGGAACACAGCATTTTAAAAACATCTTGTTCTGCTTAACTTTAAAAGACACAAGTGTCATTTTATCTCCTCCCACAATCCAGTGACAGGAGGCGGGCCTTGCCAAGGTCGGCTATACTCCTTGGGTCTTGGAGAGAAACGAAGATGGAAGGGCAGGAGGTCTGGGATGGGGATAGCAGAATGTGCCCAGCACTGGCTAGAAGCCTCCATCTCAATTCCAGCTCTCATGCTTGGCCAGCTGGCTGACTTCACAAGACCTTCCTCAACCACAACAAGTGCAAATCCTTGTCTTTGAGCATCCTGGGGTGGGTGGAAGGTGCACATGAGTTTGCATGTGGGGGGACACTGTGTATAAGCCTTAGCTCCCTTCGGATGTACAGCATGGGGTGGGAGGAACGTGATCTAAAGAGAGGCCACCCTGGTTGAGCAAGGTGGCTTACACCTATAATCCCAGCACTTTGGGCCAGGTGGGCGGATCATGAAGTCAGGAGTTCGAGATCAGCCTGGTCAATATGGTGAAACATTGTCTCGAAGAAAAATATAAAAAGTTAGCCAGGTGTGGTGGCGCGCACCTGTAGTCCCAGATACTCAAGAGGCTGAGGCAGGAGAATCACTGGAACCCAAGAGGCAGAGGTTGCAGTGAGCTGAAATCACGTCACTACACTCCAGGCTGGGTGAGACAGCAAGACTCTGTATCAGAAAAAACAAGAGAGGCCACTCTATCTATTTTCTCTTACCCCTCTGGGGTTCTAATTCTTTTCACCTTCTTCTCTTTCCTTCTCCCCTGAGTGACCAACACTACCCTTTATCCAGGAAGACACTGACAGGCAGATTTTGCAAGCATGTCTGAGTGTGTGTTATGCTCTGGAGCTACAGAGCAAACATTAATAGCTTCTCAGTGAAGAAAAGGGATAATAAAAAACCTAGAAGGATACATTACTAGGAAGAATTTGATTTTTCTTATGAATGCAGAGAATAAGCACAGGGTCTTCAGATTCAATTTCTATTTACAAGGCCCCCCCCCCCCCCCACAATATGTCTGGGAAGCAATGTTCTTCCTATTTTACAGTAAGACATGCAGGCTGAGAGAGAGTAAAAGCCTTCTGACACACCGTGCCCTGGAATACGTTCCAAGAATCTCATTCCTATTTGTTGACTGAGGCTCAGCTTCAGAAAGTATTGACTGAGGTTTCAAACTCCGAAAAGCTTGCTCTGAGCTCAGGCTTTGTGGACAAAAGCGGTGAGATCTTACCCACTTTACAACGCTCTTACCCAGGAAACTCATGTCTTCTGCTGGGATCCACGAACACTAACAGGCTAATCTGTTAGTAGCAGCAGGATAAAAGCAAATCCCAGAACTTGCACCCTCTCCTGCCTTCCTGTATGCTGTATTCTGCTTATGTCCCCCACCTACCTGAAGCCTCAAGTGGGTTCCCTCCACACCCACAATGCAGTTCAAGTCTCTCATCAAGGCCTGCAAGATCCTACAGGAACTGGTCCCTGCCTACCCTCTGATTCCATTTTCCATGCCTTTTCCTTGCTCACTCTGTGGAGTTATGTCAGCTTCCACGCTATCCCTCAAGCAGGCCAAGCACAGAACCTACACACAGGCTATCTGCGCTGTCAGGAATGCTCTTCCCACAGGTAGTAAGGTCATTCCTCACTACTATAATTCAGGATGCTGAGTCACATGGCAATGCCTTACAGAAATTGTCCCTGAGCCCTGATGTGTATCACCCTCTGCATTTTAACTATTCTTTTCTGTGGGAAGTGGAAAAGTTCTTCTTCAAAATTTGTTTTCTTGTTAAAGAATAATAATAACAAACGTTAGAAGTAATGGTCTCTTTTAAAGACTTTCTTCAAAGTCTTCTTGCTTTTCACTGGTGATTCTTTGTTAAGCCCTATCCTATGTAGCTGTTACACATGCTCACAAGCACGTAGTACACTCTATGTCCCTGCACTTTAACAAAGATATCTGTGCTGGACGTGCTCACAGTCATATCCCAGCTCGAAGCCTAAGCCCCTTCCTTACTTAAACTTTCTTTTTGTCCCCCCATTGTTTTTACCTGTTCAGAAAAGTTTTAAGTTGTTAGGTAATCAAGTTTTAGTTTTAGATTGTGAAGTCTGGCTCCAGCCAACAGAGATCAGACACAGCAATAAGGGACGACCCCAAATACGTAAAAGATAAATATGTCTACTTTTCCTTTGTTCGTTTTACTCTTGTGGCAAGATGGCTAACAAGAGCACCCTTTCTGCAGAAAGTAAAGATTGCCTTGCTGAGAGATCCTTTGTCTCAGTGTTGATTTTTTTTGCGGCACCGAGCATCTGTTTCCAACATTTTCCACACGCATAACTAGCTGACATTGCATACTTACAGATAGCTGAAAAGATTCCCCATGCAACTAAGTTCCTTGAACTCAGGGCTTTCTTAGTTCCCTACTGTGTTCCCAGAAGAGTGATCCTACACTCTCTTTCACAACCACCTGGTAAGTAGGCATTATCCCCATTTTATAGAACAGAAAACTGAGGCTAAGAGAAGTCCAGCAATTGCAGTTTACCCAATTTTGCACTTAGTTGTTAGACACAGGATTCAAATCCAGATTTTTGCAAGGCTAATGCATTGTTTGGAAATGCTCCTCCATGAGTTTCTTGCATTCCTACACATCTTGCAGGGTAGACAAAGAATGCGAGGCTCTGACTGCCCTGTACCTGGGTTGCGTTTGCAGCAGCCAATACTGAGACATGCAATAGATAGTGTCTCCCTCTGGGACAAAAAGCTGGTGTACTTGCTGTCTGATCCACCAAATGGTGGATCTCCCAAGCTCAGTGTTCCTGTCCAATATCATAACCATGCATGTGCAGGCATCTGTATGGGCCCTCTGCCTGCATGCCATGACACTTGAGGGTGAAGGGGAGCCGACACAAAAGCTCATGCTGCTTTTGAACTTTGAATAATATAATCAAGAACTCTCTGGAGTTTTACCAAATAAAGGAAGTGGTCAGGTTGAGCCTGAACTGCTGCGGATGGCACATGCTGTGTCTGATTTAGTCTTAGTACTCCTGGTACATGCCCCTGGCCCCAGGCCCTCATAAGCACTTGCCTCATTGATAGACAGACAGATGGATAACCCAATGGTGCTGAATGATGATGGGCTTGCTGGTCAACCACTGAGCTGCCTGCTCCTTGGAGGGAAGCTACGGGGCTGGGCTACGAGTCCCACAGTGCAGGAGCTTTTTGAGCCTTTCTTATGAGAACCCTTCAGGAGTTTATAGGCAGTAACCAGACAGAATTGCTTTCTGAGTATTATTTTTCCAGCAGAGTAAGATTCAGTTAATGCAAGGCTTAATAAATTCCTCTGAGTCCTGAGGAAAGAGAGACATTCTGCTGCATCTGGAAATGAGTTTCTGGTTCTGCAGCCACAGGTCTCCGGTCAAGGAGAGGTGAGAATGTGCCGAGACCCTGGTGTGAATGTCCAAGACGGGACCACCAAGGTACTGCTGGTCTTCCTAGGACATCTCTTTGCTAAGAGCCAGGGGGTCTACAAAATCAAAGGGGAGCTGACAGAAGCCCCTGTCCCCACACCTGGATGCTACCTACCTTTGAGGCAAAGGCTGTAGCATTTCCAGATCACAGAGGAGCACACAGATGACATACCTTTTGTTCCAGGCACTGACTTGCCCAAGGTTGTACACTGACCGAAGTGGCAGGAAGATGAGACCACAGCACACAAGGAGGCACCTGGCCCTGCCGCGGGGCCCAGAGGTCTGGTTCCTAGAGAGCCTGGAGCCTCGGAGCAACCTTCCTGGGAGCGAGGCCTGGGCCTCTCCTGGCCATAATGGGCGCAATCCTGAATGCAGGTGAGCCGACGCTCTGGGTTGTCCAGGGAAGGCACCCATGGGGGATGGGGCTGTTTTTCCCAAATACCACCCCTTTTCCGAGTTCTTTTTATCAACTCACAAATATGTGTGAGCAAAATCAAAACAGAAAACAAAGTCACAGAGAACCTGTGGTCCCTAACTGCTCAGCGTATCTCTTTCAGCACACCCACTCCTATGAGCTGCTCCCCTAGGAACTTAGCTGGCACCAATACCACGCTGTGATAAAGGAGAGACCTGAATCCACAGACAGGGGCCTGAACCTAATGGCTATGCCAGATAGAGGTCTGTTAGCCTCTGCACCCTCACCTGGCCCCCAGACTCTGCCTGCTGTACCTCCCTCCCTGAGCTCAGCCCAAGGTCAGCAGTGTAGTTGCCAAAACTATTTCTTCTCCTATTTCTGTGGTTTTTGAATCCAGGCTTCTGCTCTGCTTGGAAAGACGGGCCTGACAAGGTGGGACTGTAGTGTGTTGAGAACTCACAGCCCTAGTTAAAGAAGGCATTTTGAGAATACATACAAAGCAAGAAGATGAAACCACTGCAAACTCCACCAAACACAGAAATTGTGCGAAGAGGATTAAGGATTAAGACAGGTAGTTTCCTATTAGAGATACACCTTTCTTCTGCCCCATGCAATTCTGTTTGATTTTTCTTGCTACACAACCCTCACCCCACTGCCACACTCTTGTGGACACTTGGAGTTGACTAAGGAAGAGATACTAGAGGGGGAGCAGGCACTGTGATGGTGGCAGAGGTCGGGGGTGGTAAACACCCCAGACAATCAAACTCAAAGAGCGTAATGATACACCAAGCACACTCCCTGCCTCAGGGCCTTTGTACCTGATGTTCCCTCTGCAAAAACTGTTCCTACCCCAGAATCCACATGGCTTTCTCACTCACTGCATTCATGGTTCTGTCCAAATGCCCTCCTTGGAGAAGCCTTCCCTAGTCACCCTAAAACAGCATCACTGTCTCTGCCACTTATTCTGCGGCATTTGCCTTCACAGCCTTCATCAGGAACTAGTGCACAACTGTGGGATGAATGTCTGTCTCTCTGACTTTCCCCGCCAGGAGGCAGGTGGTTCATCTGACTCCCTGACTGCTGTGTCCCTGCTGGGAGCAGTGGTAGGCCCTCAATGAGTATCTGGGGACAGCAGGCAGAGCGCGCTGTGAAACAGCAAAGCACTCAGCACTCAGAGAGCAGAGATTCATTCTGATGTGTGCCTCCCGAGAGGTGCGGGTGTGGTTGTTTCTGGGCCTCAGTGTCCTCATCTGGAAAATGGGATGATTACAATGGAACTTCCAAAGAGCCCTGCCCACGAACAGCCAGGGCCATAGCTAATGCAGGTGCCCTCTGATCTGTGGACCTCATGTTTGGAGGTTTGTTTTTTTTTCCCTAGCTGAGCTCTGCTTGCACCTGACCGCACCTGACCGAACAGATCAACTGTCCTTAAAGAAGGGAAGGTAGAACTCGGCCCACAGACTTCCTTTGGCTTTTGCAAAAACAACAAAACCAAAAATACTATAAAACCACACCGTGTAACTACACAACCAACCGGAGCGGTGCTGAGTGAGGCTGAATCCTGCCTGCCGGCTCCTCTGTGGCTCAGGCAGGATGTGGGGCACACAGCTCATGAGGATGCACCTGGCCCCACCGTGGGGTCCCAGGGGTCTGGTTCCTAGAGATCGTGGAGCCACAGAGCAACCTTCCTGGGAGAATGGACCCAGGCCCCTGCCGGCCATGGTGGACTCGATCCTGAACCCAGGTGCGCTGAAGCTCCGGGTTTGTCCCAGCCACGGCATCCACTGGTGGCATTTTCTCAAATGCCACCACCCTTCTGAATTATTGGACCCAGGGGCCCTCTCCCTTCAATCCAGGAATCCGTGTGAGCACCATCAAAACAGAAAACAAAGTCGCAGTTCTCCCCTTTTTAAGGCAAAGAAAGCAAGGCAATTTAGAACATAGGTTCTGGAGTCAGAGAGCCGAGTTCGAATCCCAGCTCTGCCACTTACCAGCTGTGTGACCTCAGTGGAGTCTCTTAACCTCTCTGAGCTTCAGTTTCTTCATCTGAAAAATAGAAGAAAATACTCAGGAAACTTACAATGGGGGAGAGGGCCTGGGGATCCATTATACAGTTTCTGTCCCCCTCTTGGCGCAGATATACACAGTGAATGTTAAGTGCTCACGTGAAGCCTCTGAGCCCTTTCAAGCCTCTCAGTGTGCGAAGAGAAGACAGTCACCTAAGGAGCACTGGATGGGAGCCAGGGGACCTAAGTGCAGAAGCTTCCTGTCCCAAACTGCAAACAGAAAGCTCTGAACTGCATGATCTCTAAGACCACTTCCTGTTGTAAAATGCTAAATTTGGAGAGCTCTCCCCAAAGAGTTTCAACCAACATGCAAAATACCCGAATAGCAGAGGAATGAGTCAGAGGCCAGGTCCAGGAGCTCTTGCTTAAACCCTGAAAGATGAGGATGGGTGGGGTAGACAGAAAATGAGAGGACACCCTTTCTCTGGGACCTGCTGTGTGCCCGGCACTGGGTTAAGGCCTTTCACATGCATTATTTCAGCCTCAGCCAGTCCCTTGGGGTAGCTCCAGCCTCGCCATCACACACAGGAGGAAACCCAAGCTCGGAGGTCGAGCAGCTCGATGTCCCAAGGAGAGCAAGGGCAGAATGGGGACTGGAACCCAGGTCTGCAGGTCAAAGCCTGTTCTTACCCCACCCCCCATCCCGAAGGAAGTGTGTGCACCCACACAGGGCTAGGGACGGGTCACAGATCTCATTGGGCAGGGCCGGAGGTAGTTCGGAGTCTGGTATATTCTTCTCACTGGCAGGAACAGACAGCTACGCATTTTGTGAAGGAGCCGAGAGACATGAATCTAAGACTCCAGATCAGAGACGTGGTGTTGCCATTGTTGTCATTTTCTTCCTAAATCCTGAATGAGAGGAGGGTGCTCAGCGGAGGGCAATAACAAATGATGATCATGCCCCACCCACGGCTGGCAGCAGCTTGGTCACAGCTGCTTTTGCTCCTGTTACCTGTAATGCACTTTCCCACCAGGGGACAGGGATACAAAGAAGTCTCTGAGCCATCAAGACCACCTGGGCCTCGTCTCACCCTCTCCCCCACGGTGCACCCATGCCCCATCAATAATGGATGACTCAGAGGCCCTCGGACATTAATATCACCAGGAGGCCCATGGGGGCTGGAGGAGGGAGGAGGTGCCCGGGGCGGGGCTGCCCTGCCTCTGACTCTCCACGTTAACAACTCAGGAAGAGACATTTTTTGTTTAATTGAAAGTAAGTACTTTTCAGAACAAGCAACACCTACTGTGTGCGTCCTTCTCCCCAGCGCTGCAGGGGAGGTTGTGGAGAGGAGACACAGCTTGACATAACTAATGTCAGCTGGGCCGAGGGCAGTGATGAGGGCCAGGGCTACGGAGCAAGACAGCCTGGGTCCAATGCCCAGTTCCGTCATTCACTGGCTGTGCATCCTGCCAGGAGTCACTTCGCCTCACTGTGCCCCAGTTTCCTCATCTGTAAAGAGAAAGAATAATCGTGCCCACCTCCTAGGATTGCCGGGAAGATTAAGAGGCTCAATGACTATATAAAGTGCTTAAAGCGTGTCTGGCATGTCATCAGTGCTCCCCTAGGGGCTGAGCTATCATCATCATCATCATCTCCTTCTACTCAGGGCCAGATGCTGCACTTCTCATAGAAGATATCTTTGATCCTGTTTCCCTCAAGAGGAAGTTGAGACTGAGGGGGTCAAAAATGCACTGAATTAGTCAGCATACGAATCATGAATTAGCAGTGAGCTGGGAGGACGCCAAGAACTAACACCAGGTACTCTCCTGCCCAATGCTGCTGGGCTGAGCCACACCAGGCGAAGGGGCTTGGACAGGCTTAGCTGTCCCCCACGGCTTTTAATCTGTCCCTCCCCCAGCTAACCAGCTCTCTGCTAAACAAACGGCTTCAGACATCAATCTTCCTTAGCAAGGCCAGATGTGGGAAAGGTAACATGAGCGAGGATGGAAAAATCAACATGGGGTTTCTCAGTGTTGCCATGGAATCCCAAGAGGTTGCCCCAAGCCTGGGTGGTTCCATGTCCGTGGGTGGCTAATCAAGAGCAGGAAAACACTCAGGCTCCTAGGTATGACCCAGAAACTGCCCCCAGATACAGGCAGTGAGAGTAAGTTCTCTTATGCCCGTCCAGCCCAGCCCTATCCGGCAGGGTTATCAGGTGCTCTCTTGGGGTGGGAGCAGTAGCTGTGGGAGGGGGTTTGGAGAAGTACTGTCAGTTTGGAGTCTGTAAGAACATTTCTGTAAAAGAAATAATCTCTGGCCGGGTGAGGTGGCTTATGCCTGTAATCCCAGCACTTTGGAAGGCTGATGTGTGCGGATCAATTGAGGTCAGGAGTTCGAACGCCAGCCTGGCCAACATAGTGAAACCCATTTCTGCTAAAAATACAAAAATGAGCCAGGTGTGGTGGTGGGCAACTGTAATCCCAGCTACTCAGGAGGCTGAGGCAGGAGAATCACTTAAACCCAGGAGGCAGAGGTTGCAGTGAGCAGAGATCACACCATTGCACTCCAGCCTAGGTGACAAGAGTGAAACTCCGTCTCAAAAACAAAAACAATCTCTCTGAGTCAACTCTGAGCACTACCCAATACTTAGGAATGGCCACAAAAGGCCATGAGGAAGTGAAATCTCCTGTGATTTCACTGGCAAAGCAAGCTTTGTCTTAATGAGATGCATCCTGGCTGGCAGAAGACGGTGACTTAGCCAAAGTCACTAAGCAGGTCAGCAACACAGCGGGGAGTGCAGCCCAGGGCACCTCACACCCTGCTCGCCTTCTGTCAACTGCCTGGTGACTCACTGGGGGACTCAAACATCCATTTCCTTACCACCTCATTTATGCCAGGAATTGGGAGAGGTTGCCAAAGGAGAAAGAAAGCAAATGAGGCACTATCATTGCAGGGGATGCCCAATCATGGTAATGTGGGGCCCACTACCACCAGGGCACTAAGAGCAGCCTGGCTCTTATTCCACACTTGTTCCAACCCATTGAAATCATCACAACAGCCTTGCAGAATTGGCCCTTGCTATGGACTGACCTGTGCCCCACACCACCACCAAATTCACATGTTGATGCCTTAACCATCAAGATGACTGGATTTGGAGATAAGGCCTTTAGGAAGGTAATAAGGTTAAATGAGGCTGTAATGGTGGGCCCTAATCTGCTAGAACTGATGTCTTTATCAAAAAAAAAAGAGAGAGAGAGAGAGACAGATGCCAGAAGGCACTCTCTACATATGCACAGAAGAAAGCCACGTGAGGACAAATGAGAAGGCTGCCATTTGCAAGCCAGAAAGAGAGCCCTCATCAGAAACCAACCCTGATGACACCTTAATCTTGGGCTTCCAGCTTCCAGATCTGTGAGAAAATAAAATTCAGTTGTTTTAGCCACTGAGTTTGTGATATTTTGTTATGGTAGCTTTAGCAAATAAACGCAAGGCTATAATTATCATCCCCCATTTTGCAGATGAGGAAGCTGAGGCACAGTGTGGTGAAGCACCTTGCTGAAGGCCATATGACTACAGCTATTTTTTTTTTTTTAAGATGGAGTCTCGCTCTGTCGCTCAGGCTGGAGTACAGTGGTGCGATCTCAGCTCACTACAACCTCTGCCTCCTGGGTTCAAGCGATTTTCCTGTCCCAGCCTCCTAAGTAGCTGGGATTACATGTACATGCCAGCATGCCCAGCTAATTTTTGTAATTTTAGTAGAGATGGCGTTTCACCATGTTGGCCAGGCTAGTCTCGAACCCCTGACCTCGTGATTCACCTGCCTTGGCCTCCTAAAGTGCTGAGATTACAGGCATGAGCCACTTCTCTCTTTGGAGAGCACTGACCGAGAAGGAGAGAGCACAGGGTCTGGGCCAGGCTGACTTGCATTAATCCTTGTTCTACTCCTCCTGGGTTATTGTACCTCACTGAGTTCCAGCTTTTCATCTGTAAGATGAGAACAACAGGACTGACCTGACAGGGTCCTTGTGAGGTTCACACAAGATAACACATACAAAGTGATCCGCCCAGCTTGGGCATGTGGCAAGAGCTCCCAAAATAAGAGCTAATATTTTTAGGTATTGAGCAAATAAA
Organism: Ateles fusciceps; assembly: GCA_036589455.1. Lineage (NCBI taxonomy): Eukaryota > Metazoa > Chordata > Mammalia > Primates > Atelidae > Ateles > Ateles fusciceps. The sequence continues at coordinate 1,727,250 of JAZHEH010000113.1, read as the reverse complement.
CGGCAGATCTCCTTTGTATTGCAGTGGGAAATGTGATGGGCAACCTTCAGAGATAGGATTGGTTGAAAAAACTTGGTGAACTGCAGAGGGAGCTCAAAACCCAGATGCACAAGTTGGGCCTTGACCCAGAGACATTGGGCGCCTCAGAAGATTACAGGCAGCAGGAAGGAAAGGCAGGAATCCAAGAATTCCACATAAGAAACGTGTGCTGGCCTCGAGTCCAGGGAGTTTGGTGTTTGAATCAGACTTCAGGTGACAGCAGGTAAGAGAAATGGGTGTGCCTCCATGCTATTGGGGAAAGATGCATATTTTCAACTCCGCTGCTCATCAGTAGGGGAAACCACAGAGAAGCCTTCCTTGACTTCCCTCCTTGCTCCCTGCAAGTCCTGCAGTACTTTATGGGGCTGCCTGGAGAAAGAGAAAGCCCAGGAAGACACAGTCTCGTGATGCCTCTTCTCCCACACCCACGCTCATGGAAATGGCAGGGAAGAGCATAGGCTTTGGCCCAAGAGGGTTGGCTTTGAGTCCTGGCACTGCCATTCCTAGCTGTGTGGCCCCGGGAAGGTATTTCACCTCTGCCAGCCACAGCTTTCACCTGGCAGGCACGGGCATGATAAGGCCCATCCCTCAGGGTTGCTGGGAAAGTTAGATGAGATAATATAGGCTAAGTTTCTTGAAGAGTTCCTGGCACACTGTAGGGACATGAAGAAAAGAAGACCCATTGCTTCTTCTTCTCCAGGCTGGCCCAGAGGATGAGCAGGAAACCTGAGCAGTGTGGAGGGACAGGGGATGGTAATCAACAACCACTGGACTTTCCTTAGGCAGCAAATTACGCCTGGTGACCCTCGGAGCCACTTCACCTGGAAAGGCAGGTTTCAGGTTTTCGTTTTCTTAGCTGGTGTCAGGCAACCTGGAAGGTGTTGGGTCCCTGCAGAGTAGATGCTGCTGGCACTCTGCCCAGGGGCCTCTTCTGGCTGGGACGCCACCCCTCAGCTGCTGTGACTATTGGCTGCTGGCAGCTCACAGCTGTCCCTTGATCCAGAGAACTGCCTCTGGCTACACAGGAGCTGCCTCCATTGGGAGGTACTCGCCCTCTCACCCTCCACACCCCAGGCAGTCCACAGACCATGAGGGAGGGACGTGGGGTTACACAGGGCTGCCTTTTCCTTTGATTTCCCCTGCTGATGATAAGTACTAGAGTTGAAAAATTTATCATTCCCCAACAGCATGGAGGCACACTCATTTGCCTTCCCTACTGTCACCTGGAGTCTGATTCAAACACCAAAACCCCTGGACTCCAGAGTCCAGAACACGTTTCTTATGTGGAATTCTTGTATTCTTGTCTTTCCTTTCTGCTGCCTATAATCTTCTGAGGCTCCCAAATGTCCCTGGGTCAAGGCTGAACTTTTAGGTTTGTGGCACAGCGTTGTGGTGCAGTTTGTGCTCTGGGTTGGCTGTGGGATCAGGCTGAAGGTTGACTCTAGCTGGGAGCACAACCCTGCTCAGCAGCTCCCTGGCTTAGCCCTGTGTCCCCCACCTTTACCCTGGAACACTTCCTCTGCAATCCACATGTGCGGAATCCCAGCCTCAGGCTCTGCCGGGAGGGAACTGAGATCCCTGTGTGAGGCTGGTCTGCCCAGTGACTGTAAGGAACAGACGACCTCACAAGTAGGGCACTCACTCAAGTTCAGAGACCTTCTTCAAGAGCAGGGAGGATCCTCAACAACCACTGGGTCCAGACTCTTGGCTTTTGTGAGAAACCAGAGCCATTGGTCATTTAGTAAGGACTTGCTGGGTCCCTAGAATGTGCCAGGTCCTCTTTGGGATACAGGAGATACAATGCTGAATGAAATATATAGTCCCTCTCTCTGAAACCTTGTGCAGCATACAAAACAGTGCAGATAATGGTAAATGCTTTTGCACAAAATCCCATGGGACTTGGAGGCAAGCAGAAATGATGCAAGTATGAAACTCAAGCTGGCTGCCTGCTGTGCTGAGTAATGAAGTCCCTTGTCTCTGATCCAGGAAGCTCCTGTCTTCTGCCAGCATCTATCAGGAGGCTAATTTGCCAGCCTGCAAGTAGTGAGACATCTCAGGCTTGTCACAGTTCTTTGCAGTTACTAGTCTCATGTGACTATTTCCAATTAAAAGCAAAGTTTAAAATGCAGTTCCTCAGATGCACTCATTAATTAACTAATTAGTGCTACTAACTAAATTAGCTAATCATTACAATAATTAGCTAATTAACTAAAATTGAATGAAATTTAAAGCACAGTTCCTCAGTTGCACAAGCCAAATTTCAAGTGCTTAGTAGCCTCATGCACTGAGCGGCTACTGAACTGGATGGTACGGATATCAAATATTTCCATCACTGGGAAAGTTCTGACCAGGTGCAGTGGCTCACGCCTGTAATCCCAGCACTTTGGGAGGCCCAGGTGGGTGGATCACCTGATACCTGGAGTTTGAGACCAGCCTGGCCAACATGATGAAACACTGTCTCTCCTAAAAATACAAAACATTAGCCAGGCTTGGTGGCACGCACCTGTAATCCCAGCTACTTGGGAGGCTGAGGCAGGAGAATCGCTTGAACCCAGGAGGCAGAGGTTGCAGTGAGCTGAGATTGCTCCATGGCACTCCAACCTGGGCAACAAGAGTGAAATTCCATCTTAAAAAAAAAATTGCGCTGGAGAACGGCTCTTCGTGCTTCTCTCTAGAAGCTTCTCCTGGTTTGCCTCTGTCCCTGAGAAAGTGCACCACACACCTGTCCTCAGTGGACGTCCCAGGTCAGTCTTTCGAAAAAGAGTTTCAACACCTGAAGACGAATCCTCGGGAATAAGCCAATGAGTGGCCTTTTGAACACCAGCTCTGCTTCCCAAAGTGCTTCTCTGGGCACAGTGTGCAGGCACCTGAGAGATACGAGGCCAATAAATAGACCATCACCCCTTCACCTCACATCATGCAAAACGCGGGCTACAGGAGGCTCGGAGAATACCGCTCACATCGTTAGAGAGGAACTCAGGCAGAGTGAGCTTTCAGAGAGAGTCCGCACCTATCTGAAGAGAGTAGGTCCACTCGGTCCACGCCGGGGCAATTCTAAACCAGTGCTAAAGCATTTGGACCCTCCGTCTTCTCTTTTGTAAAATGGGAATGCAAGTAAACATGGGAGTGGATTGAAATTTTCAGTTTAAAACGCAGTTCTTCAGTTGCACTCATTAACTAATTAGTGCCACTAATTAAATTAGCTAATTAATTAAAATAATTAACTAATTAATTAAAATGGAATAAAATGTAAAGCACTGCTTCTCAGTTGCACCAGCCTTGCAGTTGCAAGTGGACTTACAAACTCTATGCATACTCTGAGCAGTATCTGGTCTTCTCATAATTACTGACAGCATCAGGTGCCCGGATCCAGTGGTCCTCCTGTACCCCGTGGCGGCCACCACAAGCTGAGAACAGCAGAGACTCAGAGCAAACTCCATCTCGGGGAAGGACAAGGAATGAAGCAGGCATCTGTGGCAGCCAATCTTTGGCCCTTTTTTCCTAAGTCCTCACACTGTATGATTCACAAAAATAACCAGTGACCTTTTCAAATAGGATTTTAAATGATAAACAGAAGTGCTCGTAGCTATAGCAGATAGAGGGCAAAGAAATGAAAACCTCGTCATTTTCCTTCTTTAAATCTCCAGCATTACCTAGAGCCCGAATTAAATCCTTGCGATACATTTGCACATTTTGGCAGTAAATACTCATCTCAGGGGTTTTAAAAGATCAACAAACACATTTTGAAAATTCTTATCAAGCCAAAGCTTGCTAAGGACAGAAAAGCAAGGTTATCTGGGCTTGGGGGCTTTAATTAACAGTGCTTATGGGAGGCAGATAGGTATTAAATCTGTAGTCCTTGCAAAAGTAGCAAAGACTAGTGTAACGGAATTGTTCCAGCACATCTAATAACAGAAAGGTGGTTGTATTTATTGAACACCTACTATGTGACTGGCACTTGGCCTACAGTAGCTAACATTTCCTATTTAGATGTGCACTCTTTTAGACACTTAATATAGATGAAGCCATTTGATCTTCCAAACAGTCTATTATTAGGTGCCTTATCATCACCCCATATTTATGCAAGCACAAAGAGGTGAAGTCACTTGTTCCAGGTTACACAGCTAGTAGGCAGCAAAGTCAGTAAGCCAAACCTAAGTCACCAGGCTCTGGAGTGATGCCAACATGTCACGTCAACACACACTAGCTAAGTCGCCTCACTCCACCTTCACTACAGACCTTTTGAGTCACATACTGTATTAGGGTTCTCTAGAGGGACAGGACTAATAGGATAGATGTATATTTAAAGGGGGAGTTTATTAGGGAGAATTGACTCACACCATCACAAGGTAAAGTTCCATGATAGGCTGTCTGCAAGTTGAGGAGCAAAGAAACCTAGACCCAAAACCTCAAAAGAACAGAAGCTGACAGCATAGCCTTCAGTATGTGGGCAAAGGCCCAAGAGCCCTTGGTGTAGGTCCAAGAGGCCAAAAGCTGAAGAACTTGGAGTCTGATATTCGAGGGCAGGAAGCATCCAGCATGGGAGAAAGATGGAGGCTGGAAGATTAAACCAGTCTAGTCCTTCCATGTTCTTCTGCCTGCTTTATCCTAGCCTCACTGGCAGCTGCTTAAATGGTGCCCACTCAGAATGAGGATGGGTCTGCCTCTCCCACTCCACTGACTCAAAGGCGAATCTCCTTTGGTAACACCCTCAAAGACATAACCAGGAACAATACTTTGTACACTTCAATCAATCGAGTTGACACTCAATATTAATCTTACACATAGCATCATCTCGGAGGCCACTGAAAGGCGAAGGGCCTGTCCCAGGTCCCATGGCCAGCTGTGCGTCTGTGACTCTGCACAGGGTTGGTCCAGGCCCACGCCTGTTTCTCCAGTATGTCGTGAGAACAACCAGGCTGAAGGTGGGGAGGGGAGGGGGGAGAACTCCCATCTGACCCTCTCACACTCAGAAAACCCTTTGCAAAACCAGTTGGGTTTTTGAGTTTATCATTAAAAGTTATAGGATAGGAAAATTATATCTTAAGTACAGCAGTGGGTTTCAGAACATCTTTGAAACAGCATTAAAAGAAAAGGGTAAAGGAGCTAAGTGTAAAATTCCCATGTGATTCCTTAAGATCGGACCTGACAATCCAGTCCCTGGGAGGGTCCAGATTGGAGGGGAGGGGAGGAAGAGGCCTGGCTTCCATGGAAGGAATCTGGGGGGGGTCTTCACTTAGGCTCTCACTGGGACTGACAAAGACCAGGTGGTTGGCTGAACACGTCTCTCAAGACACAATGGGCTCAGTGTCCTCTGAGAACACGGTCATCAAAGTGGAGAGAATAAAGATCAGAGGAGAGGCACAGGACGAGGGGAGGCCCCCTCTGGAATGCCACCCCCAACTCCAGCCCCTTGAAGAGTTTCCCCCCAGGCCTGGATGCCTCCTCCTTGACTTGTGACTCTGCGCCTCCCTGCAGCAGTGCTCACTCTCGCCTTTCTCCTGGGGACTAAAGACCTCCCGAGATCCAAGTAGACGCCAGCACATCTTCCGTCAGTGCTCGTCAGTGCCGGGGACTTACACGTACACCACTTTTGAGTACTTTTCCTTTTCTCTAGTTTTTTTTCTTTTATTTAATTTTGGAGTGGGAAGGCCCCCCCATATTTATATAGAAGAAAAAACTGAACACATCAGAAATGTGAACGTATGTGTACACAGTGTCCACGGCCGCTCTCATGCTGCGATGGCACAGTCAGGCAGAAGGAACTGAGACAGCATGGCTCTCAAAGCCTAAAATATTTACTATCTGATTCCTTCTAGAAATAGTTTTTGGCCAGGTGCGGCGTCTCATGCCTGTAATCCAAGCACTTTGGGAGGTTGAGGTGGGTGGATCACAAGGTCAGGAGTTCAAGACCAGCCTGGTCAACATGGTGAAACCCCGTCTCTATTAAAAAAAAGTAGCTGGGCATGGTGGCTCACACCTGTATAATCCCAGCTGCTTGGAGGGGGCTAAGGTAGGAGAATTTCTTGAACCTGGGAGGCAGGGGTTGCAGTGAGCTGAGATTATGCCACTGCACTCCAGCCTGGGCAATAGAGCAAGACTCTGTCTCGGGAAAAAAAAAAAAAGAAAAGAAACAGTTTTTGACCCCTGTGCTAAGAGATTAAATGCCCTGAATGACAGTGCAAAATAAATGGCAAACCAGGAAGCATCTATTCAGCCTCAGCCCATGTCGGGCACCTGGCTAATATCCGTAATAAACACAAAGAGCTCTTGCAAAGTGATCACAAACGCACACAACACAAATGTTTTAAATAGTAGATAAGAGGCAAATCAATATTGAAGGAATGTACACGACCAATAGGCTACAAAGAGTAATTCTACTTCACCAATGATCAAAGCAACACAGATGACAAAGATAGGTCCTTTCTTACTCATGGGGATCTAAGATTAACACCAATGCCCCACCCCTAGTTCATTCTTCATAGGACCATTTCCCACCCAGTACAGCAAGGTCCCTGGCCACGGGTAGTGGGTACTGTTCGTTCTGGTTTTAGGATTCCTACAGGAGCTCAGAGTGGACCAGTGTCACAGCTATTTACTCCCCCATCATATCTTCAGCAAGGAGCCCGGGGCAGGAGCTCCTTCCATGCCGTGGAAGACAATGGAACAGGCAGGAATCCTGAGGGTGAGGGCAGGCTTCGGTTGCCCTGCTCCCATGGGATCCTGTGCTCCCATCTCACAGCCACCAGTGCTCTCCTGGGGAACACCTCTACTCCACTGCATGCTCTCTTTGTGGGATGGTAAATGCACAGGCTGCCCTCCCCCGATGGAAGCAAGGGCTCCCTAGAAGCTCCTGGTACTCCTGCATTCTCGGGCAATGAGATTCCATCCTGGGGCTTGACTTCCAAGCAAATAAGCAAGGCTACATGGAAGGGGGTGTTCTGCTATCCAGGGGCACTAGGTGGGGAAGGTCAGGATCCAGACATGGCATGGGTCTGCCTGCTGAGACCCTCGAGTCTCCTGGGTCCCGGGCCTTTCCTGTCCAGGGTTCTAGGTCTTCAATTCAATCCTGTGGGGCACCCCACAGCTTCCAAGGCGGGAGGGAAGCAACACCGTACATTTCCATATAGCTCCCCCACACCCCGGCTGATGCCAAGCCCTCTGGAAAGTCTATCTCCCTCTCTCTGCCCAGACAAACCCTACTCATATTCCACAGGCCAGATGACCTGCCCCTCCCTTCTTGCTATCTTTGGGGTGATCCAACTCCCCCACCCTCTGCCAGCTTCTTCATTTTCTGGACCTCTCTGCTCTCCTGTCATGGTCCCAGGCTTAGTGGAAAGGCCTGCCTCTAGGGACGAGGTCCTCACTGCCACCTTGCAGGATAGCGCCCTCCCACGCCATGCCCCAGGCAGCCTCCTGGTCCCATGCCCTGCTCCTGGCAGGATTTGGGGCCCTCTCTGCTTTGTCCTTCTGCCTTCTCCCTGACTCTGTTTCAGTCATATCAGCTCCGGATATCATTTGGATATCCGTCCCCTCCAAATCTCACCTTAAAATGTGATCCCCCAGTGTTGGAGGCGGTACCTTGTGGGGAGGCGTCTGGGTCATGGGAGCAAATCCCTCATAAATGGCTTGGTGCTGTCTCTGGGGCAATGAATGAGTTCTCATTCTACTAGTTCTCGAGGGTTCTCATGGTTAAAAGAGCCCCTCCGAATGCGGTTTTGGCCCAATAGGCTCTGGCCGCCTCCCCTTTCCATCAAGTTTTTCCTAGTAGCTATTACATTTCTCCTCTTTGACCTAGAAATCTTCCTACTGTTACTCTTGCCATGAGCTTTCTAGACAAGCAACCTAAAATTAACAATTAGCACAGCTCTCATACTAATTATCATTTTAATCCCAGGCCTAGCCTATGAGTGAGCCCAAAAGGAGTTAGAATGAATTGAATTGGTAATTAGTTTAAACCAAAACAAATGATTTCAACTCATTTGATTATGATAAATCATAATTACCAAATACCCTCTATTTATATAAATATTACGTTAGCTTTTATTATGTCTTTTTTTTTTTTTTTTAAAGACAGTGTCTTGCTCTGTTGCCCAGGCTGCAGTGCAGTGGTGCAATCTCGGCTCACTGCAACCTCTGCGTCCTGCCTCTCGGGTTCAAGCGATTCTCCCACCTCAGCCTCCCAAGCAGCTGGGACTACAGGCACCCACCACAATACTCAGCTAATTTCTGTACTTTTAGTAGAGACGGGGTTTCTACTAAGCCCGCCAGGCTGGTCTTGAACTCCTGACCTCAGGTGATCCACCTGCCTCAGCCTTCCAAAGTGCCAGGATTCTAAGCATGAGCCACCGTGCCGGGCCTTATGTCTTTAATGGGGGTAATAGGCTATTGCTTCTCCCTGCTATGCCTCGAAGGTATAATATGTCCAATATTTATTATAAGCACTCTCCCTTCTCTCTTGCTCCCTCTCTCTCCAAGGGGCATGCCAGCTCCCCTTCTTCTTCTGCCACAACTTGAAGCTTCCTAAGGTCCTCACAAAAAGCAGATGCCAGTGCCATGCTTTTTTGTACAGCCTACAAAATTGTGAGCCAAATAAACCTCATTTATTTATAAATTACTCAGCCTCAGGCAATCTTTTACAACAGCACAAGAACGGACTAATAAACTCCCCAGCCGTTCTTGAATCTCCAAGCTCATTTCTGCCCCAGGGCCTTTGCACCTGCTGAATTTTGTGGCTCCCTCCTATCATTCCTGTTCCAGCTCAAATGTCATCCTTCAGGGAGGAGGAATACAAGGCCCAAACTGGTTTACATTTCTCCAGCTGTTTTCTTGGCAATTTAGATCCATCCATTCAACCAGAGTCTCACAGTAGCTCTGTGAGGCTGGCAGGGCAGTAATTATAAAAGTGGCCAGCCCAATGTCATAGCTAAATCCCTGCAAGCTGGGACTGCTTACAGCCCTCATAACTCTAAGCCCAGGTTCATTTCCTAAGTCAAGTGGCTGATCACAAAGAAGCATCAACATCTCTCATTGATGATGAGATTTTATAAGCAGGCTCTCTAAGAACACCAGGTCAAGGGCAAGAGTAGCATCCTTAATCAGACTCCAGGCGTCCAGCTGGAGGGACCCTTCAGAAAGAGACAGACTTGATCTCTGCACCTTCAGGGTGAACGTGTTAGTTCAGCAAACATACAAACCACTTTCCCTGGGCAGAAATAGCACCTTGGCAGCTTCCTGCCCACTGGCATGAGAGCTGTTTTCCTGCTGATTGGCAGCAGGTCAGAATTTTCCCTGTGCCAAGTTCCTGGTTAGGGCTTTACTGAAACCATGAAGGGGACCTTTTCAGTAACACAGTGGCTGGACAGTCCCATGGATGAGGGCCAGCAACCGCAGCCCTTCTCTGGATTCTGCTGTTTCAAGCTGTGTGACCTTGAGCAGGTCCCTTTACTCCCCTAAGCTTTAGTTCCTGCCTTGAATAAAGGTGCTGGGGAAGAGCTCACCAAGCTGGTGGGCAACACACTCAGACTTGTGCACTTTTTTTTTTTTTTTTTTTTTTTTTGAGATGGAGTCTCACTCTGTGGCCCAGACTGCAGTGGTGCAATCTCGGCTCACTGCAACCTCCACCTCCAGGGTTCAAGCGATTCTCTTGCCACAGCCTCCCAAATAGCTGGGACTACAGGTGCGTGCCAACCCACTAGTCTAATTTTGTATTTTTAGTAAAGATGGGTTTCACCATGTTGGCCAGGCTGGTCTCAAACTCCTGACCTCAAGTGATCTGCCCACTTCGGCCTCCCAAAGTGCTGGGATTACAGGCCTGAGCCACCGTGCCCAGCCCAGACTTGTGCACTTTACGTTGGTCACTAACTCCCCTGGGGACTTCTGGAAAGTCCTTAACTGCTGAGCCTCAGTTTCCCCAACCTGTCAAATATTGGGCTAAATCAGAGGTATGAAAACAGTTACCCACAGGCATTTTTTTTGTCTGCACTAGAGAGTAAGATAAAACTTCGAATTAGCTACAATAATCAGAAAGTCTTACATAAAAATCTAGAGTTCTGACTACCTTTAGAAAAGTAGGGGGAAGATCCAGGAACCCTGGGCTTACATCGTCAGCCACACTAGGCACCCCAGCCATACAGGGGCTCAGCAGCAGCCTTCTCCTTTAGTGGGCACCTGGTCAGTTTTACAATTCACTGCAGACCCCACTGCTCTCTACTGTCTTGCCCAGATGTTTCAACCCATTTGTGTTACCCACATGGCCCCTGGGGATACATGAAACTGACTCCTGGGCTAAGTGTTCCAGCGGTTTCCTCTGCTCCTACTGTCCACGACTTGTCTGATATTCACATGCCACCAGATGCTGACTGCCATCCCCTGGAGTAGTTAGTGGAGGACTGACCAGCTTGAGGCTGGGTCCTATAGGGCTGCTTTCCCCTGCCCTGCTAAGGGAGAGGCCCTGCCTCTGCCAGGATTCCAATCCCCCAGTCAGGACAAAGATAACAGCCTCCAAAATGCACCAATCAGCCACCAGCCGTGTGAAGCGCTCGGCCATTGGCTGCAGCCTCCTGTAATTACCTGCTATGTGTGATAAAGGCCCCATTTAGGAACCTTAGAAAGGACCCTGCAAGGAGAACTTTTTCTTTTGTAATTTCCTGATCAGAAAATTTCAAGGTTATAAAAGGCTTTTAAAAGGGCATCTGGACCAACCCCTTATTTGACGCTTAAATCTTCTCCAGTGAGACTGACACATACCAATTGGTCAATGACTTCAGGTTTGCTCAGCACTGCTGGAGGCTGGGAATACAAAGATGCAGCAAACACAGCCCCATCCAGGAGGCCTTCTAGGCTTGGAGGCTGGTCAGGTAAACATAGTGACGAGGAAGGACTGCAAGGATTCTAAAACCGGAAACTACCATTTGCTTTGCCGTACTATGCACCAAACACTTTGAATAGATTATCCCACCTAATTCTCAAGAAAAGTCTTCCAGGAAGTGCTATTTTAAATCCCCAGCTTGCAAGTAGGAGCTGAGGCTCAGAGAGGTTAAGGCCCTTGGTTAAGGCCACACAGCCTGTAGGTGCTGGAGCAGACTCTGATCCCAGCAGTGCAAGTCTCTGGAGGAGAATTTGTGACCATGACCTCAGCCTGTATTCTACAAGGGCAGCCCATGGAAGGAAGAGAGGAAGCCCGATACTAGAGCCTCTTGGAGGTGCAAATGTCTGTCTAAGTTAAATTCTGAAGGGTAAGCAGAAGAGACATGGAGGTCAGGGTGGGGTAAGGAAAGGGAGGACGGAGGGGCCCGGCTGAGGGCAGGCAGGGCAGGCATGGAGGTCTAGGGCCTCATCAGAAATCAGAAATGCAAATGAAAACAGAATGAGACATCCTTGGCACCTATTAGCCTGGCAAAAATTAGAAGGCACTGTGATGCCAAGAAGACACTGTGATGCCAGGTGTTGGCAGGCATGTGCAGACATGGGGCCTCGTGCCCTGCCAGTGACAGTGTGGACTCATCAGCCACACTAGGTGCCAGTTACAGAGGTAAGTTACCCACAGGCACACCCTAGGCCCCAGCAGTCCCATTCCTGGGCAAATACTAGAGCTGTGCAAGCTATTGAGCAAATTCCAGAATGTTCTTATGTATGTTAAAGGAAGAAAAATTATGTTTCACAAAGAATTTAAAATAGCACAGGGGAAATGTTCTATTATAATGTCAAGCTGGCAGGAGTCAGGAAATAAATGGGATGACAGCAGTCACCTTATCCATAACAGAATTACCTGGAAAGTGTCCGAGAGATACATGCCAGGCACACATTAAGAACTCAGTGAAGGAGGCCAGGCTCAGGAGCTCACGCCTGTAACACCAGCACTTTGGGAGGCCGAGGTGGGTGGATCACTTGAGGTCAGGAGTTCAAAACCAGCCTGACCAACATAGTGAAACCCCATCTATACTAAAAATAAATAAATACAAAAATTAGCGGGGCACAGTGGCACTTGCCTGTAATCCCAGCTACTCGGGAGGCTGAGGCATGAGAATTGCTTGAACCTGGGAGGCAGAGCCTGCAGGGAGCTGAGATTGCACCAGTGCACTCCAGCCTGGGCCAAAGAGTGAGACTGTTTCTCAAAAGCAAAACAAAATGAACAAAAAGAACCCAGTAAAGGAATGCAGGCAAGTATAGTTACTTCCAAGCATCATATTTGGGACCCCTGAGCAGGGCTTTACAATCTTCCCCACTCATCATTCTTTCAGCCCGCGCATGTCACTGAGCAGCTGCAATGAGCCAGGTAATGTTCTCGGGGGCTAAGGCTACAGCAGGGAACAAAACAGATGAAGCGAGCTGAAATTGTAGGGGAGACAGAGACTATGCGAAGAAATGAGTGTGTAGGGGTCAGCCTATAGGGAAGAACGCAGAGGAGGGGCTGGAGTCGGGATGCTTGGTGTATATTCTGTGGTGAATTCCATCTTGCTGGAGGCAGCCCCCTTCCCGAATCGGGAGTTATGGGTTTGGATTCCTGTTTGGCAGAAACACGAGCCCGCTGAAGGGAAGCAGGGTCTCTGACAGCCCACCCCATCACAGCCTCCAGTCTAGAACAAAAGGACATTCACCAGAGGCATCGAAAGCCTCAAAAAGTGCTCTCTGCTTCCACCTCATAAGTAATTCCCCTTTTAGGAATCTATTCCAGGAAATGCTCAATGTGCAAATGTGCAGTTCTGTGCTCAAAGATGTTTTGTGTGTGTGTGTGTGTGTTTTTTTTTTTTTTTTTTTTTTTTGAGACAGAGTCTCACTGTGCCGCCCAGGCTGGAGTGCAATTGGCATAATCCCAGCTCACTGCAACCTCCGCCTCCAAGTTTCAAGCAACTCTCTTGCCTCAGCCTCCTAAGTAGCTGGGATTACAAGCGTGCATCACCACATCCAGCTAATTTTTGTATCTTTAGTAGGGACGAGGTTTTGCCATGTTGGCCATGCTGGTCTCAAACTCCTGACCTCAGGTGATCCCCCCCTGGCTCAGTTTCCCAAAGTGCTGGGACTATAGGCATGAGCCACCGCGCCCGGCCTATCATGTTATTTTTAATAGTAAAATGTTAGAGAGCTCATTCTGCATGCTACACATTAAGGAAATTATTAAATAAATCATGATATGTTCAAATATCTGTTACAGGACAGAAATTTCTCAATCATAAATAATGCTCAAGAAGAATTTTAAATAACATGGAGGAATATCTGCTACACTCTTAAATTGGAAAATAAGACAGAAAAGAATTTCAGAATCATAATTCCAATTTTAGTATATTTTAACCTAGAGGAACCAAAAACCGTGAAACAAAACACTATAAACTACTAAGAAAGGTACTTTCTGGGAGAGGTGGTTTCTGTTGGTTTTGCTGTTTTTCTTTTGGCCTTTATACTTTTCTCTGTTTTAGGATTTGTTTCAGTGGTCATGGGCTACTTTTCTATTCTAAAATGAAACTTCCAAACAAACAAACAACCCTTAAAAATGGTGGTGCCAGCCGGGCGCGGTGGCTCACGCCTGAAATCCCAGTACTTTGGGAGGCCAAGGCAGGTGGATCATGAAGTCAGAAGTTCAAGACCAGTCTGACCAAGATGGTGAAACCCCATCTCTACTAAAAATACAAAAATTAGCTGGGCACAGTGGCAGGTGCCTGTAATCCCAGCTACTCAGGAGGTTGAGGAAGATAATTGCTTGAACCTGGGAGGTGGAGGTTGCACTGAGCTGAGATGGTGCCATTGCACCTCAGCCTGGGCAACAGAGCAACACTCCAACTCAAAAAAAAAAAAAAAAAAAAAAATTGGTGGTGCCTTTACAGTCTTCTCCAGCAACCCCAACTCTGGGTGGAAAATCTCCCACAAGTCTTTGACCTGAACACTCCCAAGAGCTGTATAGAATGGGAGACCCATCTACGATTTAAAATTTTATTTCTAGAAGCATATGCCCAAAGCAGAGAAAAAGTAGGAAACAACATAGACAACCAGCAGGAAGGGAAGGTCAGAGGTTATAGAAAAACGCAGACCCAGCCACATTTTTAAAAAATCGAAAAAAGTTATAAATGGGCTCCCCTGGAATGCGGGCTGAGGACACCGCCCCTAGATGCTGAGGCTCCCCAGGCACAAAAAGTTCCCTGCTTTACTTCAAACCCCCTTCACAGGCACAGTGTGGTTTGATCTCTACCCCTCTGGGAATGTGTTGCAATTCCAAGTCATAGCTGAAGGTCTGAGGCTCAGAGAGGTCAACTCACTTGCCTGAGGCCACAGAGCCTGTGTGGGGCAAAGCAGCCGGTGGGACCTCAAGTCTTCTGATCTGACTTTCACAGTACCTTACCCTGTACCCCAGCTGGTCCAGGGGTCTGCAGCACTGGCACAGAAAAGCCTACGTTCATATCCAGCGGAGTCACCTGGTGGCCACAGGGTCTCACTAGTTAACCCCTGGGAGCCTGGGTTTCATCCAAAAACTGAAGACAAACATAACACTAGGCTAAGGGGCAAAGTGTTAAGCATGTGGCACCCGCAAGCACACACCAAATTGACACACTGGCTACTGTCGTTATTTTGTCACCACTGTCCTCCCTGGAGCACAATCCCTCTCTGGTCTCCTGGTGTGTCCCCACCACCCTCGCCAGGCAAGGGAAGGGGCTTGTCTCATGGTCTCTGTTCCCAGAGCCCAGGACAGAGAAGGTACTGGGAAAATGAGCACTGGGAGGAAGAAACAGGGATGAAATCTCTCAAGGAGAGACAGCTTTGCTGGCGGAGGCATTCGGCACAGCGTTTCTAAACCTCATGGAGTTTCTGGACAACTGTGCTCAATTCACTTCTAATTTCAAACAGATGGGACTGTGCTCTGTTGCTCCCACCTGCCCCCGGGCCCTGGAGAGCAGCAAGGGGCCTCTCCCTTTTGCCCTGCTGAGAGGGGGAACTGCATGGCTTCTGGGAGCAGGGGAAGTGGGTCCTAACTCTTCTGTGGGGGTTGTTGAGTCTCCCAAACACCACAGAGCACATGGGAGACTGGAGGGTCCAGGTCTCCGTTCACAAACAGACACTACCACACCCCCATGCATGCCTCTGTCCTAGCAGAAGTCACAAAGGTGTGCAGCTGTTGCTTTCTCCTCCCCAGAAGCAGTACAGGGACTCCACAGCCAAGCCACCTGAGCCTCAATCTGGCTCTGCCCACTCTTTGCTGAGCACCCTCAGGCAAGTCACTCAACCTCTCTGTGCCTTCATTTCCTCCTCTGTAAAGAGAAGATGGCGATGTTTAAAAAACTGGCAGCTACTTCAAAGGGGCACTGCAAGGATGCATCAGGAGTTCCTGCAGAGCATTTAGAAGGGCCTCATTGCAGGTGGAATGGTCACTTGTCCTGCTCTGTGACAAAGCAAAGTGAACTCTCGGACTCTCAGGACCTCCTTGGAGGCCTGCAGAGATCAGCACCATCACCAGGTACCAGATTTATGACCACTTGAGAAATGCCTGCTGAGCTGCTTGCTGGAGAACAAGTACAAGCAGACTGGCAGAAGGCTGGGTATGGGAGCCACAGGAGATGAGGCTAGGGGACTCTAGCCCCTGGCCCTTTCTCTCGGAAGTGGAAGTGTATTTTTTCACCCTCTGGCTGTTGTGACATGCTTTAGCCAATGGAATGTGGGAAGAAGTGCCACGATGCCAGTTTGGATCCACAATCATAAGAGCTTTGCATACCCGTCCTTTGGGGGAGCTTCTGACCTCCATTATGAGAAAACATGCTTCAGGCAGCCTATGACCCTCCAGTCAGGGCCAACTCAACTCAAAGACTAAGCCAAAACCACCACATGTGACCCACAGACCCATGAAATCTAAATGAATGCTCTTATGCCATTTCACGGTTTTGTTACACAGCAAAAACTGACCAATACACTCTCTCTGCTCAATTGCTCCTATACATTGACTCTGGCTGGCCCCCTTAGCTCAAGCAAAGCCTGGAACAATAATTTAAAAACCTACCTATTAAGCTTTTAATGAAGACTGAATAAGCTATTATTATTCCAGTTTTCCAGATGAAAATGTAAAACACAGAGGTTAAGAACTTGTCCAAGTCTCCCAGCTAGAAGGCGGTAGAGCCAGGACACAAATCCAGACATTGTTCCCCAGAGACAGAGCTCTCGACCACTGTGCAACACTACAACTCCAGGTGAGACCAGCATTTTGCAGGTGAGCAGATCCTGATGTCACAGGATCCTTGGGCTGTTGCTTTGCTACCCAGAAACATCTGTGGCCAGCAGCACCTTCTGCCTGAGTATTGCTCATGCCTGCTGGGCTCATTACACCCATTCAACCCAGTAGGTTGTACTCAGTTTGTGCTACCAGCCTAGATCCAACACCTGCTAAGAGCAAGCCAGGTGCAGAGCAGCAAGGGGTGTGTGGGTGAGTGAGTGCAGGGTCTGGCCACTGCTCATAGCCAGGCATGCTGGTTGCTGTGGTGGGATGGGCAGCTCCAGGCACTGGCAAAGGTGCCAGCACCATGTGAGGCTCTGGCTGGACCAGATGTACCACACACAGCTTCTGCTGCAGGCACCTGTGTCCGGACCCATGTCTGGATGAGGAGGCAAGACAGCTGTCACATTCCTAAGTAACTCATCTAGAAAGGTTCTAGGGAAATATTGTGGCACCTGAGAGCTTGGAGACACCAGAAACTGCAGAGCCCCAGAGAGGGTGTCAGCCCTGGCTTAAGGAGCCCCTAGGTCTGGACTCCCCAGGGGGCCACAGCTCTTCTCTCCTTCTCCTCATCTGCAATGTGATGAGTGGGGGGAAGGAGGGCCTGTTTTAGCCCTGTATGTGTTACAGCCCTTTCAGTCCCACCATTTGGCAGGTCCTGAGTTCTTCTCCTATGTCCGGGAAGAATGAGGTACATGGACAGCTAGAGGGTGAGCAAGGTGGAGAGCAGCCTCACTGAGTGACAGAATAGCTTTCAGGTGACCTGCAGTGAGTAGCTCCTTTCTACAGGCAGGTTGTCCCAATGAATGTCTAGCTCTCACCAGGAGACACATAGTGGGTAGCTCCTTTCTGTGGTTAGGTCATCCCAAACATTTGAGGAGACCCAGAGTGGGTAGCTCCTTCTAATAGCTGGTAGTCCTGACATCTGTGTGTCAGATGGAGTCCAGGTATTTTATGGGCTCAGAAGAGGGGAAGTGCATGCTGATGCGTCCATGGGTGACCATGAGTGGGCTCGGATAAGCACCATAAGTTCTCATTCTCAGGACACAGACTCCACCTGGAACTGGCAGCCTGGCCATAGGCTTTAGGCTGTCCCTGGCTTGAAGGTGGTGTTTCACCTGGGACACGCCTCTTCCACCCAGGGGCCTGTCTTCCACCTGCCACTATCAACATGCCATCCACAGCACCCCAGGTTGTGTGTGTGCTGAGCAGCACCTGCAGGCTCACACTGAGCTGCCCTCCATCCCTCTTGGCTTCCCTCCTGTGCCCAAAGTCTGGAGGGGGCTGAGGCAGCAGGGGTCTGGCATGTCAGTGCCACCCAGAGCGCATGCACACCCAGCTGGGTTGCAACAGCACCTGGGCTCAGCTTCAACTTTTCTCCAAAATCAGAGTGGGCACTGGGAGCAGGGAGAGGCCAGGGAACAGGAGCAGGCACTTAAAAGCCTGCATGACAGGGGGACTTCCTGGGCCCCCAAGAGCACAGGGATGTCTGGCTCCAGAGCTGTGCCCAGGGGCTCAGAGCTCCTGCCCAGGGGCAGCTGTGCCCAGGGGCTCAGGGCTCCTGCCCCGTCAACTTGGTAAAAGGTGGGGCTTCCACCTGTTCCTGGCCCCTGCCAGCTCTGTGGAGCATGCAGCCCTAGCTATGCCTCCCCTGCTGTAGCTGGCATTCCCACGGCAGCTGCTCCAGACAGGCCAACGCTGCCATCACTGAAAATTCTTTCAGCTCACAAAGGTAGCCATGAATTAGGAAAGTTGGGTCAGGCTCCATGCAGCCTGCATTCAAGCAAACTCAGGAGTTAAGGATGCCCACCTTTGCAACCATGATAACTCTACCCATCCCTGTGTCTCCTGGACACAAGAGGCCCCACTCTCTTCCATCTACCACATTCATTCTACCACACTCATTCCGCAGCCAGAGTCTGAGACCTGGGCTCCTGCAGAGAATTCTCATCAAAAGAGGAGAGGTTGAAAAGTTCATGAAGACTCCTAAGTCTCTCCAACCATCCAGAGCCACCAAATCCACGTACAGGCCTCATGAAAGGGTTTTTCTAATCAAATAGTTGGCTCCAACCAGCCAGCAGCTTTCTTTTGATCTAGATGTCTGTCTCCATAGCAAAAGGCATCCACTGAGGGTCAGGGACCTAATGGCTTGTGGGTTCCTGAGATACAATTACGTGTCGGAGAGAAACAAAGGAAATTCTGGGACTTTCAGGCAACAGAGAAACCACTGTAAAACCCTGTAATTACAGGGCAAGAAGAAAAAAGTGAGCTGCCACAGTGCCTGGGGTAGAAATAGCCTGGCGTGGCTTCCTGGATGGACCTAGAATGTTGCACAAGGTGACGTCAGAGTGGTTGCTTAGAAGGGAGGTCACTGGATGAAGTTTTCCAGCTGAGTACAGTGGGTGGGGTGCACTGTTGTTCCTGGGGCAGAGTGGGCGAGGGAGCTGTGGGGAGAGATGAGGAAGCAGGACAGGAAACCACATTTGCTGAAGGCCCAGGGCTCTGTGATAGGCAGATACTGAGACGTCACTGTACTCAGCTTTCAGAACAACTCAGCCAAGTCAGGCCTTGTACCCCCAGGCACCAGATGAGAAAACAGAGGGTCAGAGAGGTGAGTAGACTTGCCCAAGCCCACCTGATCCCTGATCTGGCTGATTCCAGACCCAGGGCACCCATCCATGCTAGCGAAGGTTAAGTTTGTGCAAGTTTGAACTGTTACTTCTTTGTGAAGGGGCTGCTCCTTAACAAAGGATAAGATGAGAGGTTCTACTCAGAGGGGAGGGGGAGGCAGAGAGGGGGAGGGGGAGGCAGAGAGGGGGAGGGGAGGCAGAGAGAAAGAGGGGAGGGACTTTGCCTCTGTTTGCCTACAGCTGCCAAGCCAGAAGAGGGGCTTGGGCTTGAGGAGAAAGCATTGAAATGGAAATTGAATCACCCAGCTTCAAATCCTGCCTCTACTAATGCCACATGGTCTTGGGCAAGTTACTTTAGTTCTCTGTGCAAAAGTGTCAGCATCGGGAGAAAAGGGGTCGAGGTGGTGGGGAGGGAAGTGTCCACTCTTGGTCCCTGCAGGTCTGAATCCTTTACACTGCATGTCAGCTTAGAATGATGGTTATGAGCAAGGACCCTGGCATCAGATTGCCAGGTTCAAATCCCAACTTTGCCCGAAGCTACGGTGTGACCTCAGGCAAGTCACATATCTGTGACTCAGTTTACCCTGTGTAAAATGAGGATAATGATAATATCCACCACCTGGGTTGTCGTGCTGATTAAACGAGATCATGTGTGTGCAACCCTTAGAATAGCGCTTGGCTCATCCTAGGCACTGGAGAACTGCACGCCAGGACTCAGACCATGGGCCACGCAGAGCCAGAGAGGATCTCGAGAAAAGAATGAACGGCTTGCTTGCTGGGGTGTCCCATGCCTCAAAGTCTCTACCTGCCCCAGCTCACATCATAGCTCCCTGAAGTCAATCCATTTGGGCCCTGGCCACCCCAGGGGACTGAGCCCATCTTCGTCAAGAGCTCATTAAAATTACCCAGAAATGGTGCACTTGGAGGACCCTATTTAGTTTCACTCCCAGGGCCCCCAGAGACCACACCAAGCCCCTTGCCAGCATTTTGTGGCTGCAGGGAAGGAGCAGGGCTGAGCTTGGATTGCTAAGCTCAGTACCCACAGAAGTGCCATTCACTTGCCTGTTGATTTATTCACACATCCTGGCAGCCTACCCTGTGTCAGGCGCTGTGTTAGGCTTTGAGGGCACAATGCTGACTGCAGGACAGTCTGTCCCTGGAAGAGTCTATGTCCAGTGATGGGAACACTGGTAATTAGCAATTAGTAAGTACATTGAGCTATACAAGCTGTTTCCCTCTACGGCCGACACTGAGTCAAGACCAGGGGTCAGCAAATGACAGCCCATGAGCCAAATCTGGCCTTGCCGCCTATTTTTGTAAATGAAGTTTTATGAAACACAAAGACATTCCTTCGTTTATATTTTGTTTGTGGCTGCTTTATGCTACAACAGCAAAATTCAACAGTCATAAGAGATATGATTTGGCCCACAAAACCTAAAATATTTACTGCCTGGCCCTTTGCAGAGAAAACATTTGCTGCTCCTGGATCTAGGCGATTAGGGCTCCAAGGGGACCACCTCTGCCCTCTCCACCCCAGGGCGTAGTATTCGCAGTCCAATGTGACCAGATGAGAACGTGTCACAAGACAGGGCATCAGCTTCCCAATGGAGATGGTCCTTCCAGTGAGTTAGTAAGGGCCAGTAAATGCACTTGCTAGATAAAGAAATAGAAAAATGGCATTTCTGGTAGAGGAATCAGCCTGTGCTAAGACACATGGAGGGCTTTGCAACTAACAAGCTAGTACAGAAACGCAGCACAGGTGAGACGAAGCAAACCAGCGGTGACCGAGCAAAGAGCTGGGCAGGGCCAGGCATACCTGGCTTGCGGGCCAGCCCCTGTGGTGATGGGTCCTCCCACCGACAGAACAGGCTTTCTAGACCTCTTGCCACAGTGCTCAAGGTGATGCAGACAGAGGCAGACTCGGTCCTCGCCCTGTGGAATTTGGCATCTAGTGGAGGAATGTGTCAGGCAAATGCCAGGCAGAAGTTGGGGGGAGAGAATGCAGCAGTTCTGATGAAGGAGAGAGATGGGACTTAGGAACTTAGAGGTCGGAGGTGCTGCTACCAAGCAAAGGTCATAAAACTCAGGACCTGCCGGCTGTCCCATATGGTGAGACGGAAAATCAAAAGGCCCAGCTAAAAGGGGAGGCAGACAGGTAGACAGATGAACTCCCGCTGGAAGGCGAGGATGCCAGGTGAGAGCTGGACATGGAATATCAGGGGACCTAAAGGAGGGTCTCCAGGCCCCATGGTGGGCTCTAGGGTGGCCTAGAAGAGCCACCTAGGTGACTAGAAGAGCCGCCTAGGCAGAGAAGCCTAGGAAGTCAGCAACATGCAGGCTGGGGGGGTGGGGCCGTGTCACCCTGGAGGAGTGCCATGTCACCAAAGGTCAACAAGACCCTCTCCAGTCTGGCCACCCCTTCCCATCTCACTTGTCCACTAGCCCCTCATGCACCGTCCAGGCTCCCAGGCTCTCAGTTCCTGACTCACCAGGCATAGCTCTGCCCTCCACTCGAGAGCTGTCCCCTAGACACCCACGTGGACAAGGTTCTCGCCTTCCTCAAGTCTCTGCTCATCTTTCTCTTCTCAGTGTGGCTGACCCCGGGCCCTCTGCTGCCAGCGTTCCCCAGTCCCCAGCCCTCTCTTTCTAGCGCCTGTCCTCCTACACATCATGGAATCTCTCATTTGTGAACTTTGCTACTTATCAGAAGTCTCCCCGACTGAACTATAGGTTTCACAAGGAATTTTTGCTTGTTAGTTTATGGAAGTGTCCCCAGCTCTCTAAACCTGCCCAGCCCTTGTAGGCATTACACTGGTGTTTGTTAACTGAATTAATGAATAAACTAGAGCAGGGGGGATGACATGGTGGGTCTTGTCCTATTCAGAATGCTTCCGCATGAGCATCACTCTGAGGACCTCACCCCATAGGAGGCACTCGGAAGATAAGGAGCCGGTGTCTTTTTTTTTTTTCTTTTTTTGAGATGGAGTTTTGCTCCTGTTGCCCAGGCTGGAGTGCAATGATGCCATCCCAGCTCACTGCAACCTCCACTGCCTGGGTTCAAGCAATTCTCCCTCCTCAGCCTCCCGAGTAGCTGGGATTACAAGCGCGGGTATGGCCTGGCTAATTTTTGTATTTCTAGTAGAGACAGTTTCCCCACGTTGGCCAGGCTGGTTTTGAACTCCTGACCTCAGGTGATCCACCCACCTTGGCCTCCCAAAGTGCTGGGATTACAGGCATGCGCCACCACACCTGGCCCCTGATGCCTTCTTAGCATGCTCTGATATCGTGCTCAGATCACTGACGCCAAGGCTTTTGTTGTTGTTTTTGAACCTATGTGTGTTTTCAAAGGCTGAGGGAATGTGCATGTCTTTGTAAAGTTCACACGGAGAGCTTCCGGGAAAAAAGCATTTCAGGAAAAGCATCCCGTGTGAGAGGAAGAGCAGCCTGTGGTTTCAGGGAACATCCTGGGGTCAGCATCATGGGTTCCTTCTTTGATTTCTGTGGTGCCTGGAGCCAGATGTTCTCCATCAGGCAGAAATGAAGACAGTTGCTTCATCAGCAAAGGGAGGACGAGAAGATGAGGAGCGTGTTCAGGAGTCACAAAGCACTTAATCCAGAGCTCCAGGGACACAAAGAGGTGAGGGCAGGGGTCTGCAGACTCCTGGAGCCCCAACGGCGGATCTGTATCCGGGCTCCCACATTTATGATTATGCTCTGCAGCACTCTAAACACGGCGGTGGTTGTCCTCGCTCTTAGTAGGGGATAGAAGAGCGGCCTTAAGAAATGGCTCTTATGCATTCATATTTTTATTTTATTTTATTTATTTATTTTGAGTCAGAGTTTTGCTCTTGTTGCCCAGGTTGGAGTGTGATGGCGCAATCTCGGCTCACCGCAACCACCACCTCCTGGGTTCAAGCGATTCTCCTGCCTCAGCCTCCCGAGTAGCTGGGATTACAGGCATATACCACCACACTCGGCTAATTTTGTATTTTTAGTAGAGATGGGGTTTCTCCATGTTGCTCAGGTTGGTCTCGAACTCCTGACCTCAGGTGATCCACTCGCCTCAGCCTCCCAAAGTCTTAAGATTACAGGTGTGAGCCACTGCGCCAAGCCCCACATTCATATTTTTAGAAATGATGTGAAATGGGTGACTTTTGCTGTAGTAACATTTGTGATTTTTTAATTGGTTTTAGTAGATGTAATATACATAGCATAAATATACATGAATATATAGTACACATGGATTATACACACATATGTAGTATATATGTATTATGTATGTATGCATATATACATATATATGTGTATAGTATGTATGCATGTGATATGTGTGTGTAGCTATAGATACATAACCTATGTAGCATTTAATACGTACCTGGCTGTTCTAAGAGCTTTATCATATTAACTAATGTAACTCTTACAATAATCCCACGAGTAGGTACCCTTACCCCATTTTACAGAGGATGTGAGGTACAGAGAAGTGAAATCTCTTGTCTATGGTAACTCAACTGGCTGCAAGTGGATCCGGAATGCAATTCCTCCCTACCGCCTTCCTGACCCCAGCCAGCCTGCTTGTAAAGCCACGTTCTTCTCCAATGAAAACATATGGATACAGGGAGGGGGACAACATACATCGGGGTTGGGGACGAGGGGGAGGGAGAGCATTAGGACAAATAGCTAATGCATACTTAAAACCTAGATGACGGTTGACAGGTGCAGCAAACCACCATGGCACGTGCATACCTATGTAACAAACCTACACATTCTGCACTTATATCTTGAAACTTAAAAATTAAAAAATATAAAAAAAGAAAAACCATGTTCTTAACCCCTGTACTGTGGACTGTGGTTCTTAAAACGATGTTTTAGGGATCTCTGTGGGTCACTGAGACCCTTCTGGGGAATGCATGATGTCAAAGCCATTTTCATAATGAGACGAAGGCTTCATTTACTCTTTCACTCTCATTCTCTCCTGCATGTACAATAGAGCTCCCCCAGAGGCAAATGACATCTAATTTCACAAAAGACTGAATACAGGGGGCAGAGATGAAAACCCAGCTGTTTTCCTTTAAGCCAGATTGTAAAGGGATCTGTAAAATAATACCACTCTTCTTTTTGTGTTGTTTGGGTAAATAGTTATTTTTCATGAAAATGTCATTTATGGGACAGGTGCAGTGGCTCACACCTATAATCCCAGCACTTTGGGAGGCCGAGGCAGGTGGATCACCTGAGGTCAGGAGTTTGAGACCAATCTGGCCAACATGGTGAAATCCCATCTCTACTAAAAGAAAAATTACAAAAGTTAGCAGGGTGTGGTGGCGGGTGCCTGCAATCCCAGCTATGGCAGGAGAATCGCTTGAACCTGAGAGGCAGAGGTTTCAGTGAGCCAAGATTGCGCCGCTGCACTCCAGCCTAGGTGACAGAGCGAGACTCTGTCTCTCCTCCAAAAAAGTCATTTATGTTACCATATGATAGATTCATTATTGCTATTTTTCAAATGAAGTACTAAATATTTAAATAATTCCTCAATTTTAATATAGAATATGATACATTTTATCAGATAAAAGCCATGAAAACAAAAGCTACTTGGAGCTAATTACAATCTATAGTAATTGCATGAAGGGGTCAGTCCCAAGAGCAAAAAGTTTGGGACGGCTTGTGTGACGCCATGTTCTGCTGTTCCTCAGTACCAAACGTCCAGTGGTGTCTTGAGGAGAACGTGTTTAGCAATTTGCCAGAACTGTTCTTCCAGCCTCGGTGCAGGATCTACAGCATTCTTAGCCCTCATCTACAAAATGCCAGAAGGTTCCACAGGTGCTGGCACAGTCACATGCCCCTCCCCAGTGTGGAGGGGGGAGATTATTTGAGGACGTGAAGCATAGCTTTGGAGAGATATCTTCTGTTTCACTCCTCTCACTCCTTCCCATATGCATTCATTCAAACCACTACAGAACTAATTAAGTACCAGGCTGGAGCTGAAGGAGTGGCGGTATGTTAATTTGTCTTTCTTGACTATGTTTCCTTCAGAGGAATTACTTGGGAGCCATGGTTCTCTGAATTTCCACTGGTTTTTGGAATTCGGGAATCCCTGGATTTCCATGGAATGTGCGCATTCTAGTCCCACCCCCACCCCTGGCAGTCCAATGGCACTCTGAATTCCATGGAGACCCATAGAATTCCAAACCTAAGAGTTGTGTAAAATTCCTTAACTACATGGCACCCTGGGGACCAGAGAGAATGCAGACACCCAGGATTGCATGATCCTTGTCCACGCTATTTTTCCCCTGTGAATTACCAACACCCTAATTTTTCAAATGGACTTGAGGTGAGCCATGGGCTCTAGGCAGGCATGGGCTCTAGAGGAGCCTCCACACTGGTGAGAGCTCACCCCGCTCCCCACCGATTCACTGCACATTAGCCCCCCAGAATTAAGAGGCATGAGAATGGGCTTTCTCTCCTATCAGGAGTGAGTTCCTCTGTCCGAATTTCCGGTCCCTTCGTGCGTGCCTCCATCCCTCCCAGCTCCTCATTCCTCCCTGCCCTGCACTCTGGGCCCCGCTGCAGGCAGATCCACTCGCCTGTTGAACAATCCCACTGTGGCTGTCTCCTGGCCTTTGCACTGGTCCCTGTCCCACCTCAATAGGGATCCACTTCCAGTTCTTGTTCCCCAATCTCCCTTCCGCTCCTCATTTCACAGCAAAGTCACAATGGGTAACAGGTGGCAAGAACCTTCAGGACATTTTCAGTATGTCTCTCCTGGGAATTTATTGAGAGAATATAGTCCAAACGACAGAAAGCTAAAAGCAGCACAGTGCTATTTGCAATGATGACGATGACGATGTACACTGATATGTAACATATGCAAATATGCAGCAACAGGGAGAGATGAGTACTTAAATATGGCACTTCCTCTTGATGAAATATTCATACAATACAACCATATAGCATAATTGTTCAGGGCAATTTCATAACATTCCCTGAGGGACCTCTCCTCCACCCAAGTATTGGGGATTCAATGGGGAAATAGACAGGCCCCGCTCCCAAGGACTTTCCAGTTAAGTGACTGACCATCTGTTGAGTTTTCAAAGTACAGAGAGCCAATTCCATTCCATTCAACTCACAGAATAAGCAAATCATCTCCCCAGACCCAAAGGCCTTCCCTTCTTCCTCTTTTCTGATAGCCAGTCCTCCAGCACAAATGATATGTTTAGAGACTCTGAGAAAGTGTTTTACATGAATGCCACTTTTTCCATTGCCATTGAGCAAAATGGTGAAGTGACTTCCCTGCACAGGCATTGGATATAGAACATAGCACAAATGCTTGCCAAATGGATTTCAGACAGGCTGGCTTTGGGTTCACTCACGTCTGCTTCTTCCTTTGCCCCATGTCATCCATATCAGAAAGGGCGGTGGGATATTTTGGCAGGGTGTGTTTGCCTAAGTTAATCGGAGGCAGAGTTGCAAACAGCAGGTATTCTGTATTCCGGGCTGCATGGAACGCAGACAAGGTGCGGGTCGGAAAGTGAAAGGACCAGGAGCCCACAGACATAGTGTCTGCCCATTTCCAGTTCTCCAAAGGCTGGAGGCAAGTGGGAGGAGCTAAAGAGGAGAGAAGTAATCCCCAAGGGGCCCAGGCATGTGGCCAGCCCAGCAGCGTGGCCAGCTAGCCGGACATCATGTTTATCAAACCAGCAGCTGGGCTGGTTCCACGTGGCTGAAACAAATGGACACACTGCACCAGCCTTCAGAGCACCAGTCTCAGTGCTGGTGAGGCTAAGGCATACCTGGCCCGGAGGGTGCTCTGTGAGTCCAGCAAAGAATGAAGTACAGGCTACCACTGCTCAAGCAGCTCCCAGTGCAGTAGGGGAAATGGGACAGGCATGTGGGCCCTTCCCCCACAAGACAGTGTGGTCAGGGAAAGGAAGGCAGACACAGGCAGGGAGTTTAAGGGCTGCAGAGGGAGAAGCCTTGCCACCGAGGATGGAGTGGAGATGGGGAGGAGGGGGTCCCAGAAGAGACAACGCTAGAGTTGAGTGTGGAGAAGGGAGGGCTCCCCAAGAAAGCAGGAGAAGGGCATTCCAGGTCGAGAAGAGCATGTGCAAACGTCACAGACCAAGTCCTGCAGACACGGCAGGTACTTCACCTGCAGTGATGAGCACAGGCTAGATCCACGTTACATCTATATCTAGGTCCACGGCCACATCTTTAGCTACATATTCTCTATAGAGTACTGACTGTTAGAGGTTGCTGTGTCTAGCACAGTTCTAAGCACTTTCACATACATAGGCATACTTCACTTAATCATTCTTCGCAGATGCTGTGCTGTGGGTTTTTTTGGTTTTTGTTTTTTTCACCAAATGAAGGTTTGTGGCAATCCTGTGTTGAGGAAGTCTACTGGCGCCATTTTTCCAACAGCATATGCTCATTCTGTCAGCATTTGTTAGCAATAAAGTAATTTTTGTTTTTAGAAGCAGGGTCTCAAGCTGTGATCATAGCTCCCTGTAGCCTTGAACTTCTGGCCTCAGTTTCCCAAGTAACTAGGACTACAGATGCATATGCACCACCACTCCTGGCTAACATTTTAACATTTTTTGTAGAGGGTGAATCTCGCTATGTTGCCCAAGCTGGTTTGGAGCTCCTGGCCTCAAGCAATCTGTCCGCCTCAGCCTCCCAAAGTGCTAGGAGCATAAGCCAGCATGCCCCGCCAAAAAAAGTATTTTTTAATTAAGGTATGTACCCTGTTGTTTTAGACATAATGCTACTGCACACTTCATAGACTACGGTACAGTATAGTGTAAATATAACTTTTATATGCACTGGGAAACCAAAACAATTTGTGTGACTTGCTTTACTGCGATCTTTATTGCAGTGGCCTGGAACCAAGCCTAAAATATCTCCAAGGCATGCCTGTATTAACTCATTCAGTCCTGGAGGTTGGTGCTGTTGTTATCTGTTACGTCCATTTTGCAGATGAGGAAACTGAGATCAGGAGAAGATACTGTATCCAGGGTGGTGAAGAAGCAGAAGTGTGATTTGAACCCAGGTCATCTCTATTCAGGGTCCACACTGTAAAGATGACTCTGATTAGCAGAAGGTGAGGTTGGGCGGGATAAGGAGAGCAGAGATGAGGCTGGAGGTCTTGGTGGGGCCCTGACCACGGTGAGCCTTGTCCTTCCTGCACAGTGGACTCTGTTCCAGGACCAATAGGTTGTGGGCATTGAAAGGAGGAAGGACATACCCTGATGCCCTTCAGGAACAAAGGTTATCTGTAAATGCCCAAATGCTTATAGCTGGGCATGACTGGAATAAAAATTAGTCTTCCAAGAAGGGATCAATCTATAGGTTGACTTTTAGAAGCACATAGAAAACTTCCATCCTTCTAGCAGCCCCTCTCTTCCTGGGACGTTGGCATTGTAAAGGCCTCTGGGCCTGGCCACAGTGGTTCACCATGGAAAGCCACTTCTTTCTGGGAAGAATTTCTCTGCTGCAGCCAGACATCCTCCTGAGCTGGCAAGATGGGAGGCCTGGCTCCTGTTCTTGCAGCTCACTCATGTCCTGCCACGGGCTCACTTATCATGGGCTCAGTGAGGAACCATAGTGATAAATGCACCTGTCACCGGGCACGGTGGCTCACGTCTATAATCCTAGCACTTTGGGAGGCTGAGGCGGGCAGATCACGAGGTCAGGAGTTCGAGACCAGCCCGGCCAACATGGTGAAACCCTGTCTCTACTAAAAGTGCAACAATTAGCCGGGCATAGTGGTGGGCACCTGTAATCTCAGCCTACTTGGGAGGCCAAGGCAGGAGACTCGCTTGAACCCGGGAGGCAGAGGTTGCAGTGAGCCAAGACTGCGCCATTGCGCTCCAGCCTCGGTGACAGAGCAAGACTCCCATCTCAAATAAATAAATAAATAAATAAATAAATGCACCCATTAATTACTCAGCCTTCAGTATGGGCCAGACACATTACCCAGCTTTTTGAGTCCTCATGTCATGTAATCCTCACAGAACCCTCGCACATGGGTACTATTATTACTTCCTTTTTTACAGATGGGGAAACCAAGTCTCAGAAAGTATTATTCCCATCTGTTTCATAAAACCTCTCAAACTCTGCTCCTCCTCTGCTCTCACACCCTAACAGTCAATGCAGAACACTTCTGTGTCCACATGTGTGGGGATTCTTCCCCACACACTATGCAGTGGACACCAGCTGGGTATCCTCCAATTTAATTCCAACATCATCTACCTGGAGACAGTGTCAGATTCCACAGGTTGAGGGTTCACTCCCCCAAGACTGCACCCAACTCCTACCCCAAACACAAGCCTCAGGCCGGGGCCTCTGCAACTTCTGACCAATTGGCTTCAAGTTGGGTTTCCATGATCCCTTTCTGGGTTCGATTATTTGCTGGAATGGCTCACAGAACTCAGGAAAATATATTTACTGGTGTAAAGGATACAGATAAAGAGATGCATGGGGCAAAGTATGGGGGAAGGGATGTGCTACCGTCCAGGAACTGCCAGTGTTCAGCTATCAGGAAGCTCTTCCAACCCAGTCTTCTAGGGTTTTATGGATGCTTCCTGACATCAGCATTCCTTCACCCGGGGTACAGGGCAGGAACCTCTCTATCTCAAGACCCACAATCAGAAAGGCAGGGAAAGATAAGAGTCCTGTGTTAGGGCAGGGGAAGGAGGGCAGGAGAAAGTTGGAGAGATTCTGTGTCCTGAGGCTGCCACACCCAATATTATCACAGAAGTCTATAAGGAAAGAGCCAGGAACTGTGGAGGAAGAAAGAGCCAGGAACTATGAAGGAAACCCAGCCATCATCCTAACACCACACTGCCCAAGCTCCAAGGTTTTCTCCAGAAAACCATAGTTTCTGGAGAAAAGCGTCCAGGAGAGGCACCAGGCTTGCAGAACTGCAGGCCCATTCTCTGGAACCCTCCACAGATTGCACCTCCCTTTAGCATCCTTCTCCCCTGGGGGCTGGGATTGGCCCCATGGAATCAAGTAAACAAGGCCCTGCATGAATGAAGGTCACGAGGCTGGCAAGCAGCAGAGGCATCTGCAATCTTGTTCCTACAAACTCAGGGCACCGCTGTCTTGGATCTCTGAGCACCCAGGGAGGGCACTTTCTGTTTGTTGCCAGCTGCCATGGTTTCAGCTGTGAGGTGCCTGACCTTTCTAGAAGATGGTAATGATGAGAATTGTGACGGCAAAGCCTCTCGCCAACAGCTGAGAAGAGCTACACTCTGAAGTCTGGAAGGTCTATGTGTCTTCTGGTCCATTTTATACATAAGACAATACGGGCAGGGAGGGGCTGGGTTTGAGGGCACTGGAGAACCCTGGAGGGCTTCCCAAAGATCTCTCTAGTGAAAGCTAGAGGGAGAAAGTATAGGCAAAAGGAGCAGGCCGGGCGCGGTGGCTCACGCCTGTAATCCCAGCACTTTGGGAGGCCGAGGCGGGCGGATCACGAGGTCAAGAGATCGAGACCGTCCTGGTCAACATGGTGAAACCCCGTCTCTACTAAAAATACAAAAAAAAAAATTAGCTGGGCGTGGTGGCGCGCGCCTGTAGTCCCAGCTACTTGGGAGGCTGAGGCAGGAGAATGCTTGAACCCGGGCAGCGGAGGTTGCAGTGAGCCAAGGTCGCGCCACTGCACTCCAGCCTGGCGCCTGGTGACTGAGTGAGACTCTGTCTCAAAAAAAAAAAAAAAAAGGAGCAAACGGCAGGCCAGACTAAGTTCCATGACAGCAGAAACCATGTTTCTGTTTTTTGCTGCTGAATCCCCAGTACCCAGCATGTAAAAGACACTGAATAAATAAAACCTATTGAATGGCGGGGCATAATGGCTCATGCCTATAATCCCAATACTTTGGGAGGCTGAGGCGGGGGATCACCTGAGGTCACAAGTGGCCAACACGGTGAAACCCCATCTCTACTAAAAATACAAAAATTAGCTGGGCGTGATGGCACATGCCTGTAATTCCAACTACTTGGGAGGCTGAGACAGGAGAATCGCTTGAACCTGGAAGGTGGAGGTTGCAGAGAGCTGAGATTGCACCATTGCACTCCAGACTAGGCAACAGAGCGAGACCCTGTCTCAAAAAAACCAAACCAAAGCAAAACATTATTGAATGCATGTGTGAGTGAGTGAATCTGGATAGCTGGCCAGGAGAGGGTGCAAAAGGCTGAGAGAGAATTCAAGCACTGTTAGCACTTGGTATTCCTTTCTCTGTGTATGCGTAATTAGACATCCTACCTTTACACCTAAAATCAGAGCATTCCACTGTCCTGGTTAAAACCTTCTTGTGTGGCTCAAATGCATATTATCCCATTCTGCGGCTGTACTGGATTTAGCTCATCTCTTAATCTTGACATTGTGTGTATACCTAGCATATTGCTTAAAGGAATTATGCAGTGAGGATGATGGGGAGGCAGCAAGCAGACTGGGCTCCGGAGACATGTTAAGTCTTCAAAGCGCAGCCCCCACCAACCCACTTATTAGCTGGCTCTGGAGACACTGTAAGTCTTCAAAGCACAGCTCCCCACTTATTAGCTGTGTGATTGTAAGTTACTTAACCAGTCTGTGCCTGGTTCTCATCATCAGTTAAAAAGGGAATGACAGCAACTGGCTCTCAGGGAGGCTGTGGGGGTGAAATCTAGGTGTGGGGGGTTGTTAGAAAGGCTGAAGAGCCACAGCCAGCCCTGGGAGAGTGCTCACAAACACTCCACCAGCCCCAGGACTCCTGGAGCTCAGCCGATTCCTGAGAATGCAGTCCCTGAAGTGGGATCACAGGTCAGCCTGCAGAACTGCAAAGAAAGTGCCTTTGAAAATCCCAGCAGAACCAAGAAGAACAAAGTTCTTTAGCCCTATTCCCTAAGCCCAAGCACAAGGACTCAGAGGATCCAGAAGGCAAGTAAGTTCACTGTACCATGGAGTACCAGGATTCCCACTGCCAGGTTCCCTTGTGGCCAGCTCACCCGCTGGGCGCTAAGTAAGAGAAAGCACTCTGGCTGACACTGCAGCCCGCAAACCCTGCAAAGAACCAGAGCACATCCAGAAAGCTGAAGCTCCAGGCCCTCGGCTGCACCCCCACTTATCTAGGCCTTGCATTTTATTTTAAAATCATAACTGTATTATTTTTCCTTAAAGAGGACTCCCAAACTGTATAAGCTTCAGGACCCACAGGACCAGAACTGCACCTAAACATACCACTGATTTATTAATTGGTCTGTTTCTCCCATTAAATTATTATCATCAGCCATGTATAGTGCCTCATACCTGAAATCCCAACACTTTGGGAGGCTGGGGCAGGTAAATCGCTTGAGCCCAGTAGTTCCAACCAGCCTGGGCAGCATAGCGAAACCCCATCTCTATGAAAAAAATATAAAAATTAGCCAGGCATGGAGGCATGTGCTCATATTCCAGCAACTCAGGAGGCTGAGGCAGGAGGATCGTCTGAGCCCAGGAGGTCGAGGGTGCAGTGAGCTGTGATGGCGGCATCATGGCGCTCCAGCCAGGGTGCCAGAATGAGACTCTGTTTCAAAATAAATAAGAAAATAAAATAAGGAAACAAATCAATAAGTTATTCACATTTTGAGGACATAGCTTTCATCTGTTTTACCTCCAGTGCTGAGCCAAGTGCCAGTGAGCTGGAAGGCACTCAGTGAGTATTCGCTAAATGAATGAATAAATAAAAAGAAAGGCAAAACAGCCTTAATGAGAAGCTCTCTCCCTCTTCATTTCACTTATGCACCTTGGATCCATCCTCAAAATCACCCTCCACACATTAATCTGCTAATCCTTCTCTCCCCCATCAGCCTTTCAGATACTCCAGAGTGCTCCCAAGTCTCCCCCACCTCTCACCCCAAACAAACCCTGTTTCTGCCACTGCTGCTCTTTTCTTAAAGGTTATCAGCAAGGGAAATTCCAACAGCGCCTCGCTGCTGCCCATCAGTATAGCTAACGACTGCCAGGATGTCCTCTTATCTAATCGGAGTGCCCTGGCCTGCAGCCGGCCTCTGGGTCAGCTGATAACATTTTGTTGTTGTTGGAGGAAATGCTTTAGCTCCAAGGGAGAGTGTCTGCCCAAGTGACACTGCCCAGAAGGAAGAGGCCTGGTTCTCTGTGGGGGAGGCCACAGCCCAGAACAGGACTGAATCAGTCCCTGTCTGTCCTTTGATCAACAGACCCTGCTCTCCTTCTCATCTCCCTGTTTGTTTTCTACTGTCAGTCATGTGACTTGGTTCTAGAAACATTTCCCGCCTGAAAGAGACCCTCCTTGACCACCACACCCATGCTGTGCCCTGACCCAGGAGCCCCTGCCCATACCATATATTGTTTTTTTTAATTTTTTTTTTAAACTGTGGTTCTCTTCCTCTTCCTCACCTCTAGCTAGGATTGTTGTCTGATTAGAGCAGTGCCTGACACAGAAGAAGCTCAGAAATGTTTGTCAATGCCTGCCTGAAATCAGCATTTATCTAGTGCATATTCTTCATGTTTGCCAGGAGCTGGCGATACAAATGTGTTTAAGTTAAGGCCTCCACACTTAAGCAGCTCTCCTAGGAAACCACCCTGCAAGAGAGGAAATGCTCCCTCTGCAAAGAGGCCTGGTTCTGTGATCATACCCTCAACCTGATCAAGGTCCTCACAAGGACAGGATGGCAGTCCCACATGCCCCACAGAAACTCTCCCTCCCACATGCAACTGATACAGCACCACATGCCTCTACACACACCTCCTAACAGGACTCCATCTGAGTGGCGCAGACCATACACGTGGTTCACATGTTTTGGCTGGCCTGCACTATGAGGGCCAGACGAGGCTGTCAGCAGGGTAGCTCTGTCCTGAGACAGAGGTGTCTCCCTAGGCCAAGGGACAAACAGGTGCTCGCTATAAGCTTGCTGCTTTACCAGCAGTATAACTTTGCACAAGTTATTTAGCATTTCAGGGTCTCAGTTTGCTCATCTGTACTTGGGCCACTAAGTTGATGTCAGAAGCAACAGCAAGGAAAAGAGTCTGAAACTGGGCCTGAACATGGTTTAATAAATGTAGTTGGTGGTGGCACTGAGAGTGAGAGGATGACTGTTCAGCATCCTTCAGATAGACGTGAATTTCCAGAATGTTCTAGCATCATTAGTGTGAACTCAAAGGTGATTTTAATATACAGATACATCAATTTGAAAATAATCTGAATGATGTATGGGTGTACATGTGAATGTGAACATGTATGTATACAAACGTGGGTGTCTGTGTGATACACCACACATACATACACACACACACACACACCCCCAGTTGTCTGCTCAGAGGGCCTAGAAGCAATGCCACCCCAGGAGCAATGAGCACACCTAGTGGCCAGATCTTGGTTTCTAAATTGATTCCCATGTTGATTGCACCGCTGAGGTGAGGAGAGTACAAGATGAGGCTAGAATATCTTGCTGTGACAGCAAGGAAGCAAGTGCTCAAATTATGATGGAGAAATGTCAGAGACACCAGAGCCAGGCCCTAGTGGACAGATTTGGGGCAACATAAATATCAAAATAACTAATGATAACAAAAGACTGCAACTTACTGAATAAAGTTAAAATCCATGAGTCCACATTGATATAAAGAAAGGGAGGGCCGAGGCGCGGTGGCTCACACCTGTAATCCCAGCACTTTGGGAGGCCAAGGCAGGCAGATCACTTGAGGTCAGGAGTTCAAGACCAGTGGGGCCAACATGGTGAAACCCTGTCTCTACTAAAAATACAAAAATTAGCTGGGCATGGTGGCGATGCCCATAATTCCAGCTACTTGGGAGGCTGAGGCAGGAGAACTGCTTGAACCCAGGAGATAGAGGTTGCAGTGAGCCAAGATCAAGATTGCACCACTGCACTCCAGCCTGGGTGAGAGTGACTCCTCCATCTCAAAAAAAAAAAAAAAAAAAAAGATAAACAAAGGAAGAAAATTCCTTCTTTATAGTAGGAAACCAACTAATAAATGAAAAATAAAACAGTGAAATTAGAAAAATCGCTATTTGGCAACTATAATAATAATAAACCTATTCAGGCAAGAATCATCAAGAGATGCTAAAACTAATGGCTGATAGACTGAGGACTAATCAGATATATACACAGTCTCAGAGCTTCTCCCCATAAGATGCTTATTAATTGCAAAGATGAAACAGTAACTTTGCAGTGGAGACACCTGGAAGACACCACCTTAACTGAGAGTTCCAAGCTAACATCACCAGTAATGTGATAGAACCACGCCAGTGCCTCTTGATACAACGTGCTTAAAAGGACACATCATCTCTGGGCTAGTCCTGCCAATCTAATCACAAGGAAACATCAGAGGAGCCAAAATTGAGGGCATTCTCTCAAATAACTGGACTGAACTTGTCAAAAAGGTTAACATGTTGAAATAAAAGATTAAGAAAGTTTTCCAAGAAAGATACATGCCAATTGGCTTTTCTTTTGCCACGAAGGAATTTATCTGGGGCAACTGGTGAAATCTGAATAAGAAGTCAGAAGGTTAAATAATAGTTCAAATCAATGTTAAGTTTCTGACTTAGAAAATTGTATTCTAAGATGCAACTTTCTGATTTCAGGAAAAAAGGTAGAGAAAAAAGAAAAAATAAACATAACAAAATGTGAACATTTAAAAACCTGGACAAAAGGAGTCCAGGAATTTGTTAGCTGTTCTTATAACTTTTCTATAAATTTGCATTTATATAAAAATAAAACAATTTTAAAAAATTAAAAATGGAAAAGAATGCTCTGGGTTCATGAGATTGAGAAAAAAATCAATATATTACTTAGTACATTGTATGTGCCCAATAATTTAAAGCTATAATAATCATTAGTAGTAATAATGATAATAATTATTAGTAGAACAGTGCACCTGGCACATGATAAGCTGAAAATGGACAAAAAATATTATCACTATTATCATCATCATCATTATCATCATTCTTGATGTGCTTGGTTCTAAGAAAGAACTGAAAAATGAATACTATTATTTGTGTTACTTATAATTACTTCGTATCTGCATTAAACTCCGTTGTTTGAAGGTTATAGAAATGCCTGCTTAAAATGCATACAGCACTCCTCTGTAATGGTGAGGTGCTTGAGGACCAACCAAAAGAAAGAGGCAGGGAGCCATTTCACATCTAGATGTGTAGAATACATATCAGTTGGGTCTGTTCTCATCAGTGGAGTCTCTGCTTTGTTCTTGCTTGTGCTTGGGTAACCCAAAGATAAGAAAGCCCAACTTCTAAATGCTAAACCTGGGGCCTTTGCCCAGACCTGTTGATCATCTCGAGTCTCTTCGATGTTCTTTCTTGGGTCTCTTCCAAACAAACTGTGCATCTCAATGATCAGCCCTTGTTATTCCCACTTGCACTGGCTTATGCACCAAGCAGAACCTCCTGCTAAGTCTTGTCCCATCTAAGATGGTGAGCCTAGCTCCCGGTCCAAGGCTCTCCCCCCACCTGTCTATTGTATAGCATTGTCTGTGTTCAGCACAATTCTGAGATGTGGTACATTCCCAAGCATCATGACTTCGTTCAACATGTTCTTTCAAAGTAAACCTACGACCATAGCCAGGAACCATATTGTCTTTTGTCTCCATTCTTCCTCATTAGTCTAAGACTCATGAATGCCATATCTTTAGCTCATTTTCTTCCTCTCCTTGTTTCTTATCACTCTTGCCCATATATTTACCCCTTAGGAACATGGAAGCTATTGTTTCTTACCCTTTAGAGGAGGCCCCACATGGCCCTTGACCTAACTGTGACCCCAGAAAGGCTCAAGCTCACATCCATATATACTTGTATAAATAAAACTAATAAACCCCAAGGTCCAAGTAGATTTGTTTTACATGGAGTCACATACAGAGACCACAAGATGGCTCCCAAAGAAATTTGAAAAGTTACTCCATTCTTATACTAGAGAGAGAGAGAGAGAGAGAGAGGAGAGGTCCTTGACAATATGCCAATAATCATACAGAAAATAGCTATACACACTCACAGACATCAACCTTCCTTCTTCTTCTGCAATGATTGCAATCATGCCCAAGCTGGGTTAGAGACCAGCAAAGTGAAGGGACACATCCAGGGTGATGTCAATTTTCCCCAAGCTAACGCTGCATTAATAAAAATGTCCTCTATCTGTGCTATCCGTGGGTACCCATAAGCAACACGTAGCTACTAAGCACATGAAATGTGATGTGACTGAGGACTTAATTTTTCATATTGGTTCATTTTAATAACAATTTCAATATCTCCATATGGAGTGCCTCTGTGTGGACAGCTCAGCTGTAGAACAGAGGTTGCCCCTTTTCTGTTAAGGACCAGGGAACAAATATGTGAGGCTTCGCAGCTACATGGTCTCTATGGTAATGACTCAACTGGGCTGTCATGGTGTGAAAACACCCATACATGACACCTGAACAAATGAGCATGGCAGAGTACCAGTGAAGCTTTATTTACAAAGACAGGCTGGGCCAGACCTGTCCCATAGGCCACAGTTTGCTGGCACTTGCTCTAGTACACACGAGTGTCATGACAGTCCTTCTTCAGGATGACAGGCACTTGTCATCAAAGGATGTTTGAATCTAGGTTTTTACTTACCAGTGTTCATGAGAGCTCAGAAAGCTCTCCATTTAAGAAAAAGAAAGGCTGCTAGATACTCTGTCTGCATCTTTCTCCTGAGGGACACTGTATTCCCCTTCCATGGGAACTCTTCTTAATGGCACATTTCTAGGCAAGCAGGACACATTTCAGACACCAAGCAACAGGAGAATAACTTCCATATCCTCCATGGAACATAATCAATGGGAAAAACAAAAACAAAACAGAAAAGACAGCACATCTCACTCATGCCAGGGAGAGATTAGTCACTTACCTCCACAGGCTGAGTGACTGTCCACCTCTGGTCCCCAAATGGAATTGCCCTGGCCCAAGCTCACAGC
Organism: Ateles fusciceps; assembly: GCA_036589455.1. NCBI lineage: Eukaryota > Metazoa > Chordata > Mammalia > Primates > Atelidae > Ateles > Ateles fusciceps. Next base: position 1,689,437 of record JAZHEH010000113.1, on the reverse strand, counting down.
GTTTGCTCACTGCAGCTCTTGGAGATGTTAATTTCCTCTCATTGACATTTCCCGTTAAGGAAGATGAAATCTGAAAATGGTACCAGCTGGAAGGAAGAGGAGAAAAGTTTAAGTTAGTTTTGACACTTAGTCTATCCTCTGCCTTTTTAGGATGACTCAAGATAAGGAAAAGATATTCAAACACTTATTCCACTCACACCCACTTATTTATATAGCACTATCTGTTAAACAAACACCTAATCTGTTCCATGTGCAGAGCCACACACCAGGACAGGAAGGTGAGTAACTCACAACTCCCCCCTCCTTAGGGAGTTCACACTGGGAGAAAACAGAAAAATACACAAACAATTCAGGGCAATGTGATACAGAGGGGCTGGGCTCCTATAATCCCAGCACTTTGGGAGGCCAAGGCAGGCAGATCACTTGAGTTCAGGAGTTCATGACCAGCCTGGCCCACATGGTGAAACCCCGTCTCTACTAAAAATACAAAAATTAGCCAGGCGTGGTGGTGCACACCTGTAATCCAAGCTACTCGGGAGGCTGAGGCAGGAGAATCACTTGAACCCAGGAGGTGGAGGTTACAGTGAGCTGAGAACGCGCCACTGCATTCCAACCTGGGAGAAATAGCTGAGAGTTTCCATGCTGTTCTTAATGCCAGATTAAGTTTTTTTGTTTTTGTTTTTTCTAAAAAAAAAAAAATGGAGAAATGACCAACTGAGTATGGAAGAAAATTCTGAAGAGGAGATGATATTTTTAGCTGTTCCTTAAACAAAGGAGGTGCTGTTTAGCAAAAAACACAAAACACAGGGAAAAGAAAAAGAAATATGTAAGACATGAATGTGCAAATGTGATATCAGGGTTAGGATAAATCAGGCTGATGCCACATAGGAAAGGCCTTCTGAAGACTGTCTCTGGCTGGGTGCAGTGGCTCACGCCTGTCATTCCAGCACTTTGGGAGACCAAGATGGGTGGGTCACTTGAGGTCAGGAGTTCAAAACCAGCCTGGCCAACATGGTGAAACCTTGTCTCTACTAAAAATGCAAAAATTAGTCATGTATGGTGGCGCATGGTGCGTGTCTATAGTCCCAGGGACTCAGGAGTCTGAGGCAGGAGAATCGCTTAAACCGGAGAGATGAGGTTGCAGTGAGCTGGGATCACACCACTGCACTCCAGCTTGGGTGAAAGAGCCAGACTCTGTCTCAGGGGGGAAAAAAAAAGAAAGAAAAGAAAGACTTCATCTGGTGCTAAGAACAGCACAGAAACTCTCCACTTATTGGGCCCCAAGCACCGGCAGATGTGCAGATGCTCAGTTTTCTCATCTGATCCTCTCATGAAAATCACTGAGGTGGTCCCATGGACTATTCCCATTTTGTGGATGGGCAGCTGAGGCTTTGAGAGCTTACGAGTGAACCTGTCTGGTAGGACAAAAGCAGTACATGGCAGAGAACAGACCACACTGGAAGCATCCCCCATTCAGTCTGGTTCTGAAGTCTCCCTCAAAACCATTGCTATAGAAATGGCCCCAGTTTGTTCAGGCCACCTTTACGCACACTCTGCAGTGTGGCTTTGCCTCCCTTCCCAGCATGGGGGAATCGAAGTTTGGTCACAAGACTTGCTTTAGCCAATGGCACGATAGCAAAGGTGACACAAATAAAGGTTTTAAAAGAGAGTTCCTCTCTCTTGCTGCTGGAAATCATTCTTGTTTTTGTTTGTTTGTTTTTTGTTTTTTGATATGGGGTCTCACTCAGTTGCCCAGGCTGGAGGGGCAGTGGCATAACAACCACTCACTGCAGCCTCGACCTCCCAGGCTCAAGTGATCCTCCCTCTAAGACTCCCAAGTAGCTGGAACTACAGGCTCAGGCCACCACACCAGGATAATTATTTTTATTTTATGTAGGGTCTGGCTGTGTTGCCAGGGCTGGTTTCAAGCTCCTGGGGATGAGTCACCATGCCCAGCTACTGCTGGAAATCATTTTTCTGCTACATTAGCAAGCCTGAGGTAGCCGCCTGAAGGATGACAATGTGGAGAGAGGCTGAGGCACCCCAGCTCAGCCCCTAGGGATGTAGATGGGCCAGCACAAGCAATCAGCCCAACACAAGCTGTGCAGACTAGACAATCAACCCACAGAAATCATAAATGTCTACTGTTTTAAAGCACTAGGGTTTGGGGCTGTTTGTTACACAGAGAAAGCTGACTGATACAACCACTGAGGTATCTTTATACTGCTGACAATGGTGATACATGAGGATAAACTTGTGTATTAGGAAGAAAGTTCAGCCCCTGTTGAGCTGGTGATTATAAAGAGATAATGAGCGCCAGAAGGCAGGGCCCTGGGCAAAAGGAGGAGTGGGAGGTTCAAGAACTCTTTTAGAGGGATAAACAACAACATTTAGTGACTGACTGAGCCCAGAGTTGCCTAAAGGCATTTGCCTGGCTCTGGAAACCATGTGTGGCATTGACTATAAACAGATTCTACTTGGCACTTGCTGATGGGAGCAGGATGTTTATGTGGAAGATACATGAACGGGACCAGAGTCAGCACAGTTAGGGCTTAGGGTTTTGGAAAGCTATAGGAACGAAACTCTTTCTTTTCAGAAATGAGAATTAAGGCACAATGCTCACTGCCACCACCTCCTAGCCAGTCTTGCAATAGCCATCGCCTCTAATGCCATCTCCCTCTCTTAGCAGCAGCCAGGGGGATCCTTGTAAAGTATAACTCCAGCCTCCCTCCCTTGCATCACTGGCTCACACATTCCCCATTCCCTCTGTACTTTCTACTCATCCTTCAGATTTCAGTGTAGACAGCACTTCCCAGAGACATCTTCACTGTCTCTGGGGACGAGGCTGGGCACTGCTCCTCTAAATTTCCGGTGTTCTTTGCATTCCTACAAAGCATTATCGCCACCATGTTAACTCCATAAAGGCAAGGGCATGTCTAACCTACACACCACTGGGATGTGGGAGAAATTCTATTCCTATTTCTTGAAGGAGAGAGTGACCAAAATAACACAGGTATCACATTTCTAAGATGTTTTCTTTGACACACCCCCTTCCAAACTTGAAGCTGGGTTAGGGCCTTACCTTGAAGCACCCATGGCATCATTCATGTGTGCATTAATTCATTTGTCCGTTTAGCAAGAATTTACTAAGCACCAGGCATCACCTCAGTCCTACTGTTGGTTGCTTTCAATAGATCAAGCCTCTCAGAGGTGGGGAAGCGGTGCTGTGTTTTACTTAGCACTAGATTTCCCCACTCTCATCCCCACTGGCTCTCAGATGGGTATAGGAGGCACTAAATAATGATCAGTAAATCCATGAATAAATGGGTGAACAACCAGATAAATCTCAGAGAATCAGTCAGTATGTGGCTGATTTATGACTGTGCAGAAGCTCATTACTGAGTTTGAGCCTATGTATGTTACATTACTAAATAGTTGATAATCCTCATAATATCAAAACCTGCATGTATACATGCCTATGTCAGGATATATACTGTAATTGTTCTATGCCATAAGATAGAAGGGGGTAATCTATGAATCAGATTAAACATGGAGCCCTGTTCTGAATGAAGCCTCTGACTCCATAGCCTGGCACTTGTGGCTAACTGTGATCTTCAGTTAAAGCCTAAGCCTCTTCTTGAAGCAACGCATCACATCCTGAACCAATTCTTTCATTGGTCTTAAGTATGCTTTGAAAAAAAAAATAAGTTGGCAATTGCACTGGATTCCAAATCTCAACTGACAAGTTTGCCACCTGGAGGCTTATCTTAAAAACTAGAACTGCACCCCATGCGGGGGCTTCCCTTCCACAGCCTCGGTTTCTTAGCTTCTCTGATGCAGCACTGGTGTGTTCAATGCAGAGGAAAGGCAATTATTCCACTGTCTTTCTGCCCCGGATCCCAGGAACAGTCTGATGAGCTCCTTACCCTTTCTTTGCCTTTTGGTTTTAACAGGAGCCCTGGAAATCTTTTCTAAAAGCCATGTCCCAGTTCTCCTCTCACTCGTGCTCTGCTGTCATGCCTCTTTCTATATTGAATCCCCATTTCCCCACCCTTCCAAGGTTACTTCCAATTAAGAGCAACAACTAAACTTACCGCTGAAACATCTGTGAAGTGTGTTCACACACACCAGCCATTCAAGAAAGACAAACCAGAAAGTGTCCCCCGTTTTTGGAGAGGTTAAGAAAAGCTCATATGACTCTCCAGGACCACAAATGAGGAAACCAAGGCCAAGAAAAGTGGCTCCTCTATGAAGAGCGGAGAGCAGTGCAGCTGGACCATGGGCAGAGGGCCTCAGACTTGGGGCTCAGTGTTCTTCCCAGTCCAAGCCAATTGCTTTCATCCTACTCCAGCCCATTCATCCCTTTCCTTTCCATCCATCCAACCGATAGCCACTAGCACCAATCTAGGAGCTAAGCTGGGAACTGCCAGGCTTAAACCAGGAGACTTGGAAGCAAGAAAAATGTCTACCTACTCCAGCTAGAGCACAGATTAGGACAAATTCCAGTCAAACAAATCATGGTTATGTTCTCATTCCTCCTGTCCTGAATCCATAAATCATGATTGCTTGGCCCATATTAGCGCTTCCACCATCCACAGCCCCCTCATGCCACCTGAGGCTCCTTTCTACTGCATCATATAATACAATAACTCATAAGAGACTGTGTTCTCCAGTTTTGTGTCTCTTGGAGTAGAGCAGCAAACTAGAAGTGAAGCTTGACACCACTCCTGGAGGGGCAGGGCCAGTTTCCTTAACATATCATAGCTTTTCCTCCCCCATGCAAACACTCATCTGAGTAACTGTTACCACTGGGTCTGACTGAACACTATTTCTGCATTTTTAAATTACAGGGATCATTTCTGAGGCCTGTGGGCTTGACATGTTCCACCCAAAACAGTGTGGCCTGCTTCTAGGTGTGCCCCAGGGGAGACTGGTCAACTCAAGCTGTGTGATTTTAGAAAAGCAGCCTTTCTCTGAGTTTTACTTTACTCTTTGGTAAAATGGAACTGTCTCTGCTTCAACTATTTTGCAGGGCTCTGCTAAAAAATAAGTGAATACTGGGCTGGGCATGGTGGCTCATGCCTGTAATCCCAACACTTTGGGAGGCCAAGGTGGACAGATCACCTGAGGTCGGGAGTTCGAGACCAGCCTGACCAACATGGAGAAACCCATCTCTAATAAAAATACAAAATTAGCCAGGTGTGGTGGTGCATGCCTCTAATTCCAGCTACTCAGGATGCTGAGGCAGGAGAATCACTTGAACCTAGTAGGTGGAGGTTGTGGTGAGCCAAGATCACACCATTGCACTCCAGCCTGGAAAGCAAGAGCCAAACTCCATCTCAAAAAAAAAAAATGAATACAAAACAACATGAAATCACTTTGATGCTAGTAATAGCAATAACAGATAACACTTAAACTGGCAGTAGTAATAACATAACATTTTTTAAATACTTACTGGCATTTTCTAAACTAAGCCCTTTAATACTCAAAATCTCAGTTAATCTTCACAATGGTCCTTGGATGTGTGTCCTATTATTTTCATTATTTTGAAGATGAGTAAATGCAGGCTTGAGGAGATTAAGTAACTTGCTCAAGGTCATATGACTGATAAAGGTTGAAGCCTGAAGGATAAACTAATTCCTAACTCTATTGTAAACTCTGGGACTAACCCAGTTTACTTCCCATCAGCATTGTCTGAGCCTTGGCCTGGGCTATGCCAAGTACTGTGTTCCTCCCTGCTGGAGACAACAATATACTTTTGGGCTCTGCCCTAGAAAAGCCCACTGCATAAGTAGAGAGAACACAGGTCCACCAGCAAGGAACCACACCACTGTGTCCAGGGGAGGGTCACGAATGTGCAAGTGGGTGGTTTCTTAATCCAGATTCCCATCTGGAACATGACACTGATGGAGAATGAGATCAAGACTGAGACAGTCTGACCAGATCAGTTTGCAAACGGGACAGTTGACCCAGAAGTAGGAAGTGTAAGAGCAGACACAGAGGCGAGTGAGGATTGGGGAGAGGACCGAGAAACACAGCAGAGCTGTTGGCTGGGCTGCATGTCGAGAACCAGGTTTACAGGCAGAAATTCTGGGTGTGAACCAGGAATGACATGGCTCATGCCAGCGTGTGAGCACACTGAGCAGTGATGTTCAGAGGGTGCAGCCCCTTTGGGTGTGACGGCACTTCCCTCTGTGGAGACCCAGGAACTCAGGAGGCCAACTCAGCTGATCTGAAAGCAAAAGTGAGAAGAACTTTGGGCAGGAAGTACATGCACTTGTTAGGCTGGGAAAGCTGTTCTCACTTATAACTTCTCTCTCGGCTGGGCACGGTGGCTTATGCCTGTAATCCCAACACTTTGGGAGGCCAAGGTGGGTGGATCACTAGGTCAGGAGTTTGAGACCAGCCTGGCCAACATGGTGAAACCTTATCTCTACTAAAAAATACAAAAATTAGCTGGATGTGGTGGCACACGCCTGTAATCCCAGCTACTCAGGAGGCTGAAGCAAGAAAATCACTTGAAACTGGGAGGCAGAGGTTACAGTGAGCTGAGATCGTGCCATTGCACTCCAGCCTGAGCAATAGAGAGCAACTCCATCTCAAAAGTTTAAAAAATGAATAAGTAAACAACCTCTCTCTCTCTCTGAAAGAGAATTCCTCATAATGAAGTGCATTCTGAATTGAAGGCTAACCGCTGAGGTCTGGCTGCTTTGCTGGAAGAGAGCTATTATCATCAACAATAGCAACCATGAGTGCAGTATGGACAGTGAAGCCAACAGCCTGCAAAGCATCTCATGTGCATGATTTCATTCAATTTCACAGCAGTCCTCTGGGCTGGTAGTTTTACCCCCCATTTCACAGATGTGGAAATTAAGATTCTGAAAGAGTATAATTTGCCCAGGGCCACAGAGCTAGAAATTGGCAGAGATGAGACTCGAAGTCACGTCTGTCTCTAACATAATATCCCTTTGTCCTCAAAGGATATTGAGTTCAAATGCAGAGACGGCGCCAGGGATGACATGACCTTAAAGCACACGCCATCCAACCTCTTGCGCACCCCAGTTCATGACCCCCTGTTTGCATAAAAAGCCCACCCTGCTCCACTCTGCTCTGCAGTTAACAGCTCTCAGTACCACATGGGCAGTGAGCAGACTCAGCGGAACCAGAACACGAGCAGAAATGAGACAACCAACTTCGGGCTCTCTCCACCTTCAACCCTAGGATGAGTTCCTGCACCCCAGCATCCAAACCCCTAGATCCCAGCTCCTGCTTCACCAGCCTTGTTCATGTGCCTCTGGAAGTTTTCTCATCTGTAACATGGAAACGCTGATGATGGTCATGAAGAAGAAAGACGAGGAAGAGCGCTTCACTTTGCCTGCTGTTCATAAGGGACAAACACAATAATGACTTGGCCAATGGCTGTGCATCGACTGACCAGGGTCTTCAGCAAGTTATCTCATCACTCAGCACCTGGTTCTCTTCTTTTGGTGACAGGGATAATAAAAGTCCCTGACCTCATGGGGTTATGAGAATGAATGAGAAAACGTACACGGGAGCCCAGCACAGTGCCTGGTATGCTTGTCAAGAAGTGGTAGGAAGTATCCTTTCTATTATCATCTGAGGGCACTTAGTATAAAGCATGGAGCCCTCAGAAAACATCAGCTGTGATTAGGATCATGCAGTGAAAAGGTCCACAGGCAACCTGTCCCACCTTTGGGGGTCCATTTTAGCACTAAACTAGAGATGGCCAACAGCCTGGACATCGGGTCCTAGAACAAAGTTCACAGCATAGGCTGGGAAGATCTAAGAGGCCCCACAGTGAGGGTCCAGAAGGATCCAGTGAGCAGGGTGCTAAGGAGCAAGACGCACAAGGGAGAAGAGTACAGAGAGGCGTCTGGGGCCTTACGGCTTCTGCAGACTCCATGCACTGAGCGCCCTGGAACTGGGGTCCTTCCACAAGATGCACCCCATCAGGGCCGTACAGCGGCTTCCAATTCCCATCAAAGGTGGAGGATTTCTGTCTTCAGGGAATAGGACCACTCCTCATTGTTGAGCTCCTACTATATGCCAGGTACTTTTCCACAATTTAATTTTGCAACCATGAGCATGAGTTAAATTCTAGACCCATTTTTCAGAGTCTGCAATCACCGGCTGAAAGTCACCAGGCTACTCGGGAAGACACCTGAATGTACATGACCATCTGTCTGCTCTCTGGCTGCCCCGACCCCATGCTCCCTTGCAGCGAATGACATGAAAGAGCCACGTTTACACTGCAGGGGTGGGGGTGGATCCATTCCACTGACCCCCTGACAATGGCGTTCCAAAATTCTACACTTGACAGTGGGATGTAGAGGTGTAGGCAGGTGAGGGGCTGAAGGCTGGAGAGTGAGAACTACGACTCAAAGATGGGGCCTTTGTAGGATGTCGATTGTCAAGAACGCTAGGACTACACCAACTGCCCATGACCAGCTCAGCGTGGGCAGGCGAGGGTACCTTCTCCTGGGCCATCGCCTCTTCCTCCTCTCCACACCTGCTACTGCGGGTCTAATTCAGATTGGAGAAAATTTAATTGAACACGTGCTTTCCTCCCAAGTGCTGGTCCAGCCATCTACTTGGTTTATTTATTTATTTATTTATTTATTTGAGATGGAGTCTCACTCTGCTGTCAGGCTGGAATGCAGTGGTGCAATCTCGGCTTGCTGCAACCTCCGCCTCCTGGGTTCAAGCAATTCTTGTGCCTCAGCCTTCCGAGTAGCAGGGATTACAGGCATGCGCCACCACACCCAGCTAATTTTTTTTGGATTTTTAGTAGAGACGGGATTTCACCATGTTGGCCAGAATGGTCTCCATCTCCTGACCTTGTGATCTGCCCGCCTCGGCCTCGCAAAGTGCTGGGATTACAGGCGTGAGCCACTGTATCTGGCCTACCTGGGTTTTTCTACTTCACTCTGAGGGCTGGGAAGACAAGGGAAAGGAAGGAATTTCCTGCCTGGTGTCCGTGCTGCCTGGGGAAGAGCAGGCCACCCCCCACAGGGGACTGCTCAGTCTTTCTAGAATTGAACTGAGCGTCACACCTCTGCCTTGGCTTTTTCTTCACCCATCTCAGCCTGGCTGGGCTTTAGTTCATCTCCCTCATCTCAGATCCAGTAGGTCTGTAAAGGGAGGAACAGCACACTTCCCTGGTGTGCATTTCTGCGGCTTCACTCCCTCTTGTCATCCATGGCTCCCCAGTTCTCTCAGCCATCAGGCTGGAAATCTCCAAGTCACTTTTTATGTGTAGTTTCTCAGCACTGTAGTGCAATCTGTTCTCAAACCCCAGAGATGAAGTAACCAGTTCTCACGTTGGAGCGAACACTCCAAATGCGGCTCACAGTAACTCCCGCCCGTACCATCCATGGGACATTCGGTCCTGCCCTTCCAGCCACTGTGAACCTGGGCCACATGGTTTTCCTAAAACATCAGGGGTCTGATGAAATCCTGTTCTGTAGGAAGGAATAGGAACCTTGCTTGCACCTTATTACTGAAAGGATCAAGCCATTTAGCACCCACCCAGTTAGGGCCTCCATGTTGCCATTTTTCCCACCTCTTCCCTCCAGTCACAGGAGTGGGCAGGTGCCTGGCTTGGGCAGTGGGTTCCTGCATGGGGCGCTCTCTTCACCCTCACTGCTGCTGTCAGAAGGGTCCACCATCTTCCCAGTCCCAGCTTGAAGGCCGTCTCTTCTCTGGGGCTGTTCCCAACCAACCCCTGCTTTTTTTTAAATCTCAACTCTCACCCAGGAAACTGAGTTGGTGTCCCCCGGAGCACAATGCGTGACACTGGGCTCAGACATGGAAGTCACTTGCTTCAGATCTCACCACTGATCAACCACCGGCCTGGTGACTCCAGAGCCTATCTTCTCCCCCTGGCCTTGGCCTCCTGGACAGGAGATGGCCCCCTGGCATTGCTCTTGGATAGACTGAATTTGCTTTCAGAGGAGTGAGATGCTGGCAGGCTGTACAGCTGTCCTCTGGGCACAGCATGCACTGTTCTGCCTGCTCAGAGTCACGTTCCTTTCTCGGATCTGGGAGAAATTGTGAAACATGGACCTGTTTGTCTTCTAGGCAGCCTCACCTAATGAAGCCTGCATAACTATGTACTTTTAAGCAAGACTTTTAGGATAAAGAAAACAAAGAAGAAAGGGAGGGAGGAAAAGAAGGAACGAAAACAGGAAGGAAGGGAGAAAGAAATCTATTAATCATGGAACCCTTGGACCCAAGGACACGGATGACATCATATAAAGTCTGTCCCTGGCAAACGTGACCCAGAGTGCCACCACTAACTGTCCTATTTATAGCCCTTTGAAATATGGTGCGGTGGAGGGGGGACATTTTGTTCTTTTGGTCTCTTAAATGATAAAACTAAGTGGAAGGAAGTGGGAAGGAGGTTGGCAGAGGCGCTCTTAATGCAGGCAGGGAGACTAGATACATAGTCTCAGGCGTTTTACAACATGCTTGCATATGTTAGAAGGAAACATTGTGACATGGTGGAAAGGGGTACGTGACAGCCCCCCAACTCGACCCTCCCAACCTGGGGGACCTTCAGGCAATGGCCAACTTCAGCACGCCTGCATTCTCAGCTGTAAAACACTGATAGCACTGGTGAGCTCAAAGCTGCTCAGACAATGAATGGGTCTAGAATGACCAGTATGTGGTATTTTCTGGGCAGAACCTCAGGAAGGAAAGAGGGGGAGGCAGGTGCTAGGATTCACAAAAGACAATACAAGCTTGAGGTCTAAAGGGAGAGAGGAGACTGTGCGGTGTAAATACAGTGGAAATCATCTAGTCAACCAAGGCCTGCCACCATGGGGTCCTCACAGGAGTCCTGGCACCCACGGTCCCGGCTGCTCTTCCTGCCTGCTGTGGTTCAGGAGGACACAGGACGAGAGGAGAACTGAGTGGTAATGCAGGCCTTGGCAGCATCACCCCATGGGCTGGCCTCCCATCCAGGTTCTGCCCGATGATAGACTGAGCCGTCGTACCAGCCAGGCCCTGTCTGAGCTGTCTTCTCAGCTATAAAATAAAGAGGTTGGGGTCTTGAGGCTAAAACCTCTCATGGCTAAAATCTTAGGTATGTCTCTTCTGCCTCTGATGTCCAGCAATGACACTCTGGCTTCATAGCACATACAACTTTCCCATCCTTAAATTTAGATAGCTCCACAAAGCACCACTCTGCCACCCGCTCCCGGAAGCTCTCTCTGGTTGGAAGCTTTGAATGAGAGAGAGCCTTCTAAACCACAAAGCTGCCCAGAGGTCAAAAAGCCACAGTGTGGGGCAGAGAGCTCCCTAGCACTGGGAGTGATCAAGCAGGCACAGGACAACCACGTGGTAGAGTCTCAGTGAGGAAAGCTGCTGCTCGAGGGAGGCGGAATAAGAATGTAATTGATGATGATGATGTGTTAACCACGGCATGACTCTCACAAGGACTCTTCCAAGGACTTTCCAAGTATTAACTCACTGAATGCTTATTTACTACCTCCAGGGAGGTAGGCCCTATTATTATCCAGATTTTATGGATGACGAAATGGAGGTACAGAGACGTTCAGCAGTTTGCTCAAGGACATGCAGTTAGGCAATGGCAGAGCCAGTTTGTTGTTTTTTTTTTTTTTTTTTTTTGAGACGGAGTTTTACTCTTGTTGCCCAGGCTGGAGTGCTATGGTGTGATCTTGGCTCACTACAACCTCCGCCTCCCAGGTTCAAGCAACTCTCCTACCTCAGCCTCCCAAATAGCTGGGATGACAGGCACCCACCACCACACCCAGCTAATTTTTGTATTTTTAGTAGAGACAGGGGTTTCACTATGTTGGCCAGGCTGGTCTCAAACTCCTGACCTCAGGTGATCCACCCGCCTCAGCCTCCTTAAGTGCTGGGATTACAGGCATGAGCCACCTCTCCCGGCTAGAGCTAGAACTTTTACTGAGTGAATGAAGGAATCAGTGAATGACTCAGTAGGTGAGTAATTAAAATCTTGTAGTAAAAGAAGGTTGAACAAGGTCACTGCTAAGACTCTTTGCAAATGTTAAAATTTTATAATTCTTTGACACTATTTAAATGTGCAACCTCTGTAACTAATTATTCAATCAACATACCATACTCCCCCACCTCCCTCAAGTAATGGTAACTAAAGTTTATGACACCATGGCCAGAAAAAAGAGAAAACCTCCTTTATGCCATCCGAGGCAGGTTCCTGACAGCGCAGAAGTATTCTGATATTCAAAACTGTCTCCACAGCCAGCATGGTTTTTGTCTACTTGTTTGGATTTCAGACATTGCATAAATATCAGCTTAATTTATAAAATCCTATGCTGCAGATCTTCCAATAACGTAATTTCATTCAACATCATTTCATTATAACATTGATGAGAAAAAGATGGGTTCCTAGCCCGGACCACTGTGTATGTAGAGTTTGCAAGTTTTCCCATGTCCTCGTGGCTCTTCTCCAGGTACTCTGGTTTCCCACACTCCAAAAAGCTGTGTATGTCAGGTGAACTTGTGTTTATATGGTCCCAGGGCGAGTGAGTGTGGTTTTGTGTGTGTGTTTGGGGGGGGTAGGTGTGCATGCCCTGAGCCACTGAGACAGGCTCTGACCACCTGCAAAGCTGTTTTGGGTCTCCATTTAGAAGTTTGGTGATGGTTTTCTTTTCTCTTCTTTTCTTTTCTTCTTTTCTTCTTTCTTTCTCTTCCTTCCTTCCTTCTTTCTTTTCTTTCTCTTTCTTTTTTTTTTTTTTTAGAGTTTCACTCTTGTTGCCCAGGCTGGAGTGCAATGGCACCATCTTTGCTCATTGCATCCTCTGCCTCCCGGATTCAAGTGATTCTCCTGCATCAGCCTCCCGAGTAGCTGGGATTACAGGCACACCCCACCATGCCCAGCTAATTTTTTGTATTTTTTGGTAGAGATGGGGTTTCTCCATGTTGGTCAGGCTGGTCTTGAACTCCTAAGCTCAGGTGATCCACCCGCCTCAGCCTCCCAAAATGCTGGGATTACAAGTGTGAGCCACTGCACCCAGCCAGGTGATGCTTTTATAAACATAAATACACCAGAGAAACTTAACTCTTGTTTATATCAGTTGCCTTATGGTGAAATCAGTTTGTTTTATGTTGTTTCCCTTAAACTCACAATTTTCAAGGACCTATCGATGTTGTTAAGTGAGGACTTACTGTGGTCCAAGGATCATGTTTGCTGATCAGTTTATTCCATGTTACAGGTAGACATAGAAAAATAGCAGCCGGCTTCAGGTCGGAGCCAGTTCTTCAACCCACTCTGAAAGGTGTGTTTTCCATTTGAAGTTTCTATTAGGTGGTGAGAGAAAGAACAACCATGCTGTCTGCCTAATCTCTCCCCTACACTTTAATTTCCTTTTTTTGCCAAAAGACTGAATTTTAAAACTTAAGATTATGCTTTAGAAACAACCAGTAATACACCCCACAAAGACATTCCTGTTCGTGGCAGCTAATATGTTTCCTGAGCAACAGTCTTTATTCATCAAACTCTCCACCAGGTGGTAGGATTAACAGCGTTTTCAAGAACGAAGAACAACAACAAACCTTTCTCTCCATTGTGAAGATGTTATTAAGAGGGAATTTTCCAAGGTTGCAACAGCGACGTTGATGATTCCTTTTGCGTGAAGCAGGTTGCCCCGAAGAGGCACCCATCTAGCTAGGGAGCTGGCTAAGTTTACACGCCTGATTGCAAACTTAGCCTCAACGTTTCTACTCAGTCCTTTCTCCAAACCCCCGGCAGGCTCAAAGTGGCTCATTGCCTCCCTCAATCCCCAGACACCTTGGGGCTCTTCGAATTCAATTTCTACCAGCAAGCCACAAAGATGAGTTCTTGTAAGCAGCCAGGCAGGGATGGACGCGGAGCAGTTAAAGAATACAAAATTACAGATAAGGAGGAATTGGTGCTAGTGTTCTATTGGCATACAGTTAACAAGAATTTCTAATATATTTTCAAATAGCGAGAAGAGAGGATTTTGAACGTTCCCAACACAAATGATGAATGTCTGAAGTGATGAATATGCAAATTACCCTGACTGGATCACTCTGCCTTGCATGTATGGAAACTCACTATGTACCCCATAAATATGTACAATTAATATGCATCAGTTTTATAAAAAAAAAAAAACACATGAAATACCATCACTCCCATCAACAGGACAACTTATAACAGAAAAAGTATTTGCATTTTATGTGTATTATCTATTGCTGTGTAATAAATTATGACAAATTGAGCAGCTTACAAGAAAAAAAAGCCAGACAGTAGCAGGCTAAATAAACCCATGGACCCACTCAATGATGGTGAATCAGGGAGAAGACTCAGGGCCCCAGCCTTTGGGAGAGTGAAGCTGCTGGTATGAGACCTGGAAAGCACCAGGTGGAGAAAGGTCAGGAACTCCTGCCCAAAAGGATGTTTCTCTGGTGTATTTATGTTTATAAAAACATCACCTGGCTGGGTGCAGTGGCTCACACCTGTAATCCCAGCATTTTGGGAGGCTGAGGCGGGTGGATCACCTGAGCTTAGGAGTTCAAGACCAGCCTGACCAACGTGGAGAAACCCCATCTCTACCAAAAAATACAAAAAATTAGCTGGGCGTGGTGGGGTGTGCCTGTAATCCCAGCTACTCAGGAGGCTGAGGCAGGAGAATCACTTGAATCCGGGAGGCAGAGGATGCAATGAGCAAAGATGGTGCCATTGCACTCCAGCCTGGGCAACAAGAGTGAAACTCCAAAAAAAAAAAAAGAAAGAAAGAGAAAGAAAGGAAAGAAGGAAGGAAGGAAGAAAGAGAAAGAAAGAAGAAAAGAAAAGAAGAGAAAAGAAAACCATCACCAAACTTCTAAATGAAGACCCAAAACAGCTTTGCAGGTGGTCACAGCCTGGCTCAGGGCATGCACACCCCCACCCGCCCCCCCCAAACACACACACAAAACCACACTCACTTGCCTTGGGACCATATAAACACAAGTTCACCTGACATGCACTTCTCCCCCTTTGAATTCACATCTTTTTTTTTTTTTTGACCCAGAGTCTCACTCTGTCACCAGGCTGGAGTACAATGGTGCCATCTTGGCTCACTGCAACCTCTGCCTCCTGAGTTCAAGTAATTCTTCTGCCTCAGCCTCCCAAGTAGCTGGGACTACAGGTGTGCACCACCAACCCCAGATAATTTTTGTATTTTTAGAAGAGACAGGGTTTCACCATGTTGGCCAGGATGGTCTCAATCTCTTGACCTCAGTGATCCGCCCTCCTCGGCCTCCCAAAGTTCTGGGATTACAGGCGTGAGCCACTCACTGCACCTGGCCTGAATCCACACCTCTACTTGCAAAATCAGGAGGACTCTCAGAAGAGTTGAACTGAGGGCAAACTCGGATCAGCGCTGTTGATGCTGCTGTCTGTGAATGCCCTTAGGTTGTTTTAGGTGTTTGAACTCTTGACCACTGGGAATTCTTTGCCCTTATTAGGTCTCCAGTGTACTAAAGGGAGGGAAGGAGAATGGAGTCCTTTATTACTTGGCCAAATTCAGGGGGATTTATTTTGTGCTCCAGTCTAGTCTTCTAAGAATCTAAGAAAATGGTTTTTATTTATTTGTTTTTCCACTGGGCCTTTTATTTCCAAAAAGGTAAATGCCCAATTAGATGGATTTTTGTTTTTTATGTGGGGTTGTTTTAGGCTTTTTTGAGCTTGAAACAATATTTTGGAGTCATTCCACCCTCTCAGCTAGAGAAGTAGCTGGATTTGCTTTGGTTGGGGTTTATTGGTTAGGTTTTTCTCAAGAGCTCTCTGCTAAGTAAATATGCATGACGGGAATTTTTAGCCACTCTGGTGTTTTAGTTCACTGCGGATTCAAATGGATTTTTTTTTAATGTAGCAAAATCTATTACATTGCTATCTATCTGGGCTTGATCTTTTCTTTCATAATGTAACTAATGAAATTCAGAGGAAGTACTTTACTCGGACATCCCAATGTGTACTTTCCAAAAGTCACCTGCAACCCTCTTTTTAATTCTGCCAAATAATCTGGAGCTAATGTTCTTTTCTTCTCAATTTTTCTGAATTATTGCAAGTAATTTTTAAGTCATATTTTATGCTGCCTTAAGGGTCTTAGAATCATACATGATTAGATAAGCTTTGTTCAATGAAAATTATAGAAGGCCATTGTTTTGGACCAAGTTTCTGCACTAGGCCCCAACAGGCCAGACTGCAAATCAAAATGGAGTTACCCACGCTAAAGTTCCAGGTCCCCAAACCCACACTGAGGCAGGATGAGTAGTCCAAAAGGGAACCATGTCCTCGGGACATGGCAACTATGGTATGGTGACCTGAAGGTCAACACGATAAGCCCCTGCATTCACACTGTAGTCCAGTTCATTCAAGCCAAGCTATCTCCAGTAAGGAATTCCCCCATAAGAGAATGTACATTTTGATTTTACCTGTTCTCAGACTGAAGCTTTGCTCGTTATAATAGTAAAAAACACATCACGCCTGTGATCGCAGCACTGTGGGAGGCTGGGGCAGGTGGATCACGAGGTCAGGAGTTTGAGACCATCCTGGCCAACATGACGAAATCCTGTCTCTACATAAATTACAAAAATTTTCTGGGTGTGGTGGCAGGCGCCTATAGTGCCAGCTACTCGGGAGGCTGAGGAAGGATAATCGCTTGAACACAGGAGGCGGAGGTTGCAGTGAGCCGAGATCGTGTCACTGCACTCCAGCCTGGCGAAAGAACGAGACTCCATCCCAAACACACACACACACACACACACACACACACACACACACACACCTGGGTGGAGATTTCAGATGTTAAGGAGACGCGACGTACGAGCAAGCATGTACAGCTACTGCGCATGTGCACCCGGAGGACCACCCAGAGCATGCTTACTAGTAACGCCTCTTCCGACTTCCTTATGAATAACCGTGTAAGGAAGGCTCCACTAAAGGGAGTCTCCCCCGTAAGTCAATGCTGTCCCACCCTCACGAGCAGCCTGCCCTGCGTCCTCTCTCAGAGCGTACTGTCTATTCGGCACGTCGCTTTCAGAATACCCTGCCTCTTTTGCAATAAATCGCTCCATGTTGCATCTCCTTTGCTGTGTGTCTCTTGTTTATTTTCTTTTAAACTAAGCAGACAAGCACCGAGTTTTTACAACAGCCGTCGACAAAACTAAGTTGTCATCTGACTTCCCGAGAAATCAGGAGAGAGTCAATTTCCCAAATAGGTGGGATTAAATTGTCAATCAGTATGATTGTGAAGTTCCCTTGGCTTTAATCCTTAGCAAAAAGAGGCAGCCTAAAGTCACTGGATGTTAACTAATCAGTTTTTTTACTAGGTTCTGTCTAAATGGAATGAGTACACTCTTAGCTCATTGCTTGTGGTTTCTTCAGTCCTTCTGTTTATAAAGCCGACCTCCTCTGCTCAGCTCACTGGAAAACTTACTCTGTTTTGTGGGAACGAAGTGTTGCCCAATTCTTAGAATCAAAATAAAGCTAATTTAGGTCTTTACATTTGTTGTTATTTTATCCTTGGCACTTTCATGTGTTTTAAAGAGAAAATACACACACACACACACACACACACACTCACACACACACAGAGAGTCAAAGAAATGATCCAAACATCCTCAGAATAGAAAGAAAGAAAGGAAGAAAGACACTTTTAACACACAAATATTGAAATCCTATGATTTGAATGCTGACTAGGTTAAAAGGCCACACTGGAGCACCACTCACCCCCCACATTGCCCTTTCTAAATCCCGACCTTCTCAGGAATCAAAACTAACATTTGCTGAGAGACCTTTACTGAATAAACTTGTTTTATTTTTCACATCAGCTGTACCAAGTGTGCCTTCATGACAGAAGAGGAAGATGAGACATAGAAAAGATCAGTAATTTGGTCACTGAGTAAGTAATAAACCTCCGTTTGAAACCCAGGCAAACCTTCACACTTAAACTATTCTGTTTCTCATTAAGATGCCACTGATAACAATTTAAGGGTCTTCATGACATCTTACAACAGATGCTTTTACTTTAGTAGGGCTGATAAAACACAGTGGGTTAAAATGTGGGCTCCCACCAGCTCTGTGGCCTTAGGCAAGGGGGTTATCCAGTTCCTGGGCATCTTACCTGCCAACTGGTATATCTTGAGACTACCCCCTCCCCACCCCCCGGCTGTTGCAGAATCAAACGAGATGATAGCTCTGTGTGTGTGTGTGTGTGTGTGTGTCTCCTCAATGTGCCCTCCAGACCTGCTCTTAATGTATCTCCACCTTGCCCTCCTCTGGGGGTTCCATCAAGGAGCTCCTTGCCTTTGGCTGGTGGGTGGGCTCAGCTCTTGGTGGCACAGGATTGCGTAGGTCAGGCCAGAGGAGAGCAAGGTTGCAGGGTTGATCCTCCTGGCTCCTGCCCTGCCAGGTTGAGGAAGGGGCCTGTGGTCTCTCTTCCAGAGGCTTCTGGCAACTACTGCAATGCTATTCCAGTTCTCCTATCCCATGCCCCACCATGCCACTTCTCCTGGGGGTGGTAACTGGGCCTTGGCGCTAGACATCCCTTGCTAACTTCTCTAAACGCTTGCACCATCTCTGGAAACAGCTTTATTCAAACCCTCCATTCAGTGCTTCCTGCTGAACCCCAGAATAAGTTGTTCAAAATACTTGGCACTACTGAATGTACACTAAACAATGAAAAGTAGACGCTACTAAAATTCTCATTAATAAGGCATGTTCCTGTGCTTCATTTTGTGGGGTCCTCCTGACTCTCCTGTGATAGAGGGAGTGGGAATTGATACTACAGTCCCGTAGTTGAGGAACTGAAGGATCAAAGAGGTTAAACGACATGCCGAAAGTCCCAGCCAGGAGCAGATGGGTCAGGGCCAGGGCCCAGGAGTTCTGTGTCCTTGGCCAGTGGATTCCCTGCAGGGATTCCCCTGATGGTGTAGAAAACATCCTGACTCCAGAGCCCTCTCTAACAGTTGTCCTCGGTGGGAACCACAACAGCATCCACGGCAGGTGCCTTGAACTTTGACACAAGTCCCATCCCTGCTGGCCAGCCAGGGCACACAGGAAGGGCCCCCATGAGGCAGCCGGGGTACATGATGCAGGGCACCCCGACCATCTTGTGCTGCCCCCCACTCCCCCTCGTGCGTTCCTTCTCCTAATAACATTGCTTTGCGTGGCTTCTTAGGTCAGGGTTCTGGCTCATTAGTAACTCTGAGTCCTGCCCTAGGGACAAAGAAGCCAAAAGTTTGACACAACTCATAGGAATAAGAGGCACACGCCACCCCAACACTGTCATTAGGCCTTGCTGCTTCCAGGGAGATCATTTGCAAACCATTTTACCTTAAAATCAGCCTCCTCTGACTTCAAGTGTTTTTCCAGGAGTTTTCCAAACCGTCCTGCCTTCAGTCAACTCCATTTCCCACAGGCTCTGTCCTGAGGAGTGCCCCATGCAATCACTTTCTCTTATAAACAGACTTAATGCAACTGGAATTGGGGGGGGCTCTGGGCCTCGCACATGCACAACTCTCCCCAGAATCCTCTCCCTTCATCCTCCCGGGGCCCCTGATCACCCACGTGCACCTCAAACCGGGTGCAGGGACATGCCCAGCTCACCCAGCTAGCTCATAGAGTAGTGTCCCCCTGAAAACCTGGGCGCTTTCTCCTACCCCCCGACCTGCCATGCCATTTAAACCCACCCTCCCAAATCAACTATTAAAATCTGAGATAAAGTATACTGACAAGCATTCAAAATAAAGCACTAAGTTTTATTTATTTATTTTTTTTTAGAAAAAGCAGACGCAAAGCAGCCACTCTCTGGGTGTTTTTGTTTGTTTGTTTGTTTGTTTGTTTGACTGACTCTCACTCTATTGCCCAGGCTGGAGTGCAGTGGCATCTCTACTCACTGCAACCTCCGCCTCCAGGGTTCAAGCCATTCTCCTGCCTCAGCCTCCCGAGTAGCTGGGACTACAGGCACGCGCCACCACGCCCAGCTACTTTTTTGTATTTTTAGTAGAGACGGGTTTCACCATGTTAGCCAGGATGGTCTTGACCTCCTGACCTCATGACCCACCCGCCTCAGCCTCTCAAAGTGCTGGGATTACAGGTGTGAGTCACCATGCCCAGCCTCACTCTGTGTTTTACACACACGCATTCCAATGCTTGAAGCCTGGCTGGGAGGCAATGATTCATCCCACAGAAACAAACCAGAGATCAGGATCTTTGGAGGGAAACGGGGCCAAAGCACTGAACTTCTAGAATTCTCAGTTCCCTTAACTCTTCAGAACCATGCGGAACAGGCTTACAGCCAATCTATGTATTTATTTTACTTTATCATTATTGTTTTTTTGCACACACGGGGCACTAGATGCTTTGATATTGAATGTATTCAAGAAGACACCTTTGCTCTTTCGAAGTCTGAGTCACCTATCTCTAGAACGCCCTTCTGTGGGTCCCTCAAGGTGTAGGGAACCTTTCCCTTCTCTGTTCCCATTTTGTTTAACACTTGTGTATTTCTTTTTGTTTTGTTTTGTTTTTGAGACTTAGACATGCTCTTGTCCCCCGGACTGGAGTGCAATGGCGAAATCTTGGCTCACCTCAACCTCTGCCTCCCGGATTCAAGTGATTCGCCTGCCTCAGCCTCCCGAGTAGCTGGGATTGCAGGCGCCTGCCACCACGCCTGGCTAATTTTTAGCACCTGTGTATTTCTATACGCCGCCTGACTGGGTACGTCCTTGTCCCCCTCCCCAGGGCACTGTGACCTCTAGGACAGCAAGGAACAAGGACTGAGTATTCTTTCCTCTCTGTATCTCAGCACCTTGCATGGTGTGCCTGGAAGGTAATAAGTTCCCAATAAATGCTGGTTCACCTGAAATCAAAACGACCCAACCACCACCACCACCAAGACCAAATAAACAATAAACCCCAGATTTTACAGTCCAGTGACTTCCCCTCTGAGCCTCGATATTTTTGCATTAAAGTGAAAGGGTTGACCAAACTGATTTCTAAGGTCAGGTTCAGCTTGTAGATGGGGGAGTAAGCAGGCCCTGGTGAGGTCACTGGGGTTCCTTCTGCAATATGTACCATTGGGGAGTCCCCTCAGATTGCACCCTGGCTCTGTCAGGTTTCAGACCTCAGAGTCTGAAACTTCTGAGACTGCTTTCAACATCTAGTGACAAGAACTGCTAGAAAATGACTTTGTCAAGGGAGTGTGGTAAAACACTGAATAGTCCTGACCCTCTGTGAGAGGTCAGGTGCCCTTGGCATGGGGTAGTAGACAGTCTAGCCACCCCCAGCCAGGGCTGTTCTGTGATACTGGAAGGGTTTTGAGGGTGATGCTTGCTGGAGCAATGGAGGTGGGGACTGTCTTCACAAAGAGAAGCTTTAATGGACGACCCACAGTTACGGGCAACAGAACTCTACAGCTTCTCTTTTTTTTTTTTGAGACAAAGTCTCACTCTGTCACCCGGGCTGGAGCACCATGGCGTGATCTCAGCTCACTGCACCCTCCACCTCCCGGGTTCAAGCGCTTCTCCTGCCTCAGCCTCCTGAGTAGCTGGGACTACATGTGCATACCACCACACCCAGCTAATTTTTGTATTTTTGGTAGTGGCGGGGTTTCATCATGTTGGCCAGGTGATCTTGAACTTCTGACCTCAAATGGTCCACCCACCTTGGCCTCCCAAAGTGCTGGGATTACAGGTGTGAGCTACTGTGCCTGGCCAAGCCTCTCATTTTTAGAGTGAAACCGAGACCCAGAGCCTGGAATAGTTTGGGAGCTGAGTTGCAAAGGAACTGAGCCTAAGCGCTGGCACAGGGACTGAAATGCAGGCTCTCACACAGCCCCATTCTGGGCTCCTGTGACCAAATTACAGCAGAAGAGAGCTCTCAGATCCTCCGGTGCGTGAGCGGGGATGCTGAAGTTTCCACAGAGGCTACACAACCGAACGAAGCTGAACGTCCTATTCTAGAATTCTTCGTGACTGGGTCAGCTCTCCCGTCGGCATGCGAAGTGTGTGCACACAGGCATGCAGAACTCACTGGAAAGCCTTTGCAAGATGACTGGTGGATTTTGTGTTTCGCTTTCCTGGTTGCTTTTTGTGGTGTGGGAGGGGCCTAGGGTGAGGGTCAAGTTTCCATCCACGGCCAAAGCTCTACCCAAATATAAACTCTTTGAGTCAGCAACCTTCTACACAGGAGCTGATTCAAGCAAGGTTAACTGACCAGAGGGCTTGGAGTCACACATGGGAGAGGCACCCTCCTTGGGCAAAGTCAACTGCCAGCTTTTGGGTGGTGAGCTGGCTTGGGGGCTGCTTGGTGGGTAGGGGAGACAGAGCTCTACCTTGCCCCTAAAGATCCCGGACCTAGAAGGACCTAGAACCAGCTCACAGTCAGCGTCATCTCCATAACAAGGGCCCCTATATCAGTGACAGCCAATTCTGTGAGGGTCAGAAGTGCTGGTGACACCCCCCAGGGAAGTGGGGGAGAACACAGCCCTGTCTACAATCAGCAGGAAGGCGGCTGAGAAGGCAGCTTCCGTAGGCAGCTGCAGAGCTTCAAGGAACAGCCTCCGTAGACTGTAAGAAACCCTCTGCCATCACTTCTAGCAACACTTCCTGTTTTTCTCTCTCCCCCCCGGGGGTGGGATGCTGTGGCCTCCCAGCCAGGGAGGTAGGCAGCAAAGACCCTGCTCAAGACCAGGCCTTGCCCAATCAGACCCCTAAACAGCATTTGCCAGCCCAGAAAAAAGCAGGGAAAGCCAATTTTAGGGTTTGTGGGATTTTGAAAAGGTGGAAGAAGCCCTCTATTCATTCTTTATTTGTTTAGCAAAAACTGTACGATGGAACTCCTTCCCCCAAGGTATATACACGCATTAGAGTGTGTACATACATGCGTACATACACATTAGAATGTGAACTACCTATATATACACACATTCACTTAGTTATATGTATTAGATCCACACACTGTCTATTCTGCAGAACGTATTTTGAAGACTGTGTTATTGGCCTCATTTTGAAGATGTGGAAATTGAGAAGCCCTGAGGTGAAGGAGGTTAAGTCTCACGACCAAAGTAAGAGAGACAGAGACAGAGAGACGGGAGACGAGAAAAGGCCCCCATACTGTACCCAGATCTTGGCAGAGGCCGGAGGCACGGAGTGGTGAACTCTAGTCAGTCATTTCAGTCAATTAGAAAACAGTCGTCCGGGATCCTGATGTTTGGGGCAGGAAGGGGAAGTGCAGGAAGGCACTGTGAGGGACCCCAACACTGCGCGCCCCTTCCCCACCGCGGAGCCAAGCGGCAGTTTCCACAGCAGCCGGCAGGGGGCAGTGCACCTTGCCTTTTTGAAGCCTCCAGGCGCCCGGGCAGCGTTAGGGAAAGAAAACCAGGAGGCTCTGCCCGCAGCTTCTAGGAACAGGCCAGGAGTAGAGCCCGCACGTAGTAGGTGCTCCAGGCACGTCTAGAGCACAGAGGGCTTGACCGATACATTTGAATTCCATTTTAGAGACTGGAAGGGAAGAAGGGGGGCGTCCCGGTCCCTGCCAGCACCTTCTAACTTGGGGCCTTACCAGTGAACACAGCTTGGCACCTACTACGTGCCAGGCACCCTGGAGACTCTGGACAACCCGGCTCCCTTCTCACCCCGTTTTTCTCTTTGGCGAGTCTGCCTCCTCCTCCTCCCATCTCTTCCTCTCACCACACACAACCAGCCGCAGAGCGGGGGTGGGCGCTCGCTGTCTCCCTGGAGAACCAGCTCCTCGCAAATTTGAGGGGCATGGGGACCCGCGAGGTGGAGAAGTCGGGAGAGGCCAGGGGTGCCCGGGAAGAATCACGAGAAAGCCAGGCGAATGCCTGATGCGGGGACGCGGCGAGCCAGTCACTGCCCTCAGGGTCACGGCTGTATCCCCTCTGCGGGACTCACCCGGCCCATGAGACGCAGTCACCTGCCCAACCCCCACCCACTTGCGCGCTTCGGGGCGTGCACGTGTACCCTCGCCGAACGCACCAGCGAGCCCCGCGCGTGGTATGCTCGGCGGGGACCCTGGCGTAGGAGGGAGGAGCGAGTCAGGGCTCCGGCCGAGAGCAGAGCCAGACGATCCCCACACGCTTCGCGGCAGACCCGGCTGCAAGGCCAGGTGAAGGCGCGCTACGGCGTCTCTGTGCCAAGCAGGGGCGCAGGCTCAACCCCCATCTCAAGTTTAGCCGCGTTTCCTCCCGCAAGGTCACGCTCAAACACTCGCGCAGAGAAAGGAGGAGCTGAAAGTTGCGCCACTATCCCGATTCCAAACTAACTGTACCCTCACTAGGGCGCCTCGCCCCAGTGTCACCGCTGCCCGCCCCCCATACGCTCCCAGAAGGGGTGGCTCTGCCCCACGCAGGTCACACACGCCAGAGACACAGGCAAGTTGCTAAGTTTTGTCAGATTATTTCTCGGGAGCTGCGGCGCCTAACGGGTTTGGGACGGATTCGGAGTTTCGAGTTGCCACTAACACCACTCTGGCCGTGCTCCCTTTGGCCCGCCCGCGTCCCCCACTGTCCACCTCGCCGCGTTCAGCTCTCTCGTCCCGGGTGCCAACTTCACCCCCGGGTCCGGAGCAGCGCGCGCTGAAGGCGACCCCGGGGCCGAGAGCCGCCTCCCGGGTCTGCGCCTGCTCGCAGCAGACTGGGGGACTCGATCCGGATACCGTCCCACGTCCCATGGTCCAGTTCACTGGCGCCCTCCGCGGTGTCCCAGCCTGAGACCCCAGATCCGCTCGAGAGCGCCTGAGCCCGGCCACCCAGCGAGGTCTCCTCCCACGGGCGGCCCCAACCGGGGGAGATCCCAGCCTGGCGCCGGGTGCAATGTCACTGGGGCTGCTTTCGGGAACCGCTGCCCGGGACTTGGCGTAGGCTCCCCGCAGAGCTCCAGGCAGCTCCTCCAAAGACCGCCGAAGACTCCTAAGCCCGAACCTCCACCCTGACCTTCCTCTCCCAGAGCCCCGGGTGGTCGCCGTGGCTAAGAAGGGGTTTCCCTACTAGTGTCTTCCGCTAGAATCCTAGGGGCTTCAGTCCCACCTCCACTGTCACACCCTCTGAGTCCCCTCCACACCCCTTCAGTTCCCGGGTCCAGACAATCAACCCTCCACTCCGAGAACCCACAGGAAACTGCGGAGCCCCAACTCCGGCGGACGCAGCCCCCGCGCACCCCGAGCAGGGTTCGCCTCCGCACGCGCACTCACCACGGCTGGAGACACGCTGGAGTTTCCGGGATTCGGGCATGAGGGGGATTCCGAGGAGAAGAAAGGGGTGTGGGTGTCCCGGACACTCGCCCCCTTCCAGGCTCACATCGCCTCTTCCTTCTCTCTCCGCTCCTCTTCTTCCTCCTCCTCCTCCCTCCGGTCTAGGGCTCTTTGTCTTTGCAAAGTGTCGAAACTGTCTGGCATAGTGGGCTCCGCCGGCGGAGTCTGGAGCCGGGAAAGCGAGGAGGCGGGGTGAGGGTGGGAGCGGGCTCGGGGAACACCTTCCCCCGAGTGTAACGGGAGTGAAAGGCGGGGCGACCGGGGAGGGGCCGCCTTCCCTGGCCCGCTGGGGCCGGGAGCCGGTGCGCGCCAGAGCCCGGCCACCGCCTCCCCCGCGCGCGGCCCTCCCCTGCCTCCGCCCAGCGCCCGCCCCTCCCGGCCCCGCGCCTGCCTTCGCCCCCTCCCACCCCGGCTCGGCTCGGCTTTCCCCCTGGCTCCGGGGCTTCCTGCGAGCCGAATTTAGCTCTGCCAAGCCACGTGGACCGCAGCGGGCTCGGCACAGGTCGGGCCTGGGAGACGCCGGAGGCGGCGGCGGCGGCGCGGGGGCCTAATCGGCGCCCCTAGAGGAGCTCCCCCGCTCCCCGGACGCCGCCCTCAAGCTGGCGGGGCTCAGTAAGAGCGCCCAGGCGGGCCGGGAGCCGCTGGTGTCTGTTTCAGGAAGAAGACCGGCACGCACCGAGAGGATGGCAGCGCCCAGAAGAGCTCGAGTCGGGGGCACGGTGGGGAGAAGGGGCCATCCCCTGATGGCGACCCACTTCCTCTAAGGGCGCGGGACTCGAGGTGGGATTTAGGGAGGGGGAAGGGAGGAGCATGGCCTGGCGGGGGGACACTGGCGTCCAGAACCGCGTTCGGAGCCACAGAGCCGGGCACCGCTGTCGGCCCTGGCCCAGTCCTTGCCGTGGCTCGCCTGCCGCCGCTTTTTCTCCCAGATGCGGAGGCTGGTGCTTGGGGTTTGCGGATTAGGCTTGCAGTTATTTAGCCTTCCCTCTTTTACAGGGAAGCGGGGGCGGTGGAGACTTGCTTTGCTGAATGGCAGAGTGCAGGGTTTGGATGCTAAAAAATGAAGTACACAAGTCATGTACATCTGCTTTTATGGTTCTGAGCCCCTTAGTGAGACTACCTCTTTCGCAGCTTTTCCGAGGAATATTAGAGGAAAGAGGCACAGTTTGGCCTTGGGGTCATTGCATCCTTCCACCGCCCCGCGCTCCAGCTGGAGAGATCAGCCTTTTGCAGTGGAAGGAGAGAGAGCTCCCCAGCCTTTGATTCATCAGAGGGCTGCTGTAGTACAGGGGTTCAGGCCAGGGCACGCAGGGTCACAGTTCTTGGTTCAAATCCTGCACTGCCACACAATGGCGGTATGAGCTTGGGCTGGTGACTGAACCTCTCAGCCTAGGTGGCTCTGTGCCTCGGTTTCCTCACCGGTGAGAACCGGCCTAAGAAGTGTCTGTCTGATAAGGTTGTCGTGATGAGTAGGTGAATTCGTACATGTAGAACCTTTGGAACTGTCTGTTGTTGTTTTTGTTGCTTGAGACGGAGACTTGCTCTGTCGCCCAGGCGGGAGTGCAGTGGCGCAATCTCGGCTCACTGCAACCTCCACCTCCCGGGTTCAAGCGATTCTCCTGCCTCAGCCTCCCCAGTAACTGGGACTACAGGTTCACGTCACCATGCCCAGCTAATTTTTGTATTTTTGTAGAGACGGGGTTTCACCATGTTGGCCAGGACGGTCTCCATCTTTTGACCTTGTAATCCGTCGGCCTCAGCCTCCCAAAGTGCTGGGATTGCAGCCCTGAGCCACCGCCCGGCAGGAACTGTCTTTGACATGTACTAAATTAGTTGTGTAGATGGTGGGTTTCTCCAGTGCCAGGTCCCTGCCCACAGCAGAAAAATGACCTGCCCTAGAGGATGGGGCTAGGGTGTTGGGGAAGACTTTAGGGACTTGGGAGAGAGAAGGAGAGATATTCAGAGATGAGAAAAGTAGAAGAGAAACTAACTTTTAAAAGGGGGGAGGAGAGAGAATGAGAAAAATAACTACTAGAACAGGAAGGAAAAGATGAGTAGTCTTTTAGATGCTTTGGGACCTGCTCTGAGACCTCTTGCCTGACACCCGTAGTTTCTGATATAGTTCTAGAGAAGGGGTGAACCATTTTGTCTGCCTGGACACATCCTGTGGGCTTTGCTCTTTTTGAAACTCAAATCAAGGTGTGCACTGCACCTGGTATTCTCCAGATTGCTTGTGTGCATGGGGGGAGGGGGGGGCAGAGAGTTCTACTTGCATCAGCTACTGTCCCCTCAGCAGCAGCGTCTTTCAGCAAGGATGAGCTTCTAACGTGCACCGGACTTTCAGCACCGGAGATGTGGCTGGGAATATCATCTGGGCCAATAAAGAGTTTTTGGATGAAATGACAAAAGTGTTGTTTATTGTATGGATCAAATAATGTATGGGAACATATTTGAAAAATAGCAAATGCTATACTCATATAAGACTACACCACTATATCCGAGTCGATTTTATGGAAAGAGGATCAGATTTGGCAAGTAAGGAGCCCCGGGTCATCCAGCTATTTCACTTTGCAGCCAAGAACCAAAAGCAGCTCAGTTTTGGCCGAGTTCTTACTGCACATATTGTATACACAATACTGGCAGTGGAGTAGGTTTGTTTAGACCAGGATCACCACAAACACATGAGTAATGCATTGAACTGATGTTCCAATCACTAGGGACAGAAGTTCTTCAGCTACATTATATTGTGAGACCACTGTGTTACGTGCATGTGGTCCATCATTGACCGAAATGTCAGGCAGTGCATGACTATATATGTGAATAGTGTAGATTGTATGGGTTGTGCCAAACATTTCTGCTAACTCAAATGCCCACCAAGGTTCTCAGGATTAAAGGGAGGCTTCAGGACCATGTCTTGGAAATTCCCCTGGATGACTCTATAGTGAGATGGAAATTCCTTATTAACTGGCATTGTGGTGAAATTCATATAAATCATCACCTTATTTGAATAAAAGGTTGTACATCAGATGCATCTTTAGCCAGTCTCTGAAGGGTTAACCTGGGCAAGGAGGGGTTTTCTGAAAGCTCCACTTCCTTTCTGTTACATTTCTTTCCAGGTAACAGGGACAGCCTCTCCCCTCTCCCTTTTTTTACAGAGTTGTGACATTCCATGCCAGTAGCACTCTTAAGACCCCCTAGGACCCTTTCCAGGGGCTGTGTGTCAGAGTGTCTGCATGCATTCCTCTTTGTCACCCTGAGTGTATCTCCCATCACCCCCTGCTGGAGAACAAGGAGTCATCGTCGTTACTGGGAGTGTCTGCACAGTGGGTCCCCCAGGGAGCACTGACATTGATTTAGCGCACGGTGCCACCTCCTACCTTTTTGGAGCACCAGCAAAGCACTCAGTTAAGGAAATTGATTGGTTGATGATGATGGTTAAGGAAATTGATTTCATCCTTTCCCTACCCCCTTTCTTGGCACAGCAGAGTGGAAAGATCCTAATGGGTTCTGGTCCCATCTGGGTGATTGTGCAGAAAAGAAAAGGGCTGCCTCACTTGTCAGAGATGAGTTCAGAAGTACTGGGCACAGCACGTGGTGTTTTGTGTTTTAGACAGTGTTTTCCTTAGGGCTCTTGGGACTGTGAGGAGCTCGCTCAAGTTTCCTTAGAAAAAAGTGTTTTAATGTAGAGATGTGCAGACCAAAGCTGAAAACAGAAGCTGGAAGAAGAGTGAGCCAGTGTCTGTGTCTCTGCCTCCCTCCTGACGCCACCGCTGTCCACCCTCCTCCTCTGTGCTCTGCTCTCTCCCTGCCCACAGGCTTTCTTTGTTAAATCCTGGGGTCTGCTTTAAAGTTTTCTGCATGTTTTTGGCCCCAGCCTTTCTGCATCGTGGCAATTATAGAAACGATCTTTTCAGCTACACTTCCCACTGTGGTTCCACCAGGTGTTTTAGTTTTTCCAGGAGGGGAATCTGATTGACAGGCCTCATCTACAGGGTGATGAATCACCAATCTAACACTGAATAGACTGCCCAGGCAGCCTGAGCCCTGTCCCCATGAATCTGTGCAGAAGGACAGTCCTGCAGGAGATGTTGCATTAGAGGGAATGTGGGAGATATGGTCCTGCCTCTAAGAATCTTGGCAGGCTTTTGAGTTAGCAGAGCTGTCTGGCAGAACCCATGTAACCTACCCTTCACATGTACAGTCGTGCACTGCATAATGACATTTTGGTCAACAAAGGAATGTGTATATGACAGTAGTCCCCTCTGATGGCACTGAGAAATTCCTGTCACTTAGTAATGTAGCCTGCATAATATCAACTCAACACCTTACTCATGTGTTTGTGGTGATGCTGATATAAACAAACTTACTTCACTGTCAGTATGGCACCTACAATATGCACAGTACATAATACTTGATAATGATTATAAACAGCTATGTTACAGGCTTATGTATTTACTATACTATACTTTCTTTTGAGACAGAATTTCACTCTTGTTGCTCAGGCTGAGTGCAGTGGCACGATCTCAGCTCATCACTACCTCTGCCTCCCGGGTTCAAGCACTTCTCCTGCCTCAGCTTCCCGCGTAGCTGGAATTACAGGCATGCACCACCACGCCTGGCTTTGTGTTTTTAGTAGAGACGGGGTTTCTCCATGTTGGTCAAGCTGGTCTCGAACTCCTGACCTCAGGTGATCTACCCGCCTCAGCCTCCCAAAGTGCTAGGATTCAGGTGTGAGCCACCACACCTGGCTGCTGTACTATAATTTTAATCGTTATTTTAGAGTGTGCTTCTTCTGCTTGTAAAAACTAAGAGTTTACTATAAAACAGTATTCTGTGTCATACTGGCAGTGGCCTCATTCGTCTCATTTTTTTCCTGACTGCATCATTTTCTCTTGTGCTTGATTTAATTTCATGTTGTTTTGTTCGTCATGGTTCCTAAGCATACAGAATCCATGGCTAAGGTTGCCAAAGAGAGGCCACATTGAGTCATTGGACTTATCCATTCTCACACTGCTAAGAAAGACATACCTGAGACTGGGTAGTTTATAAAGGAAAGAGGTTTAATGGACTCACAGTTCAGCACTGTGAGGAGGCCTCAGGAAACTTACAATCACCACCAAAGGAGAAGCAAACATATCCTTCTTCACATGGCAGCAGGAGAGAGAAGAATGAGTGCCCACTGAAGGGACAAACCCCTTATAAAACCATCAGATCTTGTGAGAACTAACTCATTATCATGAGAACAGGATGGGGGAAACTGCCCCCATAATTCAATTGTCTCCACCTGGTTCTTCCCATGACACATAGGGATTATAGGAACTATAATTTAAGATGAGATTTGGGTGGGGACACAGCCAAACTGTATCAGTGATTGACCTGTAATTAAAAGTGATTAAAGAGGCCGGGCGCAGTGGCTCACGCCTGTAATCCCAGCACTTTGGGAGGCCAAGGCAGGCGGATCACGAGGTCAAGAGATCGAGACTGTCCTGGCCAACATGGGGAAACCCCGTCTCTACTAAAAATACAAAAAAATTAGCTGGGCGTGGTGGCGCGTGCCTGTAGTCCCAGCTACTGGGGAGGCTGAGGCAGGAGAATTGCTTGAACCTGGGAGGCGGAGGTTGCAGTGAGCTGAGGTCGCATCACTGCACTCCAGCCTGGCGCCTGGTGACAGAGTGAGACTCTGTCTCAAAAAAAAAAAAAAGTGATTAAAGACCAGGGAGGTGGAAATTGGTGACCATTATTGCTTGCCAGGCACATAGGTTGCATTCCATCATAGCTACGATCTTGGAGAGCAAGAACAAAGTGACAAAAGTTGAAGCAATGTGCTTCATTGACGGCAATGAAGAAGGGCCTATACCAGATATAGAGAAACTTCTTATGACCCAGATTGAAGACTAGACACACACGTGTATTATTCCTCCCAGCCCCATGATGATCCCAGCCAAAACAGAAAGTTTGTGATGTTGAAAGAAAAGGCTGGATTCGACTAGGATGTTGAATTTACTGCTAGCTCTGGGTGGTTTAAATGACTCTAAAATCGTTCTTATTATATAATATGAAAATGAGTGGTGAGTCTGTGAGTGCTGAGGTGAAAGCAGCTGAAGAATTTTTGGAAACTGTAGATAAGCTGACTATGGAGGAAATTTACTTGCCAGAGCAAACCTTCAATATGGATGAAACCTCCCTATTCTGGAAAGAGATGCCTGAAATGACTTTTATCCATAAGGCAGCCAAGTCAACATCAGGTTTCAAGGCTTTTATGGACAGGGTAACAGTCTTGCCTGGGGGAAATGGTACAGGCTACCAACTGAAACCCCTGGTGACCTGGCACAGTGAGAACCCCAGGGCCTTCAAGCGTAGCATGAAGCACATACTGCCAGTAGACTGTGGGAGTCGTGAGAACCATGACAGATGCACCTCCTCTTCCAGGATGCTCTCCTGCATTGCTGTACCAGGGAAAGGAAAAGGACTGTTTGGAGAATGATCCACCTTTCAAGATTTTACTTATTGTTGGTAATGCTCCCACACGTGCTCTTTTTATTGGTGATCTTCATCCCAATATCAAAGTGATATTTCTTCCTGCAGTGATATTTCTTGATCCAAACAATAGATCAAGTGACATTTCTTCATCGAGGATGGATCAAGTGATATTTGGATCAAGTGATATTTCTTGATCCGAACGATGGATCAAGGAGTTATAGCAGCTTTTAAGATCTACTACCTGAAGAGGGAAGACTTTTGCCCAGGCTTATACTGCAGTGGAGGAAGACACTGAGAAGACGCTGATGAAATTCTACAGCATCAAGAACCTTGCCTAGGCTTGGGGTGTGTCGCCAAGGACTGTAGGCATGGCACCGGGGAGAAGACCCTCGAGGTTTGTCAATAACTTCAAAGAATTTGCCAAGGATGAGGAAGTTGCAAAAATCAAGAAGTCTGTGGTTGCGATGGTCAACAACTTTAACCTGGGTATGGATGAGGATGACATTGAGTAATTCCTAGAGCAGGTTCTTGAGGAATTGACTAATGGGTTGCTGTTGGAACTGGAATAGGAGTGCATAGCTGAAGAAGAGATAAAAGCAAAAGAAACTGCAGGAGGAAGAAAAAAGAACTCCCAAGAATATTCACAGTGAAGGGTTTAGCAGAAGCTTTTTCAGACTCCAACAAGCTCCTTAAGAAGTTTGAAAACATGGACCCAAAAACTGAAAGGTTTTTGCTAATAGAGAGGAAAGTTCATGGTGCATTATCTGCCTAAAAGCAAATCCAGGATTTAAAAAACATCCTTTGAGCTGAAGTTTCAAAGCAAAAAAAAAAAAAAAGGAAAACCAAGCAAATCACCATGGACATAGTTATGAGTCGATTAGAGATGGGGATACATTCTGAGAAACGTGTTGTTAGGCGTTTTCATCCCTGTGTCAACATCTTAGTGTACTTACACAGACCTAGATGGTAAAACCCACTGCACACCTGGGCTATATAGGCCTAGCCTATTGCTCATAGGTTGCAAACCTGTACAGCATGTTATTGTACTGAATACTGCAGGCAGTCATTACTCCATGGTAAGTATGTATGTATCTAAACCTATCTAGACATAGAAAAGGTACCATAGAAAAGCAGTATGACAGGTAAAAACAGTATGCCTGTATAGGCCACTTACCACGAGTGGAGTTTGTGTAACTGGAAGTTGCTCTAGGTGAGTCAGTGAGTGAGTGAATGTGAAAGTCTAGGATGTTACTGTACACTATTGCAGACTTTATGAATGCTGTACACTTGAACTACACTGAATTTACAAAAATTGGTTTTCTTCAATAATAAATTAACTCTAGCTTATTACTTTTTTTACTGTATACATTTTTTTACTTTTTTGTAATAATACTTAGCTTAAAACACAAACACATTGAACAGCTGCACTACATTTTTTTTTTTTTTTTTTTTTTTTGAGACCAAGTTTCCCTCTTTCACCTAGGCTGGAGTGCAGTGGCACCATCTTGGCTTACTGCAACCTCTGCTCCCTGGGTTCGAGCAATTCACCTGCCTCAGCCTCCCAAGGAGCTGGGATTATGGGTGCCTGCCACCATGCCTGGCTATTTTTGTGTTTTTTAATAGAGTCAAGGTTTTGCCATGTTGGCCAGGCAGGTCTCGAACTCCTGATCCACCCGCCTCAGCCTCCCAAAATGCACCTGGCCTAAAATTATTTTCTTTATGTCCTTATTCCACAAGCTTTTTTTCTATTTACAAATTATTTATTTACTTTGTAAACTTTTTTGTTAAAAATTAAGACACAAACACCCACATCAGCTTAGGCCCACACAGTGTCGGTCATCAATATTATTGTCTCTCACGGCACATCTTGAACCACGAAAGGTCTTCAAGGGCGATAACAAGCATGGAGCTGTCATCCCTCAAAGTAACAGTGCCTTCCCCTGGAACACATCCTGAAGGTCCTGCCTGAGACTGTGTTACAGTGAACTCTGTGAGGTTTGCATAACCATGAAATTAACTAACGACACTTTCCTTGTAATGTGTCTCTATCATTAAGTCACTCCTGACTGTCTTAGACCTGAAATCTATGCTAAGCCAACTGATTACTCTCGGTCCATCATGCCCATCCTAATCTCTTTGGCAAAAATCGGCTCAGGAATGAGTAGCTTTAATCCCTACTTGGACCACCAAGATAAAGAGATAAATATATTGAGTCTTCTAGGAAAAAAAATTCTAAGAGTAAGCCCTGGATATAGCTTATTTCTAACTGGACATGAACAAGAGAGCATTTTTAGCACAGTAGCTCTGGGAGGGATCTTTGTGCCCATGAAGAAAGCCAAATAAAGACATTAGGTTCAGAGTCCTAATCACCCTATTCCAGACAGAAGTCTATTCCGGACTTTCTGTTTCATGAATCAATAAAATTATTTTGCTTATTCCACTTTAGGTCATAGTTCTGTTACTTGCAGAAAAATGGTTGATAATGATGGTCAGATTAATTTTCTTAAAGCCCTTCTCAAGTCATTTCCAAGCTCAAAACCCTTAAAAAAAATTTGTGGCTTCCCATTGCCTAGGGATGTAAGTCCAGAGTTCTGAGTCTAGCAGTTAAGGTCCTCCTTGGAGTGGTCCCAGTGTATATTTCTCACTTGTTTCCTTCCAATACTTCCCTTTACAAACCCTTTAATAGCAGGCATGACTCAGCCCAGAAGCTCTGGTTAAATTATATGCTACATTCTTAAAATCAGCAGAGATCTCTATCTTGCCAGGCTCGTGAAGCCCCCAAGATATATACACGTCCAGAGGGCTAATTCAGGGTCTAGTGTGATGAAACCCTGACTCCTGGCAATCCTCACTGCTTCTGCACTTTCCTGGTATGCAAAATCCATAAGGATCATGGTTTCTAGGGTTCAGCTGGCCCAGATATATGTATTTCCTAGGATAGCCATAACCAAGTACTACGAACTGGGTGGCCAGAAACAGCAGACATTTATTTTTTCACAGTTCAGGAGGCTGCAATGAAGATGTTGAAAGAGTTGGTTCCTACTGGAGACTCAGAGAGAAACTCTTCCATGCCTTTCTACATGAGACACCATCTTAACTTGTTTAACCAATTATATGTGCAAAGACCCTACTTCCAGATAAGGTCAAATTCTGAGTTTTCTGGTGAGTATGAATATTTCAGGGACATTATTCAACCCACTAAACCAGGGGGCACCCACATTTCCATGCCCACTTCTTGAGCAGATGGCTTCCATTCTCCGTAGCGCCAGCTGACGGCCAGCCCTGGAAACCCTTTTCATCCTTTTATTTCTGGTGTTCTCAGGAGCAGACTCCTGTCCCCCTTTTTCATGTAAATAGATTTAAGTTTGATTTCCAAGAAGCCAGACCTTCAGCAACTTCTAATGTTCCCTAAGGCAGCAGTTCTTGAGGCAAGAAAACATTAAGGGCCTTACTTCAGGTTTGAAATGGGGAAAATGGGAATCTATAGGGAATGAAAACCACAAATGAATATTTGAAGTGTCCTGCCATACCTATTGCACCTGTGTTCCACACACATCAGTTAATGGAACACCCACCGTTCCCTCTAGAAGAGCCACCACCCAGCTTTGCATATGGACCACAGGTTCCCTGGAAGGCTCTCCACCACCTGAATCCTCTCCTTTCTAATGTGCACAGCTCTCCTCAAGGCAGTGGAGGAGTGGGGGTGGGTAGTGGAAAGGCTGCCCCCACGTGAGGCCTTTGCCATTGGCCCTGTGCAGCCCTCATCCCTTCCCTTATCCACATTGGGTTTCCCTTAAAATCGGTCATCACTTTGCACCTTTCCAGTTATGTGCTTATTAGGCTCTATTTCCTGTTCAATGGACAGACCCTGAAGGAGACATGCAATCCTCCCTCCCTTCCTTCCTTCATTCATTCAGCAGAAACTTTCTGAGCATCTACTGTGTGCCAGATACTGTGCTAAGTGCTGGAGACGTGCAGGTGGACATGACATAGTTCCTCGCCTCAGGGAATCCACTGTTTGGCAGGGGCCTGACAAATTTCCAGTTATTTCTCCACATTTAGGCAGTGCTATAATACGGTAACAACTGGGTGTAGTTAGACCTCTTCTGGGGTCAGGTTCCCTGGGCTTTCACTGAGATCGGAGTGTGCTGTGTGAGCTGAATGTGTGTGGCACCTCCCAAGCCAGCAGACCCCTGTGAGCCAGAGTCTGGCTCTGTTTTGAAAGCAGTTAGAAGCTCTCGGAGAATTTTACATGGTGAGCATTGGCAGATTTGCATGCTGGACAGACACCTCAGGCAGCCTTGTGGCCATATGTCCAGACAAGAAGCAATGAGACCATAATTTCAGTCATCTAAGAGCTGCCAGGGCTCTGATCTAAGGAAATGGCAGAAGTCTAAAAACAAATAGATGAGTTTCAAAGAAGGTGAAATAGATAGATGACAGCCATATCGGTCAGGGGCAAGAGGAGAAGGAAAAGCTTGTATTTCTGTTTTCCATGAGAGCAAGCAGTGGCATTTCTAATTATACTGCCCCCTAGCATCCAACTCTTACTTCTTTCTTGCAACAGAGTAAT
The DNA here is from genome assembly GCA_036589455.1 of Ateles fusciceps. NCBI lineage: Eukaryota > Metazoa > Chordata > Mammalia > Primates > Atelidae > Ateles > Ateles fusciceps. The sequence continues at coordinate 1,653,081 of JAZHEH010000113.1, read as the reverse complement.
TTTTGTTTCAAACACGCATGTGGTATTGAAGAGATAGCGTCCATCTACTATGGCAAGATCAGCATGAGAAATATGGGGTTAAAAGATAGAAAGCTCTTCGATCCCTGAAGGCATGCTTGAGCATTGGAATCAATGCCAACAGCATCTTATCTGGGGATCTTTTGTTTTGTTTGATGAAAGCAAATGTGTAGCAATAGCTGGGTTCAGTGGCTCACACCTGTAATGCCAGCACTTTGGGAGGCTGAAGGTGGGTGGATCACTTGAGGTTGGGAGTTCAAGACCAGCCTGGCCAACATGGTGAAACCCTGTCTCTACTAAAAATGCAAAAATTAGCAGAGCATTGTGACAGATGCCTGTAACCCCCAACTGCTTGGGAGGCTGAGGCAGGAGAATCGCTTAAACCTGGGAGGCAGAAGTTGCAGTGAACCGACATCACGCCACTACACTCCAGCCTGGGTGATAGAGTCGGACTCTGTCTCAAAAACAAAAGAAAAAATAATATGCAACAATACTCAGCCCCAGTCCTTCAAGATTTTGTTACTTGCAACCCAAGTACAACCCTCACTGACACTCAGTGGATGGTGGCAATCTCCAGAGTGGGGCATCTGCCAGGATGGAGGAGGCAGTATCATTTTTATTTGTCACATTTTAGCTTTCTTTACACCATTTAGTTGCGGCTCGTTCTAGTTACTAATCCTGCCTGATAAACCATCCCAAAATTTGGAGAAATAAAACTGATACTTCATTATGATCATGGAATCTGTGGGTCTTAGATTTGGATAATACTCAGCAGGGATAACTTATCTCTGTCCCATCAAATCTGGGGAGACTTGAAGCTGAGGGTAACTCACAGGAGTCACCCCAGAGGCTTCTTCACTCATGTATCTAGGATCAGGAATGAGCTTACTTGAGGCTGGACCCAGCAGGGACTGCCCACTGGAGCACATCCATGTGGCCTCTCCACATGCCCTGGGCTCCTTACAGCAAGGGGGCTAAATTGTAAGAGGGAGCTTCCTCAGGGAAACAGGGGGAAAGCCACACGCCTCTTACGGCCTAGCTTCAGAAGTAATGTAGCTTCACTTCACTGAACTGTATTCCTTTTGATGGGAAGAATGACAAAGAGTCTGTGGCCATGTTTTAGAAAGTCATACAGCCACAGGCAGCTGCATTTTCAGGTGTTGGGGGCCAGACTGGATTCACAGTCAACAAATGGTGGAGCCAGGTATGGAGGAGATTGCCTGGACATATTGCAGAAAATGCAAAGAGGTCCAAGGATGGGACCCTGCCGACATGCTGATTCACAGGAAAGGCTAATGGAATGAATAATTCATTCAAGAACATGGCTCTATATCGCTAACGCCCCAGGTGAGTGATTCTTCAGTCAGGCCCAAGGCAGAGGATCTCAGTTGGCTGAGCCTCTAGTTACCTCTTGGAGTCAGACAGGAAACCCTTAGAATCCTGGTTCTCAAATCTTAATATGCACAAGAATGACTTCAGGAGGCTTATTCTAATATAAACCCCTGACCCCCTTTTCCAAGAGATTCTCATTCAATAGATGCTGAGGTCTGAATGTTTTCGTCCTTCTCTGGTTCATATGTTTAGACCTAATTCCCAGTGCAATAGTATTAAGGTGGAGCCTTTAGGAGTTGAGGAAATCATGAGGGCAGAATGGAAATCATTCCCTTATAAATGAGGCCCAAGGGAGCTCATTGCCCCCTTCCCAGTGTGAGGACACAGCTAGAAGGTGCCAACTGTGAAGCAGAGAGCAGGTAGTCACCAGACACCAAATAAGCTGGCATCTTGACCTTGGACTTCCCAGCCTCCAGAACTGTTGGCAGTGCATTTCTGTTGTTTAGAAATTACCCAGTCTAAGGTAGTCTGTTAGAGCATCACAAACAAACTATTTTCAGGATGGAAAATACTGGCTTAGGTGCCCTCTAAGGGTTTTTGCAACTGGAAACCTTGCAACTGGTAAAATCATAGAAGGACATCATAGTCCTATGATTTTACCTCTAAATAAAGTTGTTCGATCAGAATGCAATTACTGGATTTTAAATCTGCCCAAGACCCCAAGGTTACCACCTTCATTCTTGAAAATGTATTATGGGGCTCTTTAGGGATCAAAAATGTTCTATATCATATTTTGATGACATTTAAAAATTAGCACTTTAACCTGGAAGATTGAGTGAGCGATCAGACAGAGAAACCTGAAATGTAGCTCTTCCTGGTGCCGGAAGCTGCAGAGCACAGACGCTGGGGATGAGGACTCTGAGCTCACACACGTGTACCTGAGCAGCTCACCACATGTGCGGGCCAAGTGGTCTACATTTCTTTTTTGTTTCTTTTTTGAGATGGAGTCTCCTTCTGTAGGGGTTCAGGGGAGCCCTCAACTTCCCTGAGAGGACGTTTCTCCAAGTTCTTGGTCTATCACTCTCTCAAGAATGGGAGATGTGGCCAGTGGGATCGTAAAATAAATACCAGACCCCAAAAGTGTTGCAGAAAAGTGATTTATTTAGGTAGAGAAAGAGAAAAAGGAGAAGAGAGAAAACTTGCACGAAGAGTGGTGGAAAGGGACTCCAGAGGGAAAATCCAGGAGAGAGAAAGTCAGCTTCCACACTGGGTGGAAGGAAATTGAGAGAGAGAGATGGAGTTTAGGAGGGGAAGACAGGCTTCCACGAGACAGTGTTCGTGGAAGGGGGTCCAAACATGGAGTCCCAGACGGGTGTGGAAGAAAGGGACTTTTAACCTGAGAGGAACCCCCACCTTCTCCAAGACCTCTGGCCAATGACAGGAGTTCCTTAGAACTTCCGCTGGAGTGATTGACTTCTGACTCTTTCCAGGGCGCAAAAATTAAAACAGAAACCCTTAAATCTCCCAGATCGAGAGAGATGGGAGGGGGGCATGGTGGTGGGAAGTTCTTGCCCTTAAAACTACACCCCCTTGTGGACCCGGAAAGAGAACACATTCCCTCACCTCTGTTGCCCTGGCTGGAGTGCTGTGGAGCGATCCTGGCTCACTGAAATCTCTGCCTCCTGGGTTCAAGCTATTCTCCTGCCTCAGCCTCCCGAGTAGCTGGGATTACAGGCATGCGCCACCACGCCTAGTTAATTTTGTATTTTTAGTAGAGACCGGATTTCTCCATGTTGGTTAGGCTGGTCTCGAACTCCTGGCTTCAGGTGATCTGCCCACCTCGGCCTCCCAAAGTGCTAGAATTACAGGCATGAGCCACTGCACCCGGCGTGCCTCAGTCATTTCAAGAAAGATTATATAGAAAAAGTTACTAGCTCAGTGCCACATGCTCAGTAAGCACTCAATAAATGACGGTCATTATTAATTTTAGTATCTTTCTTATATGCGTTATGCTTGTCAACATATCCGCAAATGTTTTATAAAGGAGAATGGAAAATTACATAGTTTGGAGTTCCCAAGTATCAGAACTCTGCCAGGCCAACTGCATCTCTCTGGGGAAGAAAGCCCTGTGATTTTTTAACAATATGAGCCCATGACGACAGCCTTAAAATTGTGAGCTTGTCCCCTCCCTTTACTTTTTGCAAAGGAGAGCAGGTTATTTTTTTCCTAGTTGAAACCAAGCATGAATATCCAAATTTGGGAAATAAGATTTCCATGCTCAAAAAGAATGAAGTTGACATCCATATATGTTGTTGAAAAATAAAAGAGGGCAGGCATGGTGGCTCACGCCTATAATCCCAGCATTTTGGGAGACTGAGGGGGCAGATAGCTTGAGGTCAGGAGTTTAAGACCAGCCTGGCCAACGTAGTGAAACCCTTACTCTATTAAAAATACAAAAATTACGCTGGGCACGATGGCTCACGCCTGTAATCCCAGCACTTTGGGAGGCCGAGGTGGGTGGATCACGAAGTCAGGAGTTTAAGACCAGCCTGGCTAATATGGTGAAACCCTGTCTCAACTAAAAATACAAAAATTAGTCAGGTGTGGTGGTGCACGCCTGTTGTCCCAGCTACTTGGGAGGCTGAGGCAGGAGAATTGCTTGAACCTGGGAGGCGGAGGTTGCAGTGAGTGGAGATCACGTCACTGCACTCCAGCCTGGGTGACAGAGCAAGACTCCATCTCAAAAAACCCCAAAAAACAAAAAACAAAAATTAGCTGGGTGTGGTGGCACAGGCCTATAGTCCCAGCTACTCAGGAGGCTGAGGCAAGAGAATTGCTTGAACTTAGGAGGTGGAGATTGCAGTTCACCAAGGTGGTTCCACTCCACTCCAACCTGGGTGACAGAATGGGACTCCATCTCAAAAAAAGAAAAAAGGAAAGAGGCCTGGAAAAGAATTTATATGGATGTCTTGCAGTTTAATAGGTTAACTTTCCTTGAGACTAAATCTTCAAATCATTTTCTTTTACTTTTTTTGATAGATAAAATTTACAGAGAATGTCCAAGCGAAGGAGTACTTTTATCACTTAGTGGTTCGTTAAATGAAGCTGCCAATAGGACTGTAGGAACTTGGGCAAGATGTTTAGCCTTAGCTTTCTTTTCTGTCTTTCTTTTCGTTTTCTTTCTTTCTTTTTTTTTTTTTTTGAGACGGAGTTTTGGTCTTTTTGCCCAGGCTGGAGTGCAATGGCAGGATTTGGCTCACTGCAACCTCTGCCTCCCGGTTTCAAATGATTCTTCTGCCTCAGCCTCCCAGGTAGCTGGGATTACAGGCACCCACCACCATGCCCAGCTAAGTTTCCATTTTTAGTAGAGACGGGGTTTCTCCATGTTGGACAGGCTGGTCTCAAACTCCTGACCTCAGGTGATCCACCTGCCTCAGCCTCCCAAAGTGCTGGGATTACAGGCATGAGCCACTGCGCCCGGACTGCTTTAGCTTAGGTTTCTTGTCTTTAAAATGGGGATGATGCTAGAATGAATCATCTAAGACTGTTGCAAAATTCAGTAAGGTGATGTATTAAATGAGCCAGCCACAAAGTAAGTGCTCAGTAAGTGGGCTATTGCTATTTTTAGGTGTATTGATTTACCAAATATTCTGGTGTTGACTTACAAATTTTGAACTGCAAACTCACACAAAATATAAAATAATGTTAGCTTCTTGACTTGAATGATCTGCATTCAATGATTCTGGAGGCAGCTAAATCTACCTTGAAGTGTGGGTAGCCCCCCCATCTGGGCACCAAGGAAGGAGAGCTAAGCAGATTCCCGGCACAATTACTGCCTGAAGACTATCTTAGTTTATAGTGTTATTACTCAGTTATTTCCTTTATATAATCCTTTATATATAATTATGTATTAGTTTATAGTCAGAACAATTAGTACCTGAAGAATATCTTACTACTCACTTATTTCCATATATATATATGTGTGTATATATATATGTATGTGTATATATATAATTATATCTTAGTTCATAGTCGGAGGAATGCCTAGAGCAGACATGGTACAGAGCATGAATTAAGGAATAAGCAGCTTATAGTCAGAGGAATGTCCAGAGCAGACATGGTGCAGAGCATGATTTAAGGGAAAAACAGTTATGCCAGGACAAGGATCTATGGCCCAGGCGGCAGCGTTCAGTATCGTAAAGATACCCGCTGTACGGCAGGCTTGAAGCAACAGCCTCTCCTCCTGAAAAAGGACTTGTAGTACCTTGCATCCAGTTCTTGTGGAAGGCTGCCCTCAGACTGGCAATCCCACGAGCATCTGAGGGCTTAAAACCGCTCCAGTATAATGGCACCTTGGTGACTATATAACTTGTCAGCTCTCTAGCTACTGTGCTGATTCAGAGCATCCTCCTATAGAAATCACTGGACGCTGCCAGCAGGTGGCTGTAGACCTGGTCAGCTGTTGCTGCTCAAAGCATCCTCCTATAGAATTCCTTAGAAGTAGCCTGCCCCTAGATAAGAGATATTGCACACTGTACCCCCTTCACTGCACACGGCCCACCTCCTTGCCTGGGTGACCTAATGGGAGTGGACCCTTTGTTTATTGTACAAGTAATCGTCTTGACCCTATCACTGTTCTTAAGATGACCTTACCCACTACCCTGCCCCCTAGCCTATACCCAATAAATACAGACGCTTCTGGATATTCAGGGCCTCACCTCTCTCTGCTTGTAAGTGGCATGGCCCCCTATGCCCAGTTGAGCTTTCTTTGTCCCTCTGTGTCCTGTCTCTTTATTTCTCAGAAGGAAAACCCCGGCCTCGTCTCCTTGACCTTCCTTTACCTGCTACAGTTTAAGATCACCAATCAGGGGCCACCAACTAACACGGTGCCAGACCCACCGGCTTCAGTTATGCTACAAGGTCCTTCTTGGTTTACAGGCTCTGATTTCCTTCTCCAGTTACTTCTGTGGGGCTGGGTCACAGGGTCATGTGCAGAAGAGTGACTTCACACTCTGGACAAATAGCCAAGGAGGACGTGTGATGTTCATAAGAATCGCTTATTAAAACAAGGAACTAAACTCATAATTTTACAATATATTCAACAAGGGCCAATTTAAAAAGAAGGAGGAGGAAGAGAAGGAGAACAGCACCAGCACCTTCACCTCCTCCTCCAGACTACCTAGACGCTGTGACAAAAACACAGCAGCCTCGACCTCCCAGGCTGAAACAATCCTCCTGCCTTAGCCTCCCCCAGGAGCTGGGACCACAATTAGGTGTTGCAGTTTAACGTATTCTTCTATGACCCCTCTCATCTGTGGACTGAAGGTGACAACTCCTTCCCAGGATGCTCACAGACCTCCATGGACTGCCCCTGCCACGTCTCCACCTCAAATCCTGCTTCTCTTCTCTCCTCCTCCCATCAGATTTCGCATTCCAGCAACACCAAACTCTTACTACATCCTATTGACTCTATGTTCTGTCTTTTTAAACTTTAAAAAAATTTTTATTTTAGCTGTTTTTTAAATTTTTTAATTTTTATTAGACTCGAAGTTCCAGGGTACACATGCAGAACATGCAGATTTGTTACATAGGTATACACGTGCCATGATGGTTTGCTGCATCCATCACCCCGTCATCTACATTAGGCATTTCTCCTAATGCTATCCCCTCCCCTAACCCCCAAACCCCGACAGGCCCTGGTGTGTGATGTTCCCCTCCCTGTGTCCATGTGTTCTCATTGTTCAACACCCACTTATGAGTGAGAACATGCGGCGTTGGGTTTTCTGTTCTTGTCTGATTCTATGTTCTCTCATGCCTCCATACTTTATGCATTTCCTTCCCTCCTTGCTCTCTTGGCCAATTGGCGATGCCCACTTGTCCTCAAGCCTCAGCTTCCATGCTATCTTTCCTGGAAACAATTCCTAACTTCTCCAGGCCTGCCATTGACTTGCTTCCTCACTGCCCATTGCACCAGGTACATAAAACCGTTTTCACACGCAGCAGATGTGACCTCCTTGAGAACAGACTGTCAACCTGGTCCCTGACACAGACCCAATGGTCTCGAATATTTCCCAAACATAATCTTCCCCAGAACACACTGTTCCTCTCTGATGTGCTTGTCTTCTGTGGGCCTGGCTGGTAGAGCATTATTCTAGCTGGATTGGTTGTTAGTGTAAAGATTGGTCTGATTTCTGCAACTCCTCTTAAAGGGATGCTCCATGAGGACACAGGCTGTCTTATTTTTTTTTTTTTTTTATAGCTGGTTCTGCAGTGCCTAACATGAATGACTTAACAAGATGCTCAAATGAACCTGATTTAAATAGAATAACAAATTCATCCGATCGGGTATTTGCATATCTCTGTAAATGCAGGCCCACTGTGGCCTTAAATAAAAAGGCAATCTCAGCCAAATGAATGGGCTGTCATGTTCTGCTCGCCCCAACATGAGGGACTGTCTGAGCTCTCCCTGGAAGCAGAATCCTGTTACTCGAAATCTGTAGATGCCAGTGTTTGGTGTCAAGGGGAAATGATTCTGATACCCGTGAGCAATGTATCTGGTGCTGTGATACCAAGGTGCAAAGAAAGCTTGTCAATGCCTCCCCGGGGACAGCATGACAGTGTCAAAGCAAACAGCAAATGCCATTATCTTGGACTGAAGGAACATGATAGGATGCTCACAGAAATGAGACCCAAGTCAGAGAGATGGCATTATGGGTACACAGCTCTCTTGCTCAGTCCCTGCACCCGTGACCTCTTAGCATCATCCCCTTTGAAACGTACAGAGGAAGTGAGAGGCTCTGAAATTCTTTCATGTATGTTCTTCCATGAAGGTGAAAAAGAAACCATATATTGTTTATTTTATGCAATCATTTCTTTAATAAAATATGAAGTGTTTTATGATAACAAACAGACAGCATCTTGCAAAAAGAACTAATTAAAAAATTCACTTATTTATCCAAAATTGTTGGGGAAGCTGCAACAGCCACATGGAGTCTTGGGCTGGGTACCCACCATGTGCCAGATTTACCACACAGCCTGGCAGGCAGGGAAACAAGCAAGTGGATTCTAAGCCAAATGGTATTTTCCCTCTGGAGTTTGTGTTTCATCTTTTTTCTTTTTTTTTTTGAGACAGGGTCTTGCTCTGTCACGTGGGCAGATATACAGTGGTTCGATCATGACTGCAGCCTCCGGCTCCTGGGCTCAGAGAATCTTCCTGCCTCGGCCTCCTGAGTAGCTGGGACTACAGGCATGTGCCACCATGCCCAGCTCACTTTTGTGTTTTATGTAGAGATGGAGTCTCCCTATGTTGTCCACGTTGGCTGGTCTTAAACTTCTGGCCTCAAGTGATCCTCCGGTCTCAGCCTCCCAATGTGCTAATCTTACAGGCATGAGCCACTGCATCCAGCCTGTGTTTCATTCTTTATTCAGACCCTTGTAACACAGCACAAATATTAATCCATCTCATTTCATACATCTGCCCCAGACCATTTGGTAAGGGTCGCCCTTTTTTATTGTGATTTATCGAATATGCAGAAGGGTACCCCTTCAATAATTTAAAAATTGCCAAGAATGCCACCAGCCTCACTATTTACATCTTCAACACCAAAGCTTAGGTATCTCCAATCTTACTTAATCAGGGGGCTCTGTGGGCTCTGTACTGCAAAGGAGGGCTTTTGACTCAATCAGATCCAAGTTGATACGCTAACCCTTCAGTTCACTCTGCACCATAGGCAAGCCACTTAACCTCCCTGATCTTTCTTTTTCTCTTCTGTAAAATATAGAACTCACCACAATGTCACAGAGCTCTTGTGAGGATTAATTATAGCATAATATTTCTAATCTTCAGACCATCTATATAAGGTCTTCAGACTACTTCTGAGCCACAAAGGGGCTGAATTCATGTTAGTGCCTGGGTTATCTGGGTTATCATTAGAATATCAAGGGTCAGAACTGGCAGATACTTGAAGATTACTAATTCAGATGTGTCAAAATATTGCTGAAGAAACTGTGGCCCAGAGAAATTCACTGACTTCCTCAGAGTCCTGCCTATAAATTCAGGGAAATTATTTGTTGATTTGTACATTTAATAAAGACATAGATAATACATACAATGTATCAGACAGTGTTCTAGGTGTTTTACAAATATTAGCACTTTTAAAATGCACAGAAACCCAATGACATTCAGGGTTATTATTCACACTTTGCCAATGAGGAAACTGAAGGTCAAGTAACTTGCCTAATTGCAAGTTTGGAATTTTTAAGAGTGATGCAAACCCAGGCAGCTGGTTCCAAATTCTGTGCCTTGAACTATCTTGACTCCTGTAATACTCATCATGGCCCTTAAATATCCATCGACTGCCAATGGCTCTCTTTCTCTCTCTCCTCCACCTTTCTTCCCTTCCTCCCTCTCTTTAGCCATCCCAATTAATAATAAGGAGAGTAGAAATTACTTTCTTTTAGAATCTGTCTCAGCCAGGCTTTCCCAGAAAGCCGAGGCTAACACAAACCTGACATGCTGCTACTTTACCAGACATAATGATTCCAGAGAAGCTGGGTAGAGAGAGAGAAGGAGGCAGGCAGGGAAGGAGGGGGACAAATAAGAGGTGGCGTTACCAAGCTGGCCACATTTGGTGCCAAGTGTACTGACTGTTCTATCTCCTGGACTGTCTTCCAGGATGCGGGGACTACCACACCTCAGAACAGACTGCGAGGGTGGGAGGAGGGAGGGAGAAGAATGTCTCCACTCGTTCCTGCTTCCCATCAGCCCAAGGTCCTCCCATGGACATGACCTTTCCTGCCCTGTCCAGGCTACCGATGCACGATCATAGCTGGCGGACGAGTGTTTCTCACCTCAGCAACCACAGAGAGATGGACCCCTTGAGAAGACTGTCACGGTGTGTCTGTGTTGGGGGGGTGCTGAGCCCATGAAGAGTTGGGGTGGAACAGCAACAGCTGGGGCAGCCAGGGTGACGAGACAGAAGAAGCTGTGAGGAGCTGAGTGGACTCCTAGGAAAAAGGGGGTTTGTTCCACCTGCCCTGAAGAGTGCAGAATCTTCTCGACACCCAGATCTGGCCAGGAGTTTCCAGTCCAGCATATTTTTCTCATTCCAACCGTATCCTTACGCTAATTGTCTATAATTTGGGATGGGTCTCTTAAAGTCTATTACTTGTCTATTTATTACATGAAATATTATAAAGATCCAAAAAGATTGTGAATTTTAAAGGGACATGCCCTACATTACACAATGAGTTGGTGGTAGGGTCAAAAGAGAAATCTAGCTGTTCCAGAGACCTGAGATACTTTTCAAGCAGCATTTCAGAGTAAGAAACTGCTGGCTATTTCCAAGCCCACCGTCAGAGGAGCCCACATGACAAACTGTATAAGCCACTTGCAAATAGCCATTCACTCCCTCACATCCCCCGATAGACGTCTGCAAGTGTAAGCTCACAGTGAGTCAGGAAAAAGTTTTCTTTGTTCTCTAACATCTGAGCTGTTAAAAAAGGCTTTATACATTTATTTATTTATTGGGAGAGGGTCTCACTCAGTTGCCCAGGCTGGAGTGCAGTGACGCAATCACAGCTCACTGCAGCCTCAACCTCCCAGGCTGAAACAATCCTCACACTTTCGCCTCATCAACAACTGGGACCACAGGTGTGGGCCACCACACTGCTATTTTATTTTTTTATGGAGATGAGGTCTCCCTATGTTGTCCAGGCTGATCTTAAACTCCTGGTCTCAAGCTATCCTCTTGCCTGGGTCTCAAGCTGGGATTACAAGCTGGTCTAAATGCTGGGATTACAAGCATAAGCCACCTCACCCAGCCATGTACTCAGTTTATAACCTGATGTCCCTGCTTGAAGATGGCATCCGTAGACAACAAATACAACCCTTCTTTGCCTTATTGTGAAAGAGGTTAACTCATTATTTAAGATATTTGATAATTTTTGATAAAATGTGTTCTAAGAATAATAGTCATTTATTAAGCACTTCTTAGTTCCCAGAGACCGTGCTAGGTTCTGTAAGTCTATCAGAATGGTTAGCATTTTTACGCACTTCTTATATTCCAGGCATTTCTCAATGTGTGGTGACATGTATGACCCATGCAACCCTCAAGACAGTCCTGGGAGACAGGTTTGGTCATGAATATTTCTATTTTACAGAGGAGATAAATGAGGACCAGAGAAGTTCAGTAACTTGCCCCACATCACACAGGTGGTGGGAGGTGGAACTACGACCACAGAGCAGGCATTTGTTCTCAAATTCACCTTCTATGCTTCTCATTGCTTTGTAAGTCTCATGAAGACCCAATGTGGCTGCTGTGCTGCCAAGTTGAAATCTTGCCTGAAGGACAAAGTGCAAACTCTTTGTACAATGTACTACCCAGTCAGCCTCCCCAACTGTGCCCCCTCTGCCTGTGTCAGGAAAATTACAATCCAACTCCTGAATCTGCTACATTCTAATTCTATGACCTTGAACAGCTATCTTCACCTCTCTGAGCCTCCCTATCCTTATCTGCAGAAGGAGGAATACTTCTTCCTTTTTATTTTCCTTTTTGAGACAGAGTCTCACTCTGTTGCCCAGGCTGGAGCGCACTGGCACGATCTTGGCTCACTGCAACCTCCACCTCCCAGGTTCAAGCAGTTCTTTGCCTCAGCCTCCCGAGTAGCTGGGATTACAGTTGACCGCCACCTTGCCTGGATATTTTTTTGTGTGTTTTTAGTAGAGACGGGGTTTCACCATGTTGGCCAGGATGGTCTTGAACTCCTGACCTCATGATCCACCCACCTCAGCCTCCCAAAGTGTTGGGATTACAGGCATGAGCCACTGTGCCCAGCTGGAAAACCCCTTTCTTTACAAAGGTTTTTCGAAGAGTGCCTAGGCATTGTGTGGATAACCCCTAACTCAGTTCCAGGAACACAGAGGAGTTTAGCCAGTGCCCATTTTCTTCCCCTTCCTCTTCTGAACTTCTGAACTTGCAGTGAGATTACTTTGTTGTAACCTATCTGTCTGCCTTCCAAATGCCCCCAGCCAAGATGCTTCTCTGCACTCTGCACATGCCTGGGGAGTGAGCACACTCTTACATTTATCAGGTTGTGTGTCTGTCCGTCCTCTTCTAGGGTTATTTGAGGTGAGGCTTCTGGTTTTACCCCTTAGTGACTGACTGCCCCATAGCCGAGTTTCCAACATATACAGGAACTTAATAGCTAATGCCTGTTGAACAAAGTAGGAAATAGCTGAAGACAATACGTTCTGGTCCATAATAGCAACTCAGTAATTACTTGGTGGCTGGGATTTGACTCAATTAGATGTGTGCATGTCTGGATTGATCTCTAGGAGAACACAGCTGAGACGGATTGTTTTTTAGCTTTTCCTTGCTCAGTTCAACACACACTGTATTACCAACCACAATGAGGCTGAAATGGGCACAGGCAGGGTTTATGAATGGCACGCAGCCCTGCCCTAATTTCTGGGCTTCTCATCCCAGTTCTTCCAAACCCCTGCGCAAATTAGCCTCTTCAGGAGCATTTTAAATGAATACACATTTGTCCATGTCCTTTGACCAGACGAACAGCTCAGTAGAATAAACAATCAGGCAATCTCTAAGGCGGGGATTTGGGGATGGGCGCAGTGGCTCACGCCTGTAATCACAGCACTTTGGGAGGCTGAGGTGGGCAGATCACCTGAGGTCAGGAGTTCGAGACCAGTCTGACCAACATGGAGAAACCTCATGTCTACTAAAAATACAGAATTAGCTGGGCGTGGTGGTGCATGCCTGTAATCCCAGCTACACGGGAGGCTGAGGCAGGAGAATCACTTGAACCCAGGAGGCAGAGGTTGTGGTGAGCCAAGATCGCACCATTGCACTCCAGCCTAGGCAACAAGAGCAAAACTCTGTCTCAGAAAAAGGGGGGGATTTGGGGTGTTTTCCTTCTGCATTCATCTCTCTTCTCTATTTCTCTGTCTCTCTCTCACACACACACTCACACGACACACACACATACACACACACACACACACACACACACAACACACACAGTGGCTTTCCAGGTTTAAGCATCTCATTTTAAGTAGCATGGAAATAGTAGGCTTGCCTTGGCCTTCCAGCCAGGGTTTTTAAACAGTTTTAGGACAGCTTAACAAAGGTGTGCAATGGAGTATTTTACACTAACTGGGAAGCAGGAGCCCTGCCCGTCCTTCCCTGATGTGTTTAAGGAGCTGGCACAGGGAGAAGTGGGGCGTGAAGCCTCTGTGGATGGAGTGCACCCTTCTGTTCCAACAGCCAGCCTGTCATCCCATTCATGAGCAGACAATGGCATGCACATCAATTAGTATGATGAGCAGGCATGGCAGAGACAGGGAGGAAGGTGACAGAGGCTGGTGTGCTCCCACCTCCACCCTGATTGACGGTGGACAGATGATTCCATGGTATCAAATTTAACTCAAACTGCTTTCAGGTAAAGAAGTAGACTTTCCAGCAGACTGTCTGGGCTTGTGTGCTCCAGTGGCAGAACTGAGTCCCCTCCTCTGCAAACCTACCAGTCATTCCACACAGGAGCACACTGACAATGGGATGAGACAATGCATGAAATGGCCTATGGTAGAAAGGCACATGGCAGGGACCTTTCTCCTTTGTATGACTGATACAGCATGCGCAAATCTTCAGCATAGAGCTAAATGCATTTTGATTTTTTTTTTTTTGAGTTGGAGTTTTGCTCCTTTTGCCCAATCTGGCATGTAATGGCGCAATCTTGGCTCACTGCAACCTCTGTCTCCTGGGTTCAAGCGATTCTCCTGCCTCAGCCTCCCAAGTAATTGGAATTACAGGCATGCACCATCATGCCTGGCTAATTTTGTATTTTTAGTAGAGACAGTGTTTCTTCATGTTGGTCAGGCTGGTCTTGAACTCCCAACCTCAGGTGATCCACCCACCTCGACCTTTTAAAGTGTTGGGATTACAGGTGTGAGCCATCGCACTCGTTGCTCAATGCATTTTTACATGTGTCTGTATCTACATTAAAGAAATGTCACCTCAATCACATTATGCGACATTCCCAGCGCCCTACAATGCTCCACTCTGGAAATTCTGACCTCAAGTTATCCATCCTGGCCTCCCAAAGTGCTGGATTACAGGCATGAGCCACCATGCCTAGACATTCTAGAATTCTTAATGTACATGTCCCTCTCTTTTTCTCTCCCCCCCCCCCCGCTATAAACATTACCCCCTTCCCTTATGCTCTTTTTCTAACTCCTCACTTACAGAGATACAAAAGTCCTTAACATGTAGCACTATGTTAGAAAATAGAAGTTGACTAGAAAATTACCACAAAATATTGCTGCTCTTGCTGCTATTGTTATTTTCAGCAGGCCTGTGTTGAATATAGTCATAAATATGATTGTTGTTTATAAAGAACTTGAAAGTCTTCCAACCCCAGGGAATTTGAGTTTCCAAGAAGTCATAAAGACATGACACCATCTTGTGGCCCAGTCATTGTTTGAGAGGCTGAGGACAGAGCCCTGGAGTCAGCTCTCCCTGTCCCAGTTTCTGCATTTCTTGGAACCCCCTTGGAGGCTGCAGGGCTGGGAGGGAGGACTGCCATGAGGAAGGATTGGGTGATTCTTCTCCGAGCGGTGCCACTAACAAGCCGTGGGGCCTTGAACAGATTGGTTTGCCTCCTGGAGCCTCAGTCTTCTCATCTGTAAAACAGAGCGAGTGATGTTTGCTCTCTCCTTTTGGTGCTTTAAAGGCAAGAAGAGTTAATTCTCCAGATCCTTTAGGCTTGACTCCCTCTAAATCCTCAGGCAGACAGCCTGAGCATTGCTGGCTTACATAAATTCTTCAGGCATTTAGGAAAAGGTGCCTCTGCTGGCAATACATAGCTTGGGATGCGGTGGCTGCTTTTGGAGAAGAAAAGTCCCACTTGCTTTGGGCAGGGTAGCACTGTACCAGGACACCCAATTTGGTAGCAAGAGGGTGGGCTGGGTTTCGCCCTTACTCACTGTCCCCTTGGTGTGGTGCATGCCCTGCAGAACTGCTTGCAGTGGCCCCAAACAGAGCTGGCTGTTGCCTCCATGCATTGCATTTTTTGAGCTCTTGCTCTGACTGTGCAGCTTTAAGATCAAGATCAGATGGGACCTTGTTGGTAAAGTCCTCCTGACGGTGCCTGACAAGCTCTGTTGGAGCGTCTCCCATCTGCCGGCCCCCTCCAGCTTCCCCGATGCCTGCACACACCTCTGCCATGCTGTTGTGGACTTCTGCTCCATGCTTCCCCTTAGCATCTCACAAGCTTGTGAGGATGAAGAATGTGCCTGCTGCTTCTTTATGTTTCTTTTTATACCAAGCACAGCAGAAGGGAGGGAGGCAGACCGGGAGAAAGGAGGAAGGAAGGAAAGAAGGGATAGAGGGAGAGAGAAAGAGAAAACGGAAACCCCAGTGAACTCGCCTATGCTTCCTCTATCATATTTGAGCTGTAGCATGTGGTGCAAGGGCCTGATCTCTGCAGCCTGTTCTCCAGCCACTAGCTTGACCTTGCACAGCGCAGGAAGTAGATCTTGCTCATCTTTGCATTATCTTAGCACTTGTGGCCACACCTAGCATGTGGCCGGGGCCCCACCAGTGATAACTGACTTAACTCATCACAAGCCCCGGCCCAGCATGGGGGCAGCCCGCAGTGGCAGCAGCTCCCGCTCTTAACTCCTGCATTGACCCAGACAGACCATTTTCACTCTGGACCTGTCTGACCTCAGCCTCCCTGACGAGACCACAGGCTTGGATCTCCCTCCATGTGTAGAGGGGACCCTTGGCATTTGTGGAGATTCCTTTCTAGGTTTTGACTCTTTGTGGAGTCAATTCAGAGGACCTACAACAAGGTAATTTGCTTAGAGCACTAGTACTCAATCCAGGCTCAGCCGGTCCTTAGTTTTGTGACCCTGGTCAAGTTTTTTATACTTCCTAAGGCCCAGTTTTTCTCATCTGCTGTAAAATGGGACAATAGTGGGTATCTTCCTGGGTTAGTGTGGAGACTAAACACATTTATCCATGAAGGCTCCCAGTATGTGTGCCTGTGATATGGGCGGCTCTTCTTACGTTTATTCTCTAATCTGGGGTTAGCAAAAATTTTCTGCAAAGGAAAGAAAGTAATTTAGGCTTCATTGCCCACATATGGTGGCTGCTGCATATATATATATTCATACATAAACAATTCTTTAACAATGTAAAATTCATTCTTAGTTTAGGGATGATTAAAATATACATCTATGCCACGGTGACTTTGGTTACTGCACTGCTATTTGCCAATACTGCATATGTTGTGTGTTAGAAGTTGCATTAAGTGTCTAAAGGAGTCATTGAGCTTTTTTATTTTCAGTCATCATTTGTTAAATTTTATGCAGGAAGCACACTAACTTTTTTTATTGTTCTGTTTTTAAAAGTTGAGAGACTCATGGTATTTGTAGACACGACTCCCCAATGATTTCCTCTCTAATGACAGCACAAGCTCCTCTTATTTAACATCTGTGTGTGACAGACATTGGCTTAGGTTGGGTGCTGTAACAGACACATCATAGATGGGGTGGCTTAAACAACAAACATTTTATTTCTCACAGTTCTGGAGACTGTGAAGTCCAAGATGAAGACACTGACAGATTTGGTATCTGATGAGTGACTACTTCCTGGTTCATACGACTTCTTTGCCCCTATGTCCGTAGAAGATGGAAGGCACAGGAGAGCTCTATGGACTCTCTTCCTATAAATGCACTAATGTCATTCATAAGGGCTCCACCCTCATGACCTAATCACCTCCCAAAGGCCCCACCATTTAGTACGATCACTTTGGAGGTTAGGATTTCAACACAAGGATTTGGGGGTGGGGCATGAACATTCAGTCCATAACAGGCATAGTGTCCAGTATTTTGCTTGCATTATCTAATTTAATCCCCAGAGGTTGGCATCATGATCTCATTTTATAGATGAGGCCAGAAAGGCTGAGAGAGAATGAGTAATTTACCCAATGTCACCTAATAAGAGGCAGAGCTGATCCCATGCTTGGTCCTGATCTACCAGCTGGCCCACCCTATTGCCCATCTAGATATGGGAGGAAGATGCTGTTCAGTATCTCCTACTTAGATCCTGAGCCATGCGCCTTTTCTCTCTCTGAGTTTCCAAGCCAGACAAAGTTGAAAATGAGGGTCTGGAAAGGACCTTCACCAAGTTCAGAAAATCCTCAAAGACTAGAAGACATCAAGGACTAAGCCAGTTCTGGGTCTCAAAGTTGCCCAGAGAATCAGAGGCTGCACACAGCTGTCACG
Organism: Ateles fusciceps; assembly: GCA_036589455.1. Taxonomy (NCBI): domain Eukaryota; kingdom Metazoa; phylum Chordata; class Mammalia; order Primates; family Atelidae; genus Ateles; species Ateles fusciceps. The sequence continues at coordinate 1,635,425 of JAZHEH010000113.1, read as the reverse complement.
CCTGTGGGACGAGGGCACAGAGTCAAGGCCACTGCAGGGAGCAGAGAGGACTTTGGAGGAGATGCCATTTGGGTTGTTGCATAAGCTTCCGTGTGGTTTAGGGTCAATGTAAGAGAAATTCAAATAAACCCGTGACAGCAGAAAGAAGAGGGTGTTTTATATAATATATGTCAGAAATGATAACTAAATAAATATACTTGCAGAAGTGTAATATCGATCTCGTTGGGAGAGCAGAACATTTTGTCTTGCCAAAGGTACTGAGATCAGCCATTGGCTGATAAGCAAAGCAGTTTATAAGCTTTTCCCTTCAGATGATATTTTTGAAAGTCTGGAGTAGTCTGTGGTTGGATCCGGATGCCAAGCCCAATTACGATGATTACTGTTATTATTATCTTTATTTCTAACAACAAAAGTTCTTAAAAGTCTAAAATGACACCCCCATAGACTCATGCTTCCTAAAATGTGTGTGCACACAGATCACCCAGGGGTCTTGTCAAACGCAGTTGCACATTCAGTTGGCCTAGCATGGACCTGATTATGCATTTCTAACCAGCTCCCAAGGACCACAATGCAGCTGGTCTACAGATTATACTTTGAGTAATGAGGCTTTTTTTTTTTTTTCTTGAGATAGAGTTATGCTCTGTCGCCTGGGTTGGAGTGCAGGGGCGCAAACTTGGCTCACTGCAACCTCTGCCTCCCAGCTCCAAGCAGTTCTCCTGCCTCAGCCTCCCGAGTAGCTGGGATACCAGGTGTGCACCACCACACCCGGTTAATTTTTTGTGTTTTTAGTAGAGATGGGGTTTTGGCATGTTGGCCAGGCTGGTCTTGAACGCCTGACCTCAAGCGATCTGCCCTCCTTGGCCTCCAAAAGTGCTGGGATTATAGGCATGAGCCACCATACCTGGCCTGAGTAATGAGGCTTTCTAAGCCAATTGTACGTGGAGGTTGCCCTGCTTTTAAATGACCTCTAGGATTCACTGAGGGTCACTGTCGATTTGTCTGTGGCTCTCTTGTAGCAGAAAGAGTCCAAGGCTATGGGTCAGAGGAGTCCAAATCTTGGTCTGAATCTGTCCCTTATCTATAATAGGGACTTTGGCAAGTTATTTCAGCTCTCAGAATCTCAGTTTCCTCACTTGTAAAGTACAAGACAAAAATACTTATTCCACAGGGAGAAAACTGGGAGAGTTAAATGAGATGATGTGTGTGGAGACACCTGGCACCAGCTAGGTGGTCCAGACATGCTCTGTCTCCCTGTGTCTGAGCCTGTAGCTGCTCAAGGCAAGTCTTCACTCCACATGTCCCCTAGATGCTCTGGGGGCCGCAGGCTGGAGCCCTAAGCATCTTGTGCTCTATTATTTCTCCCAATAGGCCTTTGTGTCTGTGCCTGAGAGCTGGGAAAAGCAGTTATTTTCCCGACATCTATTCTGATCCCTTCCTCAGCCCAAGACATTCCTCTTTCTTCTCCACATTGTCCTGTCCTTCCTCTACCTTGATGTCACCTGCATCCCATATGGTTGCCCCTAGTTCCCCTGCCTCTAAGGTTCTGTTTTGAGATTTGCCCTCTTCTAAGAGGAGTGTCTTTCTAAGCCCCTCCTGTGCAGCCCATAGAAGCATCTAGAATGGGGACCACCCCACATCCCGTCCTCCAGCTGAGAGGCAAGAAACAGCTGTGGGAGCCCCTACCCCTCACCTGGGACTGTCTGTTCACCCAGGTTCTGGCCCCGGATCTCTCAGACCTCATGACCCACCACTCAATGTTATCAGGCACTAGCTCCCCTGTGGCCCTGTCAGTGGCTGCTGGGTTATACCAGGAGTGACTTCGATCTGCTGCCAGAGGGCCAGGGTTTAAATATCAGTGCCGAGGACACCAGAGGCACATAAGCAACTAAGGAGACACAGACAGAGTGGACTTCAAGAGGAAAAACTTTGAAGCATCAAAAAACCCAATTGAGAAAGTAAGAAGACAATCCCCAGAAGGAGAGGTAGTATTTGCAAATTATTTTTCTGGCAAGTGTCTAATATCCCAAATATATAAAGAACCCTTACAATTCAACAACAAAAAGACAAACAATCATTTTAAAAAATGGGCAAACGTCTTGAACTGACATTTCTCCAAAGAGGGTGTGCAAATGGCCAATAGGCACATGAAAAGATGCTCAACATTATGAGGATTAGGGAAATGCAAGTTCAAACCACCATGCCATCCCACTTTACTTCCCATAGGATGAAGACATGCACACTCACACACACTCACACACAATAGCGAGTGTTGGTGTGAATGTGGAAAAATTGGAACCCTGATATGTGGCTGGTAGAAATGTAAACAGGTGCAGCCAGAGTGGAAAACTGTCTGGCAGTTCCTCAGAAAATTAAACAAAGGATTATCATATGACCCAGCAATTCCACTCCAGATATACACTCAAAGGAATAAAAAACAGGTACTCAAACAGACCCATGCACACCAATGCTCGTGACAGCATAATTCACAATCCACAGAGGCGGAACACAGATTGCTGGTTATCAGGGACCACAGGAGGAGGGAAGAGGGAGTCGCTGCTTAGTGAGTATGAGGTTTTATTTCGGGAGTAATGAAGGTGCTTAGAACTACATAGAGGTCGTGGTTGTACCACATTGTGAATGTACTAAATACCACTTTCAAATGGCTAATTTTATACTAATCAATTGTACACTTTCAAATGTTTAATTTTATATTAATCCATTATACTACACTTTTAAGTGGTTAATTTTTTCTTTTTCTTTTTCTTTTTTTTTTTTTTGAGACACAGTCTCATTCTGTTGCCCAGGCTGGAGTACAGTGGCACGATCTTGGCTCACTACAACCTCCACCTCCTAGGTTCAAGCCATTCTCCTGCCTCAGTCTTCCCGGTGGCCGGGACTACAGGCATGTGGCACCACGCTCAGCTAATTTTTTTGTATTTTTAGTAGAGATGGGGTTTCATCATGTTGGCCAAGCTAGTCTCAAAGTCCCGACCTCAAGTGATCCACCCGCCTTAGCCTCCCAAAGTGCCGGGATCACAGGTGTGAGCCACCGTGCCCGGCCAGTTAATTTTACCTTATGAGTTTCACCTTAACGGAAAAAATGTATCACAAGAAAAAGACACCCGTGCTATTTTGTCATTAAAAAAAAAAAAACCTGAAAGTGTCTGACTGTGTGGTTTGGGCAAGTCCCTTGGTTCCTCTGAGCCATGTGCCTTGTTCTGTAAGATGGAAATGCTCTTCCCCTGCCTAGCTGAACTGCTTTGACAATTAGATAAAGGAGCATCTGATATCAGACCCTAAAGTGAAATTTGTAATAAGAAAGTAAAAGATGTCAAATGCCCACTATATCAGTTGGAAGTCAGCCCCATACATGTTCCCCTTCTCCTTTCTTTTACAATACATTTTACTCACTCTCATATGTATCATCACTTAATTATATCTTCCCTGACACTGTCCTTTAAGCATTCATCCCTAACTATAAATCTCAGCTATTTATCATAAATCCCACAAAGAGAGAGATAATTTCCATATCCTCCCTGTAAGCCTCTTGGTGACTAACCCAGCGCCAACTGCAAAATCATAATGCTACCGCCTTTTCTGTGTGCTTTTAGTGTGCCGAGTTGCATGCTAAGCACTTTATCCACACTGTATTTTATTAAATTCTCACAATCATCTATCGGGTAGGCGTGACCATGCCCCATTTTACTGATAGGAAAACAGGGTCAGAAGGTGAGAGGCTCCCCCCAGAGTCCTGCAGCTGGTGGATGACAGAGCCAGGATGCACATTAACATCTGCCTGATTCCAAAGTCAGAGAGCTTAATCCCTAGACCACATCATAAGGACTTTAAAAAAACAGGATTAAGAAGTTTGTTTCCACAATTGGATATGAGGTTTGAGAGAAACTTGGTGGAAAGAAAAGTCAGCAGGATGACACAGAAAAACACTTTCTATTAGAAAATGTAGATTTTTTTTTTTAAGACAGTGTGTCTCACTGTGTTACTCAAGCTGAGTGCTATGGCCAACCACAGCTCATTGCAGCCTCAACTTCCTAGGCTCAGGCAATTGTGTAGTCTTAGCCTCCTGGGGTAGCTGGGACTAAGGTGCCCATCACCACATCTGGCTAATTTTCGTTATTTGTAGAGACCCTGTCTCACTGTGTTGCCCAGACTGGTCTCAAATTTCCAGACTCAAGCAATCCTCCCGCCTCAGCCTCCCAAAGTGCTGGGATTACAGGCATGAGCAACAGCTCCCAGCCCCAGAAAATGTAGAATTCTGTTTCCACAGTTGCCATTTTCCTTTTTGGGCTTCAGTTTTCCCATGTGTTCAATCAGGAGGCTGGATTGGCCCTTTGCTTGGTGTGATGGTATGAGGATCTGAAGAAGATATATTACCTAAGAGTGAGAATTTCAATTTTCCCTGTCAATTTTTTTTTTCTTTTGCAGGGGTGGGGAGAAGGATCCTCAATTTTTTTTTCAAGAGAAAACTACAGAAAGTCATTTCAGTACCCTTTTCTGAGCTTAGCATGGACACCATTACTGAACTGGAAACCATAAGTTCAAAGGCCAGTGCAGACCAGAAACCAGACATGGGAGGCAGGAAACAGAGGCAGGAGGAGGGCACCTGGCAGGTATAGACCCAGAGGCCAGATAAAGCATTATGATTTCCACTTTACAGATGAAGAAGGAGAGGCCTAGAGAGCTGGAGTGACATGGCTAAGGCCACAGAGCTGTAAAGAGACAGCATCTAGATTAGGCTACATTTTTGCCAGCGGCGCGCCCCAGTCCTGCCTCAGTGGACACCCCGACTGCTCTCTGACTTCTGGTGCACTCTGCTGCTTGCTCCTTCTGAACTCCTCTGCCTGTTTTAAAGATCTAGGCTCCTGTTCTCTTTGCAACAAAGAATCAGTGATGGCAAGTAGGTAAAATGTGATTTTTAAATTTTACTCCTACACTGATTTGCATGTGAGAAGACTGAGGCTCAAAGAGGCGAAGTAATTTGCCCAGGTTGATGTAGCCAGTGGGTGGCCAAGCAGACTCCAGGCCTATTTGCTCCCCGCCCCTGCCTGGTTACCTCAGTGGCTTCCGGGCAGTTCTGAGAAAAGCACAAGGCAGATTTCTGTTTTGTTTTCATGAATTTATGTTTGTCTTGAGCCATAATGTGAGGACTGTTTCCAAATGAGGTATACATGCATACAGACATGTGTTTGTGTACGTGTGTGTGTGTGTGCGTGCGTGTGTAAAGACAGCATCGTTGAAGTGGTCCCAGCATGTCAGACACAACTACTAATCCTTATTTTGATTTCTGAATCTTCACTAAAGTAGGTTTTGACTACAGGACCCTGTTCCATGTTTTGCAAATGAACTGGTGATGGGTATAAATAAATGTGTGTGTGTGTGTGTGTGTGTGTGTGTGTGTGTGTGTGTGTGTGTCAGGTGGGGGCACACACAAACACTCATGCAGGCTTTACCAGTAGCCCCGTCTTGAGCATGAATAGCTTAAGAATAAAAGCATTCATTGCTCAGGGTGCTGCCTGAGATTCTGGAATGTTAGGAGATATGTTTACAGTTCACTCCTGGGTCCTGGATAGAACCCAGAAATAGGGGCAGGCAAAGGAACCTGGCTTGTGGTGAATGTCTTTCCACTCACCCACCCATTCATCCCCTAAACATTCACTGAGTACTCATGTCCACCATACACTGAGCTGGGTGCTGGGGTATGAAGATGAGTCATACATAGTTCTGGTCTTTGCAGGGATTTGGAGCGACAAACATCAAACCATCTGTGTGAGAAGTGCCCTGACTGTGTACATGCACAATAGAAACTCCATGAGGACAGGCAGGGGCCTTACTTTCCAGTTCACCTCCGTGTCCCTCATACCTGGCATAGTCCTGGGGACACAGGAGGCCCTCAGAAATATGCTATATGGTGAGCGTGAGGGTGGCACTGAGTTGACTTATGGAGTCAGGAGTGCAGGGAAGTTAACTGATACAGAAGCCTATGGACTAATAAGCTTAGCTAATGAGAAGCTGGGTACCCATCCATCCATGCATCCATCCATCCACTCATTCACTCATACCCTCAGGTGTTAACTGAGCCATTTGATCTTGTGGTGCTCCTACTCCAGCAGGGAGAATGAGTGATGATTAAATTGCAACACAACTTGGAAAATGCTGCACCAAGGTCAGTGTGAGCTGTGGAACTCCAGAGGAAACAGGGCCAGACAGTCCAAGGGAGGGTGTGAGGCTCCCCCAGAGCAGGTGGCATTTGAACTGGCCCTTGAGGGTAATGGCAATTTGCAGGTTTTCAAAGGGAGTGGTATGAAGATGACAGTGAGACCATGGGGCCATCGAAGGGGGAGCTTCCTGAACCCTGAAGACGCCAAGTTTGGTGAAACTGACAACACATCCTAACACTGCCGTATGTGTGAACAAGCTTTACAACCTGTGATGCACCTTGTGAATAATCTGTGCAGGCTAAGCAGAGTCATAGTAATTTGAGTGCCTATAAATTTTGGCTCCACAAGGTCACTAAGTTTTGGTCACTAAGGCCCACTGACACCATTTCACAGTGAGGAAGCAGAGGTACACAGCTGAGCAAACCAGGTGGCACAGCCAGAGTGGGAAGCCAGGTCCTCCAACCCTGGGTCTCGCACCCTTTCCCCTACAGTAAACTCCCTTGTCACGACAGAACCAGCCAGTTCTTCAGGCTGTATTGACTGAATCCCAGCTCAGCAGTCTCTTCTATCGGTACAGGTCCTCTGCAGTCATTTCCTGATTAACACTGGATCCATTTAGTTGAATAGTGGTCAGACTGGTTGTACCTGTGGACATGGAAACACCGATGACCTGATTTCCCCCAGGAGTCTTTCAGCTTTGGGACAGGACATGACAGAAGTTGAGGGTGACAATGAGAGTCCTCCTCCCATCTGAGCCTTCAGGGACATGCTGAGTGGGCTTCTCTTAGAGAGAAGAGAAGAAAATGAAGACAAGATGAGCCTTTAACAGATGCAAAGTCCTACATAAAGGTTCAGTGAGCTGAATGGGGCTGAGCCGGATCAGGATCCCTCTTCTAGCATCTTCTAAATGGGTAAACTCTGACATTAGTGATGGTTTAGTATCTCCAAGGCTTTATTTCCAGGTCTGAGAGTGAGGCTACTAAAAGCGAGCTTTTAGGGATTGTAGTGAGCATTAAAAAGAACACCTCAGGCTGGGCACAGTGGCTCATGCCTATAATTCCTGCACTTTGGGAGGCTGAGGCAGATGGATCACTTGCAGTTAGGAGTTCGAGACCAGCCTGGCCAACATGGTGAGATCCCTGTCTCTACTAAAAAATACAAAAAAAAAAAAAAAAAAAAAAAAAAATTAGCCGGGCGTGGTGGTACACACCTGTAGTCCCAGCTACTCAGGAGGCTGAGGGCGGGAGACGGGAGAATCACTTGAACCCAGGAGGTGGAGGTTGCAGTGAGCCAAGATTGTGCCACTGCACTCCAGCCTGGACAAAGAGTGAGACTCTGTCTCAAAAAAAAAAAAAAAAAAAAAAAGCACCTCTATTGAAAATTACATTCACATCCAAGCCTTGACCCTCAGACAACAGGCACAGGGCTGGGTACACCCACATTTGTGGTATAGGGAAGTAGTAAAGAACACAGCTTCCTGAGCCAGACAGATAGCCTAGGGTCAAGTCTAGACAGGGACCTTGAAGCAGTTGACTTAATCTAAGTCTCTGTCCTAACCCGAAGATAGAGACTTCATGGGTTATTCTGAGAATTAAATCAATGAAAATCACAGCTCTTAGCCTGATGGTAGAAGCCAAGAAGCAAGTAGAAGGAGGTGCTGGATTAGGTTGCCCAGAATTTTGAGACAAAGACCAAGCCCTATTCACCAGAACACCAAAGTGATACACATCTGGCTCAATTCCTGCTGCACAGGGTTGCTGCGAGGGCAAGAAGTTAGTGCACGAGGATGCACTTTGCTAACTGTAAAATTCTCTGCAAATACCGAGATAAGGTCAGAGCTCGTGCTTCTGACCATGTTCATGGAGTTGTTCTTACTATTCTGGAGGGCTGAGTTTCTGATTCATGTTTTCTGGTTTCCAAGATCATCCTGGCATCTAACAGAAACCAGTTTCCCCAGGGATTGGCCCAGCTTGTGGCATATTGATGAAGTTTCCTGAGGATTTGGTGAATTTCATGTGTCTGCTGGGTGGGATTTGATTTTCTAGGACTCTGGACCCTTCGCACTCTATGTGGGGTGGAACTCCACCGTATTGGCTGCTCCTGTTCCTACTAATGATACACATATGTACATGGTGCTTTGCCAACTTCAGTGTTTTGTGAATATTCACTAATATTATTATCTGCCAAGGGGATCCCAAATGTCATCTATCCTTTCTAGGGAAAGAAAATAGATGGTTATCTGCTTGCAATATTCTTCATCTAGCATTTTAAATACACAGCTTGCCATGTTTTTGGGAGGAAATGCAAATTAAACCATCTCCAGGAACAATTTTCTCTCACTAAATTTCCACATTTGCACAATGTCCTTCAATTAAGCCTGAAATCAAATTATGTTCCCCTTGAGTAGTCATTTTAATATTTGCAGGTTTCCTGGGACCGGAGATTAGGAGGCACGACTGATTCTGGGAGCCGTCTTCTGCCTCCAGAGACTCTCTTGAACACCAGCACAGTTCTGTCAGGGGCCTGGAGCAGCGAGTGGCTGCACACCTGCTTTCTCTCCTTCCCGTGCCTCCTCCTAGCAACTCTGACCCAGACGCAATCTCCTTCTTCAAATATTCTGGCCCAAACAGTGGCTGGCTCCTCAACGCACTGTGTCTTTAATCTCTCTGTCCTCGTTCCATGCCATTCCCTCTATCGGGCCCACTCTCTCCTCACCTGTCTGTTCATGGTCTTCCTGCACCCTGAGCAAGGCACCTCTGTTCCATCTCCCCAGGATCCATCCTTGGTGCTCTGATCAGAGGATCTTCATTTTCCACCGGGGTGCCACCTCTCCCTCACTTTCTAAGATATCACATGCTCTGGCCCCGCCTTCCCACCCCTCTCTGACATGCTCTTCTCCCTGTCACTCACTTGGTCAAGCTAGGGGACTCTCTGCTGCTCCTGAAACCTGTCAGGCCCCTGTCCTCTCAGGACCTTAAAAATGGATCTCCCAGTCGGGCATGGTGGCTCACACTGTAATCACACCTGTACTTTGGGAGGCTAAGATGGGCAGATTGCCTGAGGTCAGGAGTTTGAGATCATCCTGGCCAACAGGCTGAAACCCCATCTCTACTAAAAACACAAAATTTAACCACTGCACTCCAGCCTGGGCCACAAGAGCAAAACTCCATCTCAAAAAAAAAAAAAAAAAAAAATCTTTCATCCTCTGTTAAATTCTCTCTTATTCCAGAAAGTCACTTGGCTCAGGCCTCAGCCCCCTCAGCTTCTGTTCGAATGGTATCTCCTTCTCAGTGACACCCTCCTCAACTCCCCTTGTTAATGCAGCAGCCTAGGCCCCTCTCTAGCACTGCACCCCAGTCCCTGTTTATTCCCCCAGTGCTAGTGCTTCCTGCTTCTGCCCTATTATGTCTTTTACTTGTTTGCAAGCTCCCCCAAGGGCAGGGAGTTCTGTTCTTTCTGTCCCAGTGTCCCTTCTTCTCTCACGGCAGTGGTTGGCTCACAAGATTCCTTAATGAAGATTTGGGAATAAATGTCACTAGGAAAGTTTGGCAAAACCTCTTCCCCATTCCTCTGACTGCAAGATGGGCACGTGGCCCAGGCCAGACCTACCCAGGCAATACCTCCTTCCCCCGTGTGAAAGGAAAGTATTTTGGGCCTCCAAAATCACTAAGGAAAACTCAAGCTGCAGACTGCTTAGGGCAAACCTGCCTCCCATTCTATTCAAAGTCACTCCTCTGCTCACTGAGATAGATGCGTATCTGATCTGCCTCCCTTGGAAAGGCTAGAAGCTGAAACTAATGTATTTGTCTATCACATATCTATGACCTGGAAGCTTCTGCCTGCTTGAGTCTTCCTGCTTTCCTTTCAAGTTGTCCCGCCTTTCCAGACTGAACCAATGTATTTCTTACATGTATGGATTGATGTCTCCTGTCTCCCTAAAATGTATAAAACCAAACTGTGCCCCGGCCACCCTGGGCACATATCAGTAGGACTTCCTGAGTCTGTGTCATGGGCGCGTCCTCAACCTTGGCAAAATCAACTTTTAAATTAACTGAGACCCATCTCAGATATTCTGGGTTCACACCTGCCAGTAGCAGGAACTGGCCCAGGGAGACACAAGACCTAAGCCAGGGCCAGGACCATTCCTGGAGCTACTGAGAAATATGCTCTTTTCTTCTCTGGAGTTGCTGGAGGCTCTGGGGGCTGCTCTGACCACTACTTAAAGAAATGTGCTCAAAGCTGAAGCTTGATGAGAGCAAAACTCAAGCCAGGAGGTAGAGAGAGAGCTGCCGCGGGGCCTGCAAACTGGCCTATCCCTTGGCCAGGTTCCCTGGGTCCATCCATGCGTAAATCTCTACCTCTGGACTTGTTTACTTGGCCAATAAATTCCCATTTTTCTTTAAGCCAAGTTGAGTCCGGATAAGCTCCTGGCAACAGAAAGGATCTTGACTAGTTTCCAGTAAATGCTTCCTTCCCAGGGGGAGCTCTTCTCCCCCTCCTGGAAGACGAGGTGCTCATTCTTCCTTCTCTTTGCCTTCCCGCTGTGTCTCCCCCCTTGAGGGCTCTCATCATTGTGTTGTAGTCTATGATTGGCTCATTGTGTTGTAGTTCACGATTGGTCCATCTGATTTCCCCACGAGTTTGGGCGTTCCTTCAGGGCTGGAACTAGATAAGAGTCATTTCTACACAGTCCATGCCTAAGACAGTGGAGTTCATAGATGAAGCTCAACAAATATGTGTTGAATAAACAGTTGAGTGAATGAAATCAACCTGTTCCATTCCTCGGAGTAAGCTTTATTCAGGTGTTCATCCATTTTCAAACATATCTGATCCAAACACCTTCTTGGTGATGAGCCTGAGACTCCATCAGTCTTGCTGTGTTTGTTCCCAAGCGTGTGGCCTCTTGAAGAGCTGACCGGAACCAGCTGAGAGGGCTGCTTAACTCTCTACCTGACACCAGCTCTTGTCCTATAGGAAAAGTGGCATTTCAAACAGATCAAGTTCAGCAAACTGAGCCCTGCAGTAAGTTAGAAATTTCCTTTGATTAAAACATACCTTTTATTACAAACACATAGAGGCCAGGAGTGAGTTTATGTTTTTAATAAGCTGTTCTGTGTTCTGAATCTGATTCTATTTTTCAAAGTGGAATGAAAGGAAAACTGGGGATTGGGAAATAATCTATTAATATTTGTCCATATGGCCAAATGGGCATGGGTGGGAGTGAGAGTGGGTAACATCTGGTGATTTGGCGGGTGAGGCACGCCCCTAAATCATAGATCAGTGAGCCAGCAGGGGGAAGGGTGTTGCTGCCTTATTTTCAGCAATGGAGCCCTGGGCAGCTTCTGGACTGAAGCTGCCTGTGCCTTCTCCATCTTCCCACCATCCATTTTTCTTTAGTCACTAGAGTGCTCTGTGCAAATTCTGAACTTCATCATTCAAGCATTCCCTGGTCCCGCAGGCGATCCAGCCCTATGTGTTAATGTGGCCTCTGGCCCTGACCACGTCTCCAACCTCTCCGGGCGCTCGGCCCTGTGCCTGAGCATTCCCTGCACCCTTCCACCTTAGCGTCTTAGCTCCAGCTGATGATTTTCTCGCTCCATTGACTGACACCTGTTCATCTTGGGATTTCTCTCAAATGTCTGTTTTTCAGAGAACTTTCTGTCCCTCTAGACTCATGAAACTGTTTTCTTTCCATAGCATTTGTAGAGTTACTACAGTTGGTCACATACATTTGTGAGTACAGTTGGTTGATTATTATCAGTCTCCCTCACTGTGGGGTCAGGGGGGAGGGTTTGCTGAATTATTGTCGTTGCTGTTTCTCGGCTGTGTCTGTCCCAGTGTTTATCACAGAACATGACACACAGTAGGTCCTGCCAACTATTTGCTGTATGATGAGTGGATGGGACACGGAGCTCTGGGTCTCGGGCAGGGGTGGCCCACACCTGGATGGATAGTCATCCGTGGGTCCTCCCTGATGGTGCACAGCAGCATGGGGATGGGATGGGATGAGCTGGTGATGGTGAGAAACTCCTTCAATTTTAGACAAATACACAGACAATGAGGGTGAGAGTAGGGATAGGGCTGAGGTGGGGGTATCAAGCAGATTGTTTACCTTTCTTTTTTCTTCTTTCTGTTTTGGGGGCGGGGGGTATATTCTTACTCTGTTGCCCAGGCTGGAGTGCAGTGGCACAATCTCATCTCACTGCAGCCTCAGCCTCCCGGATTCCAGTGATTCTACTGCCTCAGCCACCTGAGTAGCTGGGATTATAGGCACCTGCCACCATGCCTGGCTAATTTTTTTTGAAACGGAGTCTCGCTCTGTCACCCAGGCTGGAGTGCAGTGGCGTGATCTCAGCTCACTGCAGCCTCTGCCTCCCAGGTTCCAGCAATTCTCCTGCCTCCGGCTCCTGGGTAACTGGGATTATAGGCATGTACCACCACGCCTGGATAGTTTTTGTATTTTTAGTAGACACAGGGTTTCACCATGTTGGCCAGGCTGATCTTGAACTCCTGACAGTAGGTGATCCACCTATCTTGGCCTCCCAAAGTGCTGGGATTACAGGTGTGAGCCACCACACCTGGTCAATTTTCACCTTTCTTAAGGACCCACATCCCAGAACCTGCTACATCACTCTGAGGAATCACATATGCACATAACTTAGAGTCAGATCATTTGTTTGTTCGTTTGTTTTTTTGAGACAGAGTTTTGCTCCTGTAGCCCAGGCTAGAGTTCAATGGTGCGATCTTGGCTTACTGCAACCGCCGCCTCCTGGGTTCAAGCAATTCTGTCTCAGCCTCCCGAGTAGCTGGGATTACAGGCACCCACCACCATACCCAGGTAGTTTTTGTATTTTTTAGTAGAGATGGGGTTTCATCATGTTGGCCAGGCTGGTCCTGAACTCCTGACCTCAGGCAATCTACCTGCCTCAGCCTCCCAAAGTGCTGGGATTACAGGCATGAGCCACTGCGGCTGGCTGAGTGAAATCATTTGTATCCACTCACTCTAAATATATAGGCAGAAATAATGCATATATGCATGCTTCTATAATTTATTTCTACTAACTAGACATGGAGAGTATTTGCATCTGTTGAAAATAGATAAATTATTTGTTTTCTTAAATTATAGATGGCATATTTATGACAAGCACATATAAATTGTGAGTGCATATTATAAATATATAATCCTGTTTGCAGACATTTATGGGCTGTCTGCCATGTGCCAAGCTCTGTGCTAAGCCCTTTGCAGTCATTATTTCATTTCATCTTCATTGCTGTCACGTGGAGAAGATAGAATGCACTGGCTTTCAACTTTCTCTGTTTAAAATAGAACATATTTTAGAAATAAAATATAGCACAGAAACTTCAACATATAGAAGAGACAGAAGCTCTGCAGCATCCTGGAGATGCTCTCTGCATCCTGCCTCTGTCTCCACCCTACCCTCCATGACGAAGAGGCAGAGGCGAGAGGACTGGATTCCCAGGCTAAGATGCTCACTCCTCCCCAGCTGTGTGACCTGGGCAAGTTGCTTAAATCTCTGAGACCCAGTTTCTTTACCTCTAAAGATCCCCAAACATTAATTATGAGAATGCAATGAGATAATGTATTAAAAATAAGAAAAACCTACCAACTCCGTGACTGGCATATAGTGTATGGGCACAAAATACTTGTTATCTGAATTTCCTCTGCCTTAGGGTGAGTTCCCCAGAAGCAGATCCTGAAATAATTAATGCGAAAGGGGTGCCTTAGGAAGTGTGCACCTGAAAACACTGGTGTGGTTGTGGGGCAGTGGGCTTGTGTAGGGGAGGAGACCAAGCAAGGCTGTGATGTCAAGGAAAGTCCCGTGGGGGGGTAACTTTGGCTCAATCCCACAGAAGAGCTCAGGAAAAGGTGTAGGTCATACTTCATAGCTGCCCTAAGCAGGGGCCAGGGAGCTGCCACATTGATATCCTGTACATATCAACCAAACCAAGGCTGTTCCCAGGCGCTCTACCCATTGCACTGACCCGCAGTGATTTCCAGCTGCCACAGGGCAGCCTTTTATCAAAGTGGGGGAGCGAAGTGGGTTCTGTTGGGAGTTAATTGCACTGGGAGCCGACATGCCTTGGGATGGTCAAGTTTCCCTGGGTGAGGTGGGCACAGTTCTGACTGTGACTCCCACAGAGTCCTAATATGTGATGCTCTGCAAAACACTCTGGACCGTTTAGAAGAAGGGCTTTCTTCATCATCTCTGCCTTTACTGGACCCAGTCCAAGTGCCAAGTACAATCAGAGCCGTCCTGACTGTGGATTCGCCCCTGGGTGTCTGGCAACTCCTTCTCTTTAGAGGCTCCCCTGGCAGCACAGTGAGAGACCCAGTATCTCTGGGTACCAGGTTGCCTCTGCAGAGAGCACCAGTCCTAAGGCACTGGAGATACACTTGTGCTTTTCACTGTAGATTAGAACCAGGAGGGTACATTTTCCAAAAGTACCTGGAGGACAGTGACCAGACGCACTCCGGGACTGTGCACATGGAGGTAGCTCTTTCCTGACTGTTCATAGGGAGTCAGACCTTTCCTGAGGGCTCACTTCATGCCTTGTCCTTGGAGATCACTCAGTCCTCTCATCCTCACTCTAAATCCAGGAGGCATTTTGCTGTTTTCACTCCCATTTTCCAGATGGAGATACTGAGGCTCTGAGAGGCTCTGCAACTTTAAAGTCTCAGAGTTAGTTACTGCCAGAACAAGAATTTCAGCCCCAGTCTTCAGACGTTCCCTCACCACTCTGCCCTTCAATTAACCTAAGAGATTTGGGAGCCAAGAGGGAGACTCTGACATTGCTAATTAGAGACAGACTACAGGGATTATAGCAAATCTGGAGAATGAACTCTCAGATCACCAGGTGCTGCCCCCTGGAAGTTGTCCAGCTGCCCAAACATGGAAGAGAATGAGACTTCGAAGAGGGATGGTCCCTTTTGTCTACGGAATTAACCTATGTTAATTTATTTCCTACTAAATTCCAAGCTGCTGTATAGAAGCTTTAATTAACACTCGGAACCAAGGATGTGTCCAATGGGACTGTCCTGAGAACGAGTGCACACAAGCTCATCATCTAAACTCACCCCTAATACTTGATTAGCCCCCCACATTCTCCAAGGGCCTTGTCTGCTAATTTGGAACCTGGTGATGAGCTCTATCTGTGCCTAGCCTTGGAGATCAAGGACACAAAGCTCTTCATCTCCATTATCAGTGGCCCAAGGGGACCAAGGAATCATCAATGACTTCCCATTGGCTGGCAGAGCAATCTGAAGCCCTTCACAAAGCGACTCTGCCTGCTTTGCTCCTCCACGACCAGCGGTGACTTAACGGGGTTAGTTCAGTGGAGAAAACTGCCATACCGCCACGGTCTGGGAAGGACGTTGGCCTCACCCCCTTACCATGCTGACCTCAGATGGAAATGTACGTTCTCGAGGCTTTGAACATGAGAACACTTCAGAAGAGTGTGGGGCTGGCAGTTGGGAAGCCCAAGACAACTTCCCAGCAGCACCAGTTTCCTTCCTGTGGAGTTTGTCATTACCACTCTGTATCCCAGTTGCCTTAGCTGTAAAAGGGGACTGTAATTCTTACAAAGCCCTTGTCCAAGGATGGTCATGAGAATTATATGACTGTGTAAAGCATGTAGTTAAAACATCTACAACACTTAGAAAAGTGCCAGACACATAGTAAGCATAAAAAATAAAAACTAAAAATAATAGGGCCAGGCGTGGTGACCCATGCCTGTAATCTCAGCGCTTTTGGAGGCCGAGGTGGGCGGATCACCTGAGGTTAGGAGTTCAAGACCAGCCTGACCAACATGAATAAACCCCGTCTCTATTAAAAATACAAAATTAGCCAGGCATGGTGGCGCATGCCTATAATCCCAGCTACTCTGGAGGTTGAGGCAGGAGAATTGCTTGAACCTGGGAGGTGGAGGTTGTGGTGTACATTCCAGCCTGGGCAACTAGAGTGAAACTCTTATCTCAAAAAATAAATAAATAATAAGAAAGTGAACCCTTGACGTTATGATTCTCCCGTGTCTGCCTCTGAGTTCCCCTCCCACTGGGCTTCCTGCAGGGACCGCGACCCACGTTTATGCACCAGGACATGTTACGTCAAGGCTCCCAGATGACAACTGTCGCACCCTCGGGAGTCTCCTCTGGTCTCTGGCAGCCTGCCTCTCAAAGCCCATTGTGATGTTTTTAAAAAATCAATCTAATAATGCCACTCTCATTACTTGGAAGTTTATCCCAGGTCCCTGCCTACCTGTAAGACCCACCCTAGCCTAACCTTTGACTGCTTCTTACCTCGTTTCTTTTTTTCTTTTCTTTTTTTTTTTTTTTTGAGACAGAGTCTCACTCTGTCATCCACGCTGGAGTGCAATGGTGTAATCTGGGCTCACTGCAACCTCAGCCTCCAGGGTTCAAGGGATTCTCCTGCCTCAGCCTCCTGAGTAGCTGGGATTACAGGCACCTGCCACCACTCCCAGCTAATTTTTTGTATTTTTAGTAGAGATGGGTTTTCCGGTGTTGGCCAAGCTGGTCTTGAACTCCTGACCTCAGGTGATCCGCCTGCCTCTGCCTCCCGAAGTGCTGGGATTACAGGCGTGAGCCCCGCGCCTGACCCTCTCACCATTTCTAACTGCACTCTGCTTGGCTCATGCTTCTGTTGCGGCACTGTGCTCCTTGCTGTTCTAGGAGCTGCGAGCATGCCTCTGCCTCAGGGTCTTGCCTCTGCCTTCCCTTCCTCCTGGAACTTCTCACAGTTATAGTGCTACTCATTCAGTTCTTTCATCTCTCAGTTTAAAGCTGACTTCGTGTCTCAGACCTGTAATCCCAGCACTCTGGGAGGCCGAGGTGGGTGGATCACAAGGTCAAGGTGGGAGACTGAGACCATCCTGGCTAACATGGTGAAACCCCGTCTCTACTAAAAATACAAAAAATTAGCTGGGCGTGGTGGCGCGTGCCTGTAGTTCAACTATTCAGGATGGTGAGGCAGGAGAATTGCTTGAACTTGGGAGGCAGAGGTTGCAGTGAGCTGAGATCGCACCACTGCACTCCAGCCTGGGCAGCAGAGTGAGACTCCGTCAGAAAAAACAAAACAAAACAAAACAAAACTGACTTCATTTGAGAGGCCACCTGAAATATGTTCACAAGACAGGACAGGATGACCAGGAGGTTCAAAATCATGGTTTAAAAACAGCATTTGAAGAACGAGGGCAGTTTAGCCCAGGGGGAGAGGCACCTGGGGACTGAGGGACAGGACTGAGTTGGAATCCTGGCGCTTCTTAGGGGCTATCGTGGAAAAGAGCAGGCTTGCTTTGTGAGGACAGTTGGGGGAGAACCAGGACGAAGAGCTAGATACCACAGGGAGATAGCCACAGCTTTTAAGATAAGACTGAGGGAGAACATTCTCCCCACCAGAACTCTCCAGAGCTGGGTTGAGCAGCCTCACGAGATTAAGTGGAGGCTGAACAACCATCGGGCCGGAGAATCCAGCTATTCCAGTTGGAGGAAGGAGTGTGTGCATGTGGATGTAGGCATTGAATTTGGTAAAATTCCAAATTGGAGTTCTTGGGCTGCTTCACCATCTTCCTAGGAATTTTGTCTCCAGAAGCCCTTGGTGAGACTGTCAGTGACCCTGGGAGGGGGCAAGCTTCTTGGTCTATGATCAGACCTTTGAACTTCACATGCCACTGAGACAGGGAGGTGGGTGCAGCCTCCTTTATTCTCTAAGACAATGGTCCTCCTACACTTATTAAAGGGAAATCAAACTATTTTGTTTCAGGGTTTCTCAAACATTTCAAAGACAGGGTGTTGCATTACCCAGTCTCTCTCCCACGGCCTCCCATGTCATTTTCCTCCGATGTCTATCTCAGTAATTGGTACAAAGTAGAGTAAGGATGTATTTGACCCCTCCAAAAATGAGTTAATCAGTTTTTGTTGTTTTTTTTTTTTTGAGATGGAGTCTCGATCTGTTGCCCAGGTTGGAGTGCAGTGGTATGAACTCGGTTCACTGCAACCTCAGCCTCTCAAGTTCAAGAGATTCTCCTACCTCAGCCTCCCGAGTTGCTGGAATTACAGGCACATGGTACCACGACTTGCTAATTTTTTGTATTTTTAGTAGAGAAGGGGTTTAACCATATTGGCCAGGCTCGTCTTGAACTCCTGATCTCAGGTGATCCGTCCACCTCAGCCTCCCACAGTGCTGGTGTTGGGATTATAGGCGTGAGCCACTGTGCCCAGCCCCTCAAAGGAGTTTCTTATGTGTAGAGTTTATGTCTTATTTATTTCTGTATCCCCAGTTAAGTTCAATGTGTGTGTGGGTGTGTGTGTGTGTGTGTGTGAGAGAGAGAGAGTTGTGAGGGGCTGATGTGTGCAGACTGAATAAGCCAGATGACATTTGAATGATAACCATGATGCAACTTTTCAACTTTAAGCAGTTTTGTTTTCTGCCCTCTGACTGTGGATAAAAACAATAGGCTAATAATTTTTTTTTTTTTTTTTTTGCTCACAGGAAAATAGCAGACATTCCTGCATTGCTTTAAGTCTTCACTTCGAAATTTGAGACTCTGAAATTTGAGAGTTGTGGTAATTCCAATCCTGTGTATTTCCTAGAACTCTCGGCTGCCTTGGTGCTAAATCTTCTCTTTCCTCATAGCTTGGGTTGGCTTTGGGGGTGCTGCCTACAGTGACAAATGGGAGTGTGCTTGGCTTCTGCTTCTGTCCCCTCTCTCTCTGCCTGGTCTGCTCTTTTCTTCTCTAGGGCTAGTTCTGATGTGTCATAGAAAATGCAAACAGACCTACAGAAAAAATCGCCTGACAGCCATCCTGGTCATGAAATGGCTTTGTCCCTTCAGACCTGGCTGTGGCTCCAAAGATAAAGCTCCTTCTCCTCTGGGCTCTGGACGGCCCTCCAGGGCTCCCTGCACCCCACTGACCCAGGGAGGTGGCCTCCTGAATCCCCTTCTTAAGCCACCAGGTGCTCACCTGCAGCTTCTTGTTCCTCCTCTTCCCACCCTCCATCGAGAATGATCTGAGGCTGTTTTAAGACGCTGGCTGTAGCCCACGCTTTGCAGAGTCACTCTCTGACCACAGCGTGCGCTTACTCCCTGCCCGTCCCTGAGCGAACGTATTCCAGTGGAGCGGCCCACTCATGGCCCCCACTGGGGCAGCTGGTCATCTTCTTTAATCACTTAGGCAGAAGTCAGACCTCGTTTATCCTGTTCCACAGGGCAGAATGGAACAGGTCCTCCCAGGCGCCCTTGAAGCCCCTCTTTCTGGAGCTGGGGGTGGAAGGTAGCCTCCAGCCCAGAACAGGGGGATAGGGACTCTCGCATTATGGACTCACATCACTCTCTCCAGAGGTCCCTCCCACCACTCTCTTTTATTTCTTTCTCACCTTGATGTTTCCCACTGAGGGATCCAAAGAGCAGTCGAACAGGCTTTCCTTCATTCTTTTTGTAAATTTTGCAGCTGCATGTGTTGGTGTGGGCTTTTCCTCCCCTCCCTTTGGGATTCTGTTGGTCTAGTCCAGGCACCGTGTTTAAATTGTGGCAGGAAGAGTACCATTGGAACAGCCTGTTACTTGTAGGATCCGCCCTGCGTCAGGCTCTGGGGGAGTGAACAGAGCTGAAAAGGGGAATGAGGCCAGGTTTGTGCTCTGGAGGAGTGCTTAACCTGGTGGGTGGAGGGAGGGAGAGAGACGGAGACAGAGACAGAGTGCTTCCCTCAGCTCGTATTTACTGAGTGCCTGCAGACATGAGGAATGATGCCAGATTCTCAACATGCACAGGTGAAGAAAATGAGCATGGTCCCTGACGTTAAATATCACATTGTAAGGTCCAGAGGGCATGCAAGGGAGAAGAGTAAAGCTGAGGGCAGGGAGATGAGGGGGCTGGGGGAGCACCGCACTTATGTTCTTGTGGGTGATTGTGAAGGACTTTGACTTTAACCTTGATAGGGAGCCATTGGAGGGTTGAAACGTGTAACATGATCTGACCTATGTTTTGGAAGGGTCGTTCATTCTGGACCTTATAGGGGCACAGGGCAGAAGCAGTGAAACCAGTTTGGGGGCAAGTGGAGGAATGCTGTGGAGCAATGTGTAATAGGAGTGATAAGAAGTGGTCACCTTCGGGGTTTGTTTGAAAGTACAACCAAAGTTTGCTGATGGATTCCACGTAACCGGTGACTTCAGGGCTTTTGACCAAGCTTCAAAAGAATGAAATTAGCATTAACTGGGATGAAGACAATTGTGGAGGAGGAATTTGGAAGAGGGGAGGGAAATCAGAAATGTTGGACAAGTAAAGTTTGAGATGCTTTTTATGCAATGCTGTGGAGACATTTGTGTGCAAGAGAGAGATAAGACCTCTCCACGATAAAACTGGGGGAGTCATCAAGGAATAGATGATATTTAAGTCATGATATTCAGGTGCTTACCTCAAAGGTGCGTGTAGAAGAGAGAAGAGGTCTGGGGGAGTAAGGCCTGGGTCATTCCAGTGTTTGTTGGTGGCTGACATAGGAAAGAACTGTCAAGGGAGAAGTCAGTGGAGGAGGAGGACAGTCCAGAGCCATGTCCTAGAAGCCAACTGAAGAAAGGGTTTGCCAGGAAGCAGTGATTAACTTATCAAACACGGCTGGTACAATGAAATATAACAAGACTGAGGCATAACTGTTGGATTAGCAATGTGTAGACTATTGGTGTTCTTGACAATGGTTCTTTTGTTGGATTAGTGGAGATGGAATTAGGGTTGGTTGGAGTCAAATAGAGAATGGAAAAAAGGTGAATATAGACAATAGTTTTGAAGGGGGAGAGGGAGATGCATGGTCAAGAGAGAATATTTGAAAGATAAAATGTAATACAAGCTGACTAAAATAATGCAAAAGAGAAAGATGAGAATGGAGAGAAGATGGGATGTAGAAGAACTAGCTTTATATAGGAACATAGACACTCAGTAGCATTTGAAAGAAAGGCAGAGGTTGTGAGTACGGGTAAGGGAGGTACATGAGGTAATGGCACTATGTGGAGTTTCTCTTCTAATTGCCTAATTTTCTGAGCAAAGTAACAAGCAGAGGGTGAAAGTGGAGAGAAGTCAAGCTGCAAATACCCCGTGGTCTTTTCGAGATCATGGCAGAAAATATTGACTTCTCGTTTTGTTTCAGTATTTTTCTCAGTCTTTGGAGGACTGAAGACAGGACCAGTGGCAGGGCTCCCCATCTGGAAGCCTCTTCAGATTTCCCACCGAGGTCTAAGGCTGAGAACCCCTTTTATTTTTCTCTTTCATGCTTCAAGTTGGAAGTGATTTGTGCCTATTGTCAATAGCTCTCAAAGACCTGTGGGTACCTTTTGTCAAAAAAAAAATCACATTATTTTGACAGGGAGAATCTGCAGAGCTGGTGCAGATTTGGCGAGATCATCATAGAAATCTCATGCCAACCTGCTGTTGGTGTTTCTAAGAGAGAGTGTGGGAGTGGCCTGAGATCCTCTTCCCCGGAATAGATTGCGGTTATGGTCAGACTTCAGGTCCCAGCTGCAGAAGCCCTGGGTCGCAAATGCCCAATTGTAGATAAAACCTAAGGGTCTTTCCTCCTTCAGGTAGAGGTGGTAGAGGTGCAATAGTGGCTTGTGCTTTACTGGGACTTTTGAAACCAAGGAACTTCCCTGAACGAGGGCTGGAGTCCGGGGGTGATGTTTGTAATGTTGTCTGGAGACAGAAGAGAGGGGCTGCAGGAGAACCTTCTGGGGCTGCTTGTGGCTCTTTCTGCTTTATTCTTTATCTGTTAAATGCTCACATTTTAAAAACTATGGTAAAATCCACATAACACAGTATTTACCATCTTAACCATGTTTAAGGGTCCAGCTCAGTGGCATTAAGTGCACCCACATTACTGTGCAGCCATCACCACCATCTCATATAAATGGAATCACGCAGTATTTGTCCTTTCGTGACTGGTTTATTCCACTTAGCATAATGTCTTCAAGGTTGTAGCAGGTGACAGAGCTTCCTTCCTTTTTTAAGGCGGAATAATATTCCATTGTATATGCATTCCACATTTTGTTTGTTCATTCGTCCATCCATGGACACTTGGGCTGTTTGCACATTTTGGCTATTGTGAATACTGCTGCTATGAATACAGGTATATTTTACTCTTTATTATAAAAGAATAAAAATTAGGACTATTCCTAGTGGGGGAGATACATCTGACTTTGCCAAGTGTGTAAAACTGGCCTCTGAGAAGGACTCAACATGCAGGGTTGGGATGGTTCTGATCCTAGAACCTTCCTACTCTAGCCCGAGAGTCAGACCTTGGAAAAACTGGCTGCCTGTGTGGTGTATGGGGGAGGGGGAGAGTTCTGGAAGGTGAGACCATAAGGGTTGGAACATGCAGCGAACTGTTCATGACCAAGCACAGTAACCTGGACTGAAGAACCAGTGGCCACCCCAGTGCACTCCAGTGGCCCCCTGGGGGACTCTGTGCTCCCTGCAAAGTGGCAGAGGAGGGTCCCGGGCAGTGGCCAGATGGAAGACGGGGTGTAGCCAGGCAGCCCGTGTTGGTGTCCCAGCTATGCTGTGTGCTGCCACCGGGACAGCTTCGCGCATGTTTAGCTCTCGGTTACCTCATTTGTAAACAGGAATGGTGAGCACAGTGCCCAGTTCACCGGGTGGTTGTTATGATGAAATGTGACAACATATGTAAAGTAATTAACATAACATCTGGGCCAGAGGACAATCTCAGTAAATATTCACTGTCGTCATTATTATTTCCCTGTTCTTTGAGACTGGAGACTCCAGGATTCACTGTGCCCTTTGGACAGATTAATCAGCTCTGGACTGTTAGACATCTTCCAGGAGGTGGGGGAACAGACGGAGAGAGAGGTGGGGTTTTTCATGAGCAGCTTAGAACTGCTGAATGACTAAGAAAACTTTTTTGTGCCAGGCAGTGGTGGGCATATTAGTGCATGCTGGTGGTGCACCGGCACTTTTTGCTTATGAATGTTTTAGTTTTTTTTTTTTTTTTTTTTTTTTTTTTTTTTTTTTGAGAGACAGAGTCTCACTCTTGTCACCCAGGCTGGAGTGCGGTGGCCCAATCTCTGCTCACTGCAAACTCCGCCTCCCAGGTTTAAGAGATTCTCCTGTCTCAGTCTCCTGAGTAGCTGGGATTATAGGCATGTGCCACAACGCCTGGCTAATTTTTGTATTTTTAGTAGAGAGAGGGTTTCGCCATGTTGGCCAGGCTGGTCTCAAACTCCTGACCTCAAGTGATCCACCTGCCCCGGGCTCCCAAAGTGCTAGGATTACAGGTGAACCACTGCGTCTGGCTGCTTGTGAGTGTTTGTTGTGGTTGTTGCTGTTTTTGTTTTTTCCCCCAGACAGTGGTCCCTTGAGGGCAGGACCTGGATTTTATTCATCTTGTGCCTTTGTGCCCAGGACAGAGCTGGCTGCAAAATGGGCAGCAACTTGTGCTCAAGGGCTTCGGGCCTGGCCTTGTGCTTCCTACATGTGGGTCTCGCCCTCACCTGGATGGGGCATCTGTGGGAAGAGCAGGCAGACCCCAGTGACCATCAGCAGTGCTTCTTCCTAGAAGCAGCTCCTCAGCTGTAGGCCTCTCGTAAATGAGAGCGGAAGACTCCGTGGATTTGGAGACTGGGGCCTCGGGGAAGATTTACAAAATTCTGAAATTTTCTGGGGATGGAATCCTCTCAGGATGGTTCATGGGTCAGGGACACCTGGAACAGGGCCTCGATCTGGACGTCCCATTGTGCAAGAGCCTGTTGCATCCTATCCTCTCCGCCCAGGGATTTCTGTGTCCCTCTCCCTGAAGCAGGGCCAGCCCTGGCTGGTGTCCAGCGAGGCCACTGGGACACGTGTTGCATTTGCCCAGCAGTGAGTAGGGAATGATAATTTTTGTTCTTAGGCAGGCACAAATGGGCCCTGTGTACAAGGCCAGATTGGCCTGAGGTCCGGGATAACTTTCCGGCACCATTTCCCCCTCTGGCCACGTGCCTTTGAATTAGGACCAACGTGAGTTCAGTTCCCAGCTTTGCTTTCATCACAGGTCAACTAGCCTCTCTAAACCTTATTCTCCACCTGATAAAAAAAGAAAAAAAGAAAATAAAAGGAAAAAAACCCGAGAGGCTGTTACTACCCTCCCAAGGCTGCCGTGAGGACCAGATGGAAGAAGACGCCCAAAGCACAGACCCCAGGGTCTACCCCACGGAGCAAGGCTGGGTGGTGTCTTTCCCTTTCTCAGCTCCCGGTACAAAATGTGTCTCAGTACACAAGCGGCTCTTGTGTGTCTCCTGCTGGACTCAAGCTGCTACCTTTCTCCAGGGCCTGTGTCTTCATCTCCCCTGGAGAAACTGTTCTGAGCCTCAGGCCCCACTCCCTCTATAAAGCCTTCTACGCCCAGCCCAAGCAGAACCGATGGCTCCCTTCTTTTTGGTCTGGGTCCTTTGGTAGACCCAACAGAAGAGTGTTTCCCCTGTAGGTCTGGCATTTTCTAAGACCTGGCATTTTCTCTATTGCTAAGATTTGCAGAGTGTAGGCATTTTTAACTGAAACACTGCCCAAGGGTACTAAAAGCTTCTTTAAGCATATGAGGTAGATATTTGCACACCAGTGTATATACACAAATGCAAGTCAATATTTTAAAACATTATTTCCAGAATGGGTCTTATAAATGACGAACATTCACCTCTCCTGGTAAGGAGCGCCCATCTGTACCACCAGACTGATGTTTGTAGCTCAGCAGAATGCACACATCCTTGTGTGTCACTCATCAAAGCAAATTTTCTGTCTTTTCTTTTTCCTGACATGACTGCACTGTGGTTTACGATGATAAAATATGGTATTTTAAAAATATTTTTACACAATAGTATTTTCCTACTGTGTAAGAATTTGGATGAAATCCCAGTGTGGAGAACAAAGATTGACCTGACATTCAGAAGAGAAGTGCAAGCCCCACCCATGGAAGGCAGAAGGGGCTGTTGCCTGGCGGTGCCTCCCCTACAGTGCAGGTAGGAGGAGGCTAGTGACTCATGGGGAAGGCTCCAGGAGGTTAAGAGGTGTTGGGATGGGAGATCCAGAGTTGGGCTATAAGAGAGCCTCCCTAGAGATAGAAGGAGGAGGAGGGAGGCAGCTGAGCCCACCATCAGGGCAGATGCTTGTGAGCCTCCATACACTGGGTTGCAAGAGCATGGAGAGAACATTTGAGAATCTGGCACATGTCCCAGGGTCCTGGGACAAACATGGAACACAGGCAGGTGGCACCTGTCACCTGGAGAAGCAAGAGGTGGGAGACAGGTGGAGCTGTGAGGAGACAAGGGGGGTGTTGTGTGAGCTGTATGAGGGAAGGATGGATAGATGGGGTTCCTGTGCAGCCTACTCAAAATGACTGTCCGCTAGGTGTGTAGAACCCACAAGAAGGTAGCTGCAGGGGGACTGGCTAAGACAGAAGCTGAATGCAGGTCCTCAAGTGTCAGGACGTGGTTTGGTGCAGGGATGCTTGTGAGGGTCTCTAGAGAACCAGTTCAAGGGGCAGCAATGGTGTGCTGAGGAGCAGACACCAACCGCACCAGCTAAGTGGAAAGACTTCTGTCTCTTCTGTCTTTCATCCTCTTTCCTCTTAGCTCCTGACCCTGGAGAGCCCAGAGGCAGCAGAGAAAGTGAGAACCACAGCTAGGGGAGTGCCCAGACCTCCCTGGTCTCTCGCTGCAGGTTCTTAAGGTAGAGGACAGCCCGACTGACTCCATTTGCATGAAATAGAAGCTTAAATACTACTCTTAAGTATTTGATGAGTAATAAATATTACTTAATAGTACTTAAGTAATCAAAGTACTTAAATGTACTTAACTCATCAAAGTACATTTCCTGTTTGTTTTTTCCCTAAAATTACCAAAATATAATTTATGACAACAAAATACTATTTTTCTGTTGTGTTAGAATTTGGATGAAATCCCAGCATGGAGAACAAAGATTGATCAGAACTCTGACATTCAGGCTGGGCACAGTGGTTCACGCCTGTAATCCCAGCAATTTGGGAGGCTGAGGCAGGGGGGTCACTTGAGGTCAGGAGTTCAAGACCATTGTGGCCAACATGGTGAAACCCCCTCTCTACTAAAAATACAAAAATTAGCCAAGTGGGTAGTGGCAGGCACCTTTAATCCCAGCTACTCAGGAGGCTGAGGTAGGACAATCGTTTGAACCCGGGAGGAGGGGGGTTGCAGTGAGCCAAGATTGCACCACTGCACTTTAGCCTAGGCAACGGAGTGAGACCGTCTTAAAAAAAAAAAAAAGAGACCTAACACCCTAACATTCAGAAGAAAAGTGCAAGGGGCGGAAGGGGCTGTTTCCTGGTGGTACCTTCCTACAGCACAGGCAAGAGGAGGCCAGTGACTCATGGGAGAGGCGCTTACATGTTATTCTTAAGTAACACTTAAACTTCCAGCCTACGCACGTTGAGTGGAGTCCGTCAGGCTGCCTCCTGACTACTAGATGTCGTTCCTAACGATGACCTCGAAGCCATGGTTTCTGCTGGAGGTGTACTCGGGGGAGGGGAGCAATGACAGGCTGCATCTCAGGAAGTCTATTTTGTAATTGTACTTTACCAAATTCAGCCATTAAATAGAGTAGTTACCAAAATGATGATCATAAGATCGTCCACCCTGAGTGAATCTACTCTTTGGATGCGTCCAGTTTTAGGCTCTGGGATATTCAACTATGTCCATTATAGCAGGCATCAGTTTACAAAGCATGCGTCTTTTTCATGCCCTCCTGAAACACAACTTTGGTGATTCCAGTGTGCTGTGTGGATGTGAGCATGACAAGTGAGCTGACAAGTGAGGGGGAGATGGGACCTCAAAGAGCGGAAAGGGCTCTTGGATGCTGTCAGGCCAGTGCAGAGGGCCCTGAGTCATAGAAGATGGGTCCCTAGTCAGACGTGGAGTCATCGGGGAGGCTTCTTGGAAGAGTAGATATTTTTTCTTTTTTCTTTTCTTTTCTTTTCTTTTCTTTTTTTTTTTTTTGTTGCTGTTGATACAGAGTCTCACTCTGTCACCCAGGCTGGAGTGCAGTAGCATGGTCTAGGCTCACTGCAACCTCCACCTCCCAGGTTCAAGCAATTCTCCTGCCTCAGCTTCCTGAGTAGCTGGGACTACAGGTACCCCACCATCATGACCGGCTGATTTTTGTATTTGTAGTAGAGATGGAGTTTCACCATATTGGCCAGGCTGGTCTCAAACTCCTGACTTTGTGATCTGCCCTCCCTGGCCTCCCAAAGTGCTGGGATTACAGGCCTGCACCTGTCCAGAAGAGTAGATTTCTAAGTTAATTTCCCTCCCACAAAAAGGAATTATTCAGGAAGAGAACAGAGCACTTGCTAGACCTGGAGGTGAGAAAGCCGCGGGGTTTGGGGTAAGTGTCCCAGGTGACTGGAACCTGAAGTGAAAGAGGAAAGAAGTGGGAGGGGCAGGAGTGGTGAGCTGGCGGAGTGGGGGTGCCCAGGTCTACCCAGACCTTCTCCAGCATTCCCCATCCTGGTGGCAGGTCCCTTCTGCTAGAGACAGATGTTTGAAAGCACTTGATGTGGCCAAATTGCATTGCCAAAAGAATACTCCAGCAACAGTGGATGGCGTCGGATGGGAAGTGAAGAGGCAGAGAGGCTCCTTCTAGAGGGTGGGGAACAACATAGGCCGCAGCTGCAGTAATCCAAGAGGGAGAAAGGGCCTGGGCTAAGGAGATGGTCACTGGCAAAGAATAGATGAGGTTGGGAAGTAGGCATTACTTACCCCATTGACAGAGGAGAGAAGAGGTTTTTGGAGAAAATAGGAAACTTATTCACAGTCATAAAGTTACATGATGATTTTATTCTTATTCCCGTGGTCTTTAGAGAGAAGAAGGTAGACAAAAGGGACCAAAGAGGCAGAAAAGAACTGAAAGGAAAAATAAATATAATTTCATTAACAAAAGCCTGGATTCATCAATGCATCCACAGGTTTACTGAGAGACTTCTGTGTGTGTCATAACAAAATAGGGAAGATCAGTTCATGTAAAACTGAACCCAGCCTTTGGCTAATCCCATTTCTGACTCAATCTCCTCAGTTACCCAAGATTCAATTATTATTTTCATGTTGTCATGTTTCTATCCTAATAAAGAGAGCAACATTGTCTGTGCAAAGGTGTCTTTTTTTTTTTTTTTTTTTTTTTTTGAGACAGAGTCTTGCTCCATCGCCCAGGCTGGTATGCAGTGGTGCTCACTGCAACCTCCGCCTCCCAGTTCAAGCAATTCTCCTGTCTCAGCCTCCCAAGTAGCTGGGGCTACAGGCATCTGCCACCACGCCTGGCTAATTTTTGTATTTTTAGTAGAGATGGGGTTTCACCTTGTTGGTCAGGCTGGTCTTGAACTCCTGACCTCAGGTGATCCACCTGCCTTGCCGTCCCAAAGTGCTGGGATTACAGGTGTGAGCCACCATGCCCGGCCTGTGAAAAGGTTTAACATAAATGAATTTCTCTGTAGAAATAGAATGTCTCTCTCCCCAGAGGTCTTCAAATGACCTATCAGAATTATAAAATTCTGATATTCCCTTGACCTGAGAATTTTTTTTTTCTCTAGAGAGTAAGATATTTGGAGATGAACTTCAGGAGTAGCAAGCTGGATATAAGGAGGGAAGCCACTATTCATTTTGCTATTCAGTACTTTTTAATCTCAATATACTTGCACTTCTAATTGGCATCATAAAATGTCTCTGGAGGCAGAGAAGCCCGAAACACTTAATAGCTATCATGGTCCTGGATGAAAATAATGAGCTGAAAACAACTTCAGTTTAAAAAATATGCTTTTCCTTAAATGGTAAAATCCATTAGAATACATGGAAAGGAGCTCTCGTTTAATACACAGCATCTACGAGCCAAATTTATTGCATATATTGCTCTGAAAATAATTCTCCAAACAGGATTCTAAGAGAGACAATATTACTCCTGTTTTAAAAGGACAAAATTGAAGCTCATGAGATTTGAGTGACATACTCAGAGTTAAGCTGCTGTAAAGTAGACCATGTGACCCCAGAGCAAATGCTCTACTCATGACGCTCTACTCATTACACTCTACTCATTTCCGACCAGGGCCACTGTCACGTGGCAGGTTGTTAGCTATGGGTGCAGCGGCAGTGGAAAAATTTAGGTAGGATGCAAGGAAGGACCCACTGATCATTAAATGGTAGAATAGATAGACAAGTTATAGATGATTGCTATCATTTAGACATTTGTCTGCCAAGCCTCATGCTGAAATTTGATCCCCAGCATTGAAGGTGGGGCCTAAAAAGAGGTGCTTGGGTTGTGGGGATGGATCCCTCATAAATGTCTTGGTGCTGTCCTCTTGGTAATAAGTTATTACTCTGTTAGTTCCTGCAAGAGCTTGTGGTTAAACAGAGCCTGGCACCTCCCCATAGCTTAACCCTTGCTTCCTTTCTCACCATGTGATTTTTGCACAGCCAGCTCCCCCCTCCCCTTCCATCACTAGTGGAAGCAGCTGGAGGCCCCCATCAGAAGCAGATGCCAGTCCCATGCTTCTTGTCCGACCTGCAGAACTGTGAGCCGAATAAACCTCTTCTCTTGATCAATTATGCGGCCTCGAGTATCCCTTTATAGCAATGCAAAATGAACTAAGACAATAGTCTTTGCTTATTATTTTTATTATGACTATAGGTGTTTGCCACAGCTATTTCCTTGCTAAAAGTTTTGTAACATTATGTTGTTTTACTAGTATATCGCTATCATTATAATAATTAATAATGTGCTAGACATTGTAATATTAACAATTACAAAGATCTTTCATCTGGCAAAGGTGATCTTGTTCTATTTTAATCAACTCTTTAAAGCAGGTATTATAGTTCCATTTAAATAACAAGGAGCCTGAATCTCAGAGATGCCAACTGACTTGCCCAGGGCCACAACATTTAAATACATCTCTTTCTTCTGGGAGATTATGTCTTTTGCAAGGTCAAGAGAAACTGAATATGAACTTCCCCTCCAATGATGGCAGGAAGATGAATGAAATAACCCATTAGTTATCCATTAAACCTTTGTTCTTTAAAAGTAAGATGGTGGCAGTCCAACAACGGTTTCCAAATCATAAAATGATGTCTAAAGATCAGACATGGACCTGACTTACCAGAGTAGAACCTGAGTGGGATACAGATGTGGGGAGTGAGGATCCAAGGAAGCACCTGCTTGTAACTTTCCTGAACCCAAAGATGACTCTTGCAGCCTTCTCATAGAGGGATGTCCTCTTCTGCAGGTCAGAAGGGCCTTCACATCCCTCAGTGCTGGCCCATCGTCCATTCCCAGCAAGAAGCCTCCCTTTCCTGGCTCCCCCACCTCCTAGAGTTTCCAGTCCTGTCAAGTTCCAGTTGAGACGATTGGATCCAGGCTGCTCTCTGCCCCTTGCCCACCCTGTCACTGCCCTCGTTCAGCTTAATCTTCCTCCTCCAGCCTCTGGCCCAATAATTGATCTTCCACATGCTGCCACACTCATCTTTTTAAATTTTTAATAGAGTATGTTTAGTCTTATATTCAATAAATACATACTCATTCTAGAAAATCTGGAAGGTACTCCAAACATTATTTCAGAGAAAAAAAACAAAATCAGATTTTGGATGATTTTCTTCCAATTTTTATGATAGGAGCATATTTGTGGTAGCCAGAATTAAGTTATCAGTTGCTATTAGGGCAGGAGGCCACTGGAGCCCAGAGAGATAGGAGCTCAGAAGAGGAAGGCAAATGAGAAACCAAGTCATCCTTCCCCACTTCCCCCACCCAGAGGGAATCAAGACGTGGGGCATTGTAGTTAAATGTTTTCTTCTATGTACTGCCAGAGTGTCCCTAAAACCAGGTGGAGGAACTCTCAGTGGAAGACAATTATTTGTTTGAAATGTTTTCTTCAATCCATCCTTTCAAGAAACTATACTTCCCACTCATATAACGTTTGACCACGTGATTTGCTTTGGCCAAATCAAATTTAAATGCAGTTAGTGTGTATCAACCCTGGTGGATGTTTTAAGGTGTTTCTCTCTTTCTATTCCCACTGTCATGAGGCAGGTTTGTGCTGGATAGGGGCTACTCCTTAGTCCTGGAATAAAGAGGTGTGGAGCAGAGATGTACCCCATGTGCATCTTGAGATGAATGTGATTGCAAACAAGAAATCTTAGTTGCTGCAATCCACCAAGATTTTGGGGGTCATTCATTCCTTCAGCATAAGCCTAAGCTGACTGCTACACCTCTGTTGATGGCTGAGCCAGTCATGCAATGTGGTTACCCTGGGAAGATCTAAAAGCTGAGGACTAGGAACATTAAAAATAAAACATTGGCCGGGCACAGTGGCTCATGCCTGTAATGCCAGCACTTTGGGAGGCCAAGGTGGGTGGATCACGAGGTCAAGAGATCAAGACCATCCTGGCCAACATAGTGAAACCCCGTCTCTACTAAAATATAAAAAAATTGGCTGGGTGTGGTGGCGCACGTCTGTAGTTCCAGCTACTCGGGAGGCTGAGGCAGGAGAATTGCTTGAACCCGGGAGGCGGAGGTTGCAGTGAGCTGAGATCACGCCACTGCACTCCAGCCTGGCGCCTGGTGACTGGCGGCAGAGCAAGACTCCGTCTAAAAAAAAACAATGTGAGCCACCATTTATATGGTGCTTCCTGTGTGCCAGCAGTCCTGCAAAGTGAGATTACAGGCATTATATAATTTGATCCTTCCCCAAGTTCTAGAAGGGGGATGTCCTTGATTACAAACATTTTAAAGCTCAGGAAATTGAAGCTTAGGGAAGTTAATAACTGACTCACTCATGTAGATCATACGCAGTAGAGCAGTAATTCGTGTTCAGGTCTCTCTGACTCCAACATCTACCTACTTATAAGGGGTGGATTCCTGGCCAGTTTACCTGCAGGGCTGTCCATTAAATGGTAGCTCCTGGCCAGGACCTTGTAGGGAGGGAGGTCACAGTAGGGGAAGATTTGTTAGAGCAAATTGCTCTACTGGCATACCCAGAAAGCACTATTGTCCGTCTTTCATTCTCAGAGAAACCCCTCAAAGCAAAGTTTGGTGGATTGATCGCAGTTGCCAAGGCCTAGATCCAAACTACTGGAGAAGCAAGAGGGTCCAGAAATGTAAATGATATCCACTCATGCTCTCAAGATATTTTTGAGATTGTAAAAGTAAGACAAATCTTTGAATTATAATCAGCTGAAGTGCGAGTGGAAGTAATCCAGCTGGAGCTTGTTTATGTAAGAGACAGAAAGTTACTGGGAAGATACCGAGGCAGTTCCCAGAACCAGGGGACGGGAGTATGGCAGGACTCAGGTCCACGATGTCAGAAGCCAGAGACCGAGAAACAACGGGGCTCTTTGTAACCTACTCTTGGCAATGCCTCTTTGGAAAATAGCTTCTTTCTTTTCTGTTTCAGCCTTACTCAGCTGCCATCAACTCTTGAGCTCTCACACCTCATGTTTCAACCATGTGGAAAGGGCCATCTCAATTTCTTTTCCAGAAACCTGTGGAAAAAACTTGGATTTGGTGCAATTCGATTCAGGTGTCTCTATCTAAGCGGTGGACAGCAGCCTGGGGTGTGCTTATGTTGCATACATAGCAGCGTTTATGAGCTCGTGAAGCAGAAGGTTCCAAATGAACAGCTGAGGATGGGGCGGGCAATTCCATAAAGGTTCGATTGACATGTGCACCAGAGAATATTTGGGTCAAACAAAAAATAATTTGAACCAACCGCAAATATCCTTGTCTCCTAGAGGCAACCAACTGGAATATCCTAGTGTATTTCTTTAATATATCTTTTGAATACAGTGTTGTACTACATGGTTGAAACTGTATGGCATATATTAAGTTAAAGTATAGTTAGCAGAGACAAATTCTAGGCCTTAGGTTGAAGATGACGTGAAAAGGGTTTCGTTGTCAGAGGCTATTCGGCACCAAGGGGTTCGTTCATTTTTCCAATTAAAAGCCAGACCCAAAGCTCAATGTGAAAACTCAGAACATCAGTTATGAGTTTAAAGTCACAGTGCACGTGCTGATGTAAAGAGATCGCTTCAACACACTGAGCTTAACACGCTCTTCCCCTGGCTGATTCTCTGTTGCTCTCAGCTAAAACCCTTACTCCTCGACACAGCAAACATGGTCTTTTGTTCACTTGTTCTTACGCCCTGCTTCAGTCTGAAACTCTAGGCAGATTCATTTGACTGAAGTGCGCTCACTGATTCATTTACTTACTTATTCATTCATCACACATTTATTAAGACAGGCAATGCAGACATAGAAATGAGTAAGGTTTCTTTTTGCTTGAGAAGCTCACAGTCTAACAAGGGAGGAAAATGAGCAATCAGGAAATATCTACAAGGTGACAAAGACCGTGATAAACGGAAGCCCAAGTTGCTTGCAGCCATGCAAACCCCTGAAGAACTTGCAGGGGTTTTCCATGGGGAAGAGGGAAGGCCAGGTGTAACTGTAGTTGCCTCTCAGAGCCAATAGCTGGTATATCACAGTCTTCTGCTGTTCCAATTTTTCTGGGAAACTGGCACCGAAATGTTAGTGCCAACTCCCCTGTGGGCTGGCCCTCCTCTTTGCTGTCCATTTCTATAGTGTCCTCAGTCCCCAGTAGAGGAAGTGGCATGAAAGAAAGAGGAGCACCTTTGCTTCATAGTCACTGTCACCCCTGCTCTCCTGAGCCTGCTCTGGCTCGTGCTGCCTACCGGGTTGGCGTCCCCACTGTGTGTTTCCCTCAGCATCCCCCAACCCTGCCACCCCATTTTCAATGCCCACCAATATTGCTGCATGTGATGAGTCAGGGCTGCCTGCCACACCCCTGGGCTGTTAGGCCATTGTCAAAGTCGACATTTCACTTTTCCAGCTGTCGGAGTTGCCTTCTGCCTGTGTAATTGCAAAAAAGATCTTCCTTTTGGATCCTCTGCTTATTTAATCCTAGAGCCACAGTAAGAAAATGCATCTAGTCAGTGAAATTAATTATAGAGAACACTTAGCACCTCTGTCAAAGTGTTTGTGCAGAGATTGTTCTGAGTGTAGCAGAGAAAGAGGCTCCTGATTCTCAGATGAACAGGGATTGAGTGATTAAGTCTCGGAGTCAGGCAGGTTCCTGGACTCCAGCATTAGGTGGGAGTGTGTGTGCATGGTCTGTGTTTGGATGTGTGCACATCTGTGTGTGTCTACGTCTGTGTGTGCAGATATGCTCACATAGATACTAGTGGGCCTGAGGACTGGCTTGTGTGTAGGTGATTCTGTATGCACAGGTGATTCAGGAAGGTGAGAATTCATTCACTCATACATTTATTTACCGGTAGCTAAAGTATACTGGATGACTGCTTTACCAGGTTTTATGCTTAGGTGTTGGAGATTTAAAAATGAGTAAGTTGAGATTTCTACCCTCAAGCAACAACACACAGTCAGGAGCAGGGTTTCTCAACTCAGCCCTATTGACATTTTGGATCAGTGAGTTCTTTGTTGGGGGATGAGGGGGTTGTTTTGGGCATTATAAGATGTTTACCAGCATTCCGACTCTCTACCCACTAAACACAACTCCCTACCCTGCAGTTGTGACTATCAGAAATGCCCCTTAGATAATCCCAAATGTCATCTAGGGGGCAAAATCACCCCCAGTTGAGAAGCACTGTTATAAAAAATGTTGAAGCAGCCAGGTGCGGCAGCTCACACCTGTAATTCCAGCACATTGGGAGGACAAGGAGGGTGGATCACCTGAGTTTGGGAGTTCAGGACCAGCCTGACCAACATGGAGAAACTCCGGGTGTGGTGGTGCATGCTTGTAATACCAGCTACTAGGGACGCTGAGGCAGAAAATCGCTTGAACCCAAGAGGCAGAGGTTGCAGTCAGCCAAGATCACACCATTGCACTCCAGCCTGGACAACAAGAGCAAAACTCTGTCTCAAAAAAAAAAAAAAAAAAAAAAAAAAAAAAAAAAAAGTTGAAGCAGGTAATTTTGATAGGGTAAAGAGAATCAACTTTAAAGGAGATCTACCCTGATGCTTGGGAGCTGAGGGGAGAGGGGGGTAGGGAATCACAGGGAGGTTGAAAAGGAAGATTATGTCATCACAGGTGACTATAGCCAATTGGCAAGCCATGCTGTAGACACAGGGCTCTTCCATGGAAGGCAGGACAGGACAAGATGAGA
Organism: Ateles fusciceps; assembly: GCA_036589455.1. Lineage (NCBI taxonomy): Eukaryota > Metazoa > Chordata > Mammalia > Primates > Atelidae > Ateles > Ateles fusciceps. Next base: position 1,600,036 of record JAZHEH010000113.1, on the reverse strand, counting down.
TGGAACAGCGCTGGGCCTTAGTAAAGACAGCTCAGTTGCTCACTTGGTACAGGGTAGGGCCTGTCTCATGGAAACTCTAATATCAGGTGTTTCCCTCCGGGATGGAGCCTGGGGTGGGGTATGTGTGCAGGGAGAAGAAGGGAATGAATTCACAATACTGCAATCACAGGAGAAGTAAAACCAGGGAGGGAAGGGAACCCCACTGTCCTTCTGAGATGGACTTCAAGTGAACTTCAGGGGGATGGATAGGTATGCTTTTGAACATCGTCTGACAGTGGTGTCATGCGCAATATCGGCATGGCCTCCTTGGAAGAGTGGAAAGCATGTGGCTCTTAGTAGGTGGCCATTAAGCCAGAGGAGGGTGATATAGTTTGGATATTTGTATCAGCCCAAATTTCATGTTGAATTGTAATCTCCAGTGTTGGAGGTGGAGTCTGGTGGGAGGCGTTTGGGTCATGGGGGTGGATCCCCTCATGAATGGCTTGGACCATCCCCGTGGTGATAAGTGAGCTCACTCTCTGAGTTCACACAGATCTGGTTGTTTGTGTATCACCTTCCCCTGCACTCTCTCTTGCTTGCTCCTGCTTTCACCATGTGAAATGCCTGTTCCCCCTTTGTCTTCCACCATGATTGAAAGCTCCATGAGGCTTCACAAGAACTGAACAGATGCCAGCACCATGCTTCCTGTACAGCCTGCAGAACCATGAACCAATTAAACTTCTTTTCTTCATTAATTACCCAGTTGCAGGTATAGCAATGCAAGAACAAACCAATACTGTGGGGCTGAGCAGAATCCAAGTCTCCCAGTCTGGATGCTGGTGGAGATTTCTGCTTCCTTGTGTGAACTGTGAGATAAGGTTGCCTGATGATGGAGGGCTGGAGAGTTGCCATTATAGTCTGCTGCATATTCATCCTCTACCTGGGGCCACAGGATTGCTATTTCAGGTTGTCTATCTACCTCACATCTGTTTCCACCTGGAAGGCTGCAGGATGACTCCTCCCCATTGCTTCCCAGGACTGGTTCCTGTTTTCTAAATGCTCCGGCAATGACATCACACCAGGTGGTTAGATCTCAGGCCTTGAAGGTTACATCAACTAAGACAGAGGTCATACCAATGGGGTGTGGGTGCAGGTGTCACCGGCCAGTCACTGGGGGGAAAGGGCGGGTCCTTGGAAGGATCCCAGCAGGGAGAGGGGGACTGGATTCACTCTGTTTTGATTTTTCTCTTTTTAACATGAAGATGTCTGGGGTTCTAAAAGAAGGTAATGCATAAGTCCTCCCCATGGCCCCCAGCTGTGAATGGGCCCCATCTACTTGAAACATCGCTTTTGATTTACATTCAGTAGATGGGTTGGGGGTGAGTGCAGGTGGATTCCTCAAGGAGATCCCACAGACTTAGAGGAAAAGTTCCCCTTCCTTATCCCAGAGTCCCAGTGCTCCTGTGGGAGGGTAAGGTAGATCTAATGTCTGTGCCGGTAGCTCCATGAGGGTTTTCTAGTGGACGGTTTGTTCTGGGGGAAAACTGTTCCCCTTGGAACTGCCACGAGCTGCACAGTTCACTTTGCTCAGAGCTACAGAGCAGGGGGACCCCATAGGCCTGGGAGATACCCACACAGTCTGTACAGGGCAGAGGGCCATATGGTCTCCATATATGTCTGCCTGCCTGGGACCAAAACTGTGCCTGGTACATAGCAGGTGCTCAGACAACATTGCATTAAATGGACCCAACTGATGTAGTATAATCCAAGTCACTAACCCCTTGTGTAATCTTGGAAGAGCCTCGCTGTTCCCAGCTGTAAAGTGGGGAGCATAATAACGTCAACCTTGGACTGTTTCAAGGATTAAATGAGGAAATGTATGTAAACACTCTCTATGAACTTTAAAAGGGTATACAAGCCGAAGAACAAAAGATGAGGAAGCTGTCTCTCAGTTGCTACCGTGCAACTCTTCCAAATGTTAATTTAGCGTCTGAACATGCCAGTTTCCCCATGGGAATTGCTCAATTCTAATAGTTTTCTAGCTGTGCAAACATATATTACCTGCCTAGGGCCCAGTAAAGCTATTTTCATCTTGAATGAAAAAAAGTTACAACTTGTAAATATTTTACTTTTTCCTGAAGTGGACTTTGTGTTAATATAGGTTGTTGTGAATTTATTAGAATGTCAGTATCTGGAGATAACGTGTGGAAAAAGAACACCTGGTGGGGGAGGGAGCAGAATTTTATTCTTTGCAAGTCAGACTGTTTAGTTCCCTGGTATTCTCCTTAGTTATTGGCTAACAACATTTTCAAATCTCCACTATGTCCCAGCAATACTTGGGAGAAACAGGGCTCTATTTTTAGGCTCTCCTGAGGCTGAAATGCAGGCGGCTAAGGAGGGGGTCAGAGGGTATATTGCAGTTTCCTCTTGCTGCTGTAACAAATGACCATGAACCTTAGTTTGAAAGACACAAATGCATCCTTTTTCAGTTCTGCAGGGTAATGTCTAAAATCCAGGTGTGGGCAGAGCCGCATTCCTCCTGGATGCTCTGGGGGCACATCTGCTTCCTTCCCTCCTCCAGCCTCTAGAGCCTGTCTTCCTTGGCTCATGGCCACGTCTTGGCTCTGACCTTGTTTCTGCTTCTTCGACTTTGGCCCTCCTGCTTCCTTCTTATAAGGTCCTTTGTGATGACATTGGGCCTATCCAGATGTTCCAGGGTAATTTCCTATTTGCAAAGTCCCTTTGTGTTATGTACTGAACGCTTGTGCTACCTCAATATCCGTATGTTGAAGCCTGAACCCTCAAAGTGATGGTGTTTGGAGATGGGGCTTTTGGGAGGGTTAGAGTTAAACTGGATCATGACAGTGGGTCCTCACAATGGGATTAGTGGCCTGTGACAGGAGCACAGAAGGAAGGCCATGTAAGGATGCAATGAGAGGGGGAGTCAGCCACCTGCAAGCTAGGAATAGAGAGCTCTGATGGGTGGTGAGTGACAGGGAAATCTGCCGCCTTGGAGTTGTTGAGAGCTGGACAGTTCACTCTGCTCAGAGCAACAAAGAAGCAGGACCCTATAAGCCTGGGAAATACACACCCAGTCTGTGCAGAGCAGAGGGCCACATGGTCTTTATATCTGTCTACCTACCTGGGACCAGAACTGCGCCTGGCACATACCAGGTGCCCAGACAATATTGCATTAAATGGAGCCAACTGATCTAGTCTAATCCAAGTCACTATCCCGCTATGTAATCTTGGAAGAGCCTCACTGTTTCCATCTCTAAAGTGGGGGATTTTAATAACATCAGCCTTGGTCTGCTTCTATCAGAAACTGAGTAAGCTGGCACCTTGACCTTGGACTTTCCAGCCTCCAGAACTATGAAAAAACAAATTTGTTTTTTAAGCCACCCAGTTCATGGCAGGTTGTTAAGGCAGCCTGAGCAGACTAAGACACCAGGGAAGGCCACATAGTCACAGGTTCTGATGCAGGATTAGGACTTTACCTCTTCAGGTGGCCTTTATTCAGCCTCCCACAGGGCATTGTTTGCAGAGAGCCCCAGGGTGAGGTAGGCTTGGGCAGGTAGCCTGGCCCCGAGAAGCTTCTCTCAGCGTTAAAGTGGGAGGTCTCAGGCTGATGTGCACGAATGGGGGTCTCATTTCCCCACATCTTGCTTCCATCCCTGGCCTCCATGCCTCTGGGATGGGTCTCAGAGACAAACAGGTCCTTGTTCATCCTTCTGCTCACTGACGTGGGGGACACACAGGCCTGGGAAATGTTCTGTCTGTGTGGGGCAGACAGCCAGATGCTCTTCATTTCTGTGTCCTCTCCAACCCCAGGACCAAACTGCGCCTGGCACATACCAGGTGCTCAGACTCCAGGTTGGAGTCAGGAACAAGCCGTGAAGTGAATCCTCTGAGGATTCCAATTTCAAACCTAGGACCTGGGTACACTCATACTCTACCACCACCTGGCTCTTGCCATCTTTCCATCGCTCACTTATTCATGTATTTATTTGATGGATATCGCTGGGTGCCCGCTCTGTACTAGGCACTCTTCTAGGGGCTGGAGATACATCCTTGAACAAAACAGATAAATAATAAGTGTCTGTGCAGTAAGCACACGTATCAGTGACAGCCCCCACTTAAAAGTTCTTAGTTCCTCTCGTCACCAGGAAATGGAGGCGGATGAAAAAGTCAAAAAAAAAAAAAAAAAAAAAAAAAAAAAGAAAGAAATGAAAGAAAAAATGAAAAGAAAAAATTTAAAAAAGTTCTTTCTTTCCCAAGGTCTCCTTGCAACTGGGGCCACTGATCCTCTCCCACACAGACCCAGCTTCCTGCACCCTCAGTTCTTCCTGCAGAGAGCTCATTCTAACCCAAAACCTGACCCTGCCAGATCCTTGCTTCAAAGGCTCCCCCACTATGAGCAATACAGAGTCTGCAGTCCTGGGCAAAGTCAAGGTCGCCATGGCTTACCCTCTGCTTCCCTCATGATGCCCCCACTTCTGACTCAGTTCTCTGCATTCCCATGGCACCTCATGTCTGTCTCTGCTGTGGCGCCTCTTCCTGCCACAACACCAGGACTCTGAACTGCTGATACAGAAAGAGCACTCCAGGACTGTCCTCAGCATCTGTGCTCACATCCTCTGGCAGGTTTCTCCTACCAAGCTGCTGGGCTGTGGGAGGTTCACCCGACCCCCTTGTTGGGGTCCTGATTTGCTGCATCATGGGCTTCACTGGGGGCTGAGTTTGCTGGTGAGGAGTTCTTGATGCCGTGGGGATCTGGAGTCAGCAAGACCTAATATGTAGGCCAGGTTCCATTTCTGACTGGCTCAGATGTGACCGTGGACAAATCATTTCAACTTCTTTACCTAGGAAAAGGGAATAATGATCCCCATCTCGAATGAATTTTAGGGACACTGGATCCAACCACTTTTTCCGTTTTAGAGCAAATGGAGTCAATTTCCTCATCTCTGCAATGGAAGGCATGAAAGGGCTCTTGGGATGAATGGAGCTAATATGAACACAATGAATGATACATGGAAGGTGCTCCATAGATGTGATTTATGATTGCACAATTATGTTTGTTGGTCTCATGGATGTTCTGTATTTTGCCACTCATCTGAGACTCTACAAGCAAAGTGTTTAGCAGCCACAGCAGAAGCTACTCTGGTTGTGCCTGAAATAACAAGACAGTTTCCTTGCATCTGAGTTAGCACTGGTTATATGCTTATTTGTCTTTTGATATTTCTGTAAACTCTGAGTGAAGAGATGGATTTCGTTCTCAGATAGCATCTAAACCACCACCTGGTAGCCAGAATTTGCCCAATTTGAGCTCATCAAACACATTCATTCTCAAGATCCTTTTCCATTTGAATTCAACTATCATTCACAGATAATCTTCGGTGCTCGGGGCTCTTTGGTAAACTTGGCATGCCACGTGGATTTAATGCTGGTGACCGCCAGCAGGTCAGGTGTTAGTCTCATCATCTGACAGGGGAGGAATGGAGCCATGGACAGATGCTCATCCCACCAGGTCTGGTCTTTCAGATATGAGCAAGGGCAGAGATGGGGCCTAGGGAGACTGCAGATAGGCATCGCTGGGTAAAATCCTTTGCTGCTCTTTGTCTAGATGTCAGAAACACAGAGAAGTCCGAAGCAGGAGCCAACAAGAGCATATTTTCCAGGTGGTAGAGTGATTTTGGTCTCCTCACTTCTACAACTAAACTAAATGCATCTGTTTCCTCACCATGGTGATCATGGTTTTCCCTTCTTCTTTGAAAATGCTTCTGGAGCAATAGCTATTTGATAAGATTCACTGTTGAAATAAATACTCCTAGGAGGTGGAATTAGAAAATATCTGCTGGGCTAGACTGGAGTCTCTTGCAGCAGAGCTGGCCTGCTGCCTGGGCAATGGTGGGGTTTACTGGATGAGGATGAGAAAGTGGCATGGTGGAGACACCCATCTCCAATCACAACTGGTGTTGGCACAGAATCCTTGGCCTCCCTGACACACACACACACACACACACAAGTGCACACACACACATCTTATGAAGGTTGTATTTTCATCTCTCCTATCCTTAGGTTTTTATTTTGAGGGATGATGGAAGGCCATAGTTGTACAAAGATAGCAGCTGTCTTGAAACAGAGACACAGTATAATCCTGAGCAGAGAACTGGTGGCTGACCTTTAGAAGAAGAGAAGAGGAATGAGCAGAGAGAGGCCTCTAGAAAGTGAGTGGGTGGATAGATCAATAGAAATTGAAGGGCATAGGCTCTCAAGCTGGACTTGTAGGTTTGGGTCCTGTGCCTCACCTCCCTAGAGGTATGCCCTTGGGAAAGGTACTTACCTTTCTGTGTCTCAGTGAACTCATCTGTAAGATGGGGTAATGATAATAGCACCTGACCACCTTGTTACTATGAGGACTGAATATGAGAAAGTTTAGAAAAAGGAACCTGTTTAAAACAATGCCTGGCATATAGTAAGTGTTAAGAAAATGTGAACTCTTATTACAAGTAAATTAACATGTCTAAGTAAAGCCAACAAGAGTTAAGAACACTGAGGCCTAGAAGGGTTTGTCATTTGTGTAGTCTCAAGATGACTCTTGAAAGAATACCCGCAATGTATCTCCACTTCTGGACAGTCCAGAGGGAGGATGTAGAAGGGGTGTATTAGTACGTTTTCATGCTGCTGTAAAGAACTGCCCACAGTTGGGTAATTTATAAAGAAAAGAGAGATTTAATTGACTCATAGTTCAGCGTGGCTGGGGAGGCCTCAGGAAACTTACAGTCATGGTGGAAGGTGAAAGGGAAGCAAGACACCTTCTTCACAAGGCAGCAGGAAGGAGAAGTGCTGAGTCAAGAGGGGGAAGAGCCCCTTGTAAAAACATTTTCCTGGATGGGAGTTTGAGATTGTAAAGGGATTACTGTTGTTTCTTAATTTCCTAGAGACATAAATTTTTCAGGGGCCTGTTATTGTTTTCAGAGTCAAGTTTATTAATGCACTTTTTAACCAATCAATGCTGTTCTAGTTGAATGACACACATAGAGAGTCAGAACCAACAATTTGGTGGGAGTTGTGCCAACATTGGGGCACTTTAGTGAGAAGGCACTATGGGTTTCAGAGATAGTGTCCTAGCTGGGGTCCTCCTGAAATCAGAAGGAGCTGGGATGAGGACTCTACTGAGATGCTTTGCTTGGCAGGTTATCAAGGAGTGAGGAAGCAGGGAAGAAGGAAACACCAGTGCCAGGGTGTGTTGGCAAGGCTGCTGATGTGGGCTGTGGAGCGCCATTCCTCCAGGGCTGTCTGTGAAACACTCAGGATGCTGCTGGGAAGTGTCAGCAGGGAGGGAATGAGGCTCTTGCCTCCCACCTTCCCTCCTTACTTGAGGGCACCCCTCAGGGTTGTTCTGACCCCTTTATGTCTGATCCATGCTCGCACATATAGGTTGGAGGAACGTCACCATAGGAGCAGTACCTCTCCAACGGCACGGAAAGCAGGGCCCTGCTGTGCTTGTTTGAGGCAAGATGCTGCTAGCACCAGGGGAGAGGAAGCACCTCCCCCAGCACCGCAAACATCCACGCCAGTGGCAGCCACGTCTAAGGTGAGGCAGAGAATGACAGTCACAGTGACAGTGGTAGTCATGTCTGCTTTACAAATCATATTATGATGTGATTTGTAATAAAATGTATGTGCCCAGTAGTATGGAACATGCTTGTGTTCCTGGAAAGGCAAGCTGACTGTCAGTTCTGTTGCTGATGTGCCTGGATGTGTGCATCGAGGGTAGCTGGGGGCTGGGCTCCATGCTGTCTTCCCACCAGGGCCGGGCTGATACGGCAGCCCCTGTCAGATTCATGACCATGATTGCAGGGGGAAGAGTCAGCAAATTGCTCACGGGCCCTCAAAGCTCCCACTCAGGCATGACACATGTCACTTCTGCTTCCTTGTCATTGGCAAACACCCATCACATGGCCACACCAAAGAAAGGTTAGAAAATACAATCCAGCCTGGTGCGGTGGCTCATGGCAGTAATGCCAGCATGTGGGACGTGGGATGTGGGGGAGGGTAGCGCGCGCTCTCTAGAAGGCGGCAACTCTACCTTACACTGCCTTTCTTAAGGAAGTGATCATATCCTGAGTGTTTATGACTGGGGAAACGGAGGCAATGCAATACACTTTGCAGGCACTGCATTCTTGGCATCTACCTGAGGACAACCCTGCTCCTATTTGACCTGGCTTTGGGCTCCCTTCCTCCTGCGCGGTCCCTGTAGGCCGTGTTGTCCATTAGCATAACCTGCACATGAACCCCAGGGGAAAGGCGTGCTCAGGATGTTGCTGCTTTTCTGGTGCAGAAACAATTGGATGCCCTTAAATGCACATGCCTTCCCACGTAATGCCTTGGGAACACAGAAATGAGGGTTCAGAATTGCCGCTGGCAGGGGTGCTGCTGGGTTTGCGTTTCCTTATGCAATATGCCATCTGTAGGAGAGAAATTGATTTTTTAAAACAAACAGCTTTGTGTAAAATGTATACATATGTATGGTGCCGTTATTAGGCTTTGCAAATGCCTTTCTCCCTCTGAAGAATTGCCAGCACGCGGGGCTCCTCCACTGCTGATACGCAGGCACTCGTGACTGGTGTTCGCATGAGGAAAGCAGCAGGAAGTCTGTGGCCCCTTCCCATAACCTTCTGAACCCATGAGCCCAGAGAGGGGAAGACCCTGGGCGACCGTCTTACCTGAGAGGCATTTAATAGGGTTTTTCCAGGCAGGGAAAGAACAATGGATGCTGTTCTGCTGTTGGACAAAGGCAGACATACCCTGAAACATCGATATTGATGTGGGCACCGGGCCAGGCACAGTGGCTCATGCCTGTAATCCCAGCACTTTGGGAGGCTGAGGCGGGAGGATGACTTGAGGTCAGGGGTTTGAACCAGCCTGACCAACATGGTAGAACATTGTCTCTACTAAAAATATAAAAATTAGCCTGGCATGGTGCCACCTGCCTGTAATTCCAGCTATTCGGGAGGCTGAGGCAGAAGAATCACTTGAACCTGGGAGGTAGGGGTTGCAGTGAGCCGAGATCCTGCCACTGCACTTCAGCCTGGATAACAAGAGTGAAACTCCATCTGAAAAAAAAAAAAAGATATTGACATAGGCACTTGGGGCATCTGGGATCAAAACAGAAGTGATACCTTAAAGTATTGGGGTCTTCATTGACCATAACCACAACATGGGTTATATAGGACGTGGCTGCTTACAAAAGAGGAGTAGCAGAATCTAAGAGGACTCCTGTGATGGTGACTTTTATATGTCGACTCAGGTGGGCTATAGTACCCAGTCATTTAATCGAAACAGAATCTAGGTGCACTTGGCAGGTGTTTTGCAGATGTGGTTGACTTTAAGGAATGCAGATTACTAGGCTTCGCCCAATTTGTTGAAGGCCATAAGAACAAACACTGAGGTTTCCCAGAAAGAAAGAAATTCTGCCTCAAGACTGTAGCATCAACCATCAACTCCTGCTTGAGTTCCTAGCCTGCTGCCAAGCCCTGCAGACTTCAGATTTGCCAGGCCCGTAGTCATGTGTGCCAATTTCTTAAAATAAATCTCTCAACATCTATGTATCTATACATAGAAAAATAGAGTATATGTCTTAATAGTTATATTTAAATCGATGTCTCTCTCTATAGTCCACACTCATTACTTCAAATCACTTTCCGTGAATATTTATTTCTAGCCCAGGCATCTATCTGATGCTCTCGACCAGGGTCAGCACACTGTGGTCCTCCAGCCAAATCCAGCCCGTCACTACCTTGGTCAATCAGTTTCACTGGAACACAGCCACATCCAGTGGTTTACATATCATCATCTGTGACTGCTTTCCAGCTGCAACAGTGGAGGTGGGTAGTTGTAGCAGAGACTGAACAACCCACATAACCAGAAGCATCCTTTCCTTGGCCATTTACAGAGTTTGCTGACCTCTGCTCTAGACCCAAATATCCATCTTCTCTATGCAATTTACATGGCCTTCCCATGAGACCACAAACCCATATAAGACCAACTACCTTCTTTTTCTTTCTCTGTCTCAGGGACAGCATCTCCCTCCACCCATTTGTCCAGATCTGAAACCTTAGAGTGTTCTCTGACTTTCTCTGCATCTCCCCCACAAGCCAACACCAATCCCGCATCCAGTCCTACAAATTCCATCTCCTGAGTAGCGCCTGGATATCTTCCCCAGCACCCTGGCCCTCTCCCTAGGTCTTCTCTAGCTGCCTGTCATAGCCTTCATGGTATCTCCTGGCTCCTTCTCCAGCCCGGTCTCCTCTCATCCTGCCATCAGAGGCTCTACCCCAAAAAAAGCAAAAACAAAACAAAACAATACAAAAAACTGAGAGGATCATCTTGTCTCATTGTAAGAAACTTGGGTGAGAGACAGATTAGAAGTCTAACTTCTCTTTGTCCTCTCCGAGGCCATCCCTGCCTGTTCTCTGCTCCCTCCTAGGGATCCCCCGCACCCTGTCCAGAGCAGCCCTGTGTTCCAGCTTTGGCCATTATCTCTCAGTTTCCAGGATCTGCCATGTTCCTGCTGAACTCTGAAATCTGCACCTCCTGCTTCCTCCCTCTGTTCCGCTCTCAGCTCTTGCTTTGTGGATAGACTCCAAGGGAACCTCAGTCCCTCTGGGGACATTGCTTTCTCTGGGGAACTTCCCATGCTCCTCTAGGTTTGGCTCCTGCCTTGGGCTTTTCTTGTCTAAGATTTTGCACCCCCACGTTGTAACTTCCAGTTTTCTGTCTGCGTCCTCCAGTAGTCCATCATCTCCACCAGGGCAGGGTTCATCTGTTTGCTTGCTGTGGTACCCACAGGCATTTTTTAAGTAAATGAAAGATCAAGGGGATAGGGGTTGGTCCTACCCAGCTTCTGAGAAGCAGAGGGAAAGGCTGTTTCCATATCATCAAAGCACAGAGGAGCTCAATTGTTCTTCACTGCAGGAGGTGCCAGGAGAATAAGGAAATAGACAGATGTGGCTTCTGTGCCTGTGGAGAGGCCCAGTAAGTTGGGGGAAACTCCTTCTTCCTCCTCCTCCCACTCTGGAATCTTCGGGAGTGGAGACTCCTCTTTCTGGTCAGGTTGACAATCTCTTTGTTCTCCTTCTCCCATCCTCTTCCCTCCCCTTCACCTTCCCTTCTTCCCCCCTTCTCATTTCCCTCTTCTTCTCTCCACTCCCCTGTCCCTTCTCCCTGTCCTCCTCTGATTTTCCCATTCCCTTCACTCTGTTTCTCACCTCTCTTCTTACTTCTTCCCTTTTTCCCCTTCTCTTTTCCCTCTTTTAGTCTGCCTTTCCCCCTCTACCCCTCCCACAGGTGGGCAGTGCTGAAACCTGTCACCCCACTACTACGTAACCTTTAGCAGTTTTATCAGCGTTAAGTGATTTAAACCAAGTTGATAAGCTTGTATTAAGTTTATGTTAAGCCCTCCCATATGGCAGATGTGTGTTGAGCCACTGACATGCTGATGATATGTGTTGCCTAATCACATTCACAGTATTCCTTTTAACTGGGTATTATTATTTATAGATGTGCAAATTGCATCACCTGTGATTCAGTAGGTTCAAGACACTGTGGAGAATGGAAAAAAAATGATTTAATACATGGTCTACTGCTCTTAAAGGACATACAACCCAACAGAGGGCTGCAAAAGCCCCCCAAAGTCTAAGGAAGACTCTAGGAAGCGGGGCATGCCTTAAGCATGTACCCTGCTACACTCTCCCCCGCCCTGTTTGCTGTTTGCTTTTTCCTACTCACATCATGGATCTTGCAGCTTTGACTGCTACATTCTCATCAGAAATCTCCAGCCCCAACTTCTGCACTAGATACTTTTGAGAATACTTTTTGTTTGTTTTTTTGTTTGAGATAGGGTCTCACTCTGTCGTCCAGGCTGAAGTTCAGTGGTGTGATCTTGGCTGACTGCAACCTCCTCCTTGAGCTCACGTGATCTTCCCTCCTCAGCGTCCTAAGTAGCTGGGACCACAAATGTACGTCCCCATGCCCAGCTAAGATTTTGTAGTTTTGGTAGACACAAGGTTTCACTATGTTGCCCAGGCTAGTGTCGAACTCCTGAGCTCAAGCTATCTGCCACCCCCGGCATCCCAAAATGTTGGGATTACAGGTGTGAGCCACTGTGCCCAGCTGGGAATGCATATGATTTTCTCACCAGTTTTGTGGCATTTCTGTAAGGCATCCCCATTCCTTTTTAGAATGAGGGGTACATTAGAGTCAATAAATGAGTAAAACAGTCATCTAGGCACCCAGAGTGCGAGGCATGGCACTGACACTCTGGGCTGGGCTGGAGAGAAGTCCATGTCAGCCACTTGCCAAAGTGTCAAGCTGGTGGTCATTTCACAGCTCCGAGCCCCATTTATATAAGCTGCAGGCACTACTTCTCAGCAGATTGGTCAGAAGATTAAAGAACTGGTCAAGTGCCTGATACTGTCTGGCATTTGGTTGGTTTTCAGTTAACATAGTGCCTTTTTTTTTTTTTTTTTAACAGAGTCTTGCTCTGTCAACAGGCTAGAGTGCAGTGGCGCCACCTCAGCTCACTGCAATCTCCACGTTCTGGGTGCAAGTGAGTCCCCTGCCTCAGCCTCCCCTCTAGCTGGGACTACAGGTGAACACCAACATGCCTGGATAATGTTTTGTATTTTAGTAGAGACGGGATTTCACCATGTTGGCCAGGGTGGTCTCAAACTCCTGATCTTGTGATCCACCCTCTTTGGCCTCCCAAAGTGCTGGGATTATAGGCGTAAGCCACTGTACCCAGCCTAGTGACTCTTTAATAATTAGTCTGTTGTGGGTTTTCACTGAGCCTTCTGTTGGGCAAGCCCAGTTAATCAAAGTTACTGCTGAACTGCTAAAGGTGAAGTTAATGAAACCACGATCAAATCATAGCATTTTACCTCCTTGCTGGCAAACACCTTGTTGAGGACAAGCTGACTCTGGGCTATGCTGAGGTAAAAAGCTGCTTTGGGTTTACCCAGTGGATTGCCTCCTGACATCAGACAGATAGACTAAAGGAGCAATTAGCACTGGACACCTCCGCATGGCACTGAGGATGGCTTTCAACAAGCCGGCAGTTGCTGCACTCCCATTAGTTAATGTCACTGTTCCTGCGTTTATTCTGAATGATAATTGCAGTATGTACCAATGTGTATTTTTAACTATTCCTCTTTAAAAAAAAAAAAGGAAAGAATATTCTCTTTCTACAGAGGCTCAGCTGCAGCACTGCTGCCCCAGTAAGGAAAAATAAATAAATAATAAATAAATAAAATACACCCAGAACAATCCTGCCCTAGCCAGTGGCCAAGTGAAACCCCAGCCTCTCAGCCTGAAGGCAGAATGATGTAGCCGTGTGTTTGGAACGAGTCTTAGCAGTGTGCAGTGCGTATGTGTAGAGCATGGTGTTTGTGAGGCCACACATTCCAAGAATAATTGCTCTAGGTCGTTTAGAGTCAATAGTGGTCCTCACATAACCTCTTGGACCCCTGGTTTATTTTTATTTTTATAAGGAGTGAGGGATGCCAGGCACGGTGGCTCATGCTTGTAATCCCAGCACTTTGGGAGGCCAAGGCAGGCGGATCACCTGAGGTTAGAAGTTTGAGACCAGCGTGGCCAACATAGTGAAACCCCATCTCTACTAAAAATACAAAAATTAGCCGGGTGTGGTAGCAGGTGCCTGTAATCCCAGCTACTCAGGAGGCTGAGGCAGGAGAATTACTTGAACCTGGGAGGTGGAGGTTACAGTGAGCGTAGATTGTGCCACTGCACTCCAGCCTGGACAACAGAGTGAAACTCCATCTCAAAAAAAAAAAAAAAAAAAAGAAAAGAAAAGAAAAAATGGAGTGAGTGAATTGAAGCTATAAGGAAATGGGCATGAAACAGGCAGCTAACGTTTTGGTGACCTGTTTATTTTTATTTTTATATTACCTGAAACTTTGTATTTTGTAATGTTTTTAGATTTATAGCAAAGTTGCAGACATACCCTTTACCCAGCTTCCCCTAGTGCTAACATTTTACATAACCATGGTGCAACTATGACAACCAAGAAATTAATACTGGGCGAGTACCCTGAGCTAGCAGGCTTCATTTGGCTGATACCTAGTTTTTCACTGATGTCCTCTTGCACATTGCATTTAGTTGTCATATCTATGTAGTCTCTTATAATCCAAGAGTTTCTTAATCTTTTTCTTTGGTTCTCTAAAGAGTTTTGAAGACTATTAGGCAGTTTGTAGAATGTCCCCCCATTTGAACCTGTCTAATTAGATTGGGGTTATAGATTTTTGAGAAGAATATCATGGAAGCGAAGTGTTCTTCTGGTTGCATAGTAAGGAGCATGTGATAGCAAGCAAGATAACTTATCACTGCTGATGTTCATCGCCTGGTCAAGGTAGTGTCCACCTGGTTTCTATATTTTCATTTCTATACCTCATTCTTTGGAAACAAGTTACTAAGTCCAGCCCAGAATCAAGAGGAAAGGAATTGAGCTCTGCCTTGTATGTGATATGCATGTGATACATTATTTGGAATTCTTCTGGAAGGAAGATTTGGGGGAGCCTGGCCTTAAAGATGGAACTGTCAGTATATGATTTGGTATCCATAACTCAACTTCTCTCAGTCTAAGATTTTTCTTCTAAAAAAGAGAAGTTGTACAAAGATGCATTCCATGGTGTGGCCATCTTGAATGCCCAGTGCTCAACCTGTTGTTAGGGTTAGGGTGACAGATTCTGAAATTAGAAAGATGAAACTTTAGGCTTCAGGTCCACCAGGTCCACCACTTGCACACATGCCTTTAGGTAAGCTTCTTAAACTCTATAACGTTCAGATGCCTTGTCTATAAAATGGAATGAAGCTGATACTGAGATATCACCTGTATGGCATTTAACACAGAGCTTTGTGTGTTAGGGACACACAAGTTCCAGCTGTTATTTTGACCAAATAGCAGCTCAGTAACACACTAGTCAAAGGCAGTGTTTAATGGTATCCAAAGACTATATAGAATTATTTCTCTGCGTATGATATTGAAAAGTATTTTAGGACCTTTTGAGCCTTGCTGAGATGTGGTATCTATTGTAGCATGACAACACTAACCTTAGCTTAACCTCTGAATTTTACACAATTACAGTTTTGGCAAAGTCAACAGAGCCCATTTTGAATGTCAGGTAGAAAACACGGCTTTGGGTCAGCCCAAGCACTGAGCAGCAGAACATTTTCATCTGTGCTTCAGTTTCTTCATCTGTCAAATAAACATGACTGTTTTAGCTTCTTGCACAGTGACCACCACCTGGTGAACATTCATTCCTGAGCCAAATAAACAGCTGGCCCACCCATCATAAACTGCTTATTACAAAAGAGTAGATGGACACACAGCCATTAACTCTCAGAAGGTGGTGTTGCGCTGAGTCCCTGTTAGGTTTAGTGGAAAAAGCACCAACTTCAAGAGGCCAAAGAAAGGACCCAGGGCCAGCAAATGAGACATGGGCCTTCATTAGGGGCTTATGTACAGGCAGAGGGAGTCCAGTGGTGGTGGGCTGGGCAGGGAACCGCCCTGTACAGAAATGACCCAGTGGCAGTGGGTGGAAAAAGATTACCTCACGGCCCAGTGGTGGCGAGCTGGGCAGCAAAATCACAACCACCTGCAAATATCACGCAGTTTATAGATGATTTTCTCTTAACATCTGATATGGTTTGGCTCTGTGTCCCCACCCAAATCTCACTTTGAATTGTACTCCCATAATTCCTACATGTTGTGAGAGGGACCCAGTGGGAGACAATTGAATTATGGGGCGGTTTCTCCCTATACTGTTCTCGTGGTAGGGAATAAATCTCACGAGATCTGATGGCTTGATAAGGGGGGAAACCCATTTCACTTGGCTCTCATTCTTTTTCTTGCCCCCACCATGTATGAAGTGCCTTTTGCCTTTCACCATAATTGGGAGGCCTCTCTAGCCACAAGGAACTGTAAGTCCATTAAACCTCTTTCTTATGTAAATTTCCTAGTCTTGAGTATGTCTTTATCAGCAGTGTGAAAACAGACTAATATCCTCCCCATAATAATCTCCACTTGGCAACTTTCATTTAACCCCAAACTCAGACCCTTAATCTCCTATATGGAACTGTGTTCCTTGAGCTGGGGCCATGTGGGGACTCAGATGCCTACCATACATAAGGAACGAATGAATCTCCAGGTTAGCCACTCCTGGATTCCCTAGTTTGGAACACCCATTCAAGTGCATCTGTCATACAGAATCATTGTAAAGGTGTGCTTAAATGATTGCTGTCAGATACATTTACCTTACAGGTGGTAAGTATCATGACATCCAAAGTGGATGACATGATGACAGTGGTTTGATTTCAGGTAATATAGTTGGTATCCATAGTAGAAACAGACAATGAAGGACTTCAAAGGTGATGATCATTTCCCTGTGAAAAAATAAATAAACGTACAAGGGTGACTAATGTTAGGTAACTATGGGGGGAAAAAAGGAAATTATCTAATGAGAATGGCTAAGAGCCTCTATTTCACAAGTTCTTCAGTAACAATAGGCTAAAAACAAGAACTGAAACAAACAGGGAACACTAGGGAACACTCATGAAAAATTGTTAAGTGTGGATACCGATAAGAACATGACATGTACTAGTCCGTACTTGCACTGCTATAAAGAAGTACCTGAGACTGGGTAATTTACCAAAAAAAAAGAGGTTTGATTGGCTGATGGTTCTGCTGGCTGTCCAGGAAGCATGGCTGGGGGAGGCCTCAGGAAACTTACAATCATGGCAGAAGGTGAAGGGGAAGCAGGCACGTCTTCCATGGCCAGAGCAGGGGGAAGAGGAGGACCGGGGAGGCACTACACACTTTTAAACAACCAGATCTCATAATAACTCACTCGTTACCAGGAGAGCAGCACCAAACGAGAAATTGCCCCCATGATCCAATCACTTCCCACCAGGCTCCTCCTCCAACAATGAGGATTGCAATTTTTTATTTTTATTTATTTAGTTATTTAAGACAGAGTCTTGCTCTGTTGCCCAGGCTGGAGTGCAGTGGCACAATCTCGGCTCACTGTAACCTCTGTCTTCCAAGTTCAAGCGATTCTTCTGCCTCAGCCTCCCAAGTAGCTGGGATTATAGGCACACACCACCATGGCTGGACAATTTTTGTATTTTTAGTAGAGACGGGGTTTCACCATGTTGGGCAGGCTGGTCTCGAACTCCTGATCTCAAATGATCTGCCCGCCTTGGCCTCCCAAAGTGCTGGGATTGCAGGTGTGAGCCACTGTGCCCTGCTAAGGATTACAATTTGACATGAAATTTGGGTGAGAACACAGATCCAAACCGGGTATCAACCTGCATACCATGCTTGGGACTGTGAAAATACATGAGTATGTAGACAGATTCTACAACGGAATGTGCAGAAATGAAAGCATGCTTCTCTTAAGACAAATACAAAGTAATTTGGTAAAAGTTGAACAAACCTTTTATTTTAAGTTTCCAAACAAATCTTCCAAGTTAAGAAAAACAGAAGTAAATGCTATCCAAATTTCTCACTGTTTTGGAATAAATAGTTGGATATTCCTCCCGTACACTTGCTTTACATAAATATTTTCCCAATCTCCCTCTTCCCATATATGCCCCTCAAAACTCCTCTATAAAATTATATACAGTCAACAGAGCTATTTGTAAAAGACAAAGAGAAACAGTTTCAGGACTCTATACAAGGAGGCAAAGATAAAGCTTTTTTTTTTTATTCTTTCTATTCTTCAGCAGCTTGTTAGAGTCTCAGAGCCTGTGTTATTGAAACCCCAGGGTGACGAGCATTAAGGTGAATCTATTGCCAAGCTTGAGTCCTTTAATGAGTGCATTGATCAGAGAAGAGAGGCAAGAAAGCAGAGTCCGGTGGCACCTGAATGAATATAAATTTAGCCCCGATTGAACTTCCTCCACAGTTGGCCTGCTCCATGCTGACACTGTTATCGAGAGGAGAGAAAGCAATTTTGGTCTTCAGTCTTGATTCTCTTCATGCTGTTGGCAGTTTTTAAGAAGAACAAGTTATGACTATTTTACTCCTAAAAGCAGTAGGAACTTGTCAAAGATTTCCTCCTTGGAAGTGGCAATTGAGAATGCATCCACTTGGTGCAGATTTTGAATCTGAAATCAATCCGATGGATTGGAGAAAGAAGTACTTTCAAACCAATGGAATTATTGGGAAATTGGTCAGGCTGCCTCAGCAGGAAGTGAGCACCCCAGAGAGTGCAAGCAGGAGCAGTCTGGCCAGTTGGCAGGACGTTTTAGAGGGGATTTCAGCATGAAAAAGAGGCCTGCAGGGAGGTGGAGGGCTTGATCCTGGGTCACCTTGAAGATGAAGTCATAAGAGAGATGTTAGCCCTCTATCATTCTAGAAAACCAGCCAGCAAAATGATAGGGATCACAGGTTTTTGGAACTAGACAGATGAATTTTGAGATTGTGGCTTCTCTCTTGCGTGACATTGAACAACTTACGTTCCCAGTCTTTACATAAAGACTCTGTCTCTTTATTAGTCAAATGGTGATAGAAATATTACTTAACTCATAGGTCTTCCTGGAGAGTTTAAATTAGATAATGCCTGAATATAGACTGCTCATTGCAGTCCCTGGAAATTAACCTGTTCTCAGTGACTGTGCTTTTGATTAGGATTGCCCAGTGATTTGTCTTCAGACTCAACTTTGTATATTGAGCCCTTTTTGGATGCTTGATATTTTTGCCCCTGTTATTTTACATGAAATCCTCAACCACCTTGGGAGGTATGGCTGTTTAACTTCACTTTCCAGAAGAAGACACGGAAGTTCAGAGAGGCTCAGTGACATATTCAAAGGCCACACCACTCACTCAAGAAACTGTTTGTTGTTTTCTCATATATCACACCTAAGGTGCCCAGCACAATGTCTAGCACATAATAGGAGCTTGATAAAGCGAGGGTCTCTGAGGACTCAACTCCACTCTGCTTGCACAACTCAGCCCTTTTCTACCATCAGCCCCTCCCTTCCACCCTGCCCTGAGATGCTACCTCTTGCTCATCTGCTTCCCCTACATGTTCGGGTCCCTGACTCTTCTCCCTTCTCCCTCCTTCCTCTCCCTTCAGACTTTGGCACATCAGCGCCTTTCGATTTCTGTAGCCTCTTCAGAAGTATTTTTGACACAAACAATAGTCCCGGCTTTTGCTTTTCCTGAGAGGCATCAGCACAATCGCACCAGACACTGGTGACTCATTTTGATCATTGCCTTTAAGCAATTCACTCTGTGAGCCCAGACTTGACAGGCCTCACTGTGCCGTGAAATCTAATACTATTTTTATGCCTTTTAATCTATCTTTTAACAGGCTCCTTGTTTAGAACTCTGCGCCCTGGATTCACTGAAAGCACGTTTTTGAGAGTGGTGAGGACAAACTTGGCCTGTCTTAATCAAAGGCTCGGGAGAACCAGTCTGGGGTCTTTACCCAATCCTCAACTCTCCTAATGCCTTCCCCCCACTGCTTCCTTTTGTAATGGCCTCAGCGGGAACCTTCCTGGCTGCCTGACAGAGCCGCTGGCTGGCTTCTTCCGTCTTAATAACTACCCAGCTCTCCAAAGTAGGAGTTTCTCAAAATGTTTCTGAAGTGCCAGAGTTTCTCCATTGAGTCACTGTCATCGGAAAGTCATTATGGAAATAAATTTTCAGGATGAATGTCAGGGAAGAGGCTAGTCACTTCCTTCTGAAAGCTTTCCTAGATATCCCCCAGGCCAGGCCAAGTTACAGGCTTCTCTCTCGGGTTCTTTAAGAACTGAGTGCCTATCTTTGTGCTTGTATTTCATTTAATGTGACAAGTATCCATGAAGGATTTACATGAGGCATTGTATGATATTTGTTTATATGTCTTTCTTCTGGACTATACCGTGAGTTTCTTTGTCTTATTAGTTTAGGGTGGGGACGTAGCACGCTGATCCCAAAACTCACTTCTGCTCTCTGGAGATCCAGACCAAGAGAACTGCGCATACAGGAATGAAAGCCAAATGGGAAACAAACACACCTCATTCATAGAATCACTGGGCAAGCAATGTGCATCGGATACTGCTGGCATTTTTGGGAAAATGGAGCTGAAGAGTGGGATGGAGGCTTGGGTCCTATGGGGATTCTTCGACTTCTCCATTACCTAACCTGGGTCCCAAGAGTGATCTCGAGACCCTCAACACTGCCATTAAAGTGGATGAAGGTCAAACAAGAAGATCCCATGTGGCAAGCATGGGAGCAGAAAATGAAAGAGAAGGTGAGGCTCCAGGGCTGGACTTCAGGTTGTAGCCTTTCAGCCGGGAATTAACTCCTCTCAGTGATTTGTGATATTGTCAGGAATGTTTCTTTTTCATCATGGGAAGAATAGAAAGAAACATTTCCTCTTCCCAGACATACCAAGAGTCAACGAAACTTAGGCAGAGAATGCAGAAGGGCTCAAAACCCATCACAGAAATTAGAGCTGAATGGAGCCTTCAAAGGGTTCAAGTTAGGAAAAGGCAAAAGGCAACATAGACCACATTCTACAACACAGACAACTGTCCACATTCATGGACCCAGGTGTGATCAGAGCTTGAGTGTACTGACTCCCTCTATCCCTTCATCCTGGGGCCTACCAATTTGAGGACATCCCTTGTCTGATGATGACCATCCTGCCACTGTGCAAACTATTCTGCAGTGAGGAATGAGCTGTGACCTCCTTGAGTCCTTTTCTCCACCTTTGACTTTCATAATAAAAATGTCTCTTAGGAAGAGGACTTCTCTGAGGGTTGTGGAGGGACCTCTTTTCTTAATAAGCCTTCCTCCCTCAACTTCAGGGTTACTATTACAAATTTGCTTTCTTGTTATGCTTCAAAGCATAAATTTCCCTTCTCTCCACCAGAGGAAAGCCAAGAAATGTAGTCTGAATGTTACCTTAGAGTCAAGCAGAGAGAGAACTAGCAGATAAATTCAATGTGATGGGTTCACTTTAGGGTTGGGATTCTAGGCAATAAGTTCATCTGATTGCAGCAGTGGGAGGTATTGGAAAAAGACAGATCAACCTCTGCCATGAAATTCCCCATTTCATGCAGCTGGGAGAATTGGGACTTCAGGGGCATAGCTCAAGCAGAGAACCCGGATATTACATCTCGGGTCCACCTAGGAGCAGACAGAGTTAGGGATGTGCCCCCAGGTCCCAAGACATAGAGACCAATTCTTCATCCACAGAGAGTTGAGGCCGAAACAGTGTCATGTATGACCATGCACATTTCCCAAGGTTTCTGCCAGTTACTCACTTGGCCCATGATCACCAGTCTCTGACCAGTGTGCTTAGAAATCCTTCCTTTCTGCTATGGGATGGGGGTTAGGTGAAGCTTAGAAGAAATGGCATCTGGGTTGATTCTTGAAGAATGGGCAGCAGTTCAGGCTCACTGGTAGAAACAAAGTTCCTTTAGAGCAGAGGAGTTGCCCAAACATAACACAGAGGTAGGAAGTGTCATGGCAGATTTGGTACCACGAATGTTTCTGCATGGCTACGGTTCATGGTCTGGTAAAGGAGATGAGACTGGAAGGGTAATCAGAGACTAGACTAGCTAGGTCCTTCCATGCCATTCCAAGTTAGCGTGTTTTTCTGAAAGCATTTAGAAGCTACCAACTGTTTAAATAACGGTCAGTTTTCACTTCCAGCCATAATGAAGTAACAGGGACTGAACTTATCCTCCCACGGACGAAATATATGAAATAACAGCATTCATGCATTAGAAAACAGGCAGTACAGGACAGTAATCCTTGAGAAAAAAATAACAAATGGGCCAAGTTCTAGGAATATTTCTCTGTTTTGCCTGGAGAGAATTTCCAGGCTGCAGTGCAAGAAGCAGCAGGTCAAACTGAGTCCAGCAGTCTCCCTGAGTTCAGAAGGCAGGACTGAGAATTTAGGGAGGCCAGTGTGGCTGGGATTCTCTCAGCAGCGTTCCTGAGGGGGAGCGAGCTTCACAGAAAAAGAGCTTTGGAGTTTTGTGGAAAAGTCCTTTTGAGTCCTTAGCAGAGTACTAATCAGCACATGCACTAAAGAAAGCTACCTGAGGCCAGGCAGGGGAGAAAAGAACAAACAAACAAACAAAAAACACCAGGAAGGAGTAGATAGAAAAATTTCTGGAGCCACACAGGACTGGGAATGATTAGTGTTCCTGACAGCCATTATAGGATACCTCACAGGGCACAGGGTATCAGGTTGAATATTCGAAAGGGTATTGTCTCATTGATGGAGACAGATTAGTTTGTGTCTGCCTAACAAAACATAGAAACAGGCCTTGAGAGGATCAGTGTGTTCCCAACTATCTTAACTGTACCCAAGAACAAATCTGAAGAATACTTACAGGAATACAGAAAAAATGTAATACCCTAAAATTAAAAGTTACCAATATCTAGCATTCTACCAAACAGCCTAGATACTCAAAGAAGGAAAATATAACCCATAATAAAGATTTAAAAATCAGTCCATAGAAACAGACAACAATTAAATGACACAGATAATATAATTGGTAGACATGGAAATTAAAACAGCTATTAGCAATACATTCTGTATATTCAAGAAGATAGAGGAAAACATGAGCATGTTAAATAGACATGTAAAAGCTGTGAAAAATCCAAATCAGACTTCTAGAGATTAAAAAATACCTGAGATGTAAAATACACAAGATGATACTAACAGTTAATTAGAGGCTACAGAGGAAAAGACTTGTGAACTTGAAAAAAAATAGCAGTAGAAAACATTTAAAATAAAAATACCAAAAATAAAATGAACTCCAGTGTGCATTATCAGTGTGCCACGGGGTAGTTTCACAAGGTCTAAGATATGCGTAATTGGAGTCCCAGAGAAAAAGGGAAAGACAAGGATATTCAAAGAAGTGTGTTCAAAATTTTTCCAAATTTGATAAAAACCATAAACCCCTAAATCCAAGAAGCCCAGAGAACTCCAAGCTGAAGAAACTTGAAGAGAATGACACCAGTGTACACTGTAACCAATTTTCTTAAAAGTGACATAAAGGGAATATCATAAAAGTATCCAGAAAAAGTAAATGCATTGTGTGCAGGGAAACAACAATGAGAATGATGACATACTTTTTGTTGGCAGCAAAGCAAACAGAAGATGGTGGGGCAATATTTTTAAATACTTAACAAAAACACAAAACACCTAGAATTCTATACTCAGCAAAAACATCTTTCAAAAATGAAGATCAAATGCAGACAAATAAGAGGAGATTTGGGTTTAGATATACATTTTAGAAGGGTCACTCTGTTCACAGGATAATGAATAGTTGGGTAGGAAAAACTCAAAAGGAAGAGAATATTTTAATGATCTCAACATCAGATGATGCAAGCCTAAGTTAAGACAGTTATTGTAGAAATAAAGAAAGAGATGAGTTGGAGAGATATTGATTCTTGTCTGCCTAGAAAATATCTGCTCGTCTTTCAAAGCCCATTTTGAATAGCAGAAATTGTGACTTCTTCATCTCTGATTCCACAGGACATAGAGTAAGCACACTGGTGGCTCTTAGAAAATATCATTTCAATTCTAGTCACCTTTCTTTGGGCTGACTCTTGTCTATACCACTCAGTTTTACTAGGTAATTGCTTCTTGAAATCATGTTGGCCATATACATTATAAATAACTATAATACAACTGAAATTATTAATTTTGAAATGCAATGGTTTGTTTTGAAGTCTTGCCCTGTAATAAACGTCATGAAATATACTTGCCAATCTTTTTAGTTTTCTATGTTTTCCTCTACAAAACAATCTGAATTTATTAAAAAATGCTAATTAAATTGAATACTAGAATAGAGTTAAAAATAAGCAAGATTCAAAAATCTAAATTAATTTTCAGTTTGTAGTATATATTTTAAAATGAAGTAAGTCCATGCTTTTTGATAATAAAAACTCCTACTGTTTAGTTAGCAAACATAACACTACTGAATTAAAATTATTATAGTAGCAATCAGATTATTCTTTCTGGACTAAGGATGACTATCAATTAATACATTAATGTAATTGTTCAACAAAAAGAATAAAATTATTACTAGTAGATAATTACTAGTAATACTTTTATTATTGGTAATATCCTTGAAGATTCTGCTTAAATGCCCCCATACCTTTCCCTGATTCCTCTAGATAGACAAATACTTATTACTCTTGCTTCTATTATATTGTGTACCTATTGTTATGTTCTTCCTCAGCTTGTACTCTCTTCTCGAATCCCTTAGTGAGCTACTACTCATTTTATTTTTAGTTTAGAAGTTCCTTTTTCCAAAAAGCCTTCCCTGAATTCTCATGCCTGTGCGGATGTCCCTTCTTTGTCTCTCATTGACCTAGATACTTCCCCTGGTAGAGGGTTACTTAGCTTTGTAATTCCCTCTCTATGTGCCTGCCCCTTCTCTCCACACTGCAAATACGATGAGGGAGGAGACCGTATTTCTCATGGTCACATGGATCGCAATGCCAAATTCCTGGTTCATTTTGAGTGAATACGTATGTCTAAATCATCCTAGATCCTCAATTACTAATGTGCACAGTACTTGGCACACAATAGTTGCTCAAGTAAGTATTGGTTAGACTTATTTAATGCAAAGTTCTTGCTTATAGAGTCTGGTGAAAGACATAGATACATAATAGACCACGATACATTAAGAATGTGCCAAACACTAAAAGAATAATTCATTCTAATTGGAAGGTTTGGAAGTATAATAGAAGACTGATGTTCTTAACACATGGACATGATGGTTAAAGAGGGAACTCTTGGCAGACAAAACATCACGGCACAGCAGTATAACTTGCAGTGCAATGTATTGTGAGGACTGGTGAGCAGTTCTGTGTGATCACAGCATAGACTGCTCCAATGCCTGGGGCTGGAATTGGATGAGGAAGCGGTGAGAGCTGGGGCTGGGTTAGCTCCTATTTTAACACTTTCTTTTGCAAAAGAGTTGTCTGGATGCATAAGAAAACCTTGGAAAGAAATATATATTTAGTGTTAACTTGTGTAGGAGCCTTTATATATATTATTTTATTTAATACAACAATCTTATGAGAGATTATGCATTTTATAGAGGGGGAGACTGATGCTCAGAAAGTTAAAAGAAGCTGCCCAAGTTGACCCAGGTAAGTGGTAGTAAGTACAGCCGGGGTTGAGACAGGCCTATTAAGTGAGAGACCTTCCACTTTGTTTTAAACAATCTTTCGCTGCCTTGCCTGTGTCTTTTCACCCATATCCTTGAGTGAGATATGTACACAATTTTGGGTAAAACTGATAACAATGTTTATAGAGTTAAGACTATGTAAATATAGCAGGTCCCTGCTAAGCTAAGTAGTGCACAGTTACATCAACTTTCTCCTTCAAATTTTTGTTTTACCAAGAGTTAATAATTGCCTTGATTTTCTGTTATTTTCTACTTGTCTATTGTTATGTTTTTTAGTGTTTCTACTTTATGTCATATACCTATAAATAGCTCTTCAAATAATTACCACAGTTATAAGCATTCAGTTTTATTTATTTATTTATTGAGATTGAGTCTTGCTCTGTTGCCCAGGCTGGAGTTCAGTGGCACGATCTTGGCTCACTGCAACCTCCACCTCCTGGGTTCAAGTGATTCTCCGGCCTCAGCCTCGTGAATAGCTGGGATTACAGGTGCCCACCACCATGCCCGGTTAATTTTTGTATTTTTAGTAGAGATGGGGTTTTGAGACAGGGTCTCACTCTGTCACCCAGCTAGGTTTTGTATTTTTTTGGTAAAGGCAGAGTTTCACCATATTGGCCAGGCTGGTCTTGAACTCCTTACCTCAGATGATCCACCCGCCTCAGCCTCCCAAAGTGCCAGAGTTACAGGCATGAGCCACTGTGCCTGGCTCAGTTTAATTTTTGTGGTACTTAAAACCTGCCTCCTGCATCATGTTTTTCTTTGAGTCTCCATAAATCACTTTTTCAGCCACTCTGGGATCTCCCTTTGCTTATGTTGTTCTCAACAGTTGGATCCTCTGTCTCTTGGCTCCTCGGTCTCCCTTTTCTCTTTCTTCATCTCAGTAAGTGCCTCCTTTAGTACTTCCTAAGAAAGGAAACATAGAAGGCCATTTTAAATTTATTATTACCATTATCATTATTATAGTGTTGGCAAATCTGAAGCTGTTCTCATTTTCTTGGAGTTGACTTGATAATATGTTTCCAGGTCGGTAATTATACCGTGGATTGGCTCACCCAACAGCCACTTCATCCTGTCTTTTCTGTGCTTTCCTATAATTTAGAGTCTGAGAAATTAAAAATGCATTTCACAGGCTTCTGGTCATCATGCAGTAGCTGGTACTTGACTATCTCTCCTGCTGTAAACAAATATAAAACTGGACAAAATATGAGATAACTATTTTCAGGCAGTGGGCAGTAGGTAATGCAAATCTGCAATTCTTGAGGGAAGAAAAACTTCTGAGGTGAATCTTGTGAATATCCACCTCTGTGCTTAGAACAATTTCCTGGTTGCAGCACAATAAGCTGGAGTTGAAACAGAGAGCATGGCCCCAGTGAGCTGATGAAACAGAGATCACAGTCCGGAATTACGGACTTGAGGCAAATGGAATCCTCAGGGTGGGCCTTGAGTAGAGGGAACCTCTGTGGAAAGGGAATTCCATACATTGATAGTGAATTCCTGAGATTCTCTGGCTGAATTTTAGTTGTACACATACAGGATAAGTCATCCAAACCTTACCATTTAGCACATACTATGCTGTTAAAAGCAGAACACAGATACTAGAAGTCAAGCAGTTCTTGGATAGAGAATTGCAAGGAAAGTTGGAATTCTTGCCCTGTCAGAATGGAGACATCTCTGTAATTCATCATTAATACCCTAGCATCTAGCTGAGACTCCAGAAAGCTTATGTCTTAAAAATAGGGATCATATCATGGGCCTGGCCTAATCAAGGTCACAGAAAAGATCCCTAGAAAATAATGAGCTTGATGTTTGGTCCCCCTGAGTAAGAGAGGCTTGGAAAATACCTTGAGCTTTTCTTAGGCTTAAATGAACGAAGTGTTAAACCAAGCATTTAAAAGTTCAAGTGATTAACCAGTAGTTGAATGACTTGTTAATTTGAAAGGACGATACTGAAGAAAGTCTCTTCAATGTCTTTTCTACAACATTCAGTATTCAACACAAATTTTAGTAAATAACAAATAAATAGAAACATAAGATTTGAAAATTACTCTTGTAAAGATGTTTAAATAAAGAAAAATATGATTTTAATTAGTGAACAGATAAAAAAATCCAACAGAAAGAAAAACATAGGCTATAAAATTAAATAGAAATTCTAGAACTAAAACAAATGAACAGAAAGAAAAAGTTGACTGAACAGGTCTAATAGGAGATTGGAAATGGTAGAAGAAAAAGTCAATAAACTTGATCATAGATAATAGAAATTGCCTAATTTGAAATAAAGAAGGAAAAAAGATTGAATAAAGTTTACAAGAACCCCAGGGCTCTGTGTGAAAATAGTAAATAGTCTAACACATCAGCACTAGAGAGAAGCTAGTGAATGACAAACAAAGAAAATATTTGGCCTGGCATGGTGGCTCACACCTGTAATCCCAGCACTTTGGGAGGCTGTGGCGGGTGGATCATTTGAGGTCAGAAGTTCGGGACCGGACTGACCAACATGGTGAAACCCTGTCTCTACTAAAAACAAAAAAAATTAGCCGGGCATGGTGGCACATGTCTGTAGTCCCAGCTACTCAAGAGACTGAGGCAGGAGAATCACTTGAACCCAGGAGGTGGAGGGTGAAGTGAGCTGAGATGACACCACTGCACTCCAGCCTGGGCAGCAGCGTGAAATTCTGTCTCAAAAACAAAAACAAACAATCTATCTATCTATCTATCTATCTATCTATCTATCTATATACACACACACACACATACACTCATACATTTGAAGAAATTATAGTTTCTAATTCCCCAAGTTTGATGATTTATAGATCCAAGAAGTTAAGCAAACATCAAAACCTGATAAATATAAGGAGTTTCAACTCTAGTAGTAAGACAGTCAAATGGTTGAGAACCAGAGAGGTAAGAGGAACATCATGAAAGAAGCCAGAGCAAACAGACACATTACATGTAGTGGACAAGCGTAAGAATTATTGCTGACTTGTTATCAGAAACAATGGAGGGCAGAAGATTATGGAATAACATCTTTGATGTGCTGAATGAGAAAAGCAATAAGCAAACCAAACTGTCAATACAGAATTCTGTATTCAACAAAAATATCCTTTGAACAAGGATGCAATAAAGGCATTTTTAAGTTACATTAAAATTTAGTGATTTTTTACCTCCATCAGACTTTTAGTATGAGAAATGCCAAAGCAGTCCTTCAGGTCAAAGAGATGTACTATTCTATAGACGGTCACATCTACAAGAGAAAATAAAAGCACTAGAGATAGTAAATAAGTAGGTAAATATAAAAAACTGTTTTCTTGTTTCTTGTGACTCACATAAAACACAACTATTTAAACACAAACAAAAACACTAAAAAGTGGAGTATGTGACTCTTATAAAAGACACTACAATTATATCCTGAATTTAGTCATTAAGGAATAAGAAGACAAATTGCATTGCTCATCCTAAAAGACAAATGACATGGAATTTTCTTTTCTTTCTTGCCTGCTTGCTTGCTTTCTTGTTTTCTTTTTCTTTTTCTTTTTTTGAGATAGAGTCGTCCTCTGTCACCCCAGGCTTGAATGCAGTGGTACAATCTTGGCTCACTGCAACCTCCACCTCCCAGGTTCAAGTGATTCTTCTGTCTCAGCCTCCTGAGTAGCTGGGACTACAGGCGAGCACCACAATGCTCGGGTAATTTTTGTGTTTTCAGTAGAGACAGGGTTTCATCATATTGGCCAGGCTAGTCTTGAACTCCTGACCTCGTGATCTGCCTGCCTCGGCCTCCTGAAGTGCTGGGATTATAGGCATGAGCCATTGCACCTGGTCCTGACGTGGAATTTTCAGAAAGACCAATGTCTTGAAAATCCATAAAGGTAAGAGAACTATTTTAGATTAAAGGAGACTAAAAAGACATGAGAATCAAATGCAACTCATAAATCTTAATTGGATCATGGCTCAAATACACAGATATGTGCACGTGCACATGTGCATGCAGCTGCAGCATAAACAAGACTTAATTGGGATGATTAACGGAATTTGATTTGAATACGGACAACATGTCAGATAATATTATTGTTTTACATAATTATCCAGTGTGATCATTGTACTGTGGTTATGTAGGAAAACATCTAGTTGTTAAGAGATTCATATTGCTTTGTAATTAGTGGTCAAAATGCCATGATTGGTGATTACAACTTGCCTTCAAATGGTTTGGGGGGAAAAGAGAAAGCAAAATAATAGAAATTGCTGTCACAGCTATAGGAACTCACTGCTCCAATTTCCTTTTAAGGAAGCACTTACCAGTCAGCTGTAGAGTATAGTCAGCTGGAAGTTTCTAGTCATTAGGTCCTTCAGGATCCAGTTCTGGTTTTGAGCTGAGGCCACACTCTTTCCCAGCAGTGCCCAGCCTGTGACGGATCCATGCACGATACCAGATGCCCAGTGGGAAATCTTTGCTCTGGAGCTCCCTGTTAGGTTGGCTGAGACCTTGTTAGATCCTTATTATAGCCTGAGATGCTCCCTGCCAGTGCTGCTTCCATTCCCTCGATATCTTACAGACTCTCCTCTGGCATCCTAACTCAGTCTCATCATTAGTGTCTTCCCAACTGGATAATTGCTGACTCTAATTGAGGACTTTATATATGTGCATTATCTTACTCTTTCAACATTAGTATGGGTTTGAAATTTTCACAATAACAAAAAGTTAAAAGCCATAAAGCAACAAGAAGAAGCACTTCTATGTAGCTAGGGTTTCTAAGTAATTCTAGTTTTATTAATCAGAATTACTCATGTGAACCTTGGAATGGGATGGAAGTTAACTGTGTGATAATCCATTTCTAATAGAATGGATGGCAGAGACAGGGAGGCTATTTTGGTCAAAAGCTCCCTTATTTGATAATTCCCTATAGTGACAGCAGCAACTTTTCCATCTTAGCAAGAGCAGTGTCTTTCTGAGGGCCGAGAATTGTTCTGGAAGCCCAGCCTAGAGCTTGTTTTCCAGATGTTACATCATATTTTAAAAATCTACACAATATCCTAGAAGTAAATCTCTTTCTGTTCTAGCAGCTTGCATGGTTTCTGTTGTCTTCAACAGAACCTTAGCCAATATGCAGGTAGAAATCTGTTTTTTCTCATATAGGTATCTAAAAATTTTTTCTCTTATTTTCTAGGTACCAGTGTTGCTGTTGAAAAGACCACTGTTGTTTTTCCTCCAGTTTCTTTATATGTTTCCCTCTATAAAAACGTTTAGAATCACGTCATTATCACTTGTAATTTTGAAATTTCATAAGGCAACTTCTTATTCGTTATGTTGAGTGCTCAGTGGGCCCTTTAATTTATTATACTTGTTATTGGATGTGCACACCTTTCAGGTACAGAAATTTCCCTGTCTTATATCTTTGATACTTTCACCTTGTTCTTTTTTTTTTTTTTTTTTTTTTTTTGAGATGGAGTTTCGCTCTTGTTGCCCAGGTTGGAGTACAATGGTGCAATCTGCAACCTCTCCCCACTAGATTCAAGCAACTGTCCTGTCTCAGCCTTCTGAGTAGCTGGGATTATAGGTGCCCACCACTACACCCAGCTAATTTTTGGTATTTTTAGTAGAGACAAGGTTTCACTGTGTTGGCCCAGCTGGTGTCGAACTCCTGACCTCAGGTGATCTGCCCACCGCAGCCTCCCAAAGTGCTAGAATTACAGGCGTGAGCCACCGTGCCCAGCCCACCTTATTCTTTTCTTAGCTCATTTGGGAAGATCACATATCAAACCTCTTGGTTTAATCTTCTAAATTTTTATTTTTTCTTTTAGTCTTTTTTTCCTCCTTTTTAAAAATACTTTCTGTGAGGTTTGTTTTGTTTGGTTTGGTTTAAAACTTTCAGGCTTTCTATGCTTTTTTCTAGATTTTATTTTTTTTTTTTTCTTGTTTAATTGCTGAAAACATTTTTTTGTTTGTTTGTTTGTTTCTTTTTGTTGCTACCTATATTTTTTGGACAGATATTCTATCTTATTCTTTTGGAGATAAAAATGAATTTTAGAAAAGTTTTCCATCTCCTGCATTAGCTTTATTTCTTCTGACTCTTTCCTCCCACTGCTTGTTTTTGTCTGTCTTTTCCAATTTGGAAACTTTCTTTAATGATTTATGATTTCTGGTTTGCATGTCCCCAGTATGAAGTCAGTAAATTATAAAAAAGATTATTGTGAGCTGTTTATGGGTAGACAGAACTTATGAGTTATTGGGTTTCATTTCAGGAGGACTGTGTGTAAGTTGACTTTTTCATTGAGTGAAACTGAAATGCCAGTGATCTGACAATTTCCATTTTCTTAGTAACAGAACTAAGAATTAGGATTATTAACTTTTCTGTGCCTCAGTTTGCTCATAGAAACAATGGTAATAATAATAATAGTACTTATCATTTAAGATGACGATAAAGTGAATGAATGAATGTGAAATGCTTAGAAAAAGGCTTGGCACAGAGTCAAGCCCTGCAGTAGTTCCCCCTTCTCTGAGGCTTCATTTTTTGCGGTCTCAGTTACCCTTGGTCAAATGCAGTCATAAAATATTAAATGGAAAATTTCAGAAATAAACAATTCCTATTTTAAACTGTGCACCATTCTGAGTAGAGTGAGGAAATCTCACACTGCTCCACTCTGTTCCAACTTGGACATGAATCATTCTGCCCTGAGTCTCCCCACTACGCATCACTGAGTCACCTTGGAGCTGTCTCAGTTACCAGATTAACTGTCACAGTATCGCCATGCTTGTGTTCAAGTCACAATTATTTTACTTAATAATTGCCCCAGAGTGCAAGAGTAGTGATACTGGAAATTCACATATGCCAAAGAGAAGTTGTAAAGTGATTTTTAAGTAAAAAGATAACCCTAGTATTCCTTGGTTAGGGTTTGGTAGACTCTGTAGTTTCAAGCATCCACTGGGGGGGCTGGAATGCATACCCCATAAATAAAGGAGGATTACTGCATATAAATAATTTCATCATCATCATCATCATCATTCTTGTTGCAGTGTTGTTTCTTACTAGAAAAATCCTTCAATATGCTCCTGGGTGGTATAAACTTTGTTGCTGGTATTCTGAGAACATGGCAGGAGTGGTCTCATCAAATCCTCCTGATTCTATTTGATCCCTTGTCACTCCTTTCCACTGTGCTGGTGTCTTCAGTCTGAGAACTCTTCAGTTCAATTTGTGTGGAAGATAATCCTCTGATCTGTGTATGCCCATGTGCACGCACCGGTGTGTCTGGTTGCCTGGCTGGACGGGGTCGGTAGGTATTGGATGAATGAGAATCTACCTGCTTTGCATACAGACTTCCAGCCATTTCCATTTCCAGGCTCAGCCTCGCTCCTACCTTTCTAAGTACCCGGCGCTCTGCATGAAGGCCTTTCGGTGCTTCTGCAGGGTGATTTGACTCATTTCTCATTGTTCTGTTCTACTGTCG
The DNA here is from genome assembly GCA_036589455.1 of Ateles fusciceps. Taxonomy (NCBI): domain Eukaryota; kingdom Metazoa; phylum Chordata; class Mammalia; order Primates; family Atelidae; genus Ateles; species Ateles fusciceps. The sequence continues at coordinate 1,567,384 of JAZHEH010000113.1, read as the reverse complement.
CTGTATCTGTTTTTCTACTTTTCATCTCCCTTTCTCTTCTATTACCTGAAGTCAATAATCATCTTGTTTCACATGAATCCTGAAAGAATTATATGAGATTGCACTGGTGAGAAGCCTGGCATTGTGCTTGCCACATAGATCATTGATAATCGATGGGGTCTATTTTCCTCCCCTCCCATCTTCCCCCCTTCTCCTCCTCTTCCTTTCTTCCTTCTTTCTCTCCTTTTTATCTTTCCTCCTCCCCAGCATTATGCATTCATACACTTCAACTACCCCAGGCTGCTTTCAGGACAGCAATTTGTAATTACTGCAGCATGGTGTATAGTGTCTGTGGCAAATTTATTTCCTCTCATATTTCTTGTAAGTGTTGCTGATGCAGAACGAATGCCTCAAATCACTCAGAAGCAAACAAATGGGATGGAAAACGTGCTGGTAATAAGACTGGATTATGAGGCATGTACTCTTAAAAAAATTGTTCTCTTCTTTGTCTTAAACTGTGCAGCCCATTAGAGGCTTGTCGGGGGCAATAACAATCTGTCGTCTCCCAGAGGTCTGTTTTTTCCTGGAAAGGCTTGGTCCTGGGCTAAAGGGAAGATGGGAGGATTAGAGCCCTGACCTTAGTCAATGGTTTTCTTCTACAAAGTACAGTAGAAATGGAGGGATCTTAGAAAGGACTGAATTTGTAGGGAGGGAGGCTGGGATCCAGAGACTGGCCTTGACTTCTTTCAAGGCCAAAGCAGTTCATGGCGAGCTTGGACTAGAATCTGGGTCACACCTGGTCCAGGTTTCTTCTGGGTTCAAGAAACAGCCCATTCCTGTTCCCTTTCCTTCATCTTCAGCCGTTGATAGATAGTTCCTAGAAACCAGCCAATTGGTTTTGGTTCTGTTTTTATTTTAAATTAATTAGCTCAGCCAATATTTATGGTGAATTTCATGGTGCCAGGCATCTTTCTGGGCACTGGAGACACAGATGAATAGGACTCTGTCTCTCTTCTCAAATTGCTCCCAGGTGGTCAGAAGGCTGAAATTGACCAGAGGCATTTTCAATTCTGTGTGGTTGGTGTCAGAACACAGGGTAGGCTGGGGGCAACAGGGGAAGAAAGACCCTGAGCCTTTTCCAGGGCTTCTGAGAGTTTTTGGGAAAGGTTCTGCTTAAACTAAATTTTAAGGAGAAAGAATAGAGCTTTTCAAAAAAGAATCAAGAAAGAGGAGGGAGAGGAAGCCAGTCCCGGTGGGAAAATAACTTGTGTGTGATGGTAGAGTGGGATTTCAACTCAGGTAGCCTGGGCCCAAAGGCCAAGCCCTCTCCTCTTGACCACACAGCCTTCTGGGCTAAAGGCCATGCTGGTCTGGGGATAAGGGTACTTCTCAGGGCAAGGGTGTTTCTCAGGGCAAAATAGAGGCAGGATGTCTAACACTTAACATTTCAAATCTCTCCACCTTCCAGAGTACCTGCACCCCAAAGACTAGACCCTTCTTCTCCCTTATCCTCACAACAGTACCATGGAATCAGTTATAGAGTGACTTGCTCAGGGTCTAAGGTTCATGCTTCTCTCCTTCCTCCTGCTCAGCTTCCTCAGGGAGGCCATGGCAACATGGTAACCACAGAAATGGCACTCAGATGTGCAGGGCTTCTTAGGAGGTGTCCCCAGAGTTCACAAAGTACATTCATTCATATACCTGGAATCCTCCCCAGGGAAGTGTGCATGGGATAATAACAGCCCTTCACTGGACCTTGGGCCAGGTAATGTGGAAGACTTTTGTATTCTGTTTTCATTTGCTGAATCTTCCTTCCAGTATTCACAAAACAAATGAATTTTATCATCCCTACCTCCTAGCTGAGGAAGTGGAGGCTCAGACAGTTTATGAAACCTTCTCAAGGTCACACAGCAAGTAAGATGAAATCAAAATGCAAACCAGGCCTACCTGACTCCAGAGACTTCACTCTGGAACACAGACAAATAAACTCTGCCAGCAAAAACGTCTCTGGGATTTATAGGGATCAGGGTAAACCCCAGCTTCAGTCTTATAAACCCCATTGGCTTTAAAATAGATGGAAGAGAAGTGGCTTAAGAGACAGATCATGTGTCCAGTAACTGAGGCTTTATTTGACCACATGACAGTGTGACCCAGATTCTCAAAGCCACACAAAGAGCAAGCAGTTGGTGAGTGGGTGGCCACCAAGAGACTAGAAATTGCATTGCGCTGACCTCAGTCCCATCCCTACCTATGCATGTAGAGCTTGAGAGGTCTCTGATGATGGCATAGGCTGCCTGTGGAGCAAGTGAGTCCTTGGCACTGGAGGTATGCAGGGATGCATGCTTATCAAAGAAATCGTAAAGGCGACTCCTGCCCTGGATAGGAGGTAGCTGAGCAAGTAAAGTGAAGCCCAGAGAGAGGAAGGAACTGTCTAGAGGGTCCATGGGCAGGACCAGATCTCTGCCTGCAGAGTCTTACAGGCATCATGAACATGGAGGGAAGTGACATGCAGGACACTCGTGGTCTGAGTCACCACTTGAATTAAGGGCTTTTCATATTCTACCCAGTGTTTCCTGGTGCAGACCAAGGCCTCGGATTTACAAAGTTGGGGGGTGGACATTGTTAGGCAGCAGGGGGTTAGAATTCCCTTTTGTGGGCCAGGCCGTGTGAGCCATAAATATTTGTCACAGAAACCCTGGATTTACAGGGACAAAGAGCCCTGAGCACAGGAACAAATGGACTCAAGGCCCATAACTCCCCCTCCATCAATCTTTTCTTCCGGATTGTGCAAGACTCTGGCTATTGCATAAAGTGGCTCCTGGCAGCCTCGAGTGATGGACAGGGTCAGCGATAAGAGGCACATTTCTGGGAAGAAAGAATGTGCTTGGCCTGGCAGGATGGGGTCGTGGGAGTTGTTAGACAGGAGGCCCAGTTATAAAACAGACCCTACACACAGATATGTGGATAGAGCACTCCAGCGTCCAAGTTGGGAGGGGAGGAAATATTGGCCAAATTAACTCCAAGAGAGGGCAATTTGGAAGAGACAGGAGTTGTAGCCATGTTTCTCCTCAGTACTGTAATAACTGTATTTTCAGTTGCCACTTTTTATGGAATCAACAGCAAACTTAATTTCTTTTTGGAAAACACTTTGCCACTGGGGGACTATGCATGAAGATGCTTACCCTCCACATGCAAAGAGCAGGCTCAGAATTGAAATTAGATCTAGTAGGTAAGTCTAATCTCTTGGGGCTTTGCATATTGACAAAATAAAACAAAAGCAGAGAGAACAAGAAGACAATCAACCACAGCTGGTTGCATGCATCTTAGAAGCAATCCCCTGTTACCTGAGAGCTCTTGAAGGACTGCATGAACAGAAAATGCAGCTCTTACCTGGCTTGAAACATAACTGTATTGACTCAAATAACTAAAATGTTCAGACATAGATGTTGACGGGTTGGTTTTTATCCTTCCGTCGTTTCTTGGCTGAGCCTGCTGTGACATTGGCTCCATTATCTACATAGATATTGTGCTCGTGGTGGCAAAATGGTTGTGGTAGCTCCTGCCTGCATCCCTCCAGGATCAAACCTGGTGGAAAAGGAGAAATGCAGGCTTAAATTGTCTGCCTTCTGTCTTGAGTCAGCTGCTCTTCCCTGAATCCATCACTGAAGCCAGGAAGAAGGAATGTACCAATTTTTTTAGATAACAGAGGGCTTATGCTCCAGCCCAGGCATGAGGGTAAAGTCAGTACGACCAGAATCATGTGGATGGAGAATGGAAGGTGTATGGATCCACAAGTGACAGCTGGGGGCTGCTGGAATCATTAGTGTGAGAGAATGACAACAGGTAGCCAAAAAAATCAACTGAGGTCCACTGTGGGCTGGGCATGGTGGCTCATCTATAATCCCAGCGCTTTGGGAGGCTGAGGAAAGAGGACAGTTTGAGACCAGGAGTTTGAGGCCAGCCTGGCCAACATGACAAAACGCTATCTCTACTAAAAATACAAAAATTAGCTAAGCACGGTGGTGCCTGCCTGTAATCCCAGCTACTTGGGTGGCTGAGGCACAAGGATCACTTGATCCTGGGAGGTGGAACTTTCAGTGAGCCAAGGTTGCACCACTGCACTCCAGCCTGGGTGACAGAGTGAGACTCTGTTTGAAAAAAAAAAAAAAGAAAAGGAAAAAGCCCATTGTCTTTTATATATTCCTTCTTCTTTTTTTTTTTCTTTTTGAGATGGAGTCTCACTCTGTCGCCCAGGCTGGAGTGCAATGGCGTAATCTCAGCTCACTGAAAACTCTGCCTCCCAGGATCAAGGATTCTCCTACTTCAGCCTCCCAAGTAGCTGGGACTACAGGTGTGTGCCACCAATCCCAAGTAATTTTAAGTTAGTGATAGTCTATCATATTTTCCAATATATTCCAGTTCAAATTCCAATTCCAATGTTTTTGTATGTTAGCTAAGATCCATTTCTGTTGCTTGTACTCAAAGAACCCTGAATAATAAATGAGACTTGAGCTTTGTCAGCTTGGGTGGGGACTTGATCCTGTGTCATGGAAATAATAATTGCTGTCCCATAACAAGTGCATCTCTAAAATCTTGGCTCATCTGGGAAGCAACATTACTCAACAGTTTCCTGACTGCTGTTAACATGGGGTTAAAATACTTTGACACCAACAGGCACCCTCCCTTGGCTTTCAGTTAAAATAAGAGAAGATACACACTGGAAACCCATCCCAGTCAGAGCTCTCTGATAGAATCTGAGTCTTGGAGTCTAAAAGAAATTAGTATGAATCCTGACTTTCTCATACTCAAGCCATGAGACTTTAGGTAGGTCCCTTAAACTCCCCAAGCCTAAATGTCCTCTTTTGTAAAGTGTGGATGATAAGAGTTCTTGCCTTGCCAGGGTTATTGTGAGGAATAAATGAGAAATGATGTGTGAAGTGCTTGGCACATTGCATAACCCATGGAAACAATTCTTAATCCATCAGGCATGCTATTGCCAACATCATTGTATTAGTTTCCTCTTGCTGCTGTTAACAAAGGAATACCAAGGCGGTGGCTTAAAACAACACAATGTATCGTCTTATAGTTCTGTCATTCAGAAGTCCTAATGGGTCCTACTGGGCTAAAAATAAGACATCAACAGGGCTAGGTTCCTCTTGGAGGCTCTAGGGAAAAATCCATTTTCTTGTATTTCCCACCTTCTAGAGGCCCACCCAATGTTCCCTGGCTTTGGTTCCCCTTTTCTCGCTTAAAGCCAGCCATGTTGCACCTCTCTGACTTGGCTTCTGTTGTCATGCCTCTTTCTGTGACCACAGCTGGGAAAAGTTTTCTGCTTTTAAGGATTCATGAAGTTAGAGTGGGTCCACCTGGATAATCTAGGCTAATCCTCCAATTTCAAGGCCTTAACCCTAATCATATCTGCAAGGTTACTTTTGCCAGGTCCGTAACATATTCACAGGATCAAATGATTAGAAAGTGGACATCTTTGGGGGTCATTCTGCCTAACACACATATCATTACCATCTTCATCTTCATCATCAGTAAAAGGAAGTCAGATTACCCAGAACCAATCATAGTTTGCATATTGCATGACTGTAAAAGAGAATTTTACAAAATGCAATGAAATCTAGCAGAAGTGGTTCTAAAGGAATGACAAGAGGACAATTTACTTGGTAAGGTGGCCAGTGGGCAAGACGGATGAACTGGTTGCAGTGACAGGAATCACATTTCTGAACCAAAAGCAAAACATCAAAAGGCCATGGTCTGACAAGTGTGTGGATACTTCAGTGGACATGAGGTGCGCATACTGAGAAGATGTGGGAGGGAAGGTGGCTACAGTTGTAGAAGCCGATTTGGGGTGATCCCATTAAAGAAAAACTCATAGGCTACTATACCAACGGACAGTTAACAAACGAAAAAACATATTTATCTTTCAAAATGTCAGACTTTAAGGAGAAAGGTTTGTGACAAATTAAGAGTGTGAGATTTGAATATTTTACACTGATAACCACAGTGTTGCGTTCCTCAGTGGTGACTCATTTTGTTCTCTCTCTCTCCATGCCAACCCCATCTCTCTCTCACAGACACACATGCTCCCTAGTACCCAGGGTTCTCAGGGCTCATGCCTTGGGAAGTGAGAGGATTCAGCCTGAATTCATGAAACTCAGATAAAGTGGAAGGCACATCAGCTGGCAGTGCATCCAAGGGCCATTTCCATGGGAATTTCAGAAAGAATCTGGGAAAGTTATAAACATGGTTGATGCTTTGAGAATCCAGATTCTGGTCTGCATGAAGTCTTGGTATCTTCTTAGAGCTGCCTGGGGCTCCAAGCTTTGGTGGTTGGGAGGCTTTCACGGTTGCAGAGAAGAAACACTTCCCTGGGACAGAAATCACTGCTGAAATTCATCTGTAGGCTAAACCTCTTCATTTACTTAGTATCTGGGAAAGGAGGAGAAGAGTGGCTTCCTGCCATTTGTCCAATACATACTTGTCGAGAGCCAAATATACTGAAGTCATTCTAGGCCCCCAGAATGGGAGGTGAGCAAAGCAGACTAAATCCCTATGCACAGGGGCTTGTTTGTTGCTGTCCATCTCTCCTTGGTGAAATTCTGCTCACCTTTGAGACCCACCGTGGAAACCACATGAGTCGTTCGTGCATAAACATGTTCCTATATTCCGTCAACATAGGCGTAAGAAAGTCTTTCCCCAGAAGCTCAAGTGCAGGAGATGACAGGTGATGGCTAAAGATGTACACACATGGTGCCGTGGCGGCAATGTGAGAAGTGGTGCTAGTGTAGATTGGCCAACCCAGACCAAGGGCAGAGGCGTCCCCAGAGGAGGTCTCTCTGGGGGAGTAATGTCAGGAAAGGCATCCCCAAGGGATGACTGGGTCAGGGTGAAGTGGGGCTGTTGTTGTGGAAGCCCTATGTGTGGGAAGGCTCATGGGGTTTCTGGGAAGCCCAAGAATCCAGGTAGGCAGAAGAACAGAATAGGCAGTGGTCAGAGGATTTGGATGACAGGGAGAGCTGGGGAGTGGCGGGCAGCTACCCGGGGGCCCTGTAGCCGCATTGCAGGTACTCTTTTGGGACAGAGGGCCTGGGGGAGGGTGAAACTGCCTGCTCTGGTGACCCCCCACATCAATGATTATGCATTATGACAGTTTGACCACAAAAAAGCACCCCATCTACCCCCGACCTGTTTCAGGAAAACATTAGCCACAGAAACACTTCCCCCTAATATTGAACAATCCTTCCTCTTTTGAAACTGAGGAGCTGCTTGCCTGCTCTTACAGCTGAGGTGGCTGAATCTACCCAAGGACTTATTAGGATGTCTCCTTATAGCTAAAACCCCCACCTTCATAGTATACTTGACAATCCAAGATTGTCTCAGCATTTTCTGTTTTTGTTTTATAAAACTGACTCTCCTTTCTAATACCTTTGAACCCCTGCTAAAATGAGGGCAACAGCAGACTACCTCCCTTGTTGCAATTTTATGGATAAATAACATTTGTTTATTTGATCTCAGACGCAGTGTTGTCTTTGGCACTAGAAACCGTGACCTGGAAGATTCTATCATGATGAGAATACCACTTACTGAGGGCTTGCAATGGGCCACTAATCAGCACCTCATATAATCTGCACACAATCTCCCATTAAGTACTGTTGTCTTCATCAGCATCATCTTCACTTTATAGGTAAAGCAAGGCACAGAGATGACAATGAACTTGCCAGAAGTCACACAGCTGGTAAGTGATAAAGATGGATTTGAACCCAGGCAGTCTGACTCAAGATTCTGCACTTTTCCCCACTATGCGACGTGGTTCTAATACCAACGAGGTTTTTGTTCACATTTTTGAGGGCCTGTGGCAATTTTTGAGTTTGGAGACTTTGGAGCTCTGGTGGACTGCTTCGCCATTCCTGAGGGGTGATTGGGTCAGGGAGGGGGAGGCTGAGGGCGGTGGTTTGGACATGGAGCCCAGGCAGATGCCCCTGAACCAGGGCAGCAGCAGCTGGGATGGAGGCAAGTGTGAGCCATGAGAGACCTTATTCAGCAGGCTGACACTTTTCCAGGCTGGAATCTTTAATTCCAACCACAGAACTTAGAAGGACAGATAGGCAGGGCAGACAGCCTTTTATAAGAAGATGAAGAAACTGAGGTCAAGGGTGAGTCACTTGCCTGGAGTCACTCTTCAAACTTGTGGCAGAAACAGATTCCAAGGGTTCGCTGACTCTCGGTTGTGGACCCGGAGGGGAGGTGTAACCCCAGGCACAAGGCGGAGTCCCAGGAGCGTACCTGTGGCTTCTGCCTGTGGGGTGTTTGAGCAGCTCATGCCCTGTCCTACCTGCGGCTCATCACAACAGTTCTTGAAAGGGACACCAGAGGTAGAGTTTGAAAGGCACATTTATATATAGTGTCACTTTGTCTTCGGGACAAATGTGAGACCTGGATTGTGATGTCCGTTTTGTGGACGTGGTTCGGGGTTCGATCAACCCAAGGAGACACAGCTGGGAGATGGAGCAGCTAGGTCCAGTTCATGACTTCGAAGTCGAGAGGGCATGGATGGCATGAGCTGCCCTCATTATCCCCTTACGTCATTAAGAGCATTGGCAAGACTGAAATTGACCGTAAGCATGTACGTGCTTTCTTTAAAACATAACTTAAGGGTAAGTGTAAAGACTTGCAATGCACTGCAAAGTAGGGGTGAGCTCTAGCAGGGCCTTTTCTAATATCTCTAGCGGTCATTTAAATCTTGTCTGGTTTGCTTTCAGGCCCTGCAAAGCACCAAGCTTGCTATGACTGGCTGCTCTCAGAGTTTATGAAGATGAGAGTGTTATTAGAATCCGAAGTCAGTCATTGACCAGTGCTGGTAAGCTCAAAATCCGAAATGTGTGCAAAATGTGTTTTCTCTTTGGAGAAGGTGACATCTCATCTGAGTGCCTCAGCGTCCCCGGAGGATGTTATCTACTGAGAAGAAATCACACATGCCAGGTTATCCGTCTTCAGGTGATTTCTTCCAAGTGTGGCCCCACCTCCCTTGATGACTGCCGGGGGGGTGTAATGAATCACCCACTTGCGGGAGAAAGGTGGAGAATGTGCTTGACCAGAGATACAGAAGTGCAGGGAAATGCTCAGGTATTGAAGTGTGTGTGCACGCATATGTGAGTTTGCATGCTTTGCATGCCCCCATGTGCACGCATGTGTGCATTTGTGTGTGAACAAGTGCATTGATGTACACACATGTGCATCTCCAGCCCTACTGAGGTCTCACGGAGGGGCAGATCAAGACAGTTCCTTAGAAAAGACTACTAGCAAGGCCTTTTTGGAAGTGACCTGGCCCTGGGAATCTCAGAGGATCAGACTGTGAAGCAAAATTTTACCTAATGATTCTAGGAAAGGAGGCGGAGTAATGGAAGGAACACCGATTTCCAAGAAGCAAGGCACTTCGACCTGTGTCTGCCCTCAGCCTGCTGGGTGACCTCAGGAGACTCATCAGCCTCCTGAGCCTCCTTTCCCCACCTGGGAATAGCTGTAAAGCCCAAACTCCTTGCCAAGGTGTTTCCGGCCTGTAGTAGGCACTGTGGTGTGTGACTCTCCTTCAGGACTGAGCCCCCTGCCTCCCAGCTGCTAGAGTGTGGGCAGCTTTTGCTCCTCAGAAATGTAGAGTTCTTCATCCAAGGTCACACTCCCCTCCCTAGGGAGCAGCCAGCTGGGGACAGACACATGCAGGTGTCAGACCCAGCCCCTGGCCTGATACTTCTGCAGGCCATCCCAGCTTCATGCTCCCTGCTGGGGCCCACAGAGGCCTTTTTTGAAAGTGAGAGCAGAGCAGCCCCGCTTCTCTGCTAGATTTCTGCTTCCCTTTCACTCCCTTTCAAACGAACAGTCCCAAGAGCACTTCCCCATCACCCCACTGCCTGCAGACTTCCATCTCAGGAGATCCCGGATGGAGACCCCAGTGATCTGCGCCTCTGTGTGGCCCCTCCTCCACTGTCCCTCACTCTGCTGAGGGCTGTGCAGCCTTCTCTTCATCAAAGTGCACTCCAGTCTCAGGGCCTTTGCACCTTCCTTCCGTAGAAAACTCTTCCCCCAACCTTTGTTGGTGGCTTCCCCACCATTTAAATCTTAGCGAAATGATCATGTCCTCAGCAAGGCCTTCCCTGACCACCCCGTCTAGGTTTCCTCCCTCAGTTACACAGAATACATCACTGTTTTATTTTTTTTTCCAGACCTTTATCACTCCCTGACATCAGGTTTGTTAATTAGGCAGTTGTTTATTTTCTGCACCCACTCCTTTGAAATGAAAGTTCCCTGCCCACAGGGTCTGCAGCTTGTCTGCTGCCCCATCCGCAGTGCCAGCAAGTGCACTTGGAACAAGGTAAGCCCTCAACAAATATGTGTCGAGCGAATGGAAGACCAGGTGGTACCAGATAGGTTCCTTATGCCAGGATTCGGGGGCATCCATGCACTTGGGTGGTGCATGAAGTGTAATGGATGGCTGCAAGTCGTGTGGCTTAAAGCAACAGGAACATATCCTTGCACAGTTCTGGCAGTCAGAGCCCTAAATGAAGGTGTTGGCAGGGCTGCACGCTCTCTGAAGGCTGGCAGGAAGAATACCCCCTTGCCTCGCGCAGCTTCTGGGGGCTGCAGGTGTTCCTTGTCTTCCTTGACCACATCATTCGAATTTCTGCCTTGCTGGTCACATCGTCTCCATCTTCACACAGCCCTTTCCTGTTCTCTGTGTGTTCTCCTTCCTCTCATAACAACACTCGCCATTGGATTTAGGGCCCACCTGGGTAATCCAGGATGCTCTCATCTCCAGATCCTCAACTTACTTATGTCTACAAAGACCACTTTTTCCCCTCAAGAAGTTTACAATCATTGATTCCAGAGTTTAGGGCGTGGACATACCGTTGGTGGGGCCACCATTCAACCTATTAGAGACAGGAATAAAACTCCATCCTCTTCACTAGTCATTAGAGAAATGCTAATCAAAACCACATTGAGATACCATCTCACGCCAGTCAGAATGGTGATCATTAAAAAATCTGGAGACAACAGACGCCAGAGAGAATGTGAAGAAACAGGAGCATTTTTACACTGTTGGTGGGAGTGTAAATTAGTTCAACCATTGTGGAAGACAGTGTGGCGATTCCTCAAGGACCTAGAAATAGAAATACCATTTGACCCAGCAATCCCATTACTGGGTATATACCCAAAGGATTATAAATCATTCTATTATAAAGACACATGCACATGTACGTTCACTGTAGCACTGTTTACAATAGCAAAGACCTGGAACCAACTCAAATGCCCACTGATGATAGACTGGACAAGGAAAATGTGGCACATATACACCATGGAATACTATGCAGCCATAAAAAACGATGAGTTTGTGTCCTTTGTAGGAACATAGATGAATCTGGAAACCATCATTCTCAGCAAACTGACACAAGAGACAGAAAATCAAACACCACATGTTCTCACTCATAGGCAAGTGTTGAATAGTGAGAACACATGGACACAGGGAAGGGGAAGCATCACACACTGGGGCATGTTGAGGGAGCTAGAGGAGGGACGGTGGGGGGGGTGGGGAGGGTAGGAAGGGATAACCTGGGGAGAAATGCCAGATATAGGTGACAGGGGGATGGAGGCAGCAAACCACCATGGCATATATGTACCTATGCAAAAATCCTGCATGGTGTGCACATGTACCCCAGAACCTAACGTAAAAAAAAAAAAGTCTGTCTCCATTTTGCCAAACTTTTAACCAATATTTAGGATTTGCTTCAATCGTGAATACAGGCACAGAGCACAATCCCCCTCAGAGGTGCCTATGAAACTGTCGCTAGTTGATATCACAGAAATTTTTGCCATAGGAGAAAAAGATGCTTGTCATTTTCATAAACACAGCCCTTATCAGACTCTCCCTTACTTCTTGTTATAGAATCTGATACTAGAGAGCTTATATGTTGTTCTTTTACCAATTTGTTTTAAAACTAGTTTGAAAGGTTGGGCATGGTTGCTCATGGCTGTAATCTGAGCACTTTGGGAAGCCAAAGTAGGTGGGTCACTTGAGGCCAGGAGTTTGAGTCTAGCCTGAGCAAGACCCTGTCTCTACAAGAACATTTAAAAAAGTTAGCTGAACATGGTGGCATGTGCCTGTATCCCCAGCTACTTGGGAAGCTGAGGTGGGAGGATCACTTGAGCCCAGGAGTTTGAGGCTACAGTGAACTATGATCATGCTACTGCACTCCAGTCTGGGCCACAGAGTGAGATCCTATCTCAGAAAATAATAATTACAAATAAACAAGCTATTTTGATGATCATATTGCAATTTAATTGGTAGTTCTCTAATCCTGTGCATTTTGCTTTATGCATTTAAAAACATTATTCTGTGAAGGGATTTATAGGTGTTTTGGGAAAAGCAGAGGAGGCTGAGAGCCTCTGGATGAAGGGTCTCCGAGGTGTTTTGGGTTTTTTAACCTTCACAGGTTGAGTATTTTTAAAAATCATACAATTCACTATTGATCATTTCTTTTTTTGATCACTAGTCACACTGTCAGAGGCAAGACAATGAGCTCTGCCCCTGCGGTCAGTGCTGAGACCCAAGAGCAGAGGGCTGGCTTTGAGAGAGGATATGTTCAATGCTGTCATTCTTTGCATCTCTCAAAGATGTTTCCTGTCATCACGTGATGTTGCCAGAGCCCAGGGTGGCAGATCATATAGAAAAGGGCCTTGGGATCCACAAGAAGAGAACTAATTCCACCGTAAAGCCTCTGCATCCATAGCTAGCTGGTAAACAGTCACCAAATGAAGACACACACGAAAGGTGCTCTGTGTAATGGGTCAGCAAGACATCGTTCCTGTTCAGGGAGAGAACCCACGGAGAACACCTGTAACTGAATCAAAGCTGGTTTAGCTTTGACTTGCCCCTGGACTATGGGAAGCAGCTTTTCCCATAGTCCAGGGGCAAGTCAAAGCTGAACCAGCTTTGCAGAGCACAGAATTGTTCTTGTTGAAGCTTCATAACTGTGAGCCATTCCAGGGCACGGTGGGTCAGGCAGCTGTGGCCCATTAAAGTGGGCGATACATAATTCATACCCTGGGCTAGAGGGTGTCACTGGCTGCTGCTTGCTACCCAGCTGTCTGCAGCTGTGATGGGCTTGTCTCTCCATTAACTGTGAGAATTATGTTAAAGCCAGACCTACACCAGGTCAGCATTGCTGTCTTGCCTGAAAAACAGATTAGATGACTCTCAAGACCTGTGTCTATCCACCCAGAGGTTATTGCTCAGCCTGAAGTATATTGATAACACAGATGCTATGCTTTGTATTTTATTTTTATTATTTTTTTGAGACAAGATCTTGCTCTGCCATGCAGCCTTGAGCGCAGTGCTGTGATCAAAGCTCACTACAGCCTCAACCTCCCAGGCTCAAGTGATCCTCCCTTTTCACCCTCCTTTGTCACTAGGACTACAGGCTCACACCAGCACACCTGGCTAATTTGTTTTTATTTTTGTAGAGAGGAGGTTCTCACTATGTTGCCTAGGCTGGTCTCAAACTCCTGGGCTCAAGTGATCCTACCTCCTTGGCCTCCCAAAGTATTGGGATTACAGGCGGGAGCCACCACACTGGGCCTGGATATTAAGCTTTAAAGAGAAACTGGATAACATGATTTCAAATAAGAGTCTCAGACCTGTTGCCCTGTGTTTGCACATGAATCTAACTTGAACTCGTGTTGTGTATGCATCTGCCTGTTGGAAGCCACCTGGGAAAAGAATTTACATTTGACTTGAAGTAAGCTGCATCAGCTGCCAAGGACACCACTAAAATATCAGCCTCTGCTTCTTTATAGGTGAAATGAACAAGCCAGTCCCTGATTCTTCTTACCTTCCAGGGTTCTGGGGGGCTGGAATGAGAGAGTGAATCATTGCAGTTTCCACTCCAGTGCTCCATTGTCCTGCTTATTCCCTGTGGTTGGGGCTTGATTGTTCTCAAGTGTTAACCCCCCCCTTTGGAAGAGATGATCCTCCTCCCATGATATTCATGGTAATTTCTTTTCCCTGCTGGGTCTTGAGTTAGGTAGGACCATGTGACACAAACCCAGAGGAGGAGACATGAGAGGAATTCTGCTTGGATGGTTCTGAGAAGATATGCCTGGTTTTCCAAAAAAAATAACTCAAGATAGGAATTCTCCTCTCTTTGCTTTTGGAAAGGTTGTGCAAGGATGGCTCTGACAGCCATCTCAAAATCATGAGGGCAGCATGGCTCACCTGCTGAAGATGGCACAGCAGAAAGATGAAGACTCGGGGGCTCAGACGAGATTGTTGAACTGGCGAATTAACACAGAAGCCTTCTTTCCCCACGTTCCTTGTTCTGTGTATAAGGTTATACCACTGATTGTTTATGCCATTTTGGGTGGAAGGTTTTTTTACTTGTAGCCCCAAGCTGACACGAGAGGTCTGCTAGAATTGTGAGCAGATCGTGGCAGGGTATTTCGATAGTCTAGATGGAGAAACTTTAGTGCGTGGGTTTTGTGATAGCAGTTCTGCCTCTCTAAGGATATTCCCCTTCACTTCTGGGTTTACAGATGGGATATGGATACTGAGTGCAGGAAGAGTTCACCCTCATCCCAGTGGCATGCTACTATCTTAACAGGCTGCATGGAGAGTAATAGAGAAAGACACTACACTGACCAAGCTCACTTTGACCCCCTGGAGCTCTGACAGTATTTCAGGGGCTGTGAAGAGCAGACCCACCTGTGTTTCCATCAGGCCTCAATTTCCTCATTACTTTGCTCAGCTTCCAAGTTGAGATCATTATTAATACACTTAGAGTTATTAATATATGATAACATTAATTAACTACAGTCTATTAAATGCCCCCTGTATGTCTGGTCTGATACTAGGTGTTGTGCTCCATTTTCTCACTGATCCTCCCAACAATCCAAGAAGGTGGGTTTTGCTTTGCATATTTACAAGAAAGAACCTAAGGTTCAGATAATTCATTAACGTGCCCAAAGGCCCACATTCTGATTGGAGATCAGCAGAGGCAGGATATCACCTCTGCAATTCTCCCTGGTTCCACTTCTCTGAGAGGAGTTTTGCAGAGGGAGGCATCTGTTTTAGATTTACACCGGCTCTTGGCTTGTTCTGGTGGTAAAGAAGAAAAACATTAACCTTGGTGTCCAGAATCTGGGCTCAAATCCTAGTCTGTCTACTGAGCTGATGATGGGGGAGTGGGGGAGGTGTCATGAGCACGGATTGATTTTTTTTCCCCCTCTCTGCGTCTTAGTTGTTTTTTATTATCTAGAAGGGATAATAGTCCTTAAACTCCAGGTAATTTATTGTCAAAGGACATAAAAAATGTAAAATTATCCAGGTACAATGTAATAGGTGCCAAAACCCCATGTTTAGTTCATTTGTTGATTCACTCTTCACTCATTCCTCATATCAGCTTCTGGGTCTGCAAGATGCAGCATGTAGACACCCTGGCAGTGAACTTGAATACTCTGGCAGGAGTCGGTCTCCATCACCTACCAGCCGTGAAACGGCGGGCAGTGCAAGTACCCTTAGTAGGTCTTACTTTCCCTTCTGTAACAAAAGCGCTTCTTTTGTTACAGCTACACTTTCACAATTTTAAATGTGTGAACTCATTGAATCTTCTCGATAGGCTTCAAAGTTGGCATGTAATTCTCTCCCATTACAGATGAAATTGAAATACAGGGAAGTTAAAAACTTGGCCATGTCACATAGCTAGTGAGTGCTGGAATTGGAAACTGATCCCATAAAATTGAGTTGCAGAGCTCACGGTCATGTACTGCTATTTCTCCTCCTAGAGGTACTGTGAGGATTCAACAGATGTCAATTGCATGCAAAAGTGTGGCTAGTACATAAGCAGCAGTCCATAAATGTCAGCTTATCATGTCAGTGAGATAGTGTGATGGTCACATAAACAAGTTCTGGGGCTGGGTAACCTGGGTTCTACCCCAGCTCCATTGATTAGACGTACAAAATCTTGGGCAAGAGTTCCATTTGCCTCATCAGCAAAAGACAAACAATAAGAATATTCTACATCTGAAGGTTTTTGAGAGGTTTTATCAAGCTAGCACAGGGAAAGTATTAGAACAGAGCCTGGAACATTTTAAATGCATTCTGAGCATTGTTTTTTATTTAAATCCTCTTGCCTCTTTCTACCTGAGTTACAGCTGTGAGTGCTCATGCTGCAGATATTTTGCAGGGGCTAATGTCTTATTCACCATTGTCTTTTTGCATCTCAGGGCTTAGTGCTCAGCACAGAGTCCAGTTGGGGGTGCTTAATAGAAATAGGTTAATCTGAGTATAGCCTGGGATGCTTTGGGTACTGTTACCTCTTTGTGGCACAGACATTCATAGGATCTGTGCATTCACTGAGTCCTTCCGAGCAAGTCACTCACATAACAGGCTCCAGTGGGACAGATAAATGCCAAGCAGCTTGGTGTGAGAAGGGAGGGGGGTGGAGTGGAGAAGCCTGGGATCATGAGCCCTTTAATAATCCTTTCAGCTCTGACACTGAAGGCATTTGTAATTTGCCTCTACATTCATTCAATCATTCACAGTCGGGAGCATCCATTTCTGTTTATTTCCCCAAGAAAGGCACAACTGCACATTTAATTACTCCTTCCTTCCTTCATCTCTCTGAAAATGGAGAACCTTTAGTCATGTGGGCATAGAACACACTCCATCCTTTGTCTCGGGGAGAAGCCAGTTACGTATCCTAAAACTACCTCTTCTCTCATTCCTGTTCTCAGTGGCTTCTTTCAACCTGACCTGTCAAATATCTCTCTAGTGCGCCCCTTTCCTCACGTGTGCACACCTTGCCACCCAGCCACTGGTTTCCTGCAACAGCCCTCTCTTCCTATCTGCCAGCCCTGCCTTTGGCTTAGACTCTTGTAATCTGTTCTCCACCCTGTGGCCAGAGCAATCTTTCCAGATACGATCATCTCAATTCCCCATTTGTCATGCGTCAGTGGCTTCTACCTGCTGGATGCCAGGCTTTGGAAAGAAAGCGTTGAGAACAGATGCAGCCTGTGCCCTCATGGAGCTGGCGGCTAGTCTGTGCTTTGTCCACAGCTGTGATCATTTCCACCATTCACACATTGGGGGACTTTAAGTGTGGACCCAGGGAAGGCTTATCTAGTCTGTCTAGTTGGGATAAATAACCAGGTGCTTTGGGAGTTGCCATGTGAGCTAAATGCTGATGACAAGGAGAAATTGACCAGGCTCTGTGGGACATACCAGGGAGAGGGGGAAACAACAGGCGCCAGAACAGTGAACGTGGGAAACCTGCCTCTGGATTAGTGTCTACAGCACTCGTACTTGTCACTTGAATGATGGTCACTTGCTTATTTGTGAGCATCTATTTCCTGCCCTGTCCCCAGAGTTTTCTGAGACCAGAGGCCCTGTCTTCTCTTATTCTATATCCTAAGAGCTCAGTGGACACTCAAGAAATATTACTGTCAGTGGGCAACTAAATAAAGAAGGGAATATTCTTTCCCATCTCTTCATCATCTGTGTGAAAACTCCTCCTGCCATCCCACCTCTCACTCTTGTTGTTACTGTTCCTGCTCAGATATTGAATCTCTCATTTATTCTAGCTTGTCCCAAGATACACCTCTTTTGAGTTAGATACAGAGAATTCAGTGGGAGCACCTGCAGGTAGACACAAAATTATGCAAATGCCACTGTTTGAAGATTAGATGCCTGCACTCCCTGTCCATCTGCCTTCCAAGAAAATGTGTAGTTAGAGTGCTCCATGAAGCCGGGGTGTGGGTTGTGTTTGTGTGGTATGAGTGTGTGTGCATGTAGTATGTGATACATGCATGTGTTTGTGATTCAACATGGTTTGGTGTAAGTCATAATCCTACCTTTGGATTCAGGCTGTAAGCTCTAATCACCTACGTGGTCATTTGTTGCTAAGTCATCACTTGACCTCTTGGATCCTCAGTTTCCTCATCAGTAAAATGGGCACAACTATCCCCTTGGAAAGACTGTTATAAGGATTAGATATACTGCATTTAAAACACCTGACATCTAAGGTTTTGATTAATTCCACTTCTCGACTCACCTGTTACAATGCTCGGGGGGTTTCATCCCATGCCAATGAAGGGTATTGACAGCATCAGGTTGGAACATATAAGCTAGACCTGGCCAGGGGCCCTTTGAGCCAAGACAAGGACAGACCTGAGCCATGGGCTTCTGATCCAGCAGCGTCCTAGTGAAACCATAATGTCCAGCCTGATTTTTTTTTTCTGAATAGGCCTGGAGGAGGAGCTGGCAGAATTCAGCCTAATGGAGCACACATTAGATGGCTGAATCCAGTTGTCTTCACTGGGCCCTGTCCAGCACTGAAATTTCTAAATTCCATGGAGGGGGAACTCTAGGAATATGGGTAGCTCCACCCTTTCCCAAACTCACACTTCCCTTCAGGCCCTGACCAGTATCTGAGGGGGAGGCTAAGAATCCAACTACCCCCACTTTTTATCATGTGTCTGTTACATCCCAGACACTGGAATGGGCACTCTGCCTGTGCTATTTAATTCTGTCCTCGAAGGCAGTGGCTCTCAACTGGGGGTGATTTGCCTCCCAGAGGACACTTTTCAGTATCTGGAGACACGCCGATTAACAAAAACCACATGATAATCTCAATAAATGCAGAAAAAGCATTTGACAAAATCTGTAACCCCTTCATTATATAAAAAAAAAAGTCAACAAATTAGAAATAACACTTTCTCAACTCAATCAAGTTTGTCTATGAAAGCCCCACAGATAATACCCTACTTAATGGTTTTTAAAAACTGAAAGCTTCTCCCTTAAGATCAGGAACAAGGGTATTTGCTCTCACCACTTCTATTTAACCTCTACCATGTTAGAGGTTCTGGCCAGGGTAACTAGGCCAAAGAAGAAACATTAAATAAAAACAAAAATAAATAAAAGATACTCAGAATGGAAAGGTTGGTGAGGAGGAGAAGTGCAGTTGACTGCTTCGTGTCTACAGCATTTGAGTTGTCTTTGGCGTTGCTGACATCTGAGAGGCAATTCAGCAGACTTCAGAGCCCCAGGAGCTCTCTCACCTCTCCTTCCATCCCCCACAAGCACTCAGGAAGCTTTTGGGTACATGGACTTGGCAAGTCAGCTGTGGAGCCACACACCAAAACACTCATTCCTTCGATGTAGAGATACCTGGTTTCTACCTCTCTCCAGACATTATGCCAGATCCAAGAAATACAGACAGGAGTGAGATACGGCACCTGCTCTGGAGAAGTGTTCTGTGTAGTAGAGGAGAAAGAGCCTGATCAACCCAGTGCGGATACGGTGTGGCCCATGAGGGAAGCATATGTAAAAAAGTCTTCTTGGAGGAGGCACTTGGGCTATGCCAAAAAGTATAGATTTATTTACCAGGCAGAAAGAGTGCATGAAAAAAATCATTAAAGTGTGAAAATCATTAGATCTGTTGATCCAAATATTGCTGTCTCTCCCTACTCTAAGCTAGAGTATGATTGCATTCCCATGCTCCCCCCACCCCGCATCTTGCTTTGGTCAATGAAATTTGCTTTGAATGGAAAGATTAAGAGGCAGAAAATGGTTTGCCATGGTCTTTTCTTCTTGCTGTGATGACAGAAGAAAGCTTTATCAGCTTGAGTCATAGAGTGACTACAATGAGCAGACATTCCTCCTCCAACTCCTGCTCCCAGTGGCGACTTTGGGCATGTAGAATGAAATTTAGGGGATGTTTGTTTCTGCAGTATAACTTAGCTCAACCTGACTACAACATAAAGACATCATCAAGGGCAGTAGAAAGAGCACAAGAAAATATCTGGAGGTGAGAAATAGCCTCTTGGATACCAAAAAACTCTAAAAGCTTGGCATGGCTATTGTATAAAGTATGACAACACAGGAAAATAGAGACATGACAGAGCAGAATCTGGAGACTCTGTTACCCTTTACAGAGGAGCTGTGTTGTTTTAATTTTTTTGTGAGCAATAGGGAGACATTAAGAGCTGCATTTCGGAAAAAAAAAATCATCCTAGCTGCAATGTGGAGAATGGATTTGAGAAGAATAAACCTCAATGCAAGGAGACCCAGGAGGAACCTGTTTTAACCCTACAGGTGCAAGGAGAAGGGAGCCTGCATGAGCCCCATGGCATAGGGATGGAGGAGTATGGACACACAGACAGAGAACTCAACAGGATGGAATCTGCAGGACTTGGTGGCTGACTGTACATAAGAATGAGGGAGAAGAAAGAGAGTGGTCTCACTCCAAAACCTGTGTTCTTTCCACTCACTTAGCTACTTTTCTTTGGATAAATGCTTTTGCATTATCACCTAATTTAATCCTCAAAATCATCTTCTAATTTAGGTTGAACAAACATTGTTTCTACTTTTCAGATGAAGAAACTGAGTCTCTGAGAGGTGACAGGATGGGTTACTTTAAAATCAAAGTTCTCAAGTATCCAAATAGCCAGTCTGTCTCTTTCTCTTAAATCTCTGACCTCAGTGACTTAGATATTTTAGGGGTGGAAGTAGATTTTGAGGGGGCTGTAGCTGCAAGGTGAGAGGATTGGTAGTGGGCAGGGCTGTTGCTTTTCAGCCATAGTTATCCAGTTGATTTATCTATGAATATTCAGGCGTATGTTACACACATAAAAAGCAATGTGCTCAAAGGAAGCCTCATATACCAAAGTCTGGATTTATAAGACTCCAATGAGTGATTCTTATTCCGTTGTTCAAGGCTTTTTATTTCCTTTCTTACTCTGTCAAAGTATTCCCCATAGGGTTTCTTAAAAGAGCAATCTCAGTCTCCCAGGATGGTTTTAAAATGCAATTTATTGCCCACATTTTATTAGCATCTCACTGCTTAGTAATGCAGTCCATGTTTAAAATGGCATGTATCCACTCATAGAATTGTGCCAGCCTGAGATGTCATTAGCTTGGTATTTCCAGTTGTCTTCACGGTTGTTTTAGACAAAGGCAGAGTGACTAAAGTCAGTCGTATAATTTAAAGTGGCCCAGTCTCCCCGAATCAAACTCAGAGTAAAGCATTCTGTGGAACTGCATGGACTGAGGGGGCCTGGAGAGATGGCGGTTAGCACACTTGGTTTCTCCTGCACTCCTTGACTTCAAACAATCTTGAGCCTGGGCTAGCACCTCTCTTCCCTGAGACTTACTCTCCTTTTCTGCAAAGGGAGAAGATGGACCAGCTAGTGGCATGCAGCTCTGGGCTTAGAGTTCCACCCTCCGGGTCAGCCCATTACTCCCTTGGAAGCCCTTGGGAAATGAGGCTGTGAGGAACAAGTGGAAGTCTTAGGGTTAGAGAGTCACTCTGATACCTTCCAGTTTGGGGGAATCATAGAGGATTTGAGTCTCTAACTTACTTCAGCCGCTTAGGAACTCTGAGACCTGAAGTAGGTCCTGTAGCTGTGTCAAGCCTCTGTTTTTCTCATCTGTAAAATGAAGCTTTCCTTTTGTATTTGGAGGCTTCTGATAAAGGAAAAAATCCAGCACATTGTTCAGAACCTACATGGGTTTAGTGTGTGTGTAAATGCTGACATCTATTCACCATTAAATACATTGTTGGACTGCTTAAAGCACTTTACACATAACTCATTTAATTCTGCAACACCATGAAGAAGGTGCTTTTATTTCCCTTCAGTTTACAGGTAAAGAAACTCAGTCTCAGAGAGACTGAACAACTGACTCAAGGTCAAGAGATCATAAGTGATGAATAAGAACACTGGAAGTTTTATCGTATTTCATACAGATCTGGTCTAAAAACGAAGCTGAAAATTTAATTCCGCCATAACTATTTATGTAGTTAGTCTGACACAGTGATCTGTTAAAGTGGTGGGCAGATTCTAATGTGGCTTGCCATAATGACTGCCTCCCAGTATTCAGTGCCTAGAGTAGACAGGACCTATGACTTGTTTCTAACCAAAAGAATACAGCAAAGGATGCATACTGCATATGACTGTCAAGCTTGTTTTGATGGAGTCTTTCTTTCTCTTGCTGGCTTGATGAAGCAAGGGGTTATATTGGAGGTCCACATGGCAAGGAACTGAAGACAACTTTTAGAAGCTGAGGGCGGCTCCCAGGTGGCAGCTGCCACAAGGGATGGAGACTCTCAGTTCTACAGCTGCAGGGAACTGAATGCTGTTGGCATCCATGTGAGCTTGGAGGTGGCTCTTCCCTGGTTGAATCTCCAGATGGAAACTCAGCCCTTACTAATACTTTGATTGCAGACTTACAGCTGTGCTTGACCTCCTGAATCCACAAAACTGTGAGGTAATAAATGTGTGTTGTTTCCAGCCACTAAGTTTGCGGTAATGTTGTCACACAACAGTAGATGACTAATACAGTTATAGTTTTTATTTATTTTATTCTTGTTATCATCATCCTAATAGTAATTATTTAAAATATCCTTCTAGGCTGGGCATAGTGGCTCACACCTATAATTGCATCTCTTTGGCAGGCTGAAGTGAGAAGATTGTTTGAACCCAGGAGTTTGAGACAATTTTGGGCAACATAGCAAGACCTCATCTCTAAAAAAAATTAAATTTAGCCAGGTGTGGTAGTGTACACCCATAACCCTAGCTACACCAGAACCTGCGTCAGGAAGATCATTTGAGCCCAGTAGTTCAAGACTGCAGTAATCTCTGATTGTGCCACTGTACTCCCACCTGTGTGACAGAGCAAGACCTCGTATCTAGAAAAATATAAAGAAATAAAATATCCTTCTATTATGCTAAGTGCTCTTAAGGGAAACAATTAAAGATGCAAAACGTTAAGTGAACACTAGAGACAACAGAATCCCAGATGACAGAAGAAGCAGCATCTAATCTCCTAAATCCATTTCCAGCATCCTCAATGCCTTCAGCTCTCCCTCACCAAGGACTGGCTTCCAGCTCCCTCGTGCAGCCCATTCGACAAACATTGCACAGCCTGCCTATGTCCCACTGGAAATGCTGCAGCCAGAGCAGAATGCATGTTCTACCAAGTGGGATGCTCTCTTCCTGCCACTGACTCTTCCCTCTTCTGTAAAATGCATCACCATGTTCTCTGAGGAAACTTACCACCCTCAGTTCATATGGTTCAGGCGAGGTCTAGGATGAGTTGGCATTGGGTCTGGTCATGTTGCCTGTCCTATTTTCTCAGCCACCTAGATAGGTTCAGGGATGAACCCATAGCCCCAGGCAGGCCAGTGGGATTTATCCCTAGGACTCCAATTGGACCTGCTGGGAAAGGGGCATCTATTCTTTTTCAAAGACTGCTGTCTTCCATGAGGTCCCTGCCAGCATAGGAGTTGCCAGGAGTCATGATGTGCAGAAAGTGAGCTTGCATCAGGGTGATGCCGTGCAGGGAAGCAGAATTTAGGGACAGAACAAGTCATCAGATTCTAGTGACCGATCCATGGGGCCTGAGTGAGTTCAAGCCTAGACTTTTCACCTATATTGATACATTTCCATTTGTGCTTAAGCCAGTTTGAGAATGGCGTCCATCCCCAGCCACAGAAAAAGAGCACTAGCACACACCTGCTGAAGGTTAGCCATCATTTTAGGTAACAATTATTCCATAAAGACATCTGCAACTTTATTTATTTATTTATTTATTCATTCATTTATTTATTTATTTATTTTTGAGACGGAGTCTCACTCTGTCACCCAGACTGGAGTGCAATGGTGCGATCTCGGCTCACTGCAACCTCAACCTCCCAGGTTCAAGCAGTTCTCGTGCCTCAGCCTCCTGAGTAGCTGGGATTACAGGCACCCTCCACCATGCCTGGCTAATTTTTTGTAATTTTAGTAGAGATGGGGTTTCACTATGTTGTCCAGACTGGTCTTGAACTCCTGACCTTGTGATCCGCCCACGTCAACCTCCCAAAGGGCGGGGATTACAGGCGTGAGCCATCGGCCTCATCTGCAACTTTTAACTTAGACATTGACACAGGATGGCATGGCCATTTCCACCAGACATATAATGCTGTCAACCAACAAAACTAATGGTAACAATACCTACCATGGGCTGAATGCCAGCTTTGTGCCGGGTAGAGATCACCCTCTTTTGTGAGTTATCTCAATGAAGCCTCCACAGCCATGCGAGAAATGATGAGAATGACAGGCAGCCATGGTTGGCACCTGCTGTGCATCAGGCTCCTTGTTCAGTCCTTTACACACAGGATCTCAATAAATTCCCACCAACTATCTTACAAAAGGGGTGACAACTTCATCTCCACTATAAGATGAGGTAGATTGCACACTTAGTTTCTGCTAAAGCACCTACAACTTTCTCATAAACACAGAGGCCAAGTATCTCTGTGACCACACAAGGTCCTCATGTAAAAGCTGGAAGGAATAACCACTCCTTGCTGTCCCCAGGGCATCTTAGCTGAGGGCAGCCCTAGGGGGAAGCATTGAGGTAGAGAAGGCTGCTCCTGCACATCTGGTGTGCTGAGATATTTGTTGATGGAAGAGCTGAAATGTTGGGCAGCACACACCCCTTGACCCAGCAAGCCTTCTAGGACAGCCGGTTCAGAAGCTGGGAATTAATGTTAGGAATGGCAATACAGGAATCTCTGTCTTGGACCACGGGAAATGACTGATGCTGTCTGTAAATACGCCTGTGTTCATTGTTTCCCTGCAGGATGCCTGTGTGCTGTGTAGGGACCTGGAGTTAGGAGATGAGGACTTAATCTTCTCTATGGCCTTTCCAGGACTCATTTTGGATATTAGGGGTTGTATATACTTACCTCTGACTTTTTTTTTTTTTTTTTTTTTTTGGAGATGGGGTCTCACTCTACCTCTCAGTCAGGAGTGCAATCGTGCAATCTTGGCTCACTGCAACCTTCACCTCCCAGATTTAAGCAATTCTCATGCCTCGGCCTCCCGAGTAGCTGGGATTACAAGCATCTGCCACCATGCCAGGCTAATTTTTTGTATTTTTAATAGAGACAGGTTTTCACCATGTTGGCCGGCTAGTCTTGAACTCACCTCAGGTGATCTGTCCATCTACGCCTCTCAAAGTGCTGGGATTTACAGGTGTAAGACACCGTACCCAGCCTCTGAACTTCTTTCTGGCTCTGGAATGCAAAGAGAATAGTTCTTTATGGGGCATTGCAGGTGGATGAGGCTGAAGAGGTCTTGGGGATCAGATTATGAAGAATTTTGGATGCCAGGCTTAGGACTATTGGGAGGAACCTCAGTCTAGGAGCTGCTCACATCTTATCTTACTGTGTCCTCATAGCAACCTCAAAGGGTAGATATATTGGTCAGCTTTTGTGCAGTAACAAATAATCCCCAATGTCAGTGATTTACAACAGTGGATTCCAAGCCAGAGCCTGCATCAGAATTACCTAGAGGCCTTGTTAAAACACAGATGGCTGGGCCCACCTCAGAGTTTCTGATTCAGTAGGTTTAAATGAGGACTGAGAATGTGCATTTCTCACAAATTTCTAAGTGATGTTGATGCTGATGGACCATGCCTTGAAAACCACTGGTTTATAACAATAGACATTTCTTTCTCCCTCACAGCCCTAGGGATGGGCTATGGAGCTCTGCTCTGGACTGTGGATGGAGTCCAGGACTGCTCCACCTGTTTCTCATTCCAGAACTCAGGCTGAAGTAGCAGTGGCTACCCAGGCATGATGTAACTGTACATGGCAGGAGCATAAGAGACCAAGCTAAGACAGTCATGCACATTTAATGCCTCTCTTCTGATTGGCATATGTCTTGTCTCATTGGCTAATGCAAATCACAAGTCTAAGGCCAGCATCTGTGGGATGGGGGGAAATAGAATTCTACTGAGGCAGTGGAAAGGAATATGCAATTTATAAGGTAGATGCTGTTTTTCCATTAGGCATATGAGAAAATGGAATCTCAGAGAGGCTAACTGATTTGTCCAGCATCACGTGAATGGCAGAACTGAGATTTGAAACTGGACCCTGTCTGAATGGCAAGGTGAGACCGAAGTGGGGGGTGAGGGGGGCTGCTGGCTGCTGGTGGCAGGCTTCTTCTGGATCTCAGGAGGCCCTGGTGAGACGAGAGCAAGTGAGCACAGGACCCAGACACACCTGGAATGAAATCTTGATTCTATCAGCTATGTGAGCTGGGCAGTCACTCACCTCTTTGAGCCTTGGTTTTCCATTTGGGGTGAACAAGGGTAATAATTCAAAGTTCACAGCATTATAGTAAGAATTAGGTATAGTGCAGGCAAAGCGATTCAGAGGGTTCCCTCAAGGGAAAACACTTGAAATTTTAAAAGAATGAAGCAGATAGTGAGACTAACCAACAGCAGAAGAGATCTTCTTTTGTGTTGAGGCAACAGAGGCATTGTGTCATCCTCTCCCCACTGGTCCTATAGAAATCCATCTGCTCGGAAGACCGGTCAGCTGATCTTTCACAGGAAGAGCCTTACTTCATTTTTCCCTCTAGGTTGGACTGGGTGAAGAAGTTGTCTTTTCTGAGCCTTGGGTCCCAGACAAATCTCTGAAGAACTGGGACCCCAGAATGTCAGACTTTGCATTTTCTCAGGCACTGTGTGGTCTATATTTCCCCCAGGACTGGGTAGATGGCCTGATACTTAGGATGTGATCAGCAAACACTATGTGAATTGCATTCTTACTCATACTGACAACCCCTGTTCTCTCCCTGAAAATGGAGGCCTGGGCATCTTTCAGCTATATTCCATGAGCCTTTAGTGCATTTATGTTTTTTCTTTGGCATGCTTGGCACTAAAAGCTATTTTCTTTTCTGTCATCCCCTTTCAACTTGGTGAGACCTGAATTGTGGGCCATTATGATCGTGGATGCACCAGGGCCTGGGCAGGGTGATGGCTTCGCATTCTTACCGTCATGCTTTCCATTGTGCCAAGCTTGGAGAAGCTGCCGCAGTGTGTCCATCCATTCATTCCTTCATTCCTTCAACATCTCTTCACGCTGGCCACATCCATGTACTATTAGGGTTATTACCCATTTGGCATCCTTCCCTAGCCTGATTGTGAACTCCAGTTAAGAGATGGCTTGTAAGCAGCTGTGTGGACTCAACTGCAGTGTCACTGAACTCCTGCCACGTGACAGCCATGACCATGCATTCTAGCTTTTGCCTTTCCTGCATCCATTTCCTGTTTCTCTGGCAATAGTTCACTGGAGGTTTACTCCTGAAACCTTCTCCGACTACTCTCTGAACATGTTTTGTGGATGGGGTGAACAACACCCCTGGCTTTGGAGGCTGAGCTTGTGACCTGAACCTGGCCCATCACAGCATCACATCTTTCTGGTTGCAAGTGAAGCTTTGACTATGGGCACATGGCCTAACTCAGGACAATCAGGAAAAATAGGACCCACCACTGGGGAGTTTCTTGGAACCACTGGGAGTAGGTTTAGAGCTTTATCAGCCATCTTGCCACTGTGAGGTGAAAACCTGAGAATGGAACAAACATAAAAAGCAGAAGGAACATGGGGAAAGTGAGATTGAGTCTGGAAACAGTGCTTGAGATCTGGGGTGAGCTAATGAGGCTGACTTACTTTATTTTCCTTCCTTCCTTCCTTCCTTCTCTCACTTCCTCCCTTCTTTCTCCCTCCTCTCTCCCTCCCCTTCCTTTACCCTTCCTCCCTCTTCTCCTTTCCTCCTCCATTTTCTCCTTCCTTCCTTCCTTTTTCCTTCCTTCCTCCCTCCATTTTCTCCTTTTCTCCCTTCCCTCCTTCTTCCTTCCCTTGTTCCTTTCTTACTTTCATTGGTATGGATGAGATGAGCAGAATAACATAAAAATACATTCTCATCTGACATACTATCTGTGTACCAGTGACTGTGCTGGACCCTGGGGACATGATGATGGCTAAACAGAGATGTCCACTGCCCTCTGGGGGCCTTGCTCATCTCTAAGGATTAGAGATGATATGCAGGATACACATATAATTACAACTTCGGAGGAGAGATGACAGAGGGTCTTATGCCGGGGGGGTTGACTCAGTCAGGTGGGTCTCTCTAAGGCAATGAATCTCAGCCAGGGTGATTTTGCTCTCCCAGACGATACTTGGCAGTATGTGGAGATATTTTTGTTTGTCCTATTTGGAGAAAGGGTGATGATACTGGCATTTAGGGAGCAGAGACTAGGGATTTTGCTAAATATTCTACAATACACAGCACAGCCTTCTATGACAAAGAATTATCTGTCTGAAAATGTAGATAGTGTAAGGTCGAGCAACTCTGTTTAAAGCAACAGAGGCTGAGCTGAGAATTGAAAGGTAAGACGTTAACAAGGCAAGGGGACAGCAAGGGGACTTAAGAGTGTTTCATGCAGAGGAAACCCAAAGGGCTAAGGCTCAGCCAAAGACATAAAGGAGTGGCCAGGTGTTATATTGTGCAGGTGAGTTTGGAGGTCAGTGAACATACAGGACTTCTAGTTAAGTATTTTGGTCATCATTCTAAAATCTCTTTGAATATATTAAGACAGAGGTGATAGCAGTGACATGATATTATTTGCCTTTCAAAATGTCCCCTCTTGCTGCATCTTGGAGAGTCGATAAAAGTGAAGTCCAGTAACATGGATAGACTAGATATGAGGCTATACCATGATTGTAGGTGAGACAGGAGTGTTGCTTGGACCATAATAATCTTGGTAGAGTTGGAAATAAGTAAAAACTATTGAAAGCCAACTAAGAGTTAACATATGTGAGGCATGGTAGTGGATCGGATGTACGGAGTTGGTGTAAAAGAAATATCACCCATGGCTCGGTGGTTCCAGTGTAAGATGGGTGGACAAAGGCATCATCAGCCAAAATAACAAACACTAAGTTTGTACAAGAAGATCATTAGTTAAGTTTTGCCCATTTGAGTTTGAGGTGTTGTGTTGATTTCCAAGGTATATCCAAAATGCATTGATACTTCTCCCCTTAAGAGGTAGAGTTTAATATCCCTCCTCTTCAGCATGGTCTGGACTTGGTTTCTAGTAAATTGCATATGGGAGGAGCGACAAGATGTTAAGTATGAGACTTGGACATAAAATGACTGTGGCTAGGTCACATGGCTATGTGACTAGGCTAGGGCTATGAGACTAGGCGGGCTATGAGACTAGGTGATAAAATGATGGCACCCTGGGTGCAATCTCACCTTCTCTCGAGTCACCCAGTCAGCTGCCATATCATGAGATAGCCCAGGAGACAAGGAAGCCAGATAGCAATGTGTGAGGATATTTAAGCAGATCATAACGAGGCCTGTATTATGAGGAACCAAGACCTGTCAATGGCCTGGAATCAGGTCACCCCCAGTCAAGCCTTGAGCTGACAGTTGACTAGCCCCAGGTGACTGCCTGCGGGTAGCCTTAAGAGATGCCAGAACCACTCAGCTCAGCCACACCTGGATTCTTGACCCCTAGAAATGACGAGATAACAAATGTTGTTTTACACATCTAAGTATTAGATAATTTGTTATACAGCAATTGAAAACAAACCCAGGCCCTTTGAAACATTCTGGTGGCTAAGGCTATAAAACATATCTCCGTATCATCTAGAGTTCTGACAAAATTTCTCTTGATATTTTTGCAGATATGATTATAAAATATGGGATGAATAAGAGCACACTTAGCAATGGCACTGTAGAACAATTTATCTAAAAATGCAGGCAAATTCATGCCAAAGAGAAAGGTTGCTTGGTTCTCACTCCTATCCTATTCAACAATGGTCTATGCTTCCTGGATATTGATGCAGAAGGCAGACTGAGCACATCTAAAGATGCTACTACTGAAAGGGAGAACTGATTTGCTACATAATCCCCATAAGAGGCTAGAAAAACGTAATGAAACTTCCAATGGTACAAGACAATGTCATTGGCGTTGTCTTATTTAATCTTTTTAAAAATTACATTCTATTATTACAGATGAAGAAACAAAGTCAAGTCATTTGTTCAAAGTCATATAGACAATGATTGGGGACCACAACTCCAACCCATGTCCTTCGGCTCCTGGCCCAGCCTTCTTTTCACCACACCAGGGCTCTCTGATAGCAGAATCAGGGCCGTGAAGATTTTAAGAGCCTGGAAGAAAAATGAACCAAAAAGTTTATCTTTATCTCTTTAAAGTGCTTGACTCTGTAGGACTGGGCTGTCCAATAGAGTAGCCACTCAGCATATGTGGCCATTTAAATTTAAATTGATTATAATTATAAAATTGAAAATTTAGTTCCTCAGTTGGACGAGCTGGATTTTAAGCGTTTGATAGCCATGTGTGGCTGCTGCCTGTTGTACTAGACCATGTAGATACAGAACATTCCATCACCATAGAAGATTCCATGAGACAGCATTGCTGGACTGAAATACTGCTGTTTGTGGAATAGAAGCAAGTTCACTGGTTTTGGGGCTTTTTTGCTACTGAAGGACAGCTGTGGAGTGTCAGGGATGGGGAAGCTGATGAATACAAAACATCAGCTAAAATGGGAAGGAGTGAATGTGTGACAGAGGGTGAGCCAGAGGGGCTGCCAGGAATCACAGGCATCAAGCAGGGGTGCGTGGGATGAAATAGGAGTGCATTGCTATACATGCCCCATTCCCTGTCCTCATGACGTCACAGAGGGACTTCACCTAAAGGAACATTTCCAGCCCTCTCTGCCCTGCCTCTCTCTCCCCCAGGCCCCCTTCTTCCTGGCTGCCAGGGAGAGATGGCAGAAAAATACATTGGATTGGGAGATAGGCTAAAGGCTGATACTGTTTATATTTTAGTCCAGGCTATTGATCTGGGTGACTTTGATTATTTTGGGTACCTGTGTCTTTCTCTTCCTTTCTCTCTCTCTCTTCTCTTAGTCTTCTTATTGTCTCTTAACACACATAAAGTAGGGACTCTCTCTCCCCCAATGCAAGTGAGTTTAAGTACCTGCTTTGCAGACTTTCCTAAGTCCTTGGGAAGACAGATTATCATAGATCACCTGATTATGCCTAGATCCCAGCTATGTCTTCTAGTCTTGTGGTAGCAGAATTATTGCTGACCCAATCTTCACCTTTCTGACTGTTGTGAATACATCTTAATTGGTCCTAA
Organism: Ateles fusciceps; assembly: GCA_036589455.1. NCBI lineage: Eukaryota > Metazoa > Chordata > Mammalia > Primates > Atelidae > Ateles > Ateles fusciceps. The sequence continues at coordinate 1,536,354 of JAZHEH010000113.1, read as the reverse complement.
ACTTGGAGGAGGTGTACAGGAGTGATGAGTTGTCCCTCTTGAATCTCAGTGGCGATTAAAGTGGAATTTAAGAACATTAGTCTCCCTTTTCAATTGGATCCACTTTAATGCTATTTAAGAGATGCAAGAATGAAATCATACCAAATTATCAATTTTTTGGACTGTTTTTTGAAGATCATCACCTCAATCCAGAGTCACCTAGGATTTCAGGGTATACTGGGTTACTCTTTGATTATGACAGTGCTTTCTAGTATAGGGAAGTTGGGTGAAGTGGGTCTGGTCCCTGCAGCTCTTGGAAGATGCTTCTCCAAGGCTTTTGTTTCATTAGGATTAGAGGAGAAAGTTTGGCAAGGAATTAGGGAGGCTTTATGAAAACTGGTGCAGAATCCCAGATAGAAACAAAACACATTTTTCTTGAAAAATACTTTGGAACTGAGGATATAGCACTGTTCAGACTACATTATCCAAAATGTTCTGTGTTCTTCATTGAGTAGGACACTGAGGCTGAGGGAGGTGACAGTGACACTAACAATTGAAGCCACAACTAACCTTGATTGTGCGTTGACTCCATAATAGGTGCTTCTCTAAGAACTTTCCTTCCATGACCTTATAGAATCCTTACAACAATGATTTAAAGTAGGGACTTATATTGTTCCCACTTCACAGGTGAGGAAATTGAAGCGTGTGGAGAGGTTCAGTAACTTCAAGATTTTCAGCTGGTAAGTTAGGAAGCTGAGATGCAAACTTAGGTGTCTTTAATTCCAAAGCCAGCTGGGAGCCACTGATGGCTATGCCATAAGTAACCAAGCCAATACCAGTCATCACTATAACCACTCAACAAACAGGGTCATTAGCATTTACTAAGGGCCACTCGCTGTGAGTATGGCAGACCTCTCAGATGAACCAGCAGTGGTCAGGGTCCCTGGGAGTTTTCTGTCTAGTGGCAAAGACAGACAACATAAAGGCATAATCAAAACAGTGCAAACTAGATCCTCTTCCTCATTTTATAGGTCAGGTACCTGCAGCCAAGAAGGAGGAGCCAAGCTGCCCAAGATCCACAGTTGGTGGGTCCCAGAAGGACCAAGCTACATCTAAGGCTGGGACAAGACTGAGGCAAGAGAGGAGCTTAGGAGGCTGAAGGAAAGGAGGCTCCCCCTGCATGTACTGCCCATGCACTTGTGCAACCCTGAGAACCAGTGCCTCCTTAACTTTTCACCTTTGGTCATGAGAGACTGCGGTTTGAACTGTGGCTGCATTACTAAGCCTCACCCCAATACTGGCCCTACCGCAACCAAGATCTCTAACTTCAAGAACTACCCCATAGCCTGTGTTCCCACAACATGAGCCTTTGCCAAATCTTTATTCTGTTTCACACTTTTTTCCCCCAACAGATTTTTACAGAGATTTTCTCAGGTGTGATACAAAACACCTTCTGGGATTTCTAAGTCAGTTATCAACCAGCTCATAAGCTCTAGAGGCAGGGGCTTTGCTTCACCCATGTGTCTTGAGCATGAATTGTTTCTTTAATATTGAATTTTAATTATTCTGAGACTCTAGGGATTGTAAGACTCATCCTATTTTTGGAGATGTTAAAGTGTTCAAAAGAGTAAAAGCCTGTCAGAGAATCAATGAAACAGAAAAAGAAGGATGTGTTCACTGCCTCAACTGAGCCCCTTTACAGATGGAACAACTGATTCTCAGTGAGTCCAAAGGTCTAATTCAAGGTCACAAGGCTAATCAGAGCAGAGCTGGCCCTGAAACCTAGCCTTCTGTCTCCTGACCTGAATTATACCTGATCCCACAATTGTGATTGCTAACCACTGTGCTTGATATCAAGTATAAGTCTCTTTTTGTAGGGGCATTCAGGGATTCTCATTGAGGAGGAGGGATGGGTACAGGGGCAGGAAAGAGAGATTTATTCTGCCCCCAGGCCATTTCGCATGAAACCAAAGTTTATTATAACCTTAATTTAGACAATTTTGAAGTTTTATGGCAAAGGAAGAGGTGGGCAGCCATAACCTAAACTATCCCCCGCCCCTGTTTATTTTCCCCTCTCTTGTTCCTGTTTTCATCATTTTCTTTCCCTTCAGCATTGTGCAGTTGCTTGCTGATATGGTTTAGCTGCGTCCCCACCCAAATCTCATCTTGAATTGTAGCTTCCACAATTCTAACATGTTGTGGGAGGAACCTAGTGGGAGATAACTGAATTCTGGGGGCAGGTCTTTCCTGTGCTGTTCTCGTGATAGTGAGTAAGTCTCATGAGATCTGATGGCTTTACAAAGGGTAAAAATTCCCTTGCACAAGCTCTCTTGCCTGCCGCCATGTAAGACATGACTTTGCTCTTCCTTCATCTGCCACCATGATTGTGAGGCCTCCCTAGCCGTGTAAAACTGTGAGTTCCTCTTTTCTTTATAAATAAACCTCTTTCATTTAGAAATTACCCAATCTTGGGTATGTCTTTATGAGCAGCATGAGAGCAGACTAATACATTGCCAGCCAGGCAGTAGGATGTCCGCAGGGGAAAATGCCATCAGACCCCTTGGGCATTGGCATCACAAGGGCACGCTTGCTCTCAGACTCACCTCACTGACCCTACCCTGGGTTTTTACAGAGAACCAGAACAGTAAATAAATAGAAGCATACCATGAGTCTTTAAAAGCCACTTTAAAAAAAGTCAGCAAAAATCAAGTACGTTGTATCAGTATTTGGTAAATAACCCATCTCTATTTATAAGTGGGAGAAGTCAAAGATCATAGCTATTTTGTGATGTTTACTCTAAACTATCCAAATATTGGCACTGCACTCAGACTGTGGAGGGGGAGAGAAATAGATAAATGCACATTCCTGCCTTCTGCAAGCTCGCAATTCTTATGGGGGAGAAAATCATCATCATTACAATGCAGAATGGAGTGAGTGTTAATTAGAGGTGTGAGAGGAATGGCCAGATGGAAATGTTTTGTGGAGGAAATAACTCGAGTGTAGAGTCAGGCAGAGTCTATCTGGGTCATTAGCTCTCAGAGTAACTTATTAATGAGATGTTCAAGCTCTCTTGGCCTCAGTTTCCTCCCATGTAAATAGGAACGTTACACTCAGACTATAGGCTGTCTGAGAATTAAATGAGCTCCCATGTGTAATTGTTCTTGCCATAGCATAGGTTCTCAAAACATCAGTTTCTTCCTTTCCCCCTTCCTCCCTCTAAAATTCTATAGATACTCTCCTCCAACCCTCAGTTCCACACCCTGTGGTCCCTGTGAAAATTTGGGTTCCCCAGTCATAGTGCCTGAGAGAAGGTCTTGGGTATAGATAGTCTATTTTCAAGGTAGCACCAAGAAGCAAGGGTGAAAGAACAGAGAGGATGAGACAGAGAAAGAGAAAGTCTAACACGAGGTTATGCTTCTCTCATTATAGACCTGTATTTTGTCAGTGCAATGGCCTCTGCTTGAATTCCTTGACCTAAGGATGACATCTTCCAACTGCCCTTGCAGCTGGAAATGCCATGGTAGTGGATGTCACTGCTGGGCTGGCAGCGGCCATCTTGCAACCATGAGGCAACACGCATGTGTCAGTATGTAAGCACGGCAGAGAAAAACAACTAGAAGGAGCTTGGATCTATGATGTCATGGTCAAACAACCAAACCAACACTAGGCGCCCCCCCGCCCCAGACCTCTAGACCTCTCCCCCATGTGTAAACATTAAAACCCTATTTGTTCAATTTCAACCAGTTTTCTGATAGCAGCCTGGGAGCATATTCCTGACCCATATATCCTTATAAAAACAAGGACAGTGGCTCTGTTGATACGGTGGCGCTTTTGTGAGCACCTAGAACAGCACAAAGCACACAACTGGTACTCAGCAAATGGTGCTATTATGATCTCACAGTGTGGCTGTGACTCTAATCTGGGTGGCATTTCCCTGTTTCCCATGCTTATCTCCACCATGGGGCAATGGCACTGCAGGGGAGACTTCTGCAGTCAGAGATTATCCCAAGCCAATTAGCCTCTATCCTTTAACCACTTTCCTCCAGCTGGCATTCATCATCTTGTCAGCCTGTCCCCCAAAGCCCTGGAACATCGTGGAGCCGCATCCCAGAGTCTGAGTGATGGGCTTGTTCCTCCCTCACGACCCTTCTGGGGGTCTCTGAGTGAGATGCTGGTCCTGGATAATCTCAGATTCAGAAACTATTTCCAGAGTAATATCAACCCAGGCTTTCTCCTCTGGGCTAATGAGGGAGTGAGGAGGAGTAGGGTCCCACAGAAGCGGAGCTGGAAAATATTGGGAGCAGACAGCCAGGCTTCTTAGTCGCACACTCCAGGGACATCATTCTCCCTGTATCGCTCTCAGTGGTGCCAGTGGAGTTGTATAGTGCACAGTCTGCACCGCTGCGTGGGCTGCATGAAGAAGCCCTGCTGGCTGTGTCGCTGCATGGCCTCTGGACGCTGCCACGTCCCCACCAGCTTTTTATAAAGAGAGCCCTGAACAGGAGAGAGGTTGGGTATATCTTCCCAAATAGTGTACCAATGCATGGGAAGTACATTGGGAAGTATGTCTTCCCAAATACTATAAATGAACATATTATATTATAAATATAAATGCATATTCATACATTATAATGTATATTCAATTAGAGGAAAAAAGACTGGAAGAAATCAAATGAGGTTGCAAGATTGTGAGTGACTTTGCTGCTTGAGGTCGCACAGCACTTGTGGAATGGAGCCTGGACTTTATTTTTATTTATTATCATTTTTTGAGACAAGGTCTCACTCTATTGCCAGGTTGGAGTGCAGTGGCTCGGTCTCAACTCACTGCAGCTTCGACTTCCTGGGCTCAGGCGATGATCCTGCCTCAGCCTCCCAAGTAGCTGGGACTACAGGTGTGTGCCACCACATTCAGCTATTTTTTTTTTTTTTTTGTTGCTTTACTTTTAGTAGAGATGGGGTTTCATCATGTTGCGAAGGCTGATCTTGAACTCTTGAGCTCAAGTGATTCTCCTTCCTTGGCTTCCCAAAGTACTGGGATTATAGGCATAAGCCACCACACCAGGCCCTAGACTGGACTTTGCAAGAATCTGTGTGGGTGGCTCAAGGCCTTTGACCTACAAGGTCCCATCTGATCTGGCACCTGCTGCTTGTCGGGACAAGCCTGCTCATGGTGCTGTGGCCACACCAGCTGCTTGGCTGTTCCCTAGTTGTTTGAGCTTGTCCTGTCCCAGAGTTTTTACACTAGCTCTTTCTTCTGCCTAGGATGTTCTTCTCCCTTCTTGCCAATCAGGTTTTTGTTCAAATATCCATTTCTCAAAGAGAAGTTCCCTGACTATCCAGTCTAAGACAGCCTCCCCCAACTCTGCAAATCACTTCCACGTTACGTAACTCTATTTAGTACTCTCTGTCTTTCCTGTGAGACTATTAGCCCCATGAGCTCTGTCTGGTCTTTTTCCATTATTTTCCTGGCACCCAGCACTTACCATATATCGGGTGTTTAGTACTATTTTAGGTTTAATAAATTAAAGGGTTGGAATTGAGATTCTTGTAGCAATCCATCTGACTGTAAAGTCAACACCCATTCCCCCACATTAGGTTGAAATTAGTAATCGCAAAGTGGGAAGAAGAGAAAATAGCTTTGCTCAAGACATGAAAGTCAGCACACAGTGAGAACTTTCTATATGCCGGGCCGTATCTTAAATTGTTGACATGAGTGATCTCATTTATTCTCTCAGCAACCCTGTAAAGCAGATACTATTATTAGCTTCATTTTACAGATGGTAAAACTAACCCCCCAAGAAACAAGGTGATCACATAAATAAGATTATATGGCTAATGTGTGTCAGGGTCAGGATTTGAAGCCAGGCAGTACAGTTGTAGATCCAGGCTTTTAACTCTTAAGCTATCCTACCTGTCTATGCAGAAAGAGAATCACCAGTATCACCTCACTTATATCCTCTGCAAAATGTGAGGTTAGACTCTTTGTCAATGAAAGTTTGGAGCCTAGTAGAGCATGAAGGATTGATTGTAGTCTTGGCCCAGTTTGTCCAGGCCTCCCTGTTATCTCACCTACCAGGGATACACCTCCGTTTCTCATGCCTTCCCACGCTGACCCTAGGCCTGCCCCATAGACTTGCTATAAGGCAATGGCAAACACCCATCATGCATGTGCTGACACCACCATGAATGAGCTTAGGTAAGTTTGGTGGGGGGATGAGAGGCCAGATGGGGCAGAGATGACTCATCCACACTAAGGCTGTTCTTAACCAGGCAACTCCCAGCTGGGAGACCGGCTCATCACAGCTGCTAAATGGGTCCAGCCAGATCAGCTGAGCCTGCTGCCCAGAAAAAGAACTCCCCCAACTAAGTCCAGTTCCAAATTGCCAGGCTACAGAATCCTGTGCTACAGAAATAATTGTTTAAATCTACTAAGTTTGAGATGATTTATCATACAGCAGAAACTGATACAATGGCTGAAGGGATTGCAGATATAACCATGCATTTAATCCTCCGAACAGCCCAGAGGCGGATACATTATCTCCATTTTGCAGATACAGAGAAGGCAAATAACTCTCACGGCTAGTCAGTGGTGAAGCTGAGATTTAAATCCAAGCAGTCTGATTCTAGAATCTGCCTTTTTAACCTCTATACTATATTGTCTCTCAAAGACTAATTAATCCTGTAATCCCAGCACTTTGGGAGGCTGAGACAAGTGGATAGCTTGAGCTCAGGAATTTGAGACGAGCCTGGGCAACATGGTGAAACCCAGTCTCTACCAAAATTACAAAAAATTAGGCAGGAGTATTGGCATGCACCTGTAGTTCCAGAGACTCAGGAGGCTGAGGTGAGAGGATCACTTGAGCCTGCAAGGTGGAGGTTGCAGTGAGCAGAGATCCTGCCACTGCACTCCAGCCTGGGTGACACAGTGAGACTCTGTCTCAAAGAAAAAAAAAAATAGACAAATTAAAACCTGACCATGTATCAAAAACTGTGCTAGGTTCTGGGTATGTGAAAACAAATAAATCCTTTTACTCATATATGTATATATATTTGTGTGTGTGTGTGTGTGTGTGTGTGTATGAATACATATATTTAGAGAAAGAGCTATTAGTCTTCATGTAGAAATAATTTATATAAATTAATAAGAAAAACACTTCAAAGAAAAATGAATAGAGCAGATATTTATTTTAAAAATGTATGTTTGCAAAAATGTATTTGCCACATCAGAAAGACAAGCAAATTAAAGTGGGAATGAAAAATCATTTTACAGCCATGAAATTAGCATTTTGGCCAAGAGTAAACAAGTAAAAATATTTAATTCTTCTGGTGGGAATGTAATAATTTGGCAAGAGTTTTAAACTTTTTCATGGTAAATGTAATTCTAAACAAAGAAAACAAACACAGACGCAGAGACATAATCACAGTTATTTTAAAAATAGTAAATAATATCTAATAATAGAGATATTAAAATATGTTATATTTCAATGGCAGGCTATTGTGCAGCCATTCAAAATACTATTACATTTATCGCCATGAAAATATAGCCATGTCATAATTGTGTATATCTTCCTATAAATACATTATAAATATGTACACAATTAGGGAAAAAAGACTGGAAGAAAGCAGTAAAAGTTACCAGCAGTTAAACCAGGTTGTAGGATCATGAGTGACTTTTGTTTTCATTTGTTCTGATACCTTTTTTTAAATTTCCTAAAGTTTTTCCATTGAGCATGGAAAACGTTTCTAACAGAGGAAAAGAGCAAGTTAAAAACAAGGGATCTCTTGAAATCCAAATAATATATGAAGTTCAGCTAACAGGAGTGTTACTTAGCTGTGACAAATGTCTCCTAGTAAGATGTTCATGATGGGAAAACAATCCTGGGTATATGGGGACTCCTAATACTCTCTTTGCAACGTTTCTGTAAATCTAAGGCTATTCTAAAATAAAAACTTTATTAAAAACAAATATTGCCAACAAAAATCGGGCAGGACTGCTGAAGCTAACCCCTGCAGCAGGCTGTCCATTTGCACAGTTTGCACCTGCAGAGCCCCTGATGGAGTGGAGGAGACTCCGAAGGCTCTCACGAGGACTGCATCCCCCCAGGAGAGCACCTTCCTGTGCTTATCCACCTGGACAAGCTGCTTTCTTCGAATGAGCCCAAAGTCACATAGATCCCAGAAGCTGCCCTTCCTTCTCTGACCCCCATTCTCACCACCTGCTTTTATTTCTGTCTCTTGCTGTGTTCTATCTCCTTTAAACAATGTTAAACCTTTTCATAGAACTTCACACAGCACCTGTACTCACTGACTTCCCAGGTTTCTTCTGGTCATCATGGTTTTGGAGATGTGGTTTCATTCCAGGAGGAAATGCACTGTTGAGGAATGGCCTTTGCAACCTTACAGTAGGACTGCGGTGTGACTGTTACCTTCTCTCCTTCTCTGTGCCACCATCTGTGATAGCCTCCGGTGGTACAGTGCAAAGAGCCCGTGATGGGGAATCACAATCTTTGGCTGCATGTCCTGCTTCCCCTTATACCAATTCCTTTCCCCATGCAGAGCCTCAATTTATCAGTTCTTTATAGTTAGACGACCTTATAACCCTGGGCAAGTTGCTTAATCTCTCTGTGCCTTGGGCTCCTTGTCTGTGAGATGGGAATTGTCACAGCTTCTATTTCTTTCTTTCGTTTTTTGAAACAGGGTCTCATTCTGTCACCCTGGCTGGAGTGCAGTGGTATAATCTCAGCTCACCGCAACCTCCACCTCCCAGGGTCAATCTCCATCTCAGAGGCACTCGCCTGTGACCTCAGCTACTACGGAGGCTGAACTGGGAGTTGGAGTAGCTGGGACCACAGGCGGGTGCCTCCACACTCAGCTGTATTTTTTATATTTTTAGTAGAGATGAGGTATTGCAATGTTGGCCAGGCTGGTCTCAAACACCTGAGCTCAAGTCATTCTCTGGCCTTGGCCTCCAGAAGTGCCAGGATTACAGTTGTGAGCCACCTCACCCGGCACAGCTTCTACTTCATGGAGGTGTTGTGAGTTAATGCACATAAAAAGTGCCTGGCAAATAGTAAGTGCTTAGTAAATATGAGTATTATTACTGCCGTTACTGTTATGGTAAACATGACTTGTGCTAATATGGTAAAGTGGTCTTTCCCAAATAAACCCTACACAGGTATTTCCACTGAATGAAAATCTTCCATGGGACTCCATCCCCCTGTTGCCATTTGCTGTTGTAACAAATTGTCACACACTTAGTGTCTTCATGCAACACAAATTTATTATTGTACAGTTTTGCAGGTGGTCAGAAGTCCCAAAAGTTTTATGGGCCTAAAGTCAAAGTATGGGCAGGGTTGCCTTCCTTTCTAGAGGCTCAGGGGAGAATCTGTTTCTCCGCCCTTTCCGGCTTCTAGAGGCTGCCTGCACTCCTTGGTTCTTGGTTGCATCACGCTCACCTCTCTTCTTCTGTCACTTCTCCTTCTCTGACTCTGACCCTCTCCCCCTCCCTCCTATAAGGACATCTGTGATTATATTGAACCCTCTCGAATATCCAGGATAACTGCACCATCTCAAGATCCTAACTTAAACCCACAAAGTCATTTTCGTCATGTAAGGTGATGTATTCATACATTTAGAGAGTTAGGAAGTAGATCTGTTTAAGAGTCATTATTTTGCCTACACAATTCTCTTTAGGATAAAGCCCAGATTTCTCAGAGTAGTGAGACAGCATCTATATCTGGAGTCCCTCCAATTCTTCCAGCTTTTAGTCCCTCTGAATCCATCTCCAGAACATTTGCTATTTTCCTGCAGGCCTGAGATTCCCACTTTCTTGCCTTTATCTTCCCGTTTCTACCTGGGAAATCCCCTGCCTTCTCCAAACCCGGATCTTATCCTTTCTTCGAGATCCAACTTAACAATTGTAGTAGACAGCAGTGACCACAAAAATACCACATAACACAACTCAGTGGCTTAAACCCACGTTCAGTCTCATTTACAATTCTGCAACTTGGCTGGAAATCAGCTGATCTAACTGGTGCTCAAAGAGGCTTGTTCCAATCAGTAGGTAGGGGTCAGGTCTGTTCCATGCATATTTCATCCTCCATGGACCGGAGCTGATTTTTGTCACGGTAAGGACAGTAGCATGAGAAGAAAAAGCCTCGCTGTGCCAGCACACTCATCTCTGGTCTCTGTTATGGTCACTAACAACCTACTGGCCAAAGCAAGTCATGCAGCTCAGCCTAACATCAATGAAACAGAGAAATATACCTTGCTTCTAGAAGGAGGGAGAGTCAATATTTTACGTGACTCAGCCTAACATCAATGAAACAGAGAAATATACCTTGCTTCTAGAAGGAGGGAGAGTCAATATTTTACGTGATTCAGCCTAACATCAATGAAACAGGGAAATATACCTTGCTTCTAGAAGGAGGGAGAGTCAATATTTTACGTGACTCAGCCTAACATCAATGAAACAGAGAAATATACCTTGCTTCTAGAAGGAGGGAGAGTCAATATTTTACGTGACTCAGCCTAACATCAATGAAACAGAGAAATATACCTTGCTTCTAGAAGGAGGGAGAGTCAATATTTTACGTGACTCAGCCTAACATCAGTGGAATAGGGAAATATAGCTCTGTCCCCAGGATGAGGTAAAGGAGAGTAAATATTTGCTGAACCATGATTCAAGTGATCATAAAGCCTCCTCCTCTAGGAAGTCTTCCTTGAGTTTCCCAGCTGCAAACTCTGTCTTCTTCCATTGGCATTTCACAGCACTCTAACTCCGCTTTTTCAAGAGCAAGGCATTTATCTGTAGCATAGTTCATTATCTCTAATAGGATACAGATACCTACATATGAGCCACTTGAGGTCTAGACAGGTGGCTGATTCTTGTTTACTACTAAGCTTATCCTTCAACCCACTCCAAGTGTCTGTTGCCTACTCAGTAAAGACCCTGGAACAGGAAAACAAGTACTATCCATTTCTTTTCATGAAGCTTGGGAGTAGAAACCCCATCAGGCTCATCTGGGAATTCTTTATTTCTGGCAGCCAAGCTTGCAGTATTTGGGATACTGCATTGGACACACAGGACACCTTCATAACTCCCAAGATGATGGGGTTTTTGTGGTCATAATTATCAGTGGGATAAGAAAAGGCCACTCCACTCCAGCCTGGGTGACAGTGAAAGACTGTCTCAGAAAAAAGAAAAGAAAAGAGAAGAGAAGAGAAAAGAGAAGAGAAGGAAAAGAAAAGAAAGAAAACAAAAGAAGTCTGGCCTTTTGGCTGAATCGTTTCAGGCTACATTCTCATGGGCATTTTTTTCAGGAGGGACTTTAAAATAAAAGCGGTGCCTTTTCTGCTTTCAATCCTGTGGAAGTAGATTACAAGGAACATGCTTTGGGAATCACCAGCCCGGGGCCCTATCCATGGGTCCATTTAAAGCTGAGTTTTAAACGTGATTCTTCACTGACAGGGAAATGCCCAACTCTGATTGGTGTGCAGGGCTTTGCTCGGGAGCGTGCACTCCGTAGCACTGGGATCTGGTTCAGTTTCGAATTAGTTGGATGATCGTGGGCAAGTCGCTGGCTCTGTGAGCTCCAGGCTTTCCATCTGATAAGTTGAGGCCTGGCTGGACTTGGGCACTCACCAGCCCACCCCTGTGCTAGCCCTTATGTCTAGAGGATACTGTGGGCACTGGAGTGTGAGGTTTGCAAAGTGCATAGCAGCCTAGAGGGGAGGGCTCAGCTCACTGCCAGACTTTCCCTGTGCACCCACACTGGGACTGACCCTGTTGAGTAGTCATGCATTGTTTCTCCAGTCTGCTGGAATGTTCCCAGATTTACTTCTTGCAGGCTGGGCAGTCCTCTTCATTCCCAGCCAACGGGTCAGAGCAGCTATAAAATGAGAGATGACATGGTTTGTGGATTTATGCCCTGAAAGCACCTTCTCATATGCCTGCTCCATCAGAGTGGTGTTCTCAGTACTCCCCCACGGGGGAAGAAACCACACTGGAGCCTGAGCAGGGGTGTCTGGTGAGTGCCCAGGTCCAGCCAGGCCCCAAACATTCCCAGTGTATTTTCTAGTGAAGTGGAAAATCACATCATTTAAAGAACAATGCAAAACAAACAGGAAATTGGAGCTGGGATCCATTCCTGCGGAGGAGGGTGGAGGAGGGAGGTTGAGGGAAACGTGATAATAATAGTGTAGTCATAAGCATTCATGCAATTCTCTCTGGCTTCCCTTCCCCTCCCTCTGTAAGGAACTTCCTGAGGCTTAGGGGTGTGGGGGCTGAGTGAAATGTAACTACAGCCAAGAACAGGGCACAATCTCAAAGTGGCTATCAGACACAGAAATTCATTGACGTTCATTTCCCATCACGTGGCCTTCCTCATGGGTCAGCGTGGGCCCTGGCCTCTCCTGTGTACTGGGACTTCTCTCCTGCACAGTCTCTCACTCTGAGCTGCATGGCACACTACCCCCAGCCCATGCTTGTTATGTCTCACTGTTGCACCATAATAAAAATAATCTTGATGGGAAGGACAAATGCTTATGAAACCCTGATAATGTCCTGTGCATATTTTAACCACTTTACATTTATTAGCTCATTTAATCCCCATAACTATCTCATGGGGTAGGTCCTGTTGTTGTCCCATTTTATACTTGAGGAAACTCTGTAATGCTTCGTGTTTTACAATGTAGAGTTTATTGTTATTCAGGTATGATGAGGCCACCGATCAGAGTGTGATGGCATTGAAAAGACAGTTCCCAAGAGGAGAGGGACACCAGGCCATGAGGTCCATGGGGGAAGGACAGTGTCCGCCAGTCAGAAGGCAACGGGAGTGGGAAAAGAGCCTTCACTGTGGTTTCCAGGGGAAAGGAATAGTCAAGCAGACTTAGGATTGGCGAGTTTGAATACTTTCCAGGACTCTGGGGCTATAGAGTTCAACCCTAATTGTCCTGCACCTGAGCCCGGGGTGAGTAGGTCTGGGGAATCATGGCCAGGAGTGTGAGAGCAATAGAGCAGGTGAAGGTGTGGGCTCTGGGTTGGCTGGTTTATATACCCATTTGTAATCTGCAAAAGGGTCCAGCTGCTCATCACTTGGGAAAGAAGTTCAAATAATAACAAGGTATGAAAAGACATTGTAAGAATTCTTTATTACCCGTGCCAGCAAGAGGAAGAGTAGAAAGCAATTCCACTCTTTATTGTGTGACGGGAGTGCAGGGGTTTTTAAAGAGAGGGTTTGGAATGTAGAAGAAGCAGGGGGTGCTAGGAGCTGCCGGGTGGCATGACTTGCTCAGTGGTGCATCTTGAATTATTGTTCCACTTGGTGAAGGGGCTGGCACCGTTGCGGATCCTCCCAGGTTATCAATTAATCACAGTCAATATTGTAGTCACTCTTTAGCCAGGAGTGAGTTCCGACCTTGAAATATTATTTTGCTGGAGAGAGAATTCTGATCTGGTCCTTATCAGGATTCAACTTCTGAAGGTTCTAAGGAAATGCATGACCACAAACGTGAGCATGGTGTGGGCTTAACAAGCATCTAGGTAAATAAACATGCATAAGGCATGGGAACATAGAATGGGAAAAGAGGGAGTGGAGGTTCACAGCACATTCTGAGGCTGCATTTCAAGATGAAAGGTAACCCATATGCAGTTTGTCTCAAAGTTATGTCTTGAGACTTGAGGGTGTGCAGAGGAGCAAAGGGGAAAGGAAAAAAAAAGTTTTAAAACATGATTTGAGGCTAAGCTGCACAGCTACACATTTACTGTCTGTAGGAATTGACCAGCCCTGGTAAGGCAGTCTCTTCAATACAAGCAAGGCTCCCATTGTCAAAGCGTGAGAATGACAAGACACACTTCATACCCTTGGAAGTCAACAGAATATTTATGGAAGTCTCATCAATCTATGGGATCCAACTCTGCTCAGCTCTCTGTCAGGCACCTTTCTGGAGGTCGAAGGTAGTCAATTAAGTGAGAGCCTAAATCTCTGCCCTTAAAGAGTTCCCAGTCTAGTGAGGAAGCAGATAGGTAAATCTCCTTGCACCACCTGATATTGTCCACCCATTCACCTCCAGCTGGAGAGAAGCGTAAAGTACTATTTGATGAAGAGACCAGCAAGAAAACCGCATAGCTGAGAGGCAACAAAAGCTAGACATGCAGGATAAGGAGGGTAAGCATCTGAGCAGTACTCAGAGAGGAGGAATGGAATTATAGAAGATTAGAGAAGTGCACACATGTAAGGTGCCTCTGGAAAACAATACAGAGGCCAGAGTGGTTAAAGAAGAAGATGTGGGCAGGAGCAGGACTGAGAGGAGGATGCTGTGGAGTTTCACCGTGTTTAGCATGATCATAGCAGCCAACAGTTACTGAGCACTGTCTACATGCAAGAGGTCTCTAGGCAATAGCATTTTCTTATCCCTCACGGCAGAAGGAGGAAATTCAGGCACAGGTGTCCCGGGTCACAGAGGAAGATGGGGAGCCTTGGGTTCAAAGTTGAGGGATGTGACTCCAGTGCCCTCACTTTTAACTGCTACAAACGGAGCTCAAAAGGGTTTTACAGTCCAGGCGACAGTTCTAGAAGCTTCCTCTTGTCAGCTCTGTTGAGTATGTATCAGTGGGAGATGCTGAAGACAGTGAGCAATTAGGAGGTGGTGCTGGTTCAGAGAAAAGTGAATGGAGAGAGGTGATGTTTCTGGTGTAGACTTAACTGGATCAGGTGATAAGAATGAGCTGCATGCAGAGGTGAAGGAGAGGCAAGAAGGGAAGTTTGAGGCTCCAATGTGGGGCAGCTGTGCAGGCACCAGCCCCTTTATCTTGGGAGCAGATTGGCTTGGAAAGAAGCTGGGCTCAGGGGGGAGGCTGGAAGTTGGCAGGCCCTGTCCGAGGTGTTGAAGCTGACTGCAAGTAGCACCCAGGCTCACACTGAACCCCCCTCCCTGGTGCTGCTGCCTTACAACACAGAATTTATCCCTGCACTAAAAGTTCTATTTGGGGCTGAAACCCTATTCACTGTTCTCTCTCTCTGTGGGTCTAGGAACACTGGGCACTGAAATGCCTTGCAAACCTCCCCTGCAAGTGCAGACTTGGATTCAATCACAGCCCTCTTCCCTCCACCACTCCCATTCTTGCTAGCTTGGGGACCCTGCTCCACTACCCACTGGCAAGACTTTACTGCAGACGCAGCCTCCCCAGGAAATACACTCCTCTGCAGGAGGCTGGGAGTGTGTCTTCTTATATGAAGGATTTGTGGGATCTCATGGAGTATGTCTGCAAAGACCCTGTGAGCTCACTTCAGATTCCCTTACATCTCTTTCCCATAATATTTACACATAGGCTGCAGTTGTCTGCCTGGAATTTCCTGCCTTCACTCTGCTCCCGATCAGACTCAGAGGAACCATTTTCTCCAGTTCTCCCTTGGTCCTGCTGGTGGATGGCAGGAGAGTTAGATGTCCTTTCACCACCTGCATCCTTGGGGAAGAAGCCAGAGGTCCGGGCATCCTTTGCTTAGGGTCATCTTCTTACAGGATTTCTCCTCTGTTCCTGCTCTCAGAACCAGGGTCCCTGATCACTCATTACTGGTGCAAAACTTAAGGGGGCACCAAAAACTGAGTCATCAGATAGATAATTTAATGCAAATTTTTTAAAAAAATCAAAATGAATGCAAAGAACCGAAATGTTTAACAACTGCAGACTCCACCTCTGCAGTTGGATAGCCTCTGCCTCGCTCTCCTCACCTTAATCCCTTCCCCGTGGGAGCCTGTCTTTATTTTTAAAACTTGTATTTTGTCTATCATGAAGATTTTGCATTAATTTTGATTTGAAATACTGAATTTAGCACTATTTATCTTGCTTTCTGACTTTCTTGGATCCCTGTTAAATTGTGTACCTGAGGCAAGTGCCCCCCCCCGGCTCACCCTAGTCCTTGCCCTGCTGAGTGGGTGCAAGGCCACACTTTCTCTGCAGATGCTTGACAAGTGTCTGCCACACTCTCTAGAAGGCATGGCCCAAGGGTTAGACTTGGAGCCACGGGGGAATTTCATGGGAAAACTCACACTGTTTCAACGTTTGTCAAAACTCTCCAATTTGTTCCCTCAAGTATCTGATGCCTGTTTGTTTTTGAAACCTCATTGGTGCTTAAGACATGTTTACTAGGTGAATGAAGAAATGAATGAGTGAATCCTCAACTGCCTTTTCAATTACCATAGAAATTTCCCTGTAGAACACTCAGAATCTGTCTACACACACCATATCCGGATTCCACCTTATTACCCTCTTCCTTAAACTTGCAGATGTTAGAGGAGAATGTTCATCAGGTAGTTACATTGCACAGGTTAATGCAATGGTCAATTAGGAACAGTAGTAGCAGCCAAAGGTTTAATGGTTCAGTTGATGGAGACGCTGCACTTAAATTTTAAATATGGAGCAATTGTGAACAGATGAAATTGGCTTTCTCTGCAGCATATATATCACCTCAGGTAAAAAGAAATTAACTATCACTCTGCATGAGACATTAAAGATAAACAAAATAATATAGAATTTCAAAAAGAAGAGGAGGAGAAGCCAGAGAAAAAGATGAAACCATTTCTATAGTTACACTTGGCTGAGGGTGCCATCACTTGTTGAGGGTGTCATCACCTGCTCTCTAATAAGAAGAAATCTGAGTGAAGAAAAGTAAAACTGCAAAAGGTATCTCATGCTTAATTTATTATTAAGTTCAAGTTAACTTTATGTAGTTATTTTCAGTATTGTTAATTGACTCTCAAATAACCTTTGATGTTTTCATAAAGCCCTAGGAAACGAGAGCTCCTAGGTTGTGTGTAATCTGAATTGGTTAGTCCAACATTGACTAATCCCTCAAAACTTCTAGTGCCAGTATTGGGAGAACCAGATAATAAGCTCATGCTGCAGAAAGGTGCCCAAGCAAGGCTCATTTCGGGGAGAGAGTTTGCTGCACCATACCCATCATCTCCACTATCTTTGAGCACCTACTATATGTAGGGCCACATGCAGAGCATGGAAGACGGGAAGAGGGATAAAGCTCAGTCATTGCCCTCAATGAAGTTACTGTCTGGTAGCTAAGGCAGACACTTACACTAGCATTTGTCCAAGGAGGTCAATGTCATAGGAAGCTTTGTTTAAAAAGTAGAAAAACCGTCAATGAAGGCCTGATGGAATCTACTTTGGGTGAAGATTTGGGGATGACAATGATTCAGAAAGTCTTCATGGAGGTGGGGCCCTGTGAATAGTCTAGAAGGAATTCTGGCCATACAACAGGAGAGCACAGCAGGGGCCACTTGGGAGCCTTTGAAAGAGAGTAACCCTCTCATCTAAGCAGTTTGGTAGGCTGCAAAGTCCACAGGGCCATTCTAGGTGGAGAAAATCTTTAAGTGAGGAAGTTGCACCTTTGGGGAGTTGAATTTCCTTGGAGTGCAGGAGTGAATGATAAGGAAGTGGTGGTGATGAGGCTTCGGAGTGGGTTCATGCTGGTTCATAAGGGGCCTCACATGTCTCATTAAGGGCTGCTAGCCGTAAGAGCACCATGAAGCGATTCACACTTACACCAGCAGCCGAGTGACCACCTGGAAGATGGAGTGGAGCAAGATCAACAAGAAAGAATCTCCCTCATTGTCCTGTGGTCACAGAGCTTGCTGTCCCCTGGTGGGGTGCTCTGATTACCTAGGGCTGTAAATCTAGTAAATGGAACTGGCAAGACCCTTCTCTGCCTGAGATTTTCAGAAAGGTTGACGTCAGCCTCTCTTCCCGGGGTGCTGTTCAGCCAATCATTCTCTAATCATATTTGTAATGTGGACCTGGCTCTGTGCCAGGACCATCCATATGGATTATTTCAGGTAATTTTCACAACAACCTGAGAACTGGCATCATGATTCCGTGTTGAGAAAAGGAAACTTAGGCTCAGAAGTCACATGTAAGAAATAAAAACCTATGGCATGAATCAGGTCTTCTGACTTTGAAATTCCATGTGCTTTTCAGAGACATACATGATCTCAAAATATCTCAAAATATCTTCTTTCTCTCTTCTTTCTTTCTTTTCCTTTTTTCTTTCTTTCCTCTCTCTTTATCTCTTTTTCTTTTCTCTCTCTCCCTCCTGCTCCCTCCCTCCCTCCCTCCCTCCCTTCCTCCTTCCCTTACTCCCCTCCCTCTCCCCTCCCTTCCTCTTCCTCCCTCCCTCCCTCCCTCCTCCCTCCCTCCCTCCTTTATTCCCTTCCTCCCTGTCCCTTTCTTCCTTCCTTCCTTTATTTATTTATTTATCCATCACATTCATTGAAAAATATGACCCTTCACTTTAGTGCCCTAGGGTCGTTAGCTACCAGATGGAACCCTCTAACAACTGAGTTGCATTCAGAAAATATTTCTTGGACAACTTCTATATGCTTGGTGTCTTATAATCTCTGGGGGAATCCTCTGATGGTTAAGCTATGGTTTCCACCTCAAAATCCCAATCTAATGCAAGAAACAGATGTACAAACCAGAAATTACAGTTCTCTGAGATAAGTGCTAGAAATGAGCTGTGCTGGAAACAACCTCATCTCCCCATATTGTAAAATAGATGACTTATGGCTACATTGATTTCCACTCCTCACTCCCCTATGCACCATGCTTTAAAAATGAAAATGCAGAACAAGCCACTCTGGGTCTTTTAGCCTGTGCTAGTACTTGGATGAAGCATGCATGTTCTCCATTGTCTGCTTTCTATAATTTCTTATTAAATAAGGGGGGAAACTGAAAAATTTATATTTTAAGGCTTAATATTCTATGAAATAATAATAGACTCTGCACAAAAAAATTTATCTCAAATTATGGAGTTCTCTATATCAATGTATCAAAGCATGCTTGCTGTATGCTCCTAGTGTCTTATGAGATTGAATAATAAATAATTTCAAGAGAGGTGATAAATATTTATATGAGATAGTAAAAGTTTGATTCAGTCATAAAAGAGTTTGAAGAAAAGAAAATTGGAAAGTATTGACATATGCATAGGAAAAAGATAAACATAAAGGAAGTCAAATGAAAAGTTAATAGTGGTTATTTCTGAGAATTGGAATTGAATGTAATATGTATTTCCCTTTCCCCATTTTTATACATCTTCCCAAAATTCTACAGTGAATATGAATTGCTTATATTTTTAGAAAATAAACATTACTTTTAAAAAAGAACTTCTTGGTAACTGAAAGATTGAATTGTGTTGGTGGGCTTTTCACCAACTTGGCTCTTCCACCATCCCACCTGCACTTTCCACCATCCCACCCTTCCTTCCCACCATCCCACCTGCTCTTCCCACCATCCCACCTGCTCTTCCCACCATCCTACCTCCTCTTCCCACCATCCCCACATGCTCTTCCCACCATCCCACCTCCCCTTCCCACTATCCCACCTGCTCTTCCCACCATCCCACCTCCCCTTCCCACCATCCCACCGGCTCTTCCCACCATCCCACCTGCTCTCCCCACCATCCCACATGCTCTTCCCACCATCCCACGCACACTTCCCCACCATCTGACCTGTGTTTTCCACCATTCGACTTGATGTTTCCATCATCCCACCTGCTCTTTCCACCACCCCCACCTGTGCTTTTCTGGAGGGGATTTGGAATTGACTCAGGTGAAGCTCTCTTGTTTCTAAACTAAAAATTAAACAGGTTTGAACTAACTTAATGAGTAAGCCTCCAAAGTAGATAGAGATGACTTCACCTGTGCAAGGTGAGCTGAGGTTGCTGAAATACCAGCTTTCCTGCCAGGAATCCCGCTATAGTGCCTGCAAGTCCACTAGCAATGTAAGACTTCATGGGTGGAGCACTTTCAAAGTACTTTGACAAAGAGTCCAGTCAAAAGTGAGTTAATATTGGCTGTCACAGTTGATAATAATAAAAAAAAATGGCAAATGCTATTTCAACCCAATGCTCTCTCCATGCCAAGCTCTAGTCTCCATTATTTATATGTTAGATTATTTTATTAATGATGATTAGGTGAGAGAGAGAAGAGAAAAGATTCAGAAACATTTGGATCTTGCCATTCCAATTTTCTGGGCACAGTTCTTTATTTCTTTTATTTATTTTTGTATCTATTTTGAGACAGGATCTCACTCTGTCACCTAGGCTGGAGTGCAGTGGTACAATCACAGCTCACTGAAGCCTTGACCACGTGGGCTCAAGTGATCCTCCCACCTCCACCTTCTGAGTAGCTGGGACCACAGGTGCACATCACCACGCCTGGCTATTTTTTAAAATTTTGTGTAGAGATGGGATCTCACTATGTTACCCAGGCTGATCTTGAATTCCTGGGCTTAAGTGATCCTCCTGCCTCAGCCACCCAAAGTGCTGGGATTACAGGCATGAGCCACCATGCCTGGCCTGGGCAGAGTTCTTTAATCTGTGAAAAGAGGATGATACCATCCTTTGTTATGAGTTTATTAGAGGGGTGATGTGGAAGGTAAAGTGACATTATGTAGGTGAACTAAACTTCCTCACTCATCCATTCACAAGCATTACCATGTATTTACTTTAATCCTAATTTTAAATAGAGAGACAGAGAGGTAATGTTCTCTGCCTTGCACCCTTTCTCCTGAGCTGCACCTGCAACTTCTCCATTCCATAGTGATCCTGAGAATTTACACCAGGGGATGTGTCCCAAATTAGGCTAGAGACTTTTAGGAAGACCCTTAGGGGAGCCGTCTTTTCATTTAGGTTCACAGACGTATGGATGCAATGCAACCTGTGAAGCTCATGTCTGAGAAGGAAGCAAGGCAGATCAGAGAGAGGGAAAGAGCCCATGGGACCTTGCCCATATGGAGTTACCATGGCTTAACCTGTCCACCACCCCAGGATATCTCAGTTACATGAGCCAATACCTTTTGTGTTTGGCTCCTGATGACAGTCATGAAAAAGCCTATTTTCCATGTAAAATGAAATCTGGAACGAATGATCCAAATATTCGCACAGAGAAAAGTATTTATTTTCATACTCTTTTTCTGTGTTTTTACAAATTTTTTATAAAAATTGGTTTTACTTTTATGCTAAGAAAAAATTAAAATGTAAATGTTTTAAAGGATTGTATTGTGATATCGGTCCTGGATACATTCCCTTCCTTGGTATGGCTGGGACTGTAGGCTGAGAACTTAAGGTTTTCCCATCTCCGTGTGGGTGCCTCCCCCGGGCTGTAAATTGCAGGATACTGCTGCTATCAACTGAATGTTTCTGTCCTTAAATTCATATGTTGAAACCTGATCACCAAGCTGATGCTATTTGGAGGTGAGGCATTCGGGGTGTGATTAGGTTATGAAGGTAGAGCCTTCACGAATGGAATTAGAGCCTTTACAAAGGGAACTCCAGAGAGGCCCTCACCACTTTAGGAGATGCCCGGCTGCCAGTGAACCAGGAAGCAGGCCCTCCCCCTGATACTGTGTCTGCTGGTGCCTTGATCTTGGACTTCACAGCCTTAAAAATAGTGAGAAATAAATGTTTGGGTGTTTTTTTTTTGCCCCCCTGTCCCAACCTATGGTATTTTCGTTATGGCAGCCCAAACAGACCAAGGCAGGTGCTGTCTCCCTCCTGGCAATTTAGAAATTTGGGCTCTGCCAGTTCCCTTCTCCCCCAATTCCCACTTGGCATTCCCCAAACGTCCACATTTGCACTGCCCTTGCCATTTGCAGCCTTCCCTCAGTGCCTCGTGTTAGTTGTTTGCTTGTCTGTACTTCTTTGTCTGCAAGCTCCTGAGGAAGAGATACACCTTGTTCCTCACTGCTGCCCAGCCCAGGAACTGGGCCATGAGAGGTCATTGGCCCATTTGTTAAAGGCATGCATGGTAGATCCCATGGGCTGGCTTGCACAGTACTCATCCTAACCACTCTCTTCCGGGTTTTCTCTTGTAGAGGATGGAAAACAATAATGTTTTATTTCTCAAGCTTCTTTTTTAGCCAGGACTGGCCAAGTATCTAATGTTGGCAGAAGTCCAGGAGATGCTTCCACTCCCAAATAAAAGAGCAAAATCTAGAGAAAATTATTCACCTTCCTGCCCTGCCCCTTTCTTCCCACCTGCAACGCTGACGTTCTGCCTACTGTGTACGTGCTGTAGCTATCTTACATCTGTGAGGCACCCAGTACAAGGGAGAAAGCCAACATACTCAAATAGCAGGGAGTTAGGAAGGATGGAACCTGGGTCTCTACTGACATAACTGGGAACTTATATAGGTCCTTAACTGCTCACCACTGGGCATCCTAGGTTGGGAGCCACATAAACCTTATTTTCTTTCTCCACTGTGGTCAGATGTCTGTTACGTGTAGTAGATCCCCCTGATACTTGTATGAATGAATGAGGGACCCCACATCAATAGGTGGGGGTGCATAAAAGGTGTTGGAGAGCATCAGCATTGAATCTGGCCCAATGCCCCAGATCAAGGGCTGGTATTCATGATGTCCCTGGACATAAAGAGGCTCAGCGAGGATGATGGTTTGCAGAAGAACACAAAATTGAGCATTGGCAAAATCGATAATGAATTCTTTACTTTGTTATACAGTATCTCTTTTATAAGCATGTTGCAAGGTACTGTGCCTACAGAAGGTATTCACTGCATTGCTTAGTTAAATAATAATGGCAGAAATAAAAGAAGTGTTGCTTTATTGGGAGTCACCTTTCTTTTTCTCCAGGTGACCGCAACATAATCGAACACGTCCCAAGACACTTTATACAAATGTAACATCAATTCCCTTTCTCCCCTGTCTAGCCCTTGGAGTTCCTGGATATCACCAATGTTATTGATTCTTGGCCCTTTGCAAATGTAGATGGGATGTGCTGCACTCCAAGGAAATGCCATTTGAGGAAACAGATCCATAAGGTTGATTATTCACATTACAAAGGAATCCAGGCAAGTGCATTGGAATAATTGATTGTTGGAAAGAAATTATTAAAGAAAGACAATGCGGCTTGGACCTAGGCTTTAAGATAGCTCTTTCTCTTACTATCTGGGTGATCTTTCCATGCCTTTTATAGAATAAAAATAGAAATGGTAGTATTAGTCATGGGGTAGAAATAACTACACTCACAATGATGGTGATGCTAATTTAACTTTCTAAGGTTTTTTTTGTGTGTGTGTGAACTACTTAAACTGTGTGAAAACAAATAAACAAGCAAGCAAGTAAAGCTTAAACAGTGCTGGACCACTAAGAAATCAATATTAGTGGTTAAGAGTATAGTTATGGGAAGCCCTCCAACAAGAAGAGAAAGCTCTTTGAAGAACAATTAGATCTGATATGGGAAGCTTTGCATCCAGAAAATGAACAGGCATTACAGATAAAGAGCATTTGACTTGGAAACTTTTTCTCTCTGTAAAGTCAGACCCAGGCTTTGTCTGCCTTTGCCCCATGGACACTACTCTTTCAAGCCCTTCACACTGTATTTGAGTCTGTTATGGTCCTGGAAAGGTCTTCTTTTGTCCAGGAATATGCAAAGAATTCTGATTCTCAAAAAATCTGGTTGGACACAGGGATATTTTCTTATCAGTATTGAATGGGTTGAAGAGGGTTATCTTTCAAATAGACTCCCCTTATCCCATTCCTGATTTGAAAGGCCACTGCTAATAATGAGACTTTGGCCATCAGCATCATGAGGGTAGAAAACACATTTGCATTCTCAATGCACTGTCTGCCATATAGTAGATGCTCAGTAAATATTTGTGGAAGAAAGCGATGAGTGAGGGAAGAAAGAAGGAGGTACAGAGGTAGAAGAATGAAATGAGGGAAGGAAGGAAGAGCGAGAGGAAGGAAGAGAGGAAGAGAAGGAGGGAGAGAAAGAAGGAAGAAAGAAAAAAGTAGAGGAAGAAGGAAAGAAAATGGAAGAGAGAGGGAGAAAGAAAAGAAGAAAGGAAGGGAAGGTGGAAAGAAGAGAGAGAAGGAAGAAAGGGAAAAGAAAGGGAGGAAAAACAAAAGAAGGAAAGAGGGAAGGAAGGAAGGAGGAAGAAAGAAGGAAAGAAGGAAGGTAAGAGGAAGAAAAGGAGCAAAGAAGGAAGGAGAAGAAAAGGAGGAAAGAAGGAAGGTAAGAGGAAGAAAAGGAGAAAAGAAGGGAGGAGCGTAGGAAGGGGAAGGAAGAATAAAAAGAGAAAGAAAGGGAAGGAGGGGAGGAGGGAAGGAAGGAAGAAAGGAAGGAAGAAAGGGACAGAAGCTTCAAGGAAGAAAGGAGGAGGGAGGGAGGGACCGCAGGTTGTTGGTGCAGGGCAATGCCTGAGGACCCCATGTTTAGAGGCAGTATTGCCTATCGTCTTATGAACTTGAACAAGAGCAGAGGCTGGGATTCTGTTCCTGGCTCCATCACTCATTAGCTATGTGACCTTGGCCAAGTCACCTCCCATCTCAGAATGCTGACACTTTGGAACTGGCTCTGGGACACAAAAGGAATCAAAATAGATAAAGCAAATCTCCTCACTTTCATCTCAGGTATAGAAGTGATCTCAGAATGTGATTGGTACAATGATAGCAAGATTTGCCTTGAAGCATCCTCTGAGGCTGACAAAAGTTGACATGGAAAAGACGGCTTTTTGTCAAAGGATATTCAGATGCTGAACCCACAGGTTTCTCAACCTGCCCTTATCCTTCTGTGAGGAAAATCAATAAAAAGATTTTAAGCGAAAATATTTTAGTTTGGGGATGTGGAAAGCAAGATATGAGTGTGGGGTAGGGTCCCTCCGAATGAGCCCTTGTGATGGTGAAGGTGGAAATCCCCTCCCTAAGTCTGAGGATCTGAGTGTAGAGAGGAAATGGGGAAGGCCCAGGGGTCTTGTTGAGATGCCTTTGGTTCCATGATGTGTGGCAGCCAATGAGCAGCCATGACTGCACGGGTGTCTGGGCAAGGCAGAGCAGGAGAGGATTCCCGAATCGCCTACGGTCTAGCTGAGGCATGGGAAGGTAAGAACAACAGCTTGCCTTCAATCATCGGCCTGTTCTGCATCAGTTGAATACATGGCTCCCAGCAGATCCCCAGGAGGAAGCAGGAGGAAGGGCTTAGCTAAAACCAGATAGAATAAGACAGGTGCCCCAGAGGGCAGTAAAAGGGTCCAAAGTTGGGATATGAATGTGACCTTCCCACAGTTGCCCAGGTTTCGTCGTGTAAGCCCAGAGAGCTTCACATCTGCCCTAAGGAGAAATGGAATTGTTGCATGACTGGGAGTAGGCACCTTGTGATGTGCTAGGGTTTGCCAGTCTCTATGACGTCAATGTCAATTCCAGCTTGCAAAATTCCTAAAAAAATTAATGATCATCTTTTCCTGGCCACATGAGCACACCATGGGGCAGGAAGGAATTCCTGAATATAACTCAGCAGATCCAACATGGCTGGGAGATTCCAGAATTTACTGAATTTTCTGCACCACGTAGAATGAGACCTAGGAGGAAAAGAAGAGCAATGCAACTATGAAGGAAAAAATATAGACTCCCAAGGTAGAGAAGTCCAGAGCAACTCTAAAATTAGAGCTCGGTGGTACTAAGATTGCATGAAAGATCTTTGGAACCACCCAGGGCTTTGCACTGTGGGAAAGGAGAGACAGGCGAAGTCAGGAAAGGAACGCTGTTAGGATCACAGTCCCTGGTCTCCTGGAGTCTCTCGTGTTTCTGCAAAGCTCACAAGCACGCAGACTGGCTCTCCTTTGCTCCAGATTATCTTTTGGAGGACATCGGTGAAGCAAACAGCCTTGGAGAGAGATACTGTCTCTCTCCAGAGTAAAGACAGGCAGGCTTAGCGACTATTATAAAAGGTTTAGGGACTCTCTATTTGGAGTCCCTCTCCTGGAATGCACCCTGCTGTGGGTGCAGGTGCTACCTGGCCCTCTTCACCTCTCCATGTAGGAAGCATGGCTTGTGGAATTGGTGTGACAATGATGATACTTGGATTAAATGCCTATTGCCTGAGTCATAAATTGCCCTGTGCCCCTGATCAAGGAGCCGCATATCTTGTGAAGCATCCAGGAAACGTTGCCAGGCTAACTTGCCCTGCAAACAAGGTAAAACCTCAGCCGCTTCACAGTTCCTGACAACTGCAAATCCAGATTATGAATAATTGCCATGTGTCAGATCATACAATAGGCACTGTAAGAGTTTAGAAACACAGCTGACTGCAGTGAGAAGGTTTGGAAGCACAATTTCCTGGAGTTGAATGTCACTGTCTGATCCCATGGGTGAAGAAACTGAAGATGGGAGAAACAAAGGCCTTCCACAAATTCTGGGGGATAGGGAAAGGCAGGGCTGGTGTTTAGCAGAGGTCTGGCTGGCTTTAGAGCCCGTGGTATGTACCCTAAACTGGAAGCCCTCCAAAGCTTCATGCAACTTAAGGAGGTGAGGGTAGACTTTGGAAGAGCCCTGACTTTCACAGCCAAAGAGAGGTTGGAGGATGCAGTGGAAGCTGCATGGGCTTTGGGTTGTACAGATCTGGAAGGTGGTCCTAGCTCAGCCCCTGAACTGAGTGATCTCAAGCAACTCATGTGGCCTTTCTGAGCCTCATCTCTTTTATTTGTGAAATGTGAGAAAACAGTGCTCACCTCACAAAGTAGCCATAGGCTTAACCGGGTAAAGTGAGTGAAGTTCCTAGCAAGATGTCTGCAAAGACCCAGAACTAAGAGTAGTTCTTCTCCAAGGAAGCATTCTTCCTCTGGTAGCAATTACGTTAATGCAAGAGGATGCTGGAGAACCAGGTGTAGGGCGCTGGACAGCAGATGAGAGAACTGAAGTTCAGGGAGCAGCGAACTCTCATGTTCTGTCTCCCACTGCATGTTAGTGTCTGAGTCTGGATGGGACCTCATCTCCAACTCGGTCAGTCCCTATGTCTCTGCACCTCTCTGCCACTACTCAATGTCCCTACCTGCCTCAATGTCCCTACCTGCCTCTGTACTCCTTTCCACACCATTCAAAAGGACCCAGCCACCTCTCTCAGGAACCCATCATTTTTCTATAAATGCTTTTCTCTCCCAACTAGGTACAAGTTCTATGGGGGCAGGATCCGTGCCTATTGACGTCTGATGTATCCCAGCGTCAGCATGGTGCCTGGCACAGACTGGGGCTTGATGCATTTCTGTATAAAAGTTACAAAGAGTGCACACATACATGCATGAATAAAACACTCTAAGGCATGCTGCAGGCCTGCAGGAAAGGTAGGATTAGGAAGAGTGGAGATGCGTGAGTAAGGAAGGGCAGCATGGAGATGAGAGGATGCAGAATCTTGCCTGGGTCTAATGTGTCCTCTCTCTGCAGGGGCTGCAGGTGCTGTTGAAGATGGCGGGGCCCCAGGAGCAGTGACCAGCCCAAGCAGATGGTATCATCTTTTTTTTTTTTTCTTTTTTTTTGAGATGGAGTCTTGCTCTGTCGCTGGGCTGGAGTACAGTGGCGCAATCTCAGCTCACTGTAACCTCCGCCTCCCAGGTTCAAGTGAGTCTCCTGCCTCAGCCTCCAGAGTAGCTGGGACTACAGGCACATGCCACCAGGCCCAGCTAATTTTTGCATTTTTGGGAGAGATGGAGGTTCACCATGTTGGCCAGGATGGTCTCGATCTCTTGACCTTGTGATCTGCCTGCCTGGGCCTCCCAAAGTGCTAGGATTACAGGCGTGAGCCACCATATGGTACAATCTTTATCATCTTGTTCTGTCCTGTTGAGAAACCCTTTCACATTTATTCAACACAGCAAGGGTGTTTGTTGGTCAGAGCCTAGGAACCAGTGAGGGAGATGAAAGGGTGAACAGAGGGGACCCTGGAGGTAGGCACAACATTGGTGGGGCAGCTGAGCCATCGGTGCAGAAGGTCAGGGGTGCTTCCAGCTCAGAAGAGGCAGCATCTGAGCTAAGGCTTTAGGGAGTGTTGGGATCCTCTTTATAAAGAAATGACCCAGCTTCAGGCTCCTGCAGTGTCCGGGACAGCCAGCACAATGCCAAGTGCTGTGATCACCCCGCTGTGCCCAGCTGGGCCAGCCAAGGCCTTTTGTGCTTTGCACCAGTCATGTGGGAAGGTAGCCCTGATTTCTCAGCATAATACCAGTGCTGAGAGCGAGCCTGGCAGGGTGTTAGAAGCATGGGCTTTTGAGCTGGACAGACCCATGTCCAAGTCTAAGCTACCCCAGCACCGATAGTGTAACTGCACCGGTCTGAATTTTGATGTTTTTATTTGCAAAACTGGAAAAATACAAGTACTTGTATGTTTTTCACGAGTAATGAGCTAATCCACGGGAGTTGCTATTAACATTGCTGTTGTTATTATTTTGGTTTCCTTCTGATTTTGCCCTTTCTGTGTTCATATCCAGGCAAATTTTGGTAGTCTCTCTTTCTTAGCATAGATGTCCCCACCAAGCATAATATGCAGGTTTTTGCTTCCCAATTTGCATAGCAGAAACTGAACAGATGAGACCCCCTTCTCTGTGAGGCCTCAACAAAGCCACCAGCATTGCCATCTTTGCCAACTGCATGCCTGGGCAGTGCCAGCTTCTAACAGGACTGTGTGGATGGTCCCCAGTCAACCCTGAGGCCCCAGCTTCATGATTCTGTGACAGCTGGTGTCACTAGTGGGAACGGGTGTTTCCACCTTAAGCAGGAAGCTTAAGGCAGGAGCAGTCTGGCCTGTCAGCTTGTTTATTTACATGGCAAATTGCATTTTCTACTTCATTAGCCACCACGCTGCACCCCAGGAGCTTCCTCTGGGCACTGGCTCTGATCAGGGATTGGAGGGCCTTTGTTCTGGGACTAGAGGAAGATAAGTTGGGAAGGCGGTGGGGTTTGGGTGGCACTGCCAACCCAGGAAGCATCTGCAGAAAGAGAACTGGCACTGTGAACTGGGCAGGAAATGCAGAAAACCTATGGGCTTTTCCAGCATACACTTTGCTGGAAATGAATGTGCTGCTACCTCAATATAAACCTGGGTGCATTTCTTTTCTTGTCTGAGTCACAGTATTTTCCTCTACAAAACACAGCTTCTGCCAAGGTGGTTATGATGACCATGCTCACAAATGATGCCTATGAGTGCAGTTCTGTAAACTCCAAAGTCAAAGCAAAGAGGGTGGATGGTGAAGGAGAGTAGATATGGCTTCAATGCTTTTGTCCTCTCTAGCATTCATGGTGAATATTAATTCCCAATGTGACAGTATTGGGAAGTGCAGATTTGGGGAGGTGATTGAGTCATGAGGGCTCTGTCCTCAGGAACGGGATTAGGTGCCCTTATTAAAGGGCTTGATGCAGGGAGTTCAGCCCTTTTGCCCTTCTGCTTTCTGCCATGTAAGAACACAGCATTCTTCCCCCTCTGGAGGATGCAGGCAACAGACCTGGCTGTCACCTTGCTCTTGGACTTCCCAGCCTCCAGAACTGTGAGGAATAAATTTGTGTTTTTCAAACATTCCTCAGTCTGTGTTCTGTTACAGCAGCCCAAACAGACTAATAAAAGAGCAAAGCTCCCCTCTGTCCTATTGCAGCCAGTTGAATCCATCTTGGGGAAGATGACCACAATGCAAAAATTCTCTGTGCCTCAGTTTATCCATCTTCGACAGAAGGGCAAGAACACCTACTGCCAAAAGTGCTGTGAGAATCAAATTGGATAAGGCACACACATCTCGCAGCACACTCTCCAGCACTGGAAAGATGCTTAGTTCTCTGAGCCTCAGTTTCCCTCATTTATCAAACGGTGAGGTTGAATGATAAATTTAGAAGAGTAAAGAAAGCACCTCATAGGATCCAGGGCTCATGTGCTCAGTGTGCTACCTTACTTATTCCCATAAAGGTGAGACAAGGTAGGGTTTTGATCATCTCATTTTACAGATAAGAAGAGTGAGATGCAGAGAGGTAAAGTGTCTTGTCCACACATCTCCAGGAAGTGCCAAAGTTGAGATCCTGTCTTCAGATCCCAGGCTCTCATGGACCACCCTAAGTCGTCGGTAGAAGTTGGACTGGACCGTGGTCCTTCAGTCTTTCCTTGGGAAGCTGTTATGACTCACAAGACCCTAAGGGCTGATCGAGCCCAGCAGTCTGCAAGCTGAGTACGAACTCCTTTGAATTTCACAAAGACTTTTGAGGGCATAGACAGCTTGAAGTAAGCTCCTTCTACCTGCTCAGCATCTGTAAGTGCTCTTTGAAAAGTGACTCAGCTAGAGATGCATCTGGGCTCTGCCTGCTGTCCTCTTTCCCCATGCCTTTGCAGAAATTATTTTCCCTCTTTATAAAGGAAAGCCGTTCTTCTTCATCCTGAATGTAGCCTCTGGGGCATCAAACCAAGGCAGAAATTCTGTGAGTGCCAAGTGAAGGAACTTCTGTGAGAAATACTGAAGGTGGTGGTGCCTTATTTCAACGCATCAAACACAGGCAAGAGCACGTTTCAGATCTAGTTCTCTATCTTTCTCTTGTTATCTATTTATCTCCCATCTATCCACCCATCCACCCACATCCATCTGGCTATCATCTTCTGTGTACTTATCCTTCCATTCATTCATCCATCTGTCCATCCATCTGCATAGCCAATCAGTTCTCTTAAAATTTGATTTCAGGAATGAGAAGGTTAACAGAGCTTGGATATTAACACATCTCCTTCGATTGTAAAATAAAGTCATACTCTCCTGTCAGTAAATTGGATTTGGCTGGTGGGTTTGACAGTAAGAACTGGCTTTGCCAACTAAGCTACATGGCAGATATTTTTCATAAATTAAATAAATTAGGTCAGGCACAGTGGCTCACACCTGCAACCCCAGCACTTTGTGAGTCCCAGGTGGAAAAAGTTGCTTGAGGCTAAGAGTCTGGCCCTTTTCTATAAAAAAAAATTTTTAAAAATTCGTTGGGCATGGTAGCACGTGTCTGTAGTCCTAGCTAGTTGGGAGTCTGAGGTGGAAGGATTGCTTGAGCCCAGGAGTTTGAGGCTGTTGTGAGCTGTGATTGTGCCACTGCACTCCAGCCTGGGCAACAGAGCAAAACCCTGTCCCTAAAGTAAATTAATTAATCAACTGATTTATTTATTTATTTTTAAAAAGTTAAATAAGAACTCCAAGGTTTTGACCAAATCTAGTTAAAGCACTTACACAATATTCTAGACCTGCACCGTCCAATATGATAGCCGCTAGCCATATGTGGCCACTGTGCACTTGAAATGTGGCTGTGAAAACTGAGATGTGCTGGAGTATAAAACACACAGTGGATTTCAGAGATTTAGTATGAAAGTGTAAAGCAGCTCATTACTATTTTCATATTGACTACAGGTTGAAATTATAATATTTTGAATATATTGAGTGAAATAAAACATTATTAAAATTAATTTCATCTATTCCTTTTTTACTCTTTAAATTGTGTTTAATAGAAAATTTTAAATTGCCTATGATGTTCTCATTATATTTCTATTGGACAGTGCTGCTTCAGAGAATCGATTCCTTGGAATTATTTAAATGTATGGCAAAGTTTGAGATTTCTATTTACAATGTCACGATGGTATATGCTTTTCAAATTTCTCATAGAAGGTATACAAGCAAATACTCCAGTTTTTACACATGGAAAAATTCTGGCTTTTCTAATTTTGTGATTTTGTGAGAATTCTATAATGGGCACAGAAAATTTACTTTCAACCTATTGAGCCTTGACAAATAAAGAGATATTGACCTTAATAAAATTCCTGCAAAGGTTAATGGAAGACTTCCCCTTGGAGAGCACATCTTTTGCTTGTGCTCTGAGACATTCTAACATTTGCCAACTACTGAAGCTATCTGCCATTTGGCCAGGTCCCTCCCTTTCACCCGCCCAGGTCTGAAAGAGAATGTGGGAGAGAGGAAGAGAGGGCCTGGAGACAAGATAATGGAGTCTGGCTCCATTTACAATGGCTAACTTGCTGAGTGACCTTAAGAAGTCACTTCCCCTCTGAGTCACAGCTGGATGATCTGTAAAACATAACCTTAAACCCCACTGATTTACATGATCCCTGCTATGGTTTAAATGTTTGTCTCCTTCTAAAATTCTTGTGTTGAAATTCTAACCCGCAAGGTGATGGTATTTAGAGTGCAGTCAAGAGGGTGAGCCTTCATGAATGGGAGTAAGTGCCCTTATGAAGGTGCCCTAGAAAGTGTCACTAGACACTGAATGTGCCAGTGACTGACTGTGGACTTCTTAGCCTCCAGAACTTTCAGAAATAAAGCTCTGTTTTTGTATAAGTTGTTCATTCTGTGGTGCTCGTAACAATGGCCTGAATGAACTAAAACAATTCTAAAGTGACATTTCTCCAGCAGTGACATTCCTGTTTCCTCATGTGTTTGATGAGCATAACACGTTCCCTGGCTTCCTAAGGCTGTCGGGGAGGATTCATTCAATCAGCACATCACTGTATTGGAACAAAATGTGGCACGTAGCGTTACAATGTGCTTGCTCTTTCTTGAAGTGTTTTCTGTGTGCTATGAAGAACACAGTCTGTGAGGATACGGTTGTCCCATTTTACAGAGGACAATGCTGTGCTCAGCCTCAGAGAGATGCAAACCCACCCAGTATGTGTTAGTGTCAAAACTGGTCAGGATTGATCCTCGGGACCTGGGACACCATTCTCATGGACTCTTATTTCTTGCACTTATGATCGTCTGATAGAATCTTGATTTAGTTGTTGAATTGCTGAGTCTCACTATAAGAACATGAGCTCCAGCATCATGGGACCCGAGTCTATCACTGCTGTGGCTCCATGGTGGGGCCTGGCACATAAGAAGGGCTCCGTAACCATGTGTGTGCTGAAGGATGGGGTGCCAGTGCTCCTCAGGGGCTGCTTCTGCCCTGGAGGGGCGGGTCCACCGTGTTAGCAGCAACCAGGGGTCCACTGTGTTAGCAGCACCCCGTGAGACTGAGGGTTCTCTCAGTCCCCTGAGCTGGAGTCCCTGTCTCTGTGGGTGGGTACCATCCCTGGAGAGCAGCTGAGCCCCCAGCACTGCCTCTGCAGCCAGCCTGCCCACACTCCTGCTGCACAGCAGTTTGTAAAATGAATTACTGTCTCTATGTGAGGTTTCTTTGATTAAGGAGGTAAAGTGGAAGTGGAGCTGGGATTGGGTGGGTGGGAGATTATTAATGGCTTTTTGTTGTATTATAGGATTTGTTAGTTGTTTTTGCATTATTTTTTAGAGTTTAAAAAAGCTAATGAAATAAAAGGTATCGTATATTCACTGAAAAGAAAAAGACAAAAATCTAACTGTAAAATCTGAAGAAGAAAAATCCTCTGTAATCCCACAACCTACAGGCAACCGTCTCTGGCTTGTTATCAATCAAACAGTTTTCTGTGCAGCCTGTGGTTGAGATCATACCCCACACTCAGCTTTAAATCAGACTATTTTCCCCTGAAAAAGGCTATGAGCATTTTCCATGTCACTAATGACTAATAACAGTTACCACTTGTGCTGTACTTACAGGGTGGGAGGCGCTGGGCCAAGCACTCTATCCAATGACTCAATTTTCACAACTGCTGCAAGCAGCCCAGCGAGAAGCGGTGGGTGAAGGATGGGCCCTGGAGCTGGGCAACTTGGGTGCCAGTCCTGGCTCTGTCACCCCTGAGCTATGTGATTTTGGGCATGATGGCTGTGTTAGTTTCCTGTGGCTACTATAACAAATCACCAGATGCTATGTGGATTAAAACAACATGCATTTTTTCTCTCACTGTTCTGGGGGCCAGAATCTTGAATTAGGATATTGGCTTAGCTATCTCCTCTGAAGACTCTACAGGAGAATGCTCCCTTGTCTTTTCCTAGCTTCTGGAGTTGCCAGCAATCCTTGGTCTTCCTTGGCTTATAGATGCATCCCCACCTCTGTCTTCTGCCTGTCTTCACATGGCTTTTATGTAAAGACATCAGTCATTGGAGATAGGGACTGCCCTAAGCCAGTGTGACCTCATCTTAACTACTTACATCTACAATACTCTATTTCCAAATAAGCTCACATTCTGTGGCTCTAGCTGGACATGACTTCTTGGGGACCACTATTCAATCCAGTAGAGTGGGTTACCCCCCTGCAGTTCATGTTGCTCATTTGTTGGATGCAAAGACTAGTGTCCGTCTAACAAAGTTAGTGCAATGTTTACATGAGGGTACAGATGTGGATATATAGTTGAGAATGGTGACTAGTGCATTGCAACTTCCAGGGCGGGGTTTGCTTTGACCCTGAGGCCGTCTTACAATCATCTCCATCGGCCCAGTGAGGAAGTTGTGTCTCCAGAATGGCAGAGCAGGCACACATGGCAGCTGCTGGAAAAATTTCTGGGAGGCATCCCCTTTTTTACTAGACAGTATCAGTAAGTGATCAAGAGAAGAGGCTGTCATGCCAGCCAGGGCTGAGGACAACTCCCAGCTTTAGTCACCAGCTGCATGGCCTTGGGTGAGTCCCTCAGACTCTCTGAGACCCCTTTCCTCAGCTGTGACAAAGGACAAACCATACCCATCCCACAGGACGATTGTGAGGCCAGAGCAAATCTACAGGGGATTCTCAGCTCAAGAGGAAGCATACAGCAATTCGCAAATGGCAGCTGCTGTTAGTTTACATTGAAATCTAGTTTTGCTGATTTGACATGTTCACTTGTAGCCTTCAGGCCGGGCACGATGGCTCATGCCATAATCTCAGCACTTTGGGAGGCCGAGGCGGGAGAATCACATGAGGTCAGTAGTTTGAGACCAGCCTGGCCAACATGGAGAAACCCCATCTCTACTAAAAAATATAAAAGTTAACAGGTGTGGCGGTGCATGCCTGTAATCCCAGCTACTTGGGAGGCTGAGGCAGAAGAATCACTTAAACCCAGGAAGCGGAGGTTGCAGTGAGCCGCGATTACACCACTGCACTCCAGCCTAGGTGACAGAGTGAGACTCCGTCTCAATAATAATAATAATAATAAAAGTAAAAATAGCCTTCATTGTTTTTCTTATTACAGAAGTAATATATGTTCATTATAGGACAATCAGAGCATACAGATAAGCCAAGAGCAAGTATTTATCACCCATAATGTTACCATCCAGAAATAAAACCTCCTAACTATCCTTCTAGCATTGCATATGTACAGGTATGTACAGAAATACTCACATACAGAAAACATACATCTTAGTGGGACATTTATGAGTTGTCTTTTTTTTTTAACTATATGTGATGAGCATTGTGTGTGTGTGTGTGTGTGTGTGAGAGAGAGAGAGAGAATATAAATTGTCACAGCTATAACATTGTTTCAAGGACTGTGTTGAACCACAGCCTTACTTAGACGTCAGGTGGTGGTTGGCCATCTCATCTTTGGTTCATTTCAATGCTGCGTCTGTTTCTGTATTACTGACAGGGGTCTGTGGTGCAGTGATGGGGCTACTTATGTGTCTAGCCCAGTGGCCACAAAAGAAAAGAGGATGTCACTGAGGATACACTCGTTATGGTTCATGAAGCATCTCCACAGCCTCTTCCCAGTGTGCCCTTGCTGTGTGCATGTGGGGCTCCCTTCTGTAAATCAGGGACTGAGTGTTTCGAGGGGCCAAAAAAAAAAAAAGGCAATCCCAGGACCTGAATGCAGGACCTGTCTTAGCAGAGTCTCTGTTCTGCCATATGAGGGGCAGTGACTGAATGACAAGGGCCTCTGTCTGGTCACACTTCACCTGGCCCTGTCTTCTGTCTCTTCCACCACCAAGAAGAATAAACAGATGAACTCTCCCTGTGTCCTTGGGGTCCCAAGGCCTTCCACCATTAGGGAGACTTGAGTATTTGGAGAAATCCTAGAGGATTCCTTCTCTAGAAATGCCCTCACTGTGCAGACTTTTATCACAACAGCTCTTTCCCTGCCTGCTTCCTGCCTTAGCCTCTGAGCCTCTTGAGTAGGGATTTTTGTTTTCTTCAATCCAAGCTCTTGTATCTAACAAGGGAATTCAATAAAAATTATGCCAGCTGAATCAAGCCGATGAAGAGAGATTAATGATGGAATCTCAGGCAATAGCTACCTGTCTAGCTAAAGCCTGTTGGCTACTGTATATTAAAGATTTCTTATGCTTATGTGACATTATACAGATTACAGAGGGCTCTGCTCACATCTATCGTCTTGAGAGGTAGGCTGAGTTTAGATGATAATGATGTGATTTCACAATGAGAACGATTTTTTCCCTCTGCATTCACTTTTCTTCTGGATCTTATACATTTCTGGTGATACCCTCAACAGCATTGTGAAATCTTATTTTTAAATATTAATGTAACAGGAGTAAATTGGTATTTCTTACCATTCATTGGTTTTTAGCAAGTTTGAACATTTTTGAAAAGTGTTTGTTTCTGTTCTTTGCTCATTCATATCTTGAGGTCTGAATATATATATTTTTAATCAGTTTACATGGGCACAGTCATAGTTGTGACATTTTTTTCTCCAGACTCTTTTTTTTTTTAAAATCAATTTGTAGTTAAGTGCGTATTTCCATGAGAGTTTAGCATTTTAACAGTCGTATTTCTTGATTTTTTTGATTTTTTTCATTGGAGACTCCTTAAACAACTTTAAGTTTAGAAAGTCATTCCTGTTAAAGATATTAGATAAGAAGAAAATCTAGTATAGTATAGGTTTTTATGTTTTAATGTGCCATAGTTTACTGTTTAATCTACCTGGAGTCTATTTTGATGATATCTGTAAAGTGAATTATGAAGACTTGAAGCTACCTTCCCCCTCCAAATTAAAAGCAGTCTTTAAATTTCTACTTATTGGTTTATCTTTGCCAGCTACACGCACACACACACACACACACACACACACACACACACACACACACTTATTCTAACACATTTTCAGGTATTAAACATAATAAATAAATAAATAGCTGGATATCTATTTCTACTGGTAGTTGATATTGCAAGTCCCATTTATTTTACAGATGAAAACGCTGAGGTGCAGAGAGGCAAATTAATTGTCATGGACTCATCCAGTGAGTTACTGGAACATCTAAGAGGAAAACCCATTTCTGTGGATTCTCAACACAATGCTGTTTCACTGATTTCATCCATTCCTTCAAAAGATGTTGCAATTAATGTCACTTGTTTCCACACTCTGTCTTTCCAGTTAGACCTACATTGTCTAATACCGTAACCACCAACATGTGGCTGTTGAGAGTTTGAAATATGGCTAGTCCAAATTGAGACAGGTTGCAAGTATCAGATGCACACTGGATTTTGAAGACTTGATGTGGGAGGAAAAGAATGCAAAATGTAAAACTAATAGCTTTGATAGTGACTACCCACTGAAATGATTGTATATTGGATGTGGTGGATGAAATAAAATTTGCTATTACATTTAATTTCAATCTTTTCTTTTTACATTTTAATATAACTCCCCCCCAATTAAAAATTACATATATGGCTTGTATTATGTCTCTATTGGACAGTGCTGAAAACCAGATTAACTCTAAATAGGCCCTGCAATTTTTTTCGTTTTTATTCTTTTTTTTTTCCTCACCACTTTATCTTAGCACAGTTTCTAGTATGTAATAAATGTCCACCGAATATTTGTCAAATGAATGACCATGTAAATAAGGGAACTACACAACTACAACCCCATCCCCTTGTGACAGGGCGTGATTCTCAAAAGCCACGATGGTTGTTTTCTCTCCAAGTTTAAAGGGATTGACTAGGCCACATGATCCTAATCAAGAGTCCCTTAGTCACTAGGGATTCACAGGGAGCAAGCTAGGATGGGCCATGAGCTCAGGCCATGGAGGCAGGTTGTTTGAGAGCCCCTTATGCCACGATTCTAATCACGCTTGGTGGATCTTAAGTTCCTACTCACACAATGTCATTTGCTCTACCGAACTCTTTCTCTTTGAGGTATCACCCCGCAATTCAACCTCCTCTTATCATGAGCTTTCTTGACTTCTCTTTTAAGCAGGAAGCTGGAGGTAGGAAAGACCAGGACACGTGAGAGCAGAATGTGGTGGGAGGAGTGTGCAAAGTGTGAGGTCCAGGAGTCTGGGAAGGATGAGGTTGGCGAAGAGAAGCTACAGGATCAGCAGGGCCTGTGCGTCATCTCTCTCAAGGGCACTCGTATGACATTGAAAGCTTCCAGAAGGGGAATGCCACATGCAAATTAGCCTTTCTGACAGCTCCCTGGGGCTGCTGCATGGAGCATGGATGGGGACACTCAGGAGGCTGATGCGATCCCACAGTGGCCTGCTGAGCAGGGGCCAAGCAGGCAGATTAGTGAGTATTTAGGTCCCCGGGAGGGATACAGGTTCCTGGTTTGGGCAGCCGGGTGGCTGGAGGAGCTTCCTGAGTATTTGCTGTGTGGGTGTTTGGGTGAGCAGATGCTTAGATGATGGATGGATGGTTAGATGCCGTGCTTTCTTCGTGCCTTAATACTCTGTACACCTTGAGTGTCCGAAGTCCTGTGGTCCTTGACAATATGTCTCCAGCCTCCTTTCACTCTCTTCTTCCAAGCTCCCTCCTTTGGGTGCCCACAGCATCCTGCTGTCACCTCTAAGCCCTCCACTAACATTGTCAGCTGACTTCTCTGTCTCCGTACACTAATAACAGAGGGGCCCTGCCTTTCTTACCTTGTGTTCCTAGTGTCTGGCTTATAGAGGATATTCAGTTGGTGTATGTTGAATGAACAGATATGTTACAATAATATTCAAATTCACCAGTTTATAGTCTCCATGAGAGCAAGAGCCACACCTGCCTTAGTCATCATCCTATCCTCACGTCTGCCTGCAACACAGGCTGGCCTCATGCAGAGGTAGACTCAGAGCTTCGTAAAGGATAAGATATGAAAAATGTCTCAGAACAAATCTGTGCTCCTAGGAAACTGCCCTAGGACCACACCATTCTTCATTCTTGTTTCGGCTACTGTAGGTACCTGGGAGAGAGACCTTTTTCTATTGAGGACTTTGGGACTTGACACACTCACCTATGTGCTTCTTCACTTTCTCATTCATTCATTCACTGATTTATTTATTCTTTCAGCATTTTTCAATCTGCTCTGGTCACAAAACTCCTGGTGTTGATATGTTGGTTTTGGACACTGTCCATCAATCAAGCAGGGTGATGGCAGAGGTGGTGTCCAAAACCCAGATGTCCTAAGGGTGTGTTCCTTGCCAGGATGTTCATTCCAAACAACACTGGCGATACACAATCTGTCTTCACGTTTCTAAAGACCTGTGTGAGAAGGAATAGTCATAGGTGCCTTAGGGGAAGAGATGTGAGCCCCCTGAGAAATATTCCCCTCAGTCAGGGCGAGGTTGCTCTGTGAGTTGGGGTCCTCCTCTCCATGGGTCTGGGGGAGCTTCCAAGGAGCTGGCTGTGGGCCTGGCTGAGCTGCTACACAGCCATCTATCACGTAGGTCACAGGCTGGGAGAAGTGAGCTCTGAAGCCCATTCTAACGTAAAGTTTCTTGCAGTGTGATTTTCTTCAATCCGTCTTTCATGTTTTTCAATGAATGTTTTAGCATCTTCAATGGAGAAGCTGGGTTTCATAAAGCCAGAGCCATGGTCCGAATAGGTTAAGTTTGAATCTTTGCTCATTAACTGTGTGAGCCACAGGGGAGTGACACAACCTCTCCAGGTCACCTTCCTCCTTCCTCAGTGGGGGAGCCCCGGACCTCCCCTCGTTGTTTTCTGCAGGAATCACTTGAGGTGGTGTATTTGAAAACACCCCATACTGCCTCTGAGACAGAATCCCATTTATCGACTCCCAACCATGTCATTTGTAGCTGTGTGACCTGGAAGAAAATAATAGAATTCACCTTTGGAATTCCATTAGTTGACATATACAAGGCTCTTAAAACAACACTGGCCACATGTAACATATGAAGGATTATATAAATGTTAGCAATGATTATTGCCTGTACGCACCCTCCTAACACGCTGTATGTCCCAGGTAGTCCTCATTAGGGTGTCTTTGCGTTGGCCATCTTCACCCATCCAGTCACGCATCTGCAGCAGTGCCTTCCCGTCCCATCCTCACCCCAGAACCTAGCAGAGCCTGGATCACAACAAAAGCTTAAGATCATTAGCAGCTGCTGTCACCTGCTGCTCAGCTCCACAGGACCGTGTCCAGCTCAAGGACAACTGGACTTCCCAAGAGCACTGAGGAGTCCTGCTGGGGCCACCACATCGAACATCTCCAGGGGGTACCAGGACTCAGGCACATTGGCGTCTTCACAAATGGGACCCCGGGGACACTGTTTTCTGGGTGAATGTTCTCCCTGGGAGTTGTGGGACTTCAAGGCCTTAATTACTGTGGCAGCTTTGTGTGCTGGGCCTCTCAGGAGCACCCAGACACAGGCACGGGTCCTGGGTAATCAACACTTCTCTAGAGGTGTGAGGGATTCCTGTGAAGCTGGAACTAACCATTTAAACTGGATCTGTGTTGTTGATAAACTATTTCAGGGACATGTAAAGTGCTGGTGGCCGCAAATCATTTCCGACTTTGTAGCTGGGGGAGAAGTTGGTGTTAGGGCAGCTGAGAAAGGGGATGCCAGGGGAGTGTCAGGAATTCCAATTAGTTCTACGCCGAAGGCTGACCCTGCTTTGCAATATTTGACCCAAGAGATACTTGAGGCAGGAAAATAGGGTCTGGAGGCAGGAAACATTAGGCCAATTCACACTTCAGCCGTGACAGAAAATAGCCTCTCCTTAAAGCAGACACCGAGTAAAAGACTTTGTAACTTTACTTCAGCCTCTTCATTTATATAGGGTGTAACCAAGTAACCAATGGAAGCCCTTAGAGGGTATTTGAAATCCCCACAAATTCTGTAACAGGACCCTCTAGCCCCTTTGCTCCAGCCCGCTCCCACCCTGTGGAGGGTACTTTCATTTTCAATAAATCCCTTCATTCCTTCCTCCCTTTGTGCATTTTGTCCAATTCTTTGTTAAAGATGCCATGAACCTGGGCACCCCCCACAGGTAGCATGTTGTTATGAAGCCCTTTGTATGCTGTTTTCCTATGGAAACCAAGGCCTCAAAGATGGGCTTATTTTCTATAACCCATGTGGAGTCTCATGCTGGGAATCTGAGGGGCGTCTCCTGGGAAGATGCTGTGAAATAAATACACCTAGGAGAGTATATGTGTGTGTGCGTGTGCATGCGTGTGTGTGTGCATGTGTGTGTGTGTGGTGGTGATGGTTGCAGTGGGGTGTGGAGCTGGTGTTTTAAAGTTTTTGAGATTGAATGCAATATATACAGACTCCAGTTTGTTTAATTAAGGCTAAAGTTTCATTAACCAGAAGATCCCTGGCCTGCTCAGGGACTGAAGAAGAGTTGAACAACCAAGATACTCACAGTGCAGGGAGCAGGTGACTTGGGAAACCTTAGCAGCTAGTGTTTGGGGTTCTCTGGAGATCAGGGGTGGGCAACCTTTTTCTGTAAAGTGCCAGGTAGTTTCTGCTCTGGGACCACACTCAGCTAGCGTTATCCTGTGAAAGTGGCCATAGGCTGCATGCAAGAACGTGCTGTGATCCAATGAAACTATTACATATTTACAAACACAGGCAGTGGCCGAATTTGGTCCTCAGGCAGTGGGAGCTGGTGTCTGGCTGGGACTGAAGCTATAGTTAGGATGGTGACTTCCTCCCTGCAGTCACTGCACTCCCTCTGCGTGGAACTCCATCACCTTGAAAGAGCGATTCTGTTGGTGAAAGCCAGGTTGTGATTGCGTGGAGGCAGAAGCAGCTCCATCTCAGATGCTGATCCTCCACGTTGACCTCTGATTAACCCCAGTTCTGGGAATGCTTCTAAAATTTGGCTTTTACCTACTGTTCCTTGTGTAAGAGCATCTGCTTACCTAGTAAATCCTGCTCTTAGGTCAAGCAGCCTTGACCATCAATCCTGCCCGTAGGCAGATTCACATTCATCCTTGTCTTTCTCTTTCCCTGAGGGGTCTGCTTCGATTGTCCTACACGTCTCTTCCCTGGGTCTGAGGCCCAGGGAGACCATGAATCTGGAGACGAGGGCTTATTTTTAAGTCTCTGCTAAATGTTGCTTTCTGAAAAACTATATGTCAACCTCTTTCCCCAGCCTCTCAGGTTCCTCAGATTTTGGAAGAGGTGTCCATAGGCCTACCCAACAAAAACAGACCCGTTTAGTACCCTAGGAGCAAGGCAGTCAATTCGCTGACTCACCACTGACCACAGTGATTGGCCCAAGTTGTTCCAGTCAGATTAACGCAGGGACTTTGTTGAGTGAGAGGGAGAAGACTTTTCTCCCGCTCACCTCTCCCTCTCCCTCTCTTCCTCCCTCTCTTCCTCCTGTGTAGGAACAGCTGATATCTGTGCAGAAGGAGCTCATGAAGTCTGAGGTTTTTGTCAACTCAGGATCCAGGGCTTCTGCCCACATCCCTTTCCAATCAAGTCATACCAGATTGAGTTAATTCCATGTCCCGAGCCGTTACTATGTGCCAAGTGTCAGTGAGTCCCAGCAAGTACAGAGATGCATGAGCCAGAGAACCCATTCCCCATGTCCTCAACAAGCTTGTGACTGCTGAGGAAGACGGAAGCACAACGAACAAAATCACAACGCAATGTGTTACAGCAAAGACGAACTATGAGGACAAGGTATTGTCCTTGCATAGAGTGGGTGGCAGGGCTGGAAGAAGGAGGTACTGGACCAGCAGAGGTCATGTTGGAGCAATAACTGGAAAGCACTGTGGCTTTGCAGGGACACATGCACTCAGAGGAACACGTGCAGCATCACAAAGAGTGAAAAACCCTAGTGTGTTCAGAGATCCCGCTTTATATCTTTCATATTCTACCTGCCAAAGTGAGACCTGGGCTTATTTAGAATGACAGACCCAAAGAGGTGCCTCAATGCTGTCACTCAATAGCTGGTTGAAGCCCCAGCCAGCAGATGCTATGGGCAGCTGACCTTGGCAGAGCCCACTGATGGCAGAGGTGAGGAGCTGGCTGTCCGGGACAGATGTCCTCAGGTTACATGGGAAGCCATCAGGCTGCTGCCTGAGCCATTTCCATGCAAATCTGCAGCCCTCTGGACTCCTTAATGCACTGCATGAGGCTGGACTGATGTCAAATAAACTTGCACCCCAATTCTGGCCCAGAAATGTTTCATGTGTGTGACCTTGGGCAAGTCACTTTATGTCTCTGATTGCAGTTAGCTTATATGCACAAAGAGGTTATTTAAATCCGTCTCCAAGAATGGTCGTGAGGCTGGAAGTCATGGGTATAGGCAGCCTGGTGCACAGTGGAGCTTAGTAGCTATGAGACAGGAACGTTACTAATCCCATGACTGGTCCCAGGGTGTGCATGGACTCCTTGGAAGCAGAGGTTGACAAAGGCCAGAGCTTTAGAACCTGT
This sequence comes from Ateles fusciceps, assembly GCA_036589455.1. NCBI lineage: Eukaryota > Metazoa > Chordata > Mammalia > Primates > Atelidae > Ateles > Ateles fusciceps. Next base: position 1,493,123 of record JAZHEH010000113.1, on the reverse strand, counting down.
GGAAACAGGTGAAGACTCCTCTGAGAAATGAAGTCTGTCTATTCTCCTGGGCTGCCTAAGTCGTCGGCTGGCCCAGATGTATCCTTGGGCAGGCAGGCCACCATCTTTACCCCTGCGAGATACTCCTAACAAGTCAGGACTTCACGCCTGTATGGGTGAGATCAAGACAAACCCATGCATACTTCCCCCAGGACACGTCCTCGCCTTTGACCTTTGGGCTCCTGCTGGACCTCTTCCAACCACCTGTAAACCAAAAATAAAATTCTAAGCTTCCCAACCGTTGGACCCCCACTATGGCCAGATACACTCCAAAGTAAACCCAAAAATCCAGTGCAAGCCAAGATGGGAAGGGGAGGTCAGACAGGCCTCAAGATACCCTCATCCCTTTGGAATTCAGGCACAACTGACCAGCATTAGAATGAAAACAAAGATCTTTAGAATGACAAAACAGAATATTTGGTAGCAATAAGACACCACTTCCAACCTAACTCTAATGTAGTATCACATGAGATATCGCAGGCCCTGAAAGAAATTGAAATATTTTACCACACAATATATTTCTTTGGCTTTTTTTTTTTTTTTTTTTTGACAGATTCTCTCTCTGTCACCCAGGCTGTAGTGCAATGGCATGAACTCAGCTCACTGCAACCTCTGCCTCCCAGGTTCAAGCCATTCTCCTGCCTCAGTCTTCCAGGTAGCGGGTATCACAGATGTGCACCACCTGGCGGTATTTTTAGTAGAGACGAAGTTTTGCCATATTGGCCAGGCTGGTCTCGAACTCCTGTGCTCATGAGATACTTCAGCCTCTGTCTCCCAGAATGCTGGGATTACAGGTGTAAGCCACCATGCCTGATCTCTCTGGCATATTTTGAAATGGTTTGTAAAACTGTCCCGTGTGGAGAAAATCTACATGCTACAGAGAATCCCCTTCCATTTCCAGGTCTTCTCCATTATCCAGGAGAGAATTAACAAAGAGTGTGACACCTTTTAAAGTCTGATAAGAAACATTTACCATCCATCCTCTCTGTACCTTGCTATGTGGAGGTTTCACCTGCAAATAAGAACCTTGGCCTCCACAACCCCTTACTTAACCCAGAGCCTCCCTTCTAGAGACTCCAGGTCTATAGATAATAACTTAACTCTTTCAGCCAATTGGCCACCCGCTTCAAGTTGTCCTGCTTTTCAGACCAAACCAATGTGCATCTTACATGTATTGACTGATGTCTCCCCCAGCACGTATAAAACCAAGCTGTAGCCTGATTACCTTGGGCACGTGTTCTCAGGATCTCCTGGGGTTGTGTCATGGGCCATAGTCACTTATATCAGGCTCAGAAGAAATCTCTTCAAATATTTCACAGTTCAACTCTTTTCATAGACATGCTGAAATGCCTGAATGCTGGGGCTTCAACTATGTACCATGTATATCTGTTTAAAATGTGTATCTGTTTTAAAAATTAATTACAGTTAATTACAAATAGATTATTGTTTCTGCTTTTAGAATTAAGCCTGATACTATTAAAAAAAAAAATAAAACCAAACCAGCTTAGATGGACGAGGACATCCTTGCTGTGGAGGAAGGCTATTTGAAAGAGCCTTTGCCATGCACGGCTTGGTGGGGCAGCTTTCACAAAACCTCCAAGCTCCTTTGCTGTGGCTGCATCCACATTTCCAACGAACAGCATGGGTAGAATGGATTGCATTGATCCTCACTGGACACTGATGGGCTTAGCAGCAAGGTCATTATGCTATTGGATGTTTGGAGGTGGAGAGCCCCCAGGGGGTGATTTGTTGTCTTTGTTGGGTATTGACGCCTGCATTTGTGGGCGGAGCGTTTTCACAGTCGTGCTGACTCTGCAGGCTTGTCAGCAGCCTCTGCAAACTGCAAGCCACCTCCAGGGCCACCTCCCTCAAGCTGCTAAGCCTTGAAAGGGAGTAGGACCTCAGCTGCCCAGACAGAGAGTGGTGTCTCTTTCCAAACCTGTGGCCAGCTGGGTGGGTGCCCCAAAGGAGCACTGAGGGTTCAGTGAGATGGGAGTTCAAGTTCTAGAATGTTCTCATTTGGTGCAACCAAGGGGCTGCCTCTTGGGGCAGTTGCTCCTTCCTTTCCCTTAGATGTAGTGGGAAGAGCCAAACTGTGGGTGACAAGCCAGAGGAGAGGCACAGAGCCTTTCAGAGCCCCAGAGTTGTGGCCTGAGAGACCCCAGTAATGCCAACTCACTCCAGGCAGGATCCTGGGAGTGTCACATGCGAGACTGTTAACAGGGGCTTAACTGAGACCACGTGCCCTGCTGGCTATCCTGGCTCTGTGAGAACAGTGACTGAGGTCCCAGGTGGCAATGGCCTGCCACACTCAACTGGTGGATGGTAAGAGGCCTCATTGAAACCACCTATCGCATCCAGCATCTTTATTGCAGGACCTCTGAACCACAGTGTAGGGGAGGGAAGCTCTGGGGAATACAGATAGCTTCAGAACTTCTGTTGAGACAATAATGATCTCCCAGGGCTGGGGAACCCCAGGGCACCCTGGCAGCCCGTAGGGCTCCACAGGGAGGCACCGAGAGAAGTTTCCTGGGTGGTCTTAGCACAATCTTCCCTCCTTTCTCAAGTGCATGTAATGTGCTGTGCCTGGTAAGGTCCTGGAGACTCAGCAACCAGCTGGGCACTGCCCTTCTCCTGCAATCTGTTTAATGGTTACCTTCTTTTAGCTCCCTGGACATTTTGAGGTTGGGAGGGGTGTCACCAAATTGTAAATCATCCAATTGAGGTAAGTGATTTTTGCACTGGACATTGTGCCAGGCACCGGGGGAAGCTGAGTAAATAAGGCCCCCTGCCTGGACCCCTGTTCTGGGTGCACAGTTGACTGTACAAGAACATGCTCCGTAACAAAGGATCAAAACAAGCCCAGAGAAGAGACGGTCTCTAAGGGGACAACTGTGTGAGCTCAGCTCCTGGCTGGGCCTTGCGGAGGATACAGGAAATGAGCACATCTTTTCTGCCTCTGTTGGTGTGGATCCGAGCCTTCTGGCTGCATAGAGTCATCATTAAATATTTATTTATTGGTTTTTTCTTTGAGACAGGGTCTCACTCTGTTGCCCAGGCTGGAATGCAGTGGTGTGATCACAGCTCGCTGCAGCCTCGACCTCCTGGGCGCAAGCAATCTTCTCACCTTAGCCTCCTGAGTAGCTGGGACTACAGGTACACACCACCATTCCTCGGTAATGGTCCAAAATGTTTTGTAGAGACGAGGTCTCACAAGGTTGCCCAGGCTGGTCTCCTGGGCTCAAGCAATTCTCCTGCCTCAGCCTCCCAAAGTGCTGGGAGCACTTTGGCCATCACACCTGGCCATCACTTAATATTTAAGTAATTATCCCACATAGAGGTAAGAACCTGGACTTCTCCCTCACTCTGAAAGTTTCAGGGATTTTCAGAGACTGCCTCATTTCCTCAGTTTCCCTTGCACCAGTTCTCTGCTTTAACAATTACATTAGTCATCCTAGAAACGTTTTCTTTCTTTGTCTTGGTTTGGGTGCCCTAACACCCTGAGATGATAATTCAGTGCAAGTTTTCTGTTTGAAAAATTATCCCAAAAACACTCTAAGTGAAGTGGCTATGTTGTCTGGGGTATACACCCTGGGGTTCATTGTCACTTGCCAGGAAAGTTTAGGACATGGACACAAATGAGTTTAGGAGAGAAGATTTAGTAGGTAGAAGTGAAGAGAAAGAGAAATAGCTTCTCTATAGAGGAAGGAGTGTCCCATTGGAAAGGACCAGTTAGTGGCAAATGAATGGGGTTTTATAGTCCAGTTTGAGGAGGTAGTGTCTGATTTATGTGGGGCTCACAGATTGGCTCAATTAGCTATGATGTTTACATAGTGTGCAGGGAAGGCTGGGTGCCCACCCTAATCTTCTTATGCAAATGGGCTTTCCAGTTGATGGGTGCCATCTTGTCTGCTTCTTATGCATGGCTGACAGAGAAGGGAAGATGGAGCCACCATTTTGAAACTGTCTAGTCCTTAGTTCCTGCTGGCATTCACCCATGCAAGCTCCCAGCTTGCAGGCTGCTCTTGATTAGAAAATGATTTGGGGCTACTTTTCATTAAAGAAAAGCCTTACCGAGGATTTCCATGCACTTACTATCTGCCTAAGCAGTTTCTTCTTAACTCCTGTATCATAAGAATGTGAGGAGGTGGGGAAGGAAAGGGGGTCACTGAGGGTGTGTTGTGAAGCCAGGTACCACTGTGGGCAGCTGGGCTCAGTCCACTGGGGGTTCTGAGAGATTACACAGAATGTGATGCAAAGTTGTCTCCACTGAGAGGCAGGGAAGCCTCCCCCACTTCCTCTGTCGCTGGCTGAGGGCTGATTCTGGGGCCTAATGCAAGCTGATGTGGGAGGCCTCTAGAAACTGGAAAAGGAAGGTCCTCCCCTAGGGGGTTCAGAGGCCTCAGGGGGGAGCACCAATGGTGACAGCTATCTGCAGTGTCATGCAAAATGTGACATAGTATGAGAGAGGGCGGACAGCCTTGGGAACCAAGACGTACTCCTGCACCAGCCTGTGGGTGCTGAAGAAGCTCGCTACAAAGATGAGATAGCTGAGCTCCTTCTGAAAGTAAACTGGGGGTCAGCCAGGGGTGAAAGGCAGCCCTGGGAACCTGGACTCCAAGGGGACATTGTGAAGGAGCCGCAGCAGAGAGAAGCAGCACAATGTACTGGGAAGACATAGGCGACTCACCCAGCACCGGAGGCCTGGTGGGGGCTGAATTAGGAGGTGAGGCTCAGGGGGTCATCAGTGCCAGGTGTGAAGTACTGGGGCAGCAGGAAGAGCAGGCTACTTCACAGAACAATGGGGCCAGGTGTGGGATCTTGGCATCCTCCTTACACCCAGCTGAGTTAGGGAGAAGGAAGGAGAGGGTGGGGTCACTCTTCCTCTTGGATTCCCCCATCACATTCTGCTGGGCAGCTGTGCAGTGCCAACTCAGGGCTCAGTGCTTTATGAATATTAACTCATTTACTTCTCAGAACCACATTGTGGAGTAAGTGATATTATTTAATCCACTGCATAGACGAGGAAACTGAAGCACAAGGATCTTAGATTACTTTCCTGAGGTTCACATTGTTGAGTAGAGCTGTGGTGAGATGGAATAATGTCCCCCTCAAAGATGTCCATGTCCTACTTCTGGGAACCTCTGAATGGGTTATTTCACATGGCAAAGGGACTTTGCTGATGTGATTAAGAATCTTTAGATAGAGGAATTATCCTAGATTATTTGAGTGAGCCCAATATAATCATAGTGGTCTCTATAAGAGAAAGACTGAAGTGGCAGCAGCCGGGGGCTGGGGGGTGGGAATGTGATAACAGAAACAGTGTTAGGAGCAATGCAGCCGCAAGCCAGGAAATGCAGGCACCTCTGGAAGCTGGAAGAGCCAGGAACATGTCCTCCCCTAGAGCCCAGAAGGAACCCAGTCTTGTTGTCACCTTGATTATAGCCCCATAAGTCCATTTTGGAATTTCTGACCTTCAGAACTATAAGATATTCAATTTATGTTGTTTTAAGCTGCAAAGTTTGGGAAAATCTGTTACAATGAGAAAGTAATACAGCATGCAATGGGCTCCATTCTACCCAGTAGATGGCATGTGGGTTCCCTATGTGACACTGAGGTGGGAAGACAGATGTGTAAAGGACAGATTGATTGCAGAAGCAAGCCTGTGGGATACCCTAAATTATAAAGCCTCTGGCATAATGGTCATGATCCATTACAATCTTCCTGAATTGCCATGGTCCCCACCTCCCCGCTGCTAACCTTCCCTAGTCCCTGGCATCGAGGCTTCCCCTGGTGAGGCCACGCTATTCATCTGTGCCTTGAATGTTCAGCCCTCAAAGCTCATCTCGCCGATGCCTCTACATGGAGACTGCGTTTCCCCAGGTTCAATTTCCTCAAATCATTCTTGTATTTCGAGGTTAATGACAGCAGGAGGTTATTATACATCTTGGACAATAGGACTTGGTCTTTTGGGAACTGGACTATTTATAGCATTTTTGAGCTCTAAAAATCCTGTAGGGGAACATGGAAGTTTGTTCCTCTCCAGCTATGGGGTTGGCACACATCAGATTTTTAAGTCAGAATTAGCCTAGAATGCTCCTAGGTGGGCGTGAGGGGTGGGGAGAAAGGAGAACGTGTTGTTCCTGAGCATCCCTTTCTGCCAGGCGTGGCAGGGCCCTTCTCTTTCTAGTGCTTCCTATCCAGATTGGCTAGCACAGGCTGACCAGAGTGGGCCCAGAGCCAGAATGTTCAGCTCCAAATTCAACTGCTGCCAGCTTCTAGCTATCTAACCTAGGGCAACATCTTATCTCTACTCCTCACTTTCCTCATCTATAACATGAGAATAACAGCAGAGGCCTTGTTGGGAGGATCACACAGATAATGCATTTTTAATATTATTTTTATTTTGTTCTATTTTATTTGAGAGAGGATCTTGCTCTGTTTCCCAGGCTGGAGTGCAGTGGTTTGAACATGGCTCACTGCAACCTTAAACTCCTGGGCTCAAGCGATCCTCCCACTTCAGCCTCCCTTGTAGCTGGGACTACAGGTGCACACCAACAAACCCTTGTAATTTTTTGTAGTGATGGAGGGTTATCACTATGTTGTCCAGGCTGATCTCAAACTCCTGGGCTCAAGTGACCCTCCTGCCTGGGCCTCCCAAAATGCTGGGATTACAGCTATAAGCCACGGTGCCTGACCCATTTTTAGCGTTCTTTGAATGGTCTCTGACACCTGGAGAACGTGAAATAGCTGCTAGTTGTTATGTTGACGATCATAATGTCATAGTTACAGCATCCTTATTTCTTATTCCGAGAAAGAGATTTATTCTTACCTCTATTTTGAAGGCGATAAAACTAGAGCCTCACAGAGGTCAATTGCATGTCCAAAGCCACATGGAGAGTGGGTCAGAGCTGGATTTCAATACCAGAGCTCTCTTTTAGTACTGAGCAGTTTCTGAAACTTCATTTCCCTCTGTACATCCAGGACACACAACACTTGGGCTGTCTCTTCCCAGTGATCCAAATCCCAGGCCCTTGGGCTTTGTCAGTTCAGATTCCCAGCGTGCTCAGAGGCTCTGTCCTTCCATAATGAGTTCTTTGTCAATTACCAGCTCCTGCCCAGCAGCCTCCAGGGTAGTGCAGGCCAATTGTTCTGTCAGGCTGGGGACTGAGCAGGGCATCTCAATTTGGGTAGCTACTCAGTGGTCAATCACAACCTAAAACAGAGACAGCAGGGTGGCCTTATGCCCGGTGATTTCTGGAAACCAGCCAGCCCTTTTTCCCAATAAGACACTCTATTTCTCAGCATGCAGTTTTCTACCAGACTTTTTATGCTAAGCCAGGCTAGTCCTAATTGTAATTGGTTCTGGCTAGTTCCTGCAAGAGCTGTTAAATCTTTTATTTGCTCATTCTCTGGGGAAGTCCGCTACCTTTGGGAACTAACTCTTACACCCTTGAGAAAAGGTGTCTCCCCTGACAGTTGCTAGAACATACTCTTTCACTCTTGTCCTACTCACTCAGCCATCAGCAGTGTCTTTAAATGGACATTATTTTTGATCTTCTAGAAAAATCAATGTGCCCTGATTCTTTTGATAGACCTTAAGCCTAGGGCTCTAGACGTCTGCTTCTCTGCAAGGAGTATTTGCTGGCAAATCAGCCTTCTGTTCAGTAAGGACTAGCCAATAGAATCCCTGCCAAGTTATCCTTGTGACTTCTGCAGGTTTAATTGGAAGTTTATGGGGTTCAACATGCATCGTCACTAAGTTTAAATGGCGCATTGATTTAGGATTTACCTCTTAGCTGGAGATGGTTTCTCATCAGTCCAGGATCCTAGTAACTGCACAGGGCCGGAGCTGTCTACGATCACAAAACGCTTGTCACGGCTGTGATTCTATCTGGTCCTGAGAGTAAGTCTTCAAAGTAGTGGTTATTATTATCTCTGTTTACCAGATGAGGAAATGGGGCTCAGAATGGTTAAATAATTTGCCTCAGGCCACACAGTTATGACAGAGTCAGGATTTGAACCTGATGTCATTTGGATGCCAAGCTTCTTGTTCTTTCTACTGTGTCCATTTTCAATTGTCCCTTCATTCATTCCAAGTCTATTTATTGAGAGCTTACCAGACAATGATCTAGGCCCTGGGGAGCCCAGCAGCAATGAAATGGTTTCCACCCTGGCGGGGAAAAGCAATGAACAAACAATATTGGAAAGTGGTAATTGCTCTGCAGAGGATTAAAATAAGGTGAGGCTGGTGGACGTGTAAACTAGGACAGCCTCTGTAAACAGCAATTGGGCAATAGCTATCAAAATGTAAAATGTGCATCGACTTTGATTTGGCAGTTTGACTCCTAGGTAATTTATCCTACAAACATGTTAGCACATATGCAAAGCAACGGATATATGTACAAGGATATTTGCTGCATCATTGAATGAGCAAATCAAAGGGGGAAATAATATAAATGTCCATCAACAGAGAATACAGTGTATCCCTGCAATAGAGCCCTCTGGAACTATTAAAAAGAGTAAGGCAATTTATAAATAGATAGATGGATAGAAATACAACATGACATCTAAGATGCTATGTCAAGTGAAAAAAGCATCTTGTAAAACAGCATATTGAGTTTGCTGCCATTTAATTATGAGAAAAATCAAAAGAATACATATATGTTATTAATGACATAGAACACATGAGGAAAGACTGTGAGAAAGTAGGGACAAGAGTTACCTCCAGGGACAATTGGAATGGCTGGAAAAGAAGGGAAAAGATGTTTGCTTTTTTCCCTTCTTGTATAATCTTTGGTATCTTTTGAATGTACATGTACTGCTTATTCCAGAACACACATTAAATTTATTTGTTGTTATTATTATTATTTCAATAATTTTTGGAGAACAGGTGGTGTTTGGTTACATGAGTAAGTCCTTTAGTGGCGATTTCTGAGATTTTGCTGCATCATCACCTGAGCAGTGTACGTTGTACCCAATGTGTTGTCTTTTATTCCTTACTTCCCCTCCCAATCTTCTCCCCTAAGGTTTCGGAGTTCATTATATCACTCTTATATCTTTGCATCCTCATAGCTTAGAGTGCTTATAAATGAGAACATACGATGTTTAGTTTTCCATTCCTGAGTTATTTCACTTGAAATAATGGTCTCCAACTCCATCCAGGTTGCTGTGAATGCCATTATGTTGTTCCTTTTCATGACTGAGTAGTATTCCATGGTAGGTATATACCACATTTTCTTTATCTGCTTGTTGATTGATGGGCATTTGGGCTGGTTCCATATATTTGCAACTGCGAATTGTGCTGCTATAAGCATGCATGTGCAAGCAACTTTTTCACATAATGCTGTCTTTCCTCAGAGTCAATAGCCAGTAGTGGGATTTCTGATTCAAATGGTAGATCTACTTTTAATTATTTCAGGAATCTCCACACTACTGTCCATAGTGGTTGTACTAGTTTAGGGTCCCAACAGCAGTGTAAAGGTGTTTCCTTTTCACCACATCCATGCCAATATCTACTATTTTTTAATTTTTTAATATGGTCATTCTTGGATGAGTAAGGTGGTATCACACTGGGGTTTTGATTTGCATTTCCCTGATAATTAATGATGTTGAACATTTTTTTTCATATGTTTGTTGGCCATTTGTACATCTTCTTTTGAGAATTTTCTATTCACATCCTTAGCCCACTTTTCGATGGAATTTTTTGTTTTTTTTTCTTGCTGATTTGTTTGAGTTAGAGTCTGGATGCTAGTCCTTTGTCAGATGCATAGTTTGCAAAAATTCTCGACCACTGTATGGGTTGTCTGTTTACTCTGCTGATTATTTCTTTTGCTCTGCAGAAGCTTTTTAGCTTAATTAGGTCCCATCTATTCATCTTTGTTTTTGTTGTATTTGCTTTTCGGTTCTTTGTCATGAACTCTTTGCCTAAGCTAGTGTCTACAAGCATTTTTTCTGATGATATATCCTAGAATTTTTATGGCTTCAGGTTTTAGATTTAGATCTTTGATCTATCTTGAGTTGATTTTTGTGTAAGGGGAGAGGTGAAGATCCAGCTTCTTTCTTCTATATGTGGCTTGCCAATTATCCCAGCACCATTTATTGAATAGGGTGTTCTTTCCCCATTTTATGTTTTTGTTTGCTTTGTCAATGACCAGTTGGTTGTAAGTATTTAACTGTATTTCTGTGTTCTCTATTCTATTCCATTGGTCTGCATGTCTGCTTTTACACCAATACCATGCTATTTTGGTACCTACAGCCTTGTAGTAAAGTTTGAGGTCGGGTAATGTGATGCCTCCAGATTTGTTCTTTTTGCTTAGTTTTTCTTTAGCTGTGCAGGCTCTTTTTGGTTCCACATTAGTTTCAGGATTGTTTTTTTCTAGTTCTGTGAATAACGATGATGATATTTTGATGAGAATTACATTGAATTTATAGATTGCTTTTGGCAGTATGGTCATTTTCATAACATTGATTTTACCCATTCATGAACATGTGATGTGTTTCCATTTGTTTGGGTATGTGTGACTTCTTTCAGCAGTGTTTTGTAGTTTTCCTTGCAGAGATCTTTCACCTGTTTGGTTAGGTATATTCCTAAGTATTTTATTTTATTTTATTTTATTTTATTTTATTTTATTGCAGCTGTTGTAAAAAGGGTGAAGTTCTTTATTTGATTTTCTGCTTAGTTGCTGTTGGTGTATAGCAATGGTACTGATTGGTGTACATTGATTTTGTAACCTAAAACTTTACAGAATTCATTCATCAGATCTAGGAACTTTTTGGATGAGCCTTTAGGGTTTTTGAGGTATACAATCATATCATTGGTGAACAGTGACAGTTTTACTTCCTCTTTACCAATTTAGATGCCATTTATTTCTTTCTCTTTTCTGATTGCTCTGGCCAGGACTTCCAGTACTATTTTGAATAGAAGTGGTCTAAAAAACAAGTGGAAGCTTTACCTGTAAGGATCAGAGACACTTTTTTTTTTTTTTCATAAGAAGAGGGAATATTGAGAGGATGTGAGTAGGTGGCTGGAATGAGTGAAGGGAAGATGAATGGAGTTTTATATAATTTTTTTTGTATTCTCAGTGAATATAAAGTACATACACACATTTATATTCTCAGTGAATATAAAGTACACCCCAGCAGAATAATCACTTTCAATCACTTTCAAGCAAACTCACAGTTGGGAATGGCATGGATGAAGGGACCTAAGGATGTAGGGACTCAGTAAGAGAGAAGATTTTAAAAAATCATCACTTCGGAAAGTAGAAAGAGTGGAAGGAATTCAGGAACATTTTGCATGCTGTCTGAAATCTGTTACCCTGAATTTAGAGTTAGGTCAGTCACCAAGGTAGTGTGTTTTCCTCCAGGAATATTGAATATCAGAGAGGATACCTGCCTCACCTCTCAGGACTGTGCAAAGTACTAAACGGTCAACATCGATTGACTGTTACAAAATAGAAGCTGGGATTGCTATTAAGTTTGGAATTGGGGGTTGTCCCTGAGCTTGGCTCAGTGTTGGGTTTTAGTATTTGCTGAATGATTTCTCAGCCCTTTATTGCAATCCCTCTTTCCCTCTCTCTTTCTCTCTCCCTTGCTTTTTACCTTTCTCAGGCGTAGCCCACTACACGAATGAATAAGTGAATTAATGAGGAACAGGCCCTGATCAGGTAAGAGTGATGGAGAGAAAGGAAGACAGAGAAGCTAAGGGTGTTTTCAAGGAAGTGATTCCATTTTCTCCCTGAGAAAGGAGAAAAGTTAGGGTACACATGAGGTACCTAAAATAATAGATTGGTAAGGTTAACGGATTCTTCAAATATTGTTGCAATGGGTACACTAGGTAGGTAATAGGAAGTAACAGGGAGTGAGTGGCTCGGAATAGAACGTCAGATGAGTGCAGTTATTTTAACAAGGTCAAGGATATAGCCATAAAATTGTGTAGCTGAGAAGATAGAGGGACAGATTATTGGAGGTGAGGCAAAGGTGATTTGATGGATCACGTATGGATATATAAGTCTTCATGGATCATGATAAAATTGAAGAAAAGGAAGATAATGAGTCAAGGCCCAATGTTAACCATGAATGAATGCACTAAGGAGAGTCAGCAAGCTGGTGTGTTTGCTTCCTGTAATACTCAACTGCTCAAGTGTAGGCCACTGCCTGGGTGAAGAATGAATTAGTGAGGTTTGTGCTTGACCAGGTGAGAATGATAGAGGAGGGGACAAAGAGTTCAAGGCGTTTTTGAGGAAGTGATTCCAATGATGAGCCACGGTGCCCCAGGGAGATGAAGAGGGAAGTATGTCGCATGTGATATATTGGCATATGCCAACACAAAGATCACTGGAGGACAGGAATCTGATGGCATAGACTTCAAGATAAATGAAGTTTTGAAAGATGGAGATCTCTCTCGCTCTGTTTCTCTCTCTCTCTCTCCACAATGATTCATACATATTATTGTTTTCTCTCTAATAAAATAGAAAGTGCTTAGAGGGCAAAGAATGTATGGTTACTTATTATTATTATTTTCTCCTTACAGAGCCAAGCATCACAAGGTCAGGCATACAGGTCCATTTTTAAATGGCCTTATTAGTCATGACCTTGGTTGCTAATGACAGAAACGTAGCTCAATCTGGCTTAATGAACTGCCTTAGAAGACCAGGAATCACAGGGTTCCAGCCCTGTCTCTATCCTGAGGTTCACTGATGACTTTCACTGGGAGTTTGTTGTCCATTGGCTGTGTCTGAGTTGAGTTCCTTCTCAGATAGCCTCTCCCTGAGAAGTGTAAAGAAGGTTCCAGCAGCTCTAGGTTCTAGCATCCTTAAAATGGCAACCCAGTGAGAGAGAAAACTATCTACTAGTGGCGACACAGAATTTTTCTGACTGATTTTGACTAATTTGACTTGGATCATATGCCAAAGTATAGACCCATGTCAGAGAGAGTGGAGTTCTCTGTTGGCCCAGCTTATGAGCTCCCTTTGGGGCCAGGAAGAGGTCAACCCTATTAAAGCTTATAAAGAGAATGTAAAAGAACCATGGTTTCTCAGAGGTAAATTTGGGTTGTTATTATCAAAGAAAGCAGAGGAGGCCTGTTGGACAGCAAAAACACCAGAGTGCATACATATACAGGAACAGAAGCTGCTAACTGAGTTATAGGGAAGATTAAATGAGATACAGTATATAAAGCCCTGCTATGGTACATGGTACCAAGTAGGTGTTAAATACATTTTCATTTCCTATAACTCTCCTGCTGTATTCTGGGCTCTGATCATGACTTGTTCTGTGACACTGGATAAATCTGTAATCTTCTTTGGGATCAGTGAGTTTATATATCTGATGTCTTCATGGTAAATCTCAGCAAAAAATGGCCACAGTTTTCCCCCTTCCTGTACCCATATTCCTTGCCACAGGACTTGTAGCTCCTCCCAACAGAAGGCGCAGTCCATTATCTCACACTTTGAATTGAGGCTAGCCTGGTGACTTGCTTTGACTAATAAAATATGATAGAACTAGAGGCCAGTTTCATACCTAGGTCACAGAGATCCTGTGTTTCTGCTCCCTGCCTTGGGAGCCTGCCCAGCTGCCCTGTGAACAAGCTTGAGCTAGCCTGCTGCAGCATGAGACGAGGTGGAGATGGAATTCCCAGCCAAGGTCCATCCTAGACTAGCCAGGTCTTAACAGATCTGCCAGCAAGTACAGATTTGGAGTGAGCTCAGCTGAGATCAGCCCAGCCCAGCCCAGACCTACAGAACTGCTGAAGTGACCCACAACCACACGAGCTAAGTAAATGCTTGTAATTTTAAGACACTCAACCTTTGGGTGGTTTGTTACAGCAATAACAATTTGATACTGTCCCTATGTAGCACAGGACTCCTGTATTTTCAATTCTTGTTAAATGCCACTTTCTGCTTGCTCTTTGAATACATTTGATGAGATAAAAGCCCTTTCCTTTCCACAAAACTGAGTTTCCTGCATATTAAACAGTTTTCTTTCAGAAGCTTCAGTTCCCAGGGTTTCGATCTACATGTGTTAGGCAGCAGTCTCTGCAATAAAAGCATGTTCAAGGGCACTTTTCCTGATCAACTATGTAATATGTTGATTTTTCTTGTTTCCTGGAGTCCTGGTGAATGTTTTGATGCTAACGCTTTTCCTTTCCTTTGGTTTTTACATAGTTCTTATCTGTGGGTTTTAAAGGTTTTCTCTTTTTTCTTTAAATTTCAATGTTTTACTGAATAAGCCTTTGCGGTTGGACTTAGAGGACACAGGTGCAGAGCTCAGTTCTCCTTTCCCCTGGCTGTGCTGCCTGGGACAGCTACAGCTCTGGGGCTTCCTCACGTGCAGCATTAGGGATTATTAGCATTGGCCTCACAGGATTTCAGAAAGGATCACCTGAAACTGAATGCCGGGAGGTGTTAGCATGGTGCTGGGCATAGGGAAGGGGCTCGATACACGTTAGTTCCTCTCCTTCCTAATGATTGTAACCCTCTTGAACGGACCGTAATGGAACTGAGCTCCATTAATGTAACTCGTGATGGCTGCTGAGAAGCAGAGATAAACGAGACATCACAGAGGTTATCTTTTAATGATAATGATTATTTTTAAAAGAATAATTGTAAAATATGCTGTAATAACAAGTCCAGAGAATAAGGGAACAGTGGAGGGACATTTATTCTCATCTGCAATGGAATCATGAAATGATGAGGGGCAAAGATCTTAGATCTCCCTGTTGGTGGTGGTTAAGAGCTGGGATGCAAGGTGGGCATGCCCCATTTCAAATCCTGTTTCGTCCATTTATAACAGGTGTGACTGCCTGCAAACTACTTCAACTACACAAGCCTCAGCCTCTCCGTTTGCAAAATAGGGAAAACGATATCTCCTCTATGTGGATTTTGTCTACTGAAATGAGAGAGTACTCAGCCTTGAGCACAATGCCTGTAAGTAGCAAGAGAGATAATTTGATTTATCCACACCTTCCCTGGATGCGTGAGGAAACCGAGATTCTGAGAATACCTTCGGCTTCCTGAGCTTACACAGATGAGTAGGGCCAGGCCCTCCAGTTTCTGGTTTTAGTAAGTGGTAATTTGAGCTAATATATTACAGGGTATAAAATTACAAAGAAGATTCTCATCAGGGAGAAAGAGTTTCTGCCAATTTCCAAATCAAACAACTATTCTTCTAGTTGTGAAATAGAATTGATTTTCAGAGCTTAAAAAAGTAATGAAAAAGTAAGCAAGTAAACCATCAGAGTGGTTATGGTGTTTAGCAACCTGCTACCCAGAGGGATTGATTTGGTTTCTGTAGTGGGCTTGGTGTCCCATCATATCCAGGTATGATGGTGTGGGGCATGGGGAACATCACAGATGGGGCAGGGAATGCAGATACTTGAGGAGACTCAGACACTATCAGGCAGTGAGGAGCTGAGTGCTGAAGGGTGTTAGACAGTGAGAGTTAAAGGTAAAAAGTGAAGGACAGGCTCTGTCTTCTAGGAAATTCCACTAGAATCCTATTATTCTGGTGACAGCCAGACCTGGAAGTGCCAGGCTGAATTAGCACAACATGAGAATATAAGAACATTTCTTTAGGGTCATGTTGCATCGCCACTTCTAAATGAAGCATTGAAACTTAGACTGCCCTGATCTAATGATAAGGAGAAAGGGTAACTTTAAAGTTTCTGAAGGAATATTCAACCAACTCTAATTGAACCTTCTGGAAACCCTGCCTTCTGCTAGGCACAGGAGGACAGATGTAGTTCTTGCTTTCCAGTTGTCCAGTCGAGTGGGAACAACAGATAGAAACAGAGAAGTCAGCAGAAAGTGACCTTAGAGACACAGGCTCACTCTGGCAGATAGTGGATGGGCAGCCAGAGAGCTGGGCGTTGAGGATGAAGAGGAGTAGACCAGATGGAGAAGTGGAGGAATGGGATTGAGAAAGTAGAAGGAACAATGAATGTATAAATGCCTTTAAAGGCTGTCATGCTTGAGAGGTGTGAGGTCATGGTGCACCTGGAGGCAGGGCTAGTCCCAGGAAAGTAGGAGGGGGAGACTGGACAAGATTCTGTAAGAATCAAAGAAACTGACTCTTCCTAATTGCTTCTATATCTCTTACAAACCCCATCATGATACCTAATCCATATGAAGATGTTAAATCATTGATGAGTGAATGAATGATGTGCCAGTGCTTGAGTACAGTGTCTGGTAGAAGGGAAGGGACTGATCAGAGATAGAGGGGGAAGGCTGCATGGGGGAGTTTCCAACAGCAGCCAGGAGATGGCAAATGCTGAGGCAGCAAGGAGTGCTGACTGAAGGATGCTGTGGAGTCAGAGGAACCAGAGGGGGATCCCGGCCAGGCCAAGCATTCTATCTGTGGTCCTAGCCAACTCAAGAAGCCTCTCAGAGCCTCAGTCCTGTCTGCTGTCATACAAGGATAATTAGAATCTGGTTAGTCAGCACTACTTTGCTTGCAAGGGACAGAAAACCCAATCTGAGATGCTTAGGCAAAAGAGGGGTATATTGTTTCTTGCAACTGAAATGCCTGGGTGTGGCTTAGTCTGGGAGTGCACATGAGGTTGCTGTGACCCACTTTTTCTCCATCTTTAGCCCTGTTTTCCTGCAGGTTGGCTTTGCTCTCAGATGTGGCATGCTGGTGAGTGAGGAAGTCAGCCTCTGTCGTAAAGGGACCCTCATATCACACATTCTGAAAGCTCAAACGCCAGCTACACAGAGATTATTAATGTTTTATTCCCCGGGGTGAACACTGGGACCTCTTTCCAGGTCTTCAATGCTATACTCCTCTAGGAAAATTTTGTGATGACTTTTGTGTTGGCTAATTTTTTGTGTCAACTTCACTGGGCTGAGAGATGCCCAGGTAGCTGATAAAACATTATTTATGGGTGTGTCTGTGAGGGTTTTGCTCCTTCCTTCCTATAATACAGTTCTTGGAATGGCAAAGCCTTGTTCTTTTTGTTGTTGTTGTTTTGTTTGTAGAAAGTGATTTATTTAAAGAGAGAGAGAAAAGGAGAAGGAGAGAGAAAGAAACAGCTAACTCTCAAACTGAGTGAGAGAATCCAGAAAGATGGAATCCAGGAGAGAAAAGCAGCTTCCACACTGAATGGAATGGAATAGAGAGAGAGATGGAGTTTAGGAGGGGAAGACAGGTTTCCACGAGAGAGTGTGGAAGGGGACCCTAGAGGGGGAAATCCAGGAGAGAGGAAGATGGCTTCCATGAAGGGAGTGTGCGTGGAAGGGGAACCAAACATGGAGTCCAAAGCCTTGTTCTTAAATGTTGAGGTTGAGTTTAATTTTCCATAGCACAAACAGCTGCAGAGAGCTCAAGACCTCCATTTCTCTTCCTAGACTCAAGTCTGGTAGAAAAGAAACTTGTTCTCTTTCCCCTCATTTCAAGCACAGGTGTTAGGCCTCATTTTCCTTGCTCTGAATTTGATTCTGTACCTTATTTCTGTGTCTACTCCCTGGGATCAGTGGGATGGGCTGCATGGATTGGCTTATACCTTGCTCACCTGCCCACTGAGAAGAGGAAGACTCAGCTACACCAAATAACATCAGTCAAGGACAGATCAGTGATTTTCCAAAAAGCAATTCACAGTGCTATTGCCAGAGAAAGAAATGGTTGCTGAATCACAGCCAGCAAGTATCTAGCATACATTACTAATTGGTGATGGTGTGAAGATGGATTAAGATGGCATATACAAGGGCTCTGACACATGGTATGTACCCAGTAAATTCCCAGTATTAGTGTATTTTATAATGCAGCTGCTGATGCTAACAGTAATAAGCATGACTTCCTGCTTCATTCAGTTTACTACACTAGGAAAGAGCATACATCCCAAAGGCTGCCTGCTTGAGCTCCAATCCCATCATTTCCTCTTGCCAGTTTTGTGTTCTTGGACAGGTAACATTCCCTCTCTGTGGTGCATAATACCTACCTCAAGCCTTATGAGAACTATCTGAGTTAATACAATTAATGTGTTTAGAGCAGTGTCTGGCATGCAGAAAGAGCTAAGCATTTGTGGCTATTACCCCCAGCCACAGTGGTCAATTATACAGCAAAGGGCTCTGATCTCTGCTT
Organism: Ateles fusciceps; assembly: GCA_036589455.1. Taxonomy (NCBI): domain Eukaryota; kingdom Metazoa; phylum Chordata; class Mammalia; order Primates; family Atelidae; genus Ateles; species Ateles fusciceps. The sequence continues at coordinate 1,475,003 of JAZHEH010000113.1, read as the reverse complement.
CTTAGGCAGTTAACCATGCAGAAGGAAGAGACTCCAATTACAAAGAAGTCCTCGCATCTCCCTCAGTGCATATACAAGCAATCCCAGGTCCCTAACAAAACAGTGCAGAGGTCTATCTGGAATTCTTCAGGCTAAGTTATGAGAGCTGGGGAAATGCACAACCTTCCTGGTTAGTGAATTGTGGTCAGAGACAAACAAGGTCCAGCTAGAAGCATAGAGTCTAGGCTAGGTTGAAAAGGATTGAGTCCAGAGTCCAGAGATCTGTCTCCAGCCCTGCAAGTATTTGGGAACCAAGCTTTATGAGGAGTGACTGACAACCAGTTGTGTGGTGGTAAATGTTTAACAATTGGCTCTCTAGGGAAAGAAAAAATGGCATGATTTCCAGTATTTATTTGCCCATTTCCATCTGGTAAATACTCCCACCATGGCTAAATTCAAATGACCAATGTTACTCATTAAACAAGGAGCTGGGAAAGAGAGGTACATGGTTGCTTCTCACAAGCCTGTGTAAGTAGTTCCCAGCACACCACTGCCTGGATCTTCCTTGGTGATTTCCAGCTTTGACTCATTCCTTCAGCATCACTTCTGGCTACTTATACCCTCAAATTACTCCCTGGGCCCACAGCAGGATGTGTAGTTCCCTGAGCAAGTGTCATGTTCAACTCTGCCTACTCAGCTTTCCTTCCTTTTTGCCTGCTTATCCTCACTTCCCCTGAATGACCTAAGAATGCTGCATCAGGTAGAGCAGGCTGTGTATTGCATCGCTTCAGGAAGGCCATCAATGAAGGCTGAAGTGGTGCAGGGTACAACATATACAATCACCTGTGGCAGCTCAAATGTCAGACTTTTTCTTTTCCAAGAAGTCTTTCTCATTCTTCTAGGCTGGGTTGTTATTGCTCCTCTGTATTCCCATAGAACCCTGAATTTTTCTCAGTTCCCAATTTCCCTAAGCTAAGAAGATATCTTCCCTGAAATATCAAAAGTCTCTTTACTGTTTGACGTGGTGTGGTTCTGTATCCCCACTCTAGTCTCATCTGGAATTGCAATCCCCACATGTGGAGGGAAGGACCTGATGGGAGGTGATTGGATCATAGGGGCAGTTTCCCCATGCTGTTCTTATAATAGTGAGTGAGTTCTCTTGAGATCTGATGGTTTAAAAGTGTGTGGTGGTCCAGCTAAACCAGTGTTAAGAGGGAAATTTGTAACACTAAATGCCCACTTCAGAAAGCTAGAAAGATCTCAAGTTGACACCCTAACATCACACTTAAAAGATCTAGAGAAGCAAGAGCAAACTAATCCAAAAGCTAGCAGAAGACAAGAAATAACTAAGATTAGAGCAGAACTGAAAGAGATAGAGACACAAAAAACCCTCCAAAAAATCAAGGAATCCAGAATCTGGTTTTTTGAAAAAATTAACAAAATAGACCACTAGCTAGACTAATAAATAAGAAAAGAGAGAAGAATCAAATAGACACAATAAAAGGTGATAAAGGGGCTATCACCACTGGCCCCACAGAAATACAAACTACCATCAAAGAATACTGTAAACACCTCTATGCAAATAAACTAGAAAATCTAGAAGAAATGGATAAATTCCTGGACACATACACCCTTCCAGGAAGAAGTTGAATCCCTGAATAGACCAAGAACAAGTTCTGAAATTGAGGCAATAATTAATAGCCTACCAATCAAAAAAAGCCCAGGACCAGACGGATTCACAGCCAAATTCTACCAGAGGTACAAAGAAAAGCTGATACCATTTCTTCTGAAACTATTCCAAACAACTGAAAAGGAAGGAATCCTTCCTAACTTATTTTATGAAGCCAGCATCATCCTGATGCCAGAATCAGGAAGAGATACAACAAAAAAGAAAACTTCAGGCCAATATCCCTGATGAACATCGATGAGAAAATCCTCAATAAAATACTGGCAAACTGAATCCAGTGGACATCAAAAAACTTATCCACCACAATTAAATCTGCTTCATCCCTGAGAGGCAAGGCCAGTTCAACATATGCAAATCAATAAGTGTAATCCATCACATAATGGAAACAAAGACAAAAACCACATGATTATCTCAATAGATGGAGAAAAGATCTTTGATAAAATTCAGCTTCTCTTCATGTTAAAAACTCTCAATAAATTAAGTACTGATGGAACATATCTCATAATAATAAGAGCTATTTATGACAAACCTGCAGCCAATGTCATATTGATTGGGTAAAACCTGGAAGCATTCCCTTTGAAAACCGGTACAAGACAAGGATGTGCTCTCTCACCACTCCTATTCAACATCGTTTTGGAAGTTCTGGCAAGGGTAATCAGGCAAGAGAAATAAATAAAGAACATTCAAATAGGAAGAGAGGAAGTCAAATTGTCTCTGTTTGCAGACGACATGATTTTTATACTTAGAAAACTCCACCATCTCAGCCCCAAAACTCCTTAAACTGATAAGAAACTTCAGCAAAGTCTTAGGATACAATATCAATATGCAAAAATCACAAGCATTCCTTTACACCAACAATAGACAAGCAGAGAACCAAATCGTGAATGAAATCCCATTCACAATCACTACAAAGAGAATAAAATACCTAGGAATATAGCTAACAAGGGATGTGAAGGACTTCTTCAAGGAGAACTGCAAACCACTGCTCAAGGAAATGAGAGAGGACACAAACAAATGGAAAAACATTTCATCCTCATGAATAGAAAGAATTAATGTTGTGAAAATGGCCATACTGCCCAAAGTAATTTATAGATTCAATGTCATTGCCATCAAACTACCAATGAAATTCTTCACAGAATTAGAAAAAACTACTTTAAATTTCATATGGAATTGAAGAAGACCCCATATAGCCAAGACAATCCTAAGCAAAAAGAACAAAGCTGGAGTCAACATGCTACCTGATTTCAAACTATACTACAAGGCTACAGTAACGAAAACAGCATGGTACTTTTTACCAAAACAGACATATAGACCAATGGAACAGAACGGAGGCCTCAGAAATAACACCACACATCTATAATCATCTGATCTTCGACAAACCTGACAAAAACAAGCAATGGGGAATGGATCACCTATTCAATAAATGGTACTGGGAAAACCAGCTAGCCATACACAGAAAACTGAAACTGGACCCCTTCCTTACACCTTATACAAAGATTTACTCAAGATGGATCAAAGACTTAAATGTAAAACCCCAAACCATAAAAACCCTAGAGAAAACCTAGGCAATACCATTCAGAACATAGGCATAGGCAAAGACTTCATGATGAAAACGCCAAAAACAATTGCAACAGAAGCCAAAATTTACAAATAGTATCTAATTAAACTAAAGAGTTTCTGCACAGCAAAGGAAACTATCATCAGAGTAAACAGGCAACCCACAAAATGGAAAAAAAGGTTTTGCAAGCTACCTATCTGACAAACATCTAATATCCAAAATTTACAAGGAACTTAAATTTACCAGAAAAAAAAAAACAACTCCATCAAAATGTGAGCAAAGAATATGAACAGACACTTCTCAAAAGAAGACATTTATGTGGCCAACAAACATATGCAAAAAAACTCAACATCACTTCTCACTAGAGAAATGCAAATCAAAACCACAATGAAATACCATCTCAGGCTAGTCAGAATGACAATTATTAAAAAGTCGAGAAATAACGATGCTGGCAAGGCTGTGGAGAAATAGAAACACTTTTACACTGTTGGTTGGATGTAAATTAGTTCAACCATTGTGGAAGACAGTATGGCTATTCCTTAAGAAACTAGAACCAGAAATACCATTTGACACAGTAATCTTATTATTGGATATATACCCAAAGGACTATAAATCATTCTACTATAAAGACACATGCACACGTATGCTTTGCAGCACTATTTACAATTGCAAAGTGATGGAACCAACCTAAATGACCATCAATGATAGACTGGATAAAGAGAATGTGGTATATACACACCATGGAATACTATGCAGCCATAAAAAGGAATGAGATCATGACCTTTGCAGAAACATGGATGAAGCTAGAAGCCATCATCCTCAGTGAACTAACACAGGAACAGAAAATCAAACACTGCATGTTCTCACTCATAAGCGGGAGTTAAACCATGAGAACTCATGGACACAGGGAGGGGAACAACACACACCAGGGCTTGTTGGGGGTTGGGGGGCGAGGGGAGGGAACTTAGAGGATGGGTCAATAGATGCAGCAGACCACCATGGCACACATATACTTATGTAATAAACCTGCAAGTTCTGCACATGTATCCCAGAACTTAAAGTAAAATAAAAAAAATAAAATAAGGTGTGTGGTCGTCCCGCAGACCTGCTTTGCCATGGTAAGATGTCTTTCCTTCCCCTTCCACCATGATTGTAAGTTTCCTGAGGCCTCCCTAGCCATGCAGAACTGTGAGACAATTAAACCTCTTTTCTTTACAAATGACCCAGTCTCACATGGTTCTTTACAGCAGTGTGAAAACGGACTAACACAGTGTCTGTCTCCACTAGGGTACCATAAGTTCTCTAAGAAGAGGGGCCAAATTGTATTCACTTCTGTATCTGCAGAACCTACTACAGGGGTGTCCAATTTGGGGGCTCTTTGGGCCACATTGGAGGAAGAATTGCCTTGGGCCACACTAAAGTACAGTAACACTAACAATAGCTGATGAGCTAAAAAAAAAAAAACTCACAATGTTTTAAGAATGTTTATGAATTTGTGTTGGGCTGCATGTGGCCTGTAGACCATGGTTGGACAAGCTTGACCTACTAAAGCACCTGGCCCAGGGGCTCTGACAGAACTATATCAGGTTGGGGCAGAGAATCCTCAGGGTAGACAATTATAACTGTGCCTGATTACCAGAAGGGACTCCATGCAATGAGTAACTGGATTGGTTCCATGGAACCCCAGAGCACTGATACAGGTCTGTTGAAGAAAAGACATTCTAGGAGACAGATGACAATTCTAACGAACAATATTTTAACTGCAAAACTCGTCAAGCAGTGAATGAGCTGCCTTGAGAGGTGGTGAGCTCCTTGTCTCTAGAAATATGTAAGTGGGCCAGGTGCGGTGGCTCACGCCTGTAATCCCAGTACTTTGGGAGGCCAAGGCAGGCAGATCACAAGATCAAGAGATCGAGACCATCCTGGCCAACATGGTGAAACCCCGTCTCTACTAAAAAATACAAAAATTAGCTGGACGTGGTGGCGTGCGCCTGTAATCCCAGCTACTTGAGAGGCTGAGGCAGGAGAATTGCTTGAACCCAAGAGGCAAAGATTGCAGTGAGCTGAGATTGCACCACTGCACTCCAGCCTGGTGCCTGGCAACAGAGCAAGACTCTGTCTCAAAAAAAAAAAAAAGAAAGAAATACGTAAGTGAAGGTTGAGATATATACAGAAGGTAAGATATCTGAGAATTTCTTGTGCTGAATAAAAGATTGATGCAGAACGTTTTGTGAGGCACTGAAGGAGGAAGATAAAATATAAGTGGACATTGACTTGGCTTTAGCTTCATAACAAGTGAGTTATCTTCAGAGAATCCATGCAAAGCTCTAGACAGTGCGTCATAAGAGAGAAAGGGGGAATTGACTCCTCAGCGCAGATCTCCCATCGGTTAAAGTTCATAGGACATCAGCACCCTAGAATTTCCCAGTTGTCCCACCCAGTCCCTCTTGCAGTCTCTGGAGAAGCTAGAGCCCAAAAAACTGTGGAGTCGTTTTCAGGGCAAGCCATCTGCCTTCTTGGAGCTTGGAGGGTGGCCTGGCCAGGTAGCAGTGGGTCTGGGGTATCCTGCACCTCAACAGCAGCAGGGAACACCAGGGAGAGAAGAACGTGCAGACCAGGACGGAGAGGCACAGGAATTATGAGGCAAGATGCTTTCTGAGCTTGCCCACCGGCCATATTCAGGTCCAGGTTGGCATGGGTAGCTGAGAGGGAGGGACACCATTCTGGGAATGGCCCCTTCCCAAAAGTTGGCAACGGAATTCTACATTCTCTGTTAAATAAAAATGAAAACCTCCTCTCTACAGCCTACATGAGTTATATTGATTGCAGAAATCTGCCTGAATGTTCATCAGTAACCCCAAAAAAACACAGCTGAGTGTATCCAGGGAGGCACTTAAACTGAATCCAGCACAGACTCCAACAACACAAATGCAAATCATCAATATGGACATTTTCTTCATTCCAGGGAAAGCATTTTTCCAGGATTCTAGTGGTAAGAGAACATGTTACATTCCTTTGTACACTTTCCCTTTTCCAAATGAAAAGATGGAACCAAGAAGGTCTGCACCGAGAAGTCGGGATGGAACACTTACTATGCAGGATGTGTGTGTGTGTGTGTGTGTGTGTGTGTGTGTGTGTGTGTGTGTGTGTACAAGGTGAGGGAGGCAGGTTTGGGCCTGAGAGAGAAGTTACACTGAGACACACTTGCATCACAAGCCTCTGTCTCACCAGCAGCTCTGGAGCTGAGCAGCCTTCAGGGCTGTCACCAATTGAGGCAAGGGGGCAGTGTGTATACATCACCACTAACCCCTTCCAGAACTCTTCTCATCTCGCAGAAATGAAGCTTTATACATCTTCAGTAACATCTCCCCTGTTTCTCCTTCTCTGACAACCACTCTTCTACTTTCTGTCTCTGTGATTTTAACTAAGTATCACATGTAAGTGGAATCAGATAGTATTTGTATTTTTTTTGTGACCGGCTTATTTCACTCAGCTTAATGCCCTCAAGGTTAATCCATGCTGTGGCAGTGTCAGAGTTTCCTTTCTTTTTGAAGCTGAATAATATTCCATTGTTTGTATATTCCACATTTAGTTTATGCATTCTCTCACTGATGAACACTCTGGTTGCTTTCACCTTTAGGGTACTGCGAGTGATGCTGCTATTGATATGGGTAACAAATGTCTCTTTAAGATCCTACTCTCAGTTCTTTAGCATATATACTCAGAAGAAGTGGAACTGCTGGATCATAGGAAGCATAAAATTCTATGTTTAATTTTCTGAGGGATGACCACACTGTTTTCTATGGCAACTGTACCATTTTGCAATCCTACCAGTAATGTACAAGGATTCCAGCTTCTCCACATCCTCATCAACACTTGTTTTATTTATTGATTTTCCATCCTAATGGGTGTGAGGTGCTGAATTGGGTTTTGAAACATGGAGAAAAAGGAGTGGAAGAGAAGCAGGAGCAGATTGAATGTACACAGCCTTCCCCAGTTTCACTGTCCCAAGCACCATCTATGCTCTTGGGCGCAAAAACACAGAGTGAACAATGATTCTAGAAGGGAGAAAGGCAGAGAATAGTAGAGGCAAGCTGTGAATTAGGATGGCCAACAGAGCTGTTGTTCTGCTTTTTTGGACACTTAGAGGTAACTGGACTCTCCACATTGCTGAAACTACAATCAGGAAATGCACCTTTTCATAAATCCCTGAGGATCCAGAAAATGGTTCTTGTTCTTTCCTAGCTACTTCCTTGACATCACACAAAATACAGGCATGACCAGCTACCCTACTGAGATTCACAACCTGAAGGAAGTAAAGGGCCTGGCCTGGCATTGCCAAGGGCCCAAATAATCACACCCCTCTATACCCGGAAGCAGAGGGTCAGGTCTTGTCAGTTAGAGAGAAGTCAAGCCAGGATGTCAAGAGACCCAGGAACAAGTCCAGCTACTGAATCCAGTCAACCGTGCCCATGGCGGCACCTGACCTTGAGGTCACTGCAGCTAATAAACATCCTTACAAGGCTTTGTGTCTTGTGTTTCAGACCCTGGCTTCAGTGCCAGGATACACGGGTGAATAAGACCAACTCTGTACCCTACAGTAACCTGTAGTCTCACCACATAAACACAATTATAATGCAGTGAGTACTGTTGGAAGGCAAAGGGGAGCTGCACTTTGCAGCCTGGGAATGGGAGTCAAAGAAGGCAAAGGATGAATAGAATTGAGTTGGATGTGGAGAGGAGAGCAAATGGATTAGAATCAACTAGAGGTCACAATGCTGGCCATATTTTATGGGCTTCAGAGGGCATCCATGCTGTTGCTGTTGATGATGATGGTGATGATGATGATGCTATGACTCCCAGTTTCATGCTCTTCTCTGAGTCCCTTCCCAGAAAGTCCATTGCGAGAGAATGCAATGAGTTCACCCGCACAGCTTAACTTGGATTCATACAATATAAATGCTTAGTCAGAAGGATTCTCACTTTCTGCCTACTGCTGTCTGCAGATGGGATCTTATTGCCATGTATTTGTATCATGGGACTGGGAAAAAGAAATGGGATTGGGTTTTGTGGTTTGTTTGATTTGCCTGCCTCTTTCTTCTTACATTAGGAAGAAGCCTTCTGGTGTGATGGGGAGTGCCCTGGGAGAGGCAGGAGCCCTGGCGGGGGAGACTATTTGTCATGACCCGTAAAGAACAAATCTTTACACTTCCCTGGGTTTGTTAAGTGTGGAGAGGGTGGAAGTTTAGTCCAAATAACAGCAATTATGGGCACAGTTTTAGCATTTTTGTATCTTACGTGACCTCCCTAAATCTTGGAGGAACTCCATTATAGTTGGGGGAATAACAATGTTGTGGAAAGAAGATTGTTCTTGGACTCACACACTTAGTTTCATCTCTTCTGAGCTCCATAGCAGAGCTCATCCTCATTAAACCTCAGTTTTCTCATGCATAAAACAAGATTCGTCATGCCTCTCTTGAAAATTGTTTTGATGATTTGAATGGAGCATTAAAGTGTCTTACATGTAGTAGTTAAGAGTCGAATGTTACTGGAATCTGTAGTAAAGGATTGTAACCCTATTTTAAAGCTACTATCCAAAGTGGCATTCTCTAATAAGGTTCAGCAACTTCTGTGTTCTGGAAACCCTTCTGACACCACCTTTTGGCTTATGTATCCAAATGAACATTTTTTTAAAGAAGTTCTTCCAGGAGGCTAAATATTTATTCCAACAAAGCTGCTGTTGCTCAATACACAGTCTGGTCTGGAAACGCACTTCAGAGCAGTGTTGTGTAGAAATGTAATATGAGTCACGTGTGCCCTTTAATACTTCCTTGTAACCTCATTGAAAAAAAATTAAAAAGCAGGTGAAATTAATTTTAATCATATATTTATTTAGCTCCTAATATTAAAAATATTATTTCAATATGTAATCAATATAAAAACTGTTAATAAGATATTTTACATTCTTTCTTTCATATTAAGCCTGTAACATCCAGTGAGTGTTTTACTGACAGCACATCTCAATTCAGATGCTAAATTTTCACTCTAAGTACTTTCTTGATTGATATTATAATCTCATAGAATTTGCAGTTGCAAAAAAAAAAATAGATTCATGCATTCACATTGCTCTAAGCATGCTTAAAAGTTTTTAAATAATGCTGTGTTAATGGTAGACTATTTTACTGTGCTTCAGTTTTTAGATTTAAGTTTAAATTATTTAAAATTGAAGAAAATTAAATATTCACGTTCTCACTCACATTAGCTATTTTGCAAGCGCTCAGCCACATGCAGCTAGTGACTGTTTATTAGACAGCACATCTTTGGGGTCTGAAGACATTTCTCTGAAGGTCCTCAGCAACATTCATCTTTCTGAAGTTGGTTCCATATTTACTGAAAAATACCCTGAACTCACTGGGAGTCTTACCATTTTGGAGGAAATTGTGAAGAATGATAAAGTGCTTACTTTCAGAATGAAGACTGACTACCCTGAGAAGGGGTTACTTCCCTTGTGTGACTCCTGCCTGGAAATTGTTTTTGTGATCATGAAACCTATTTGCGTAAACAAGTCCCAGTGTGTTTGCTTTACAATTGCTTATATTACTTCACAGTCACTACTGGCTCAGATTGCAAAATAGGTGGTGTGACCCATCTACACAGAAACACTGATGTCTCAGCAGTGCTCATGAGTACAGTGGCCAGGGAAACTGGAAATCAGCTGGGGAGTTGAATCAGAATCTCCCTAGGGCTGTCTGCCCCCACCCAAGTCTGTACCCTTCCTAAGAAGGCAGGTTCCAGGCTACAAAGGGGCCTTCACTAAAGCAGGACTGAACATCTTAGCTGTTCCATCATGGACACAGGCAGGCTGATGATTTCCTCTTTGGTGCCTGACTTTATATCCTATTTCCCATCTGACTTATGCTGAACCCGTTTTGAAAATGACCTATAGGTAGAATAGCAGTTTTGCTTCTTAACACCGTAACCTGTAATAACCTCAGCAGGTATGCAAATTGAACTACACTAAAAAAAGATTTTTGGTCATCAAACCCAGAGTTCCCCTATTAGTTGCTTGAATACCCTGTTATTATAATAATAATAATTATTATTATTTCAGTTGACTGTATGGAGCAGTGCCAAGATTACACAAGTACAAGATATGACGATTCTCAAGTCCACGTCACACACAGAATGGTAGTACCAGGAGCCTTAGGGTTAATTGTTACCTCCCTTCTCCTTTCTTTTTCTTCCATTTTTCCATTTAATCAACTTTTGAAAGCACCTGGGGCAGCTGCTAGGGTTTCTAAGACTAATGAGACAGGGGCCTTGCTCTTCTCCTTTAGTAGATGTAAATAGATGTGTAAATACATAAATTTAAGTATTACATTATAGTAACTATTATCTTCATCAGTTTAAATGCTTCTCTAGCAATTATTTTATTCAGGCACTGAGTTGAAAAGAGCCCAGGATTTGAAGTGAATGGACTGAAATTCAAAATTCTAACTTATTACAACATTTTATGTACCCTTGGGTAAGTCACTTAACTCCATTGAGTCTCAACTTCTTCATCTGTATAATGGGGTATTAATACCTACTTTACAAGGCTGTTTTGAAGATTAAATGAGCTGATCAAGGTAAAACCACGTGTTCCAGGAGCCCCAGGAACACAACTGGTTCTCAATACATGCAACGCCAGTGAGTACTACTTTTAATGAATCCTTCCAGCAGATTTGAAGTGGTCTTCACTGTCATGAAAATTGAAGCCCAGAGGAGAAAAGTATCTTGCTATTGATTCCAATGTTATACGCCAGACAGGAGTCTCAGCCACTTGAAGATGAGGACAGGCCATCAACCTGCCTCAGAGTGCCAGGAAAGTGCATTTGAGGAACACCTCACACAGTGGGGAACAGGGGGAGGTTCCCTGGGGGAGAAACCTTCTAATGGGAGAACTAAAGAAGACCATGGGGAAAAGGAAGTTCAGGGAAAAAAGAGGAAAGAGATGAAATAATGTCTGAGACCAAAGGACAGAGAATGGGCAGTAACCAGAGACAAAAAAAACATATGGCATCTACAGATAACAGAAAGAAATGAAGCATGACTAGAGTGGGTGTGCATATGCATGTGTGCATATGTGCATGTGCATGCATGCATATGTGCATTCATCTGCACGTGTGCATTGATATGTACATGTGCATATGTACATGTGTATGTATGCATATGTGCATTCAAGTGCCTGTGTGTGTATGCACATGTGTCTGCATGCATGTGTGCATTCATGTGCATGTGTGCATATATGTGTGTTGTGACTAGGGAAGTAGATGATGGTCAGGTCATGTGATGAGTATAACACTGGGGTCACCACCTGAGACTTCGATGTGATACTTATCACAGCTAGCACCTGAACAGGGACACCAACGTGACCGACACCACAGCTGTACTCCAGTGCAAAGAGACCTGACTGTGATATTTGTCACAGCTGGCACCTGGACAGAGACCCTGACTTGACTGAGGTCGCAGGTGGTGACCCCAACATGATCAAGGTCTCAAGGTTCTGGGGCCCAGAGTAAACACTATTAACAGGTAATTCCCCTTCGACCTCCCCTTGAGAGGGTCATCCAGCACAACGTTTACATTAGTGAACAGTAGAGTAAAGATAAAGGGATGTGGCATAAACAGACTTAACTAGGGAAGCTTTATTGTCCCTATCTTTTACGCTATGACTTAAAATTCTAACCTAATGAACTGGCTGCCTTCAGCCCACTCCATTAAAACTTTTGGCCTTCCAAAAGGTTTGAGACTATCATCTTCTGACTTTCCCTAATCTTTTGCCAACCACCCCAAGAGAATCCCAACAAGGTCACATCAAGCTAAATTAAGATTTTCATTTAATCTTTGCAAAGGGTTGAAATGTTTTCAATTGTTCACATATGAATTTTAGGTGGATCAGAATGACTGCTGTGTGGAAAAAATATAGGAGAAGGAGACTGGAGGCAGAGAAAGCAGGAAAGACACTGCTGCCATCGTCCAGGCAAGCAATGATTGTGGCCTGCTCCGAGGAAGCAGCAGTGGCGATGAAGAGCCCTGCACAGGATTGAAAGATGTCCAGAGGGTATGGAGGATTCAAAGCCATGCTTCTGATTTGGGGTCACTAGTCCAAACATCCATAGAAGCAATAATTCAGTTGGGTTCTAGAAATTCGCAGACCATGGCTTGACCCTGGGTGTCTGGTGGCGGGATTTTTTTTCTTGATGCCAATGAACTGTGTTGTCATTGGGGTGAAACTCATTTTATAAACACAGCCTTAGATTGGGTGACTGTGTAGGGGAATTAATGTTAATCGTTACAACAAATAACGAAATTTTAGTGGCTTAACACAATAAAATTTTGTTTTCCCTGATATAAAAATAAATGTGGTTGTGGTGGATGACTTTTCTCCAAGCCCAGATGACTCAGTAGTCCAGGGACCATTTAATTAGTGGCTTAAATGTCCTCAGAGCCTTGGAATCCACTGCTCCATCTTCTGCATCCAGCCACCCTATGATCAAAAGGAAAATTGTGTGGGAAGCTTAAGGAGTCAGGTCTGGAACTGGTATAGATTTATGGATGTCCGTATTCCATTGTTCAGAACCAGTCTCATGACTCATATTTAAATAATCTGACAAATACAGTTTGACCGTGTACAAGGGAAGAAGTAGGATCTGGTGAACATCTAGCCAAATTCTACCATGATGCAAGCAACGATTGGGTGAATCAAAAAAGTGGGTTCATTTCAACAATGTTTACTTTCTATTTTATTTTATTTTAATTTATCTTATTTTTGAGACAGAGTCTCACGTTGTTGACCAGGCTGGAGTGCAGTAGCGCGATCTTGGCTCACTGCAACCTCCGCTCCCAGATTCAAGCAATTCTGCCTCAGCCTCCCTGAGTAGCCAAGACTACAGGCGTGGGCCACCATGGCCAGCTAATTTTTGTATTTTTTAGTGGAGACGGGGTTTCACCATGGTGGCCAGGATGGTCTCGGTCTCTTGACCTTGTGATCCATCCACCTCGGACTCCCAAAGTGACAGGATTACAGATGTGAGCCACCATGCCTGGCCCAATGTTTACTTTCTTTAACCCAGAATCCTCTAGATTTCTTCCTCTATCTTAAATTACTACCACTTTTGAGAAATGTGAATAGAAAACTCCAAGTATGTTTAAGGCTGGCCTCATCCTCTGTTTGGTTTTATGCCAGACCCAGTAGGCATGGTAGAGAATGACGGTGAGATGTTGATGTTAAGAGCAGAATGAGGCTTGAGTCTTTAGTTTCAGCCTAATCTAGGCATTCATTAGACACTAAGATCCTGGTTCCCCTGTCCTGTCCCTTGCTGGGTTAGTTCAGGCAAAAATTACTCTGTGATTCCTAGCGTATGAGTGGATCTTCAATATTTCCAACTCCTTTTGGGAAGTGTAGCCACCCAGTACAATGAAGAGGAAGGCAAGGCAGTTTAAATTGGGGGCATGTGATAGAAGACAAAGTCTCCTTAGCAGTCAGCAGGAGAAGCATGTCTAAAACTGAGGTTTATTGCTTAGCAGTTGAGCTCTGTCAGCCTAAATTAATTGTTTCCTGTAGTTTTTCTTCTCATCCTAATTACATGCTTAACTAGAAGTCAGAGAGTCCTTTATTTAAATTCATTCTCTAATGGTTATTGGTTGCTTGACTTTTGCAAAGCTCCTTGCCCATTTTAAGCTTCTATTTTCTCTTTTCTAAGTTAGATGTGATGATTCCTAAAACTGCTCTGGACTCTAAGCTTTCATGCCTCTGTCAAGGAATCATGAAACAGGAGAAAAAAGGTAAAGAGAAAAAAGCTGAGAGTCCTTGCTTTCATCTTTACTGAGGAATGCGTTAGGAAATTAACATTCCCAAAAGGGGCTAGGATCTCATATGTTGTTGATCAAACTGTGATTAAGGAATAAGAAATCTATTTCTATACCCAATATAGCTAGGTCACTGACACTTTCTGTGCTGTGATCCCATCTGTCTTGGCAATACTACATGGGTGAAAATGCTGGTCTCAGTTAAATAGAGGAATCCTTCACTCCACAGGGCCATGTGAGGCATACTGGGGACCTGACTGATGGTAATTTCCACCTAGAATCAGTGTTCACTGGAAATTACGGATGAATGAGTTGCCTTATCCACCATGCCAGCGAAAGTACTCTGTAATAAAAGGTTGACCCAAAGACCACTCAGTGGAGAATACACTTTCCAGGAAATAAAGAAGCTATGCAGATTCAGAAAGAGAATAAAATAGACATCAATTGTTTTTCCCATTCCTCTTTCTTTCTTCTGCTAGAACACTCTGATTTTCCTGGAAAACTCTCCCTTTCCTTCTGCCGTTCTCTGTGGTTATGGTGGGGTTCACCCGATCCATTAGCCCCAGTCCAAAGTCAGTCACCCTGTTCAAAGGATTGGTTTGAAAATGGTCAAAGACATTTCTAGGGATTGATGGAAGAAAATGGCCCTATGAGGCTATTCAGAGGAGGATACTTGAGGAAGAAGCTGCAAGATAGAAATGCCATTTGCAGCAACCTGGATGGGATTGGAGACTATTATTTAAGTGAAGCAACTCAGGAATGGAAAACCAAACATTGTATGTTCTCACTCATAGGAGGGAGCTAAGCTATGAGGATGCAAAGGCACATGAAGGATACAATGAACTTCAGGGACTCGGGGGAAAGGGTGGCAAGAGGGTGAGGGGTAACAGACGACACAATGAGTTCAGTGTATACTGCTCAGGTGATGTGTGCACCAAAACCCCGCAAATCACCACTAAAGAGTTTATGTAACCAAATACCACCTGTTCCCCAAAAACCTATGGAAACTTTTAAAATGATAGAAATGCCAGATAAGCAAGTAGAGAAACTGAGTCTTGAGGACCTGCTCAAGATCCTGGATTTTGCCGTCCTTGAACCTTATATGCTCAACAGATACTTGATTTTCCTTTTGATTGAAAACATTTTAAGGGAATGGGGGAAGGGTCTATATTTTGCACCTGAAAAGGCTTTGACTAATGCAAGAGGGAACCAGATTGCTTATACTCTTTGAATAATGATCATTATAACTGCGTTGACGTTGACATTGACTCTTGTCTGACCTCCTGCTAGGCACTGCACACATATGGCTCCTTCTCTTCCAATAACTTACAAGAAATACAATGATCATTATTATGTAGTTGTAATTACCAAGGTTCTGTTACATTGAGTGACTGGACCAAGGTCAAATTGCTTGTAAGAAGTGAAGCAGATGCCGGTACAGTTAGTAACACCTGTAATCCCAGCACTTTGGAAGGCCAAGGTGGGTGGATCACCTGAGGTCAGGAGTTCAAGATCAGCCTGGCCAACATAGTGAAATCCCATCTCTACTAAAAATACAAAAATTAGCTGGGTCTGGTGGTGTGTGCCTATAATCCTAGCTACTCAGGAGGCTGAGGCACAAGAATCTTGAACTCAGGAGGTGGAGATTACAGTGAGCCAAGATCAAGCCACTGTACTCCAGCCTGGGCAACAGAGTGAGACTCTGTCTCAAAATGAAAAGTGAAGCAGAGAATCGAACCCAATTTTGCTTGCACCACATGTTATGGGCTTGTCACTCTTTCATATGGTTTTTCCTGAAGGGAAAGGCTCAATAAGCATGAGGACAAATCAGAGAATCAGAGAACACAATTTATTTAGCTATTCAAATAATACAAAGGATTTTCCATCAAAGACACAAATATCTAGAAAAGGGGTTATTGTTATATCAAAGAAAAAGATTGAAGAGAAACAAACAAACAAACAAACATATTCGAAACGAGCATTTACCTAAATCAAAGGAAAGGGTTTGTTTTGTGCCTAATATTTTGTTAGGATTTTTTGGTGCATTGGTAAATATCAACTGGAACTAATTTGTTATAAGAATACAAAAATTGTACAGAACCTGTTGTTATGAAATTAACTGAGTTTCAGACAAGGTTTGGAAGTGGAGACAAGAAAAACCTCAGGCCTCTAATTCTTATTCCTACTTGTCTCTGCTTGTCTGTTTTGCCCTTCTCTTCCTCTGTAGACAGGCTTTCTGTCATCTGCTGTCTGTGGGGCAGAACCTGGCCGCCTACGACTCCCTGGTTGGTGTATTGCAGAGAGACCCAGTCACTCACAGAAGCTGATTTTCTGTCTCAACTCCCATTTTCTGCCACTTCCAAATTTCTCAGAAGAGGGTAACCGAGTAGGTTGGTGAGGTAAGCACTCCACCCTGGGAGATTCAATCCTGGATCATTACTGGAGTGGAGAGGTAACAGTGCCAGGACCCTGAATTTAGGAGCCCTCAGGAGAGGGCCTTGTGATGCACCACTCAGATGCCCTGACAGGCCCTGACAACCTACCATCTTAGCTAGCATCAGCTCCTTTCCAACATCACCTTGCCAGAGGTCATGCCACCTTCATGCAGGAGCCAGGGTCTTCTTCCTCCAAGTGGGACATCTCTGAAGGTTACTTTGCAAGGGGCTACTTTGGGCTTAAATCGCAACTCAATTTCTCCCTCTCCTCAATCGTATGTTTTCTCCTTATAGCCTACACAATTTCTCTTGAATAAATGTCCTGCGTTGAAATTTTCACCTGAATCTCCTTTGGAGAACCTGGCCTGTGACAGCTGGTTCCAAGGATTGTCTGAGGAAGGAGACACTAAGATGAGATTCTGGGACAGGATAACCCACTGCTTGCCTGGCAACGAGGACTCTATTCCTGGGGTTAGTTGGAGCACAGTTGCCCCCAGAGTGAGTAAAAGAATAATTGCGGACTTTTCATGAGTGGTGATCTGGGATGGATACCAGGGGAAGGGGATGCATTAGCTGGCGTGAAGCATCAGATGTTTGTAAATATGGGGCAGAGAGTAAATATGAGTGGAATAGGATGGTTATTGCTAAGCTCAACTGAGATTCTGGAAAACTGAAATGAAAAGGTGAGAGTGATTAATTGGTAAGTCAGAGCTAAGTGTGAAAACCAGGAACCTCCTGGTTCACATAAAAAGGGACTCTCAGCTCCTATAGTAAGAGGGCAGACAGAGCTGTGGACTTAGTTGTCAGAATATTTGAGCTCTAAAGAAAGTAGAACTCCTCAATCAGGCGGTTCAGCTAGCAATTCCAGGGTCACCAGATCTTCAATCTCCAGGTTCCCCCTGGACCTCTGGGTCACTTGCCCCTATTAAGTACTGGCACTCCTCCTTTGCTTGAAGATGATTTAGAGGCCTTGCCTCTGCAAGAGAACGTGAGCTACTCTCAGCATCCACACCCACTGCCCTGCAACCCCCTCGCAGCTAGGCTGAGAACCAGAAATTATTCCCCTTTATGTTTGGGCAAGCTGAGACAAGAGGAAGAAAGCTATACACTAAAAGAGCTATATACTGAAAGACTAAAAGATCCAGTCAGTCTTTGTCAGCAGGAGCTGGGAGAATATGCAAGAGACGAGATTTTAAGGTGTGCAATTAAGGAGAAGTTTATTGATTTGGGAACACTTTCGTGGGATACAAGAGTTAGCTCCTTGGAAAGAACCCTGAGAAATGCTAAGAAAACACTGACTCCAAGAAGCATGGAGAGATCAGTGGTCCCCCACACTCCAACTGGGGGCAATTTCAAAGGTTCATCAATGCTCTGGAGTCCCCATGGGGTCAAACTGAAGTATTTACTGGAACTGCAGAGTAACTCAGCTTCACAGTTTGCCAAATCCTGCTTTCTTCCCCTGTATTTCACATGTCTTAGAGCAATTCTCAATAAACTTTGTACATTCTAATTTTTATCTCAGCATTTTCTGCCAAGAAAACTCAGCCTGCTACAGACATCACCCCTCTTGGTGAGGCTGAAGATCCTGGAGTGTAGATGCTGGATACTTACTCCATAAAGGCCTCCATATATACAGGATTGGAAGAACAGTTGAGTTGCCCAGAGAATTGGTCACACTGCCAAGTCCAGATACAGATATGTCTGTCTTCAAAGCCATTTGTATACTGCTGTGTTTTCCTATTTAATATATATTCTTATGATTGATCTGTTGGCAAACTGTCTAAATTTACAGGCAGAGAAAACCAAGTTGATAGACATCAATGGTAGCATGTGGTTGGAAACAGTTGGAACATAATATATAAGATGAGCTAAGTGTCTGTGATTTGTTCATCCAGGCTCTGATTTATTCATTTAACAAACTTTTATTAAGCTCTTCTTATTCTGTGCCCGCCCTAGGCTAGGCGCTGAAGATACAGCAAGAAATAAAGCCTAGATTCTGATTTCAAAATGCATAGTCCAGCAGGAGATTCATAAATCATTTAAAGGCTGATAAAGAATGGTTCAAGCTTCCACTTACATCCCATGAGAATAGCTGAGCACTATTTCTTGAAGACAGAGGCCCACAGTGCTTCTGTGCCCCTCAGACTCAGTAAAATGCTGAAATCATCCAGTATAGAACTGGCAATAAAACTGATTACCCTGTCTTTCCTTGTACAGCTCACTCTGGTGTGAGCCAAACACCATGTACAGGCCTACATCCCATACTAAAGAAATTACAACCAGTGCTTCTTAATGGGATAGCACAGGTAGGTATGGCCTCCTGGCAACTTTTGGTTGAAGCAGTGTATGGCGACAACATTGTCCTTTTAATTTTCTCCTTTGGTGATGATTTCCAGTGCCAAGCAGGATGAGAGGCAGGACCCCTCCACGAATATAGAAAGTGGACTGTTGTGTTGAAAAAAAGTGGAGTGCAGTGCCACAATTAACTAGTGAACAATGGGTGCTAGTGAACATAGGGCCATGGTTGTGCATGAAAATGTCGTTAGTTTTCCTTTTTTTCCTTTTTCTTTCCCCCATCATTGGCCACCAGTAATCTACATCTGCCATCCTACCTAGTGAGCACATACCAGAGCTTCCGTGGTAAGAAGTTCCTAAGTTACGGGTAAACACAGTGAAATTCCATCAAGATGAGGAAGTGAAGAATTATGTAGCCATCCTTCAGTATCCATCAAGGACTGGTTCCAGGACCTCCCAAGGATCCCAAAATTCAAAGATTCTCAAGTTCCTGATGTTAAATGGTGTAGTATTTTCATATAGTCTATGCACATACACCATGTACTTTAAATCATTTCTAGATTACTTAAAATTCTGAATACAAAGTAAATGCTATAGAAATAGTTGTTATGAATTGTATTGTTTAGGAAAAAATGACAAGAAAAAAGTCTGTACATGTTCAGTAAAGATGCAATTCTTTGATCTGTTGTTGTTTGAATGATTGGATGCGGGACTCCCCGGATATTGAGGGCTGACCATAGGTAGAGAAGGAAAAAGGAGAAGAAAACATTTAATAATTAATCAACAAATGAGTACTGCATTGTTTTTCATTCCAGAGCACATGGTCCTGAGTAGCCAGAGAGGATGTGATCCAGTACATGCATGGCCAGGTGGTCTTAGATCCGGTGTCAGGAGGAGAAGGGTGTGTCCCAATGGAGGTAGGTCAGTGGTGGAGGTGTAGTGGCAGGGGTGAAGGGGCCTTCCTACCAACAGGGCCGCCCAGCGCCTTTATTTGTCAGTCAAAGCTTTTCTCCAGCTAATGTCAATTTGCATCTCCGTGTATTTTACATTGTCCAAACTTCATCCCACATGACCTGGCCAGGCCTTCAGCAACAGATGTTACACATAAAGTTCCTTTTGCCCAAAGAGCCTCCTGTGTTCTCTAAGTAGTCAATGCTCCCCACAGCCCGCACAATGGCCATTGCCTATCGCCCTTCCTCTGATGTACCTGGGCAGTCAATCCTTCTGCCCTGTGGGCTTCTTTTTTACTTGGTTTACTCATCTGTTGAAGCTACCAATGCACGAAGGTGGAGCCTCCCTCACTGCTGAATCAGCAGCTCCCAGCATAGAGCCCAGGGTTGGCCAGTCATTCCATAAGCCACTGGGAATGTATGATTGGTAGAAGGAATTGAGTGAGCATCTGATTATGTCACTGATCCAGGACTCATACATGAAAGGGCTGCACAGAGACTGGCGGGTGAGATTAGTGGCTCTCACTGGGGATGTCCACCAATGGAACCAAGGGGACTTCGGGAAATTCTGGGACCACTTAGAATAAAAAAATCAGCCTCTCAGTATTTTTAGGGAAGAGTGGGATGCCACTCTCTCTGTTAGGAATCAACCTCTGAGCAGGTCTCTTGAGGCCCTTTCATTTCGTACATTTAATGAATTCTATTTTGTTCTGTGGGTTTCAGTCTGAAAAAGTGGTGCTCCAATACCAGGATGCATTGAGCCTTCCCTGAGCAGCTGCCCCAGTTAGCCAGAGCAGTGACATGCAAATCCCTGAGATGTTTTGCATTTTCTCTAGCATAGTCCTACACAGCTTGCTTTGTGTTATCTTTGTTTGGGTAGGAGCTGAATCCTAGCTGTTTAGGAGCCTCGACAGCCAGGGGCAGATGTACTCGTTTCTACTTGTTTCTGTTTCTCCCATAGACCTAGTGAGTAACTGGCTCACAATGTGCCCTCTGTCCAATTTTTGTTTGCTTTTTCTCCTCACTGAAATGAAATTGATTCATCTGGGTAGTGCCCTGCTACCCTTAGTTACAATTTTGACCTTTAGAAGTATAATCAGATGTGTACAAATTTTCAGATTAACAAATTACGCTGTTTGTCTGGAAAGGCTCGACAGCCCGGAAGCTCCAGGTAAATGCCACACTCTTACTGGTGCCCAGGCTGGAGTGCAGTGGCAA
Source organism: Ateles fusciceps (assembly GCA_036589455.1). Classification (NCBI taxonomy): domain Eukaryota; kingdom Metazoa; phylum Chordata; class Mammalia; order Primates; family Atelidae; genus Ateles; species Ateles fusciceps. The sequence goes on along the minus strand of JAZHEH010000113.1, from coordinate 1,454,030 downwards.
AATCATAGCTCACTGCAGCCTTGAACTTCTGGGCTCAAGGGATCCTCCTGCTTCAGCATCCTGAGTAACTAGGGCTATAGGCATATGTCACTATTCCTGGTTAAGTTTCTAATTTTTTGATAGAAATATATTTTCACTATTTTCATCCCAGGTTGGTCTCAAACTCTTGGCCCAAGTGATCCTCTTGCATTGGCCTCCCAAAGTGCTGAGACTACAGGCATGAGCCAGTGTGCCCGGCCACACAACATTATTTTTTATGGAAGTGGGCACAGCCTTCCCAGAAGCTTGCAGTCACTTCTGGGCAGTGAGGGACAAGCCAGGGGAAGTAATTCCATTCTCTGAACACCAGGCTGGATGTTCCCCCCACATCGGCCTGAAAAAGAGGTGCTAATGGCTCTTCTTTCACAGATGAAGAATTTGAGGCTCGGGGATGAAGGTCACCCCTGCTTAACATGTGTTCTGGTTATTAGAAAGAAACCTCTTTGCAGAGAATCCCTCTGCCTTGGCCTCATCCTCAAGGCCATTGCCTTCCAAGTAGCTGGCTGGTCCTATTAAGAAAAGGCTGTCCTTGGATTGCTAAGGGTCCTGGGCTGGTGAGAGAAGTGCACACTTGGAAAATGATCTAGAGACACCTCCTGAAAATGAGCCAGAAAGAGCCCCGCATACAATAGGAGGAGGATGAGTACGCAATGGGAGAAGCTAGCTCAGCCTACCTTCAGTTTCAGCTCCTGACAGTCCCTGCATTCAGCGCTACAGTCTAGATCTACCCAAGCCCTGTGGGTCTCCCTCACACCCAACTCTTTCTCCATCTCAGACTTTGCTCACACTGTTTCCTCGTCCTGGAAAGGCCTACTGGTATCCTTGGCTCCTTCTGGCTGGTGCCTCTTCACACTGTAGCAGATGCTGCTGGTGCCTGGCCCCAGCTCCCCCTGGCCACCTTGAGGTTCTCCTGCACCAGCCACCTAGCGTTCAACCTCCACCTCTTCTTGCCTCTGCTCCTCTGCCCAAGGGCTTCATTTGGCAGAAGCCAGCTGATATGGTTTGGCTGTGTCCCCATCAAATCTCATCTTGAATTGTGGCTCCCATAATTCCCACGTGTTGTGGCAGGGGCCTGGTGGGAGGTAATTGAATCATGGGGACAGGTCTTTCCCTTGCTGGTCTCACGATAGTGAATAAGTCTTGTGAGATCTGAAGGTTTTATAAAGGGGAGTTGCCCTGCACAAGCTCTCTTGCCTGTTGCCATGTAAGACATGACTTTGCTTCTTCTTCACCTTCTGCCATGACTGTGGGGCCTCCCCAGCCATGCAGAACTGTGAGTCCATTAAACCCTTTTCCTTTGTAAATTACCCAGTCTCAAGTATATTTTTATTAGCAGCATGAGAACAGACTGATATACCAGCTCAGCACTGTGTAGGGCAGGTGGAAAATGCCAGAGATTTGGCACCCTCAGTGCAGTCCTCAGCCAGTGAGGGAAGAGAATGTGTGTGGAAGTGCCCCAGCTTCCTGGTCCCTGGAGGGGACAATGCTGAGATGCCTTCTGCACGATTGCCACCTGTTGCCTAGAGGGCCACCTGCCCTTTGATGCCCCTTTCTTGGCTTTTGTTCTTTCTGATTCACCTTCCCTCTCACTCACTTTTGCTTCCAGGGATCACCTCCCAGGTAAGCTACCTGCACCAAGTGCTGGTCTCAGGATCAGCTTGGAGCAGAGGGCAAGGAGAGAATACTAAGACTATAATAAATAATAGCACATTGTATGCTTCAAAATTGCTAAAAGAGTAGATTGTAAATGTTTTCACCACAAAAACATAAGTATGTGAGATGATGGATTTGTTAATTAGCATGATCTGATCATCCCACAGTGTGAGCATATATCAAAACATACAATCATTATTTGTCCATTAAAATTAAAAGAAGACACTCATTAAGGTCCACTCGCACCTTATCTGGTGACCGCATCCTAGGTGAGAGCTGGTGAGGGTCTCCTCCTCAGAGGGCCCAGGCATTTGTGGGTTCCCCTGTCCAGAGCAGGATGGACTGCAATGGTCTGCTCACTTCTCTGCCTCCCCCAGCAGGCCGTGGGTTCCTGGAGGGCAGGAGCTCTGTCTTGTGATCTTTAGACTCCAGTGCCTAGCAGATAGGAGATTCTCAGTGTTTATTTTTCAACTCAGTGATTCACCTTATGGCTCAGTTTCTCCATTTATGAGCTCACCTTATGGCTCAGTTTCTCCATTTATGAGCTCATTTATGAGCTCACCTCACAAGGCCCCTGACCTTGTGAGTCTCCATGAGGACAGGATGTGGGGCACGCCAGGTGTCACCTGGGGCTCCTGCCACCAGGGAATGTCCTGATATAACCAAGGTTAAAGTTGTGGTGTGGGGCAAGGGTGAGAGGCAGGTCCAGATGAGCAGACTTGGGTCAATTTCTTAACATTTTTTAAGGGCTGTGATGTGTCTTGGCTGTAAATGATCTTTTCTGCACCAGGGGATTTTTCTTTTGTAAATGCTGCCTTGGAGGTCAGATTAAGATGCATTTAAATGGAGCATTTAATGGTTGTTTTAAAACAATCCAGGTCATAGCATATGAACACAGGCACACTGATTCTGTGCTCTGTATCCTACGGCCTGGAACCAAGACTTGCTAAGTGAGTCCTCACCCTCCAGCTCAGAGAAAACAGGTGAGGACATGGCCACCGCAAAGCTAGAGGACAGAGGAGGGCAGGGCAGAATGGAGCAGAGGACTCTGTCCCACTGTACTGTTCTCTGGGGCTCCTGCAAGGTGCTCTTCAAACATGAACAGCGAGTCACTCAGCAAGGCTGGATTGGCCACTATTTCCAGCTCCCCCAGAAACGTTCCTTGACAAGTATTTACTCTTAGGGAAAAAATTTAAAAACACCTGTAATTGGATGAGGGGGAAATGAGTGTAGATTTTTTTTTTTATTGTACTTTGGGCTCTGGGGTACATGTGCACATCCTGCGTCCTGCAGGATTGTTGCATAGGTACATACATGCTATGGTGGTTTGCTGTCTCCATCCCCCTCACTCCCCCACTCCTCAGTTGCCTACATCAGGCATTTCTCCTGGTGTTATCCCTCCCCATCCTCCCTGTCCCCTGCTGTCCCTCCCCTCTCCATTTTAGACTAAGCCAATGCAGACCCTACCATCTCCCCAGACTTTCCAGTGTGGCAAAGAACTTTGAGAATATTTCTGTGAAACCCACTTTTCATAATTTTTACTGTCCCCAGATTCCCTACTTTGGAATCCTATGAGACCTGTGGTTTCTTTCCTTGGGGAAAGGCAGGATGAACGTATCCAGCAATCAGATACAAACCCAGGGATGCCCGGATCCCCTGAAACCCAGTGGGTTGTGGATGGAGCTACCTCCAGATGACAAGTGCAGGCCAAGTCTCCAGGAAGAAAAAGGCCTTCCCCACATCACACATGAGTCAGGGGAAGGCTTAGACACGAAGCCAGGAAGCCTGGTGCCTATCTCATCAGACAAAGGAAGATCAGGTAATTCACCAAAAATACAGTCATTGATATTTAATCTTGTGTCCAGGTTCAGGGCGAATTGTGTTTTTTGTTGTTGTTGTTTGTTTGTTTGTTTGTTTGTTTTTTGAGAAAGGGTCTTGCTCTGTTGCTCAGGCTGGATTACAGTGGTGCAATCATGGCTCACTGCAGCCTTGACTTCCCGGACTCAAGTGATCCTCCCACCTCAGCCAAGTAGCTGGAACTACAGGCATGCACCACCACACCTGGCTAATTTTTCTAGTTTTTGTTTTGTTTTGATTTGATTTGATTTGTTTTTGTAGAGATAGGGTTTAACTATGTTATTCAGGCTGGTCTCAAACGCCTGAGCTCAAGTGATGGGCTGGCCTTGGCCTTCCAAAGTGCTGGGAGTACAGATGTGAGCCACCAGGCTTAATTGTATTTTTAAAACACTCTTTTTTTTTTGAGGTATAATTTACTTACCATAAAATTTACTATTTAGCATGTACAATTCAATGATTTTATAGTGTAGAACAGTGTTCACTAAAATAGTGATGATAGTGACTGTCACTAAAAATTTAGTGTAGATTTTTTGTAGAATTATAAAAAAACTTCATGCCCACTAACTGTCACTCCCCATTCTTACCTCTACCCTAGGTAAACACTAGTTTACTTTCTCTCTGTAGATTTTCCTTTTCTGAACATTTCATAGGAAAGGAATCACACAATACGTAGTTTTTTTGTGCTTGGTTTCTTCCACTTAACATCGTGTATTTGAGGTTTATTCATGTTGTAGTGCACCATAGTACTTTGTTCGTTTTTTATTGCTGAATTGTAGCCCCAGGGCCAGTTGTTTAAGGTGGTAGTGTGTGTATATGTGTGCGTGTACTCATGTGTGTGCATGTGTGCATGTGTGTGCATGTGGATGAGGCATGAGGAGTTGAGGCCCTGTCAGGAGGGCTGGCTGGGTTTCTATATCACAAGCTGTTTTAGTGTCTACCCATTTTGAATGGTGAGATGACCCATATGCAGGGGCTTCAAGTTAGCTGGAGAGAACAGGTACAGTATCTGGTGGTTCTTCCTACTGCAAAGGCAAGGGCTGACTAGAACAGTCTGCTTTTTCCTTCTTACCAAGTCCTTGGCACATTTCTTCTGAAAACAATAGGGATTTTTGATTGTTTAATGGATTAGTCCATTCTTGCACTGCTATAAAGAGCTAACTGAGACTGGGTAATTTATAAAGAAAAGAAGTTTAATTGACTCACAGTTCTGCATGGCTGTGTAGACACCAGGCTGAGGGCATGGAGACACTAAGGTTCTGCCTATTCTTCGCAGGGACTAACTCATGAAATGGGCATGGCTGACCCTTCTTGGGCGGGGCTTCTGGGTCTACCATTGAGTGAGCTGGAGGAAGTTGGGGTTAATTTCTTTTTTGCCACTGTAAGTATCTTCCCATTTCCCCAAGCTCAGGGCTTTGGGGTTAAATGACTGGGGTTAAGTAATAAGAAAGAAGTAAATCCATGAGTCATTCTCATGTCTTTCTGATGTTCTCAGACCTATTAGTCCCCAGTAAATTCTCCTTAATATTCTCAGCATTATTGAGGCAGTTGAATGGCTCCTATATTTAAGAGGGACAGTGAACTTGCAGTGCAATCATTCTTATAAGATCCTTTATGAATAGCAACAATGTCCACATTACGATTTTACATTCTGCTTTAATAAGGATGGAATTGCCATGGGCGATTTTGAATGAGCTGGTCTTGGCTTCTAACTGCTGTAGGTCTTCTGGCAGCAGTCTGCTCCATTTCCTGGCTCTTCACTAGATTAAATTATTTTTTCTCATAGTTCAGCCCTTAACCCCTCTTTGGGCTAGCAATCTAGAGAGACAGACCAAAGGATTACAGAATTTTTGGCACTCAAGGGTTCTTAGAAGCCCCTTGTCCCCAAGAAAGTACAGAAATATTCAAAATGGCAGAACAGACCTGATGGTCCAATTTCAACTTGAATCCTACAAAGGATAGGTCTCCCTGTTTTAGCCACAGGTGGTTCTTTTGCTCAGTAGCTCCAGAGAACCCTCCTTAACATTGAGCAGAGTGGCCCAAACAAAGAAAAGTGGTTTTGGAGGCAAATAGATATGGGTTGAGTCTGACTATGTCTATACCATTAAGCAGATATTCAGTTTCTCTGTGTTTCAGTTTTCCCATTGGTAAAATGCACATAATGATGCTGACTCCATGTTGTATGCAGACTTAGCTGTGATAATAGATGGTAATGTTCAGCATGGAATAGGTGCTCCACAAGCTATAATTATATTTGTGAGTAATGGTAATACCCTGGCAGGTACTAAAGACAGACTCCTTCAAGATCTGTTCCAAACCACTTCAAACTCACCTTTACAAGAAAGGTTAGAAAGCTCAAACTAAAACAAAATTAAAGAAAACTGACATTCCCTGTTCTCTCCTGCATCTAGATTTCTGCCAGAGATGGGGGACAGCAGTGAAAGTGGAGGTGATAGCCTGGGAGAAATAACTGGATATTTCAGGTAGGGTTGGTGTCTGCGTTTCCTGGGGTAGTCTCTGTAGAGTTTCTAAGCATCTGGTTCCCAAGCACCACAGAAGCTAAGTGGAACCCCAGTCTAGGATTCTCTCCTGGAGCGTGAGCTATGGTTAAGCATCTCTCCTGTAGCCTAAAACCATGACCAATGTAATTGCTTATAACAATTCCTCCATTACTTCTAAGTGCTGTCTAAAATGCATTTTTTTTTTTTTTTTTTTTTTTTTTTTCTTGAGGCAGAGTCTCACTCTGTTGCCCAGGCTGGAGTGCAGTGGCATGATCTTGGCTCACTGCAACCCCTACCTCCTGGGTTCAAGTGATTCTTCTGCCTCTGTCTTCTGAGTAGCTGGGATCACAGGTACCCACCACATGCCTGGCTAATTTTTGTATTTTTAGTAGAGACGAGATTTAGTCATGTTGGCCAGGCTAGTCTCAAACTCTTGACCTCAGGTAGTTGGCCCATCTCGGCCTCCCAAAGTGTTGGGATTACAAGTGTGAGCTACCATGCCCGCCCTAAAATGCTATTTGGAGGAGCACAGAACACATCTGTGTGCAGAAAGCCAGCAATGAGAAGATCTCAACAGCTCATTAATCTCGGCACTTTATTTTACAGAGAGGAAAACTGAGAGCCAGTATGGAACAGTAACTCTCCCAGAATCTCACAGCTCGGTGTCTAGAGTATTGAGCATTTGGTCCTGCTGTGCCTGGTTGTGTACTCAATCCCATATTTGTCATCTCATGTAATTCTTTCTAGTGTCCTGAGGTGTATGTAGACTTTATCATCTCTTTACAGGAGGGAACTAAGGCTGAGAAAGCTTATGAAACTTCCCCAAGAAGTCAAACAAATATTTACAAGCAGAGCTGGGACTGTGACATGGAACTAATGGCAAAGCCTATACTTTGAACCTGAACATGTGTTTGCCTTTGATTATGAACGCTTCATAATCCCAACTAACTGGGGGTGATTTTAAGGTGATTATAAAGGGAATGTAAAATGACATTGGTGCCACTTCTGCACCCAGTGGTGCCTGCTGGGTGCTGAACCAAAGACAATGTTGTGCAAAGGTTAAATCTCTGAGAGTAGATGAAGGCTTCACTGGAAGGACAGATGTAGGCTCACTATAAGCAGAGAAAATGGCTACCTCCATGGAACAAATAGTATCTTCTTTGCACGTAGAGAAAGAACCTCGGTCATTCCTTCCCACCCTTTCACCTTCTTCCCACCATCCCACCAACTCCCATATACGGGAGGACAATTACTAATATAATGGATCTGGTTTTGGGACCTGGATTGGACCACCTTTTACCAGTGCCTGGACAGGGGCTTTCCCTTCAGGAGCCTTGGTGAGGTCATTCTCTCTCTATTTCTCTCTTTCTGCCATCTCTGTAATTGTAACATTACAGGTCATAAATTCATGAGAAAAGACGGGAGTGCTGAACACCATTCATGTTTGGAGAACGTCAAGTAGATCCGAGTGACTGAGAGCGTGGTGTATGATAGAAGGAGGTGGCCAGAAGGTGGACCAGATCATACAGGCTCTGAGTAGCTTTAAGGCACTCAGGCATTCAATCCCTGCTATCCAGCCAAACCCCATATGTAACTAAAACTACATGGAAGTCCTTCTTCAACTTCTCCTTACCTTGCCCTAGCTTCTCCCTCCCTTCCTTCTTCCCCAGTCTCAGATTCCCTTTTGGTGCCTTTTCCCTTCAAATACACTTAGCGTGATGATTTTAATGGGCTTTCACTCAGACCCAGCTGTGAAAAGTAGATAAACCCTGTAGACCAATGTCCTATCCCCATTCCAGAATGTCACACAAACAGAACACCTACTCTAACCAGAATCCATGCCTGTAGCTTTCCTATCACGATAACATTTGGTGGTCTGAGCACCCAGTGAGTTAGAAGTCATCAGCCTCTAATAGGTGAGGGAGGCCCAGAGAGACTTGGCAGAATCCCCAGGGTTGCTCAGAGTCTTAGTAGCTGAGCCCCAAATCTTGACAGTTGTGACCCCAATGCTGGTGCTCCTACTGGGCTGGGGATTTATGTTATCTTCCTCATCCTTGGTCTTGGCCAAACCCTCCTGAAATCCGTGACAATGGCCTGCTGAACTTGGCCCCATAGAATAAGCCAAGTCTTGTCTTAGGCTTGCTTTTCTTTCCTCTTGAAGCCCTGAGCCTCCTCATGTTGCTGGAGGGCTCTAAAGAACAGCATGAAGAACCAAGGTTGCTGTTAGCAGGTGGCAATTGAGTGGGCTTGGTTGGTTAGGAGGTGACAGCAGAAGCCTTGCTGAAGCGCCTTGCTTCTGCTTTCCTCAGTTTTCCTCGCCTGTACAATTAGGAAGGTGGGCACACAGCCAAGCTTAGCTCTCATTGCTCATAGGTCTATAGTCCGAGAAATGGAAAGAAAAAAAGAAGAAGAAGAAGTCCTGCAGGAAGGCCTGTTCCTGCTTTTCTGGGCCCACCCCTGAGCTTCAGTCATGCTGTTTCTGAGCTGATGAGGGCCAGAGGCCAACATGAACTTATGGGTCATCTCACGGGAAGCTCAGATGGGTTATTGGTGGTGGCATAGATGGTACGTTGAAAGAATTCTGAGGCTACCCTTGGACTTAGCAGGGAAAAAATTCTGGGCCTGATTCATAGTGCCTACCACAAGCAGCCAACTCTAGTCAGTGGTAGAAATAGCTCATCAACTGTGGAGGAAAGAATGACTTTATTCCTACTGGCCTTGAATCAGTTTTTCCAGAAGTAAGCTCTAGTTCTCCTTTCATCCTCAAACCATATTTCATGTAAAGATATCATGATTCTTACTTTATATACAAGTAAATCAATGCTCAGAGAGGTTGGGCAACTTGCCCAAGGCCACTCAGCTTGGACATGATGTATCTAGGATTCAAACCCAGATCTGTCTAATTCCAGTTTGCTTTCTTTCCATACACTGGTACATTCTGCTCCTTATGTTTCCTCTCTGGCAAGAGCTGAATTAAGATTTTACAAGTATGCATGCGTTTTTCAAAAGACCATCACCAAATGAAAAGTTGAAATAATCTTTAAAAAAAAAGATTTTTCAGCTCAAGAAAAAAAATCCTGATTTGAAAAATTAAAGTCACAGAACAGTTGCAGGAACAGTCATTAGGTCCTTTAAAATCTACTCCTGAACTTGAGAGAGAGCAGCTAGTGAGAGCTACTAGAGATGCTTGCAAAGGTGACCTCAGGCCTTTCCAGAGATTAGCCCAAAGCAGATAAGGATAAAATACTTTCATTAGTGCAATTAGAGCCAGCGTGAGAGGAATGTTCCCAGGAGACATCACCTCCGGGACACTTTCGCTATAAGCCCCAGGCATTTGACAGCCACAGTACCTTAAGGCAGAGAAAGAGTTAGGTCTATTTCTAACTGCAAAAGCAGAAAAACCCTCCAACGGGTTCAGCAAAGAGTTCATCCTTCAATAGTCTATTCTGATATCACATGTAAATTTTTTTTCTATTCCTTCTCAATGTCTGATTTATCCAGTGGCATATCGCATGACTAGACACAAAGCAGGTAGAGATGAGAGAGTTACCAAGTGATGCCCAAGGGTTTATATGCTTGAGGCGGTTCTCTGAAATCATAGAAATCTTTAGGTTCTATTATGTTGATAACTGTTTTTAGATATAGTCTGGGCATGGTAGGTTACAGACATGAGAGGTGGGGGCTAGATCATGGAGGGCCTTGAGTGATGTGCTAAGATATCTGGACTTCATCTTACGGGCATCCTTTAAACAGTTTTAAAAGGGTGGATTGACATAATCAGATTGGCATTGCAAATAGCTAATCCAGTGAAGTGTGGAAAGTGAACAGAGGGAAACCAGACTGGAGGCAGGAAGATAGTCAAAAAGCACATGGAAAAGTATCTGGTTTCCCATTTTACTGTTTCCAATAGGGCAGAAATTGCACTTGATTTATCTATTTGTATGTCCTAGAGCTAAGGATAGTGTCTAACACCTAGCAGGCTGTATTACTCAACTTGCACACTGCTATAAAGAATTACCTGAGACTGGGGAATTTATAGAGAAAAGAGGTTTAATTGAATCACAGTTCCACATCTCTAGAGAGGCCTCAGGAAACTTAGAATCATGGCAGAAGGCACAGGGGGAAGCAAGGCACGTCTTACATGGTGGCAGGAGAGAGAGGTAGACTTTTAAACCATCAGAGCTCATAAGAATTCACCCACTATCACAAGAACATCACGGGGGAAACCACCCCTGTGATCTAATCACCTTTTACCACGTCCCCCTCCTAGACACATGGGGATTACAATTCAAGATGAGATTTGGGTGGAGATACAGAGCGAAACCATTTAACAGGCCCAAAATTTGTATTTGTTGAATGATTGAATGATGTGATTTCAGTAATTCTATTGGGAAAAGAGAGCAAAGTCTTAACCAAATTCTTAGTAGAGGGAACTGAGAGGAGAGGATGGATGGGAGAAATAGGGGTTAAAGTTGGGAGACTTTGGTAATGTATAGAAGTGGGATGTGGGGGCAAAAAGAGTCTTTCTGGTTTGGGGACTCGGGGGCTCTCACTGAGTGCAATGGAAACAGATTTGGGGAGACGGGGGGTCAGGGCGAGGTTAGGGTGCTCTTGAAAGATGCATGGGAGCATATACTCATATCACTGAGCAGCCAACTTTCTCCTCTGCACTGGCCCTTAGCATGCACTGTTCCCTTCAGACCAGAATCTCTTCTTTCCCTTTCATACAGTTAACTCTCCTCACTTCTCCAGGGAAGACTTTCATAGACCCAGCTAGTCCAGTCAGCTTCCTAGGCTCCAGTGAACTGGCATCTTCTCTTGTAGCTGTAGATCTCAACTGGCCCCTTGTGTGTGGCTCACGAATTAATATCTATCTCCCCCTTTAGGAGAGGGTCAGCTCCATAAGTACCAGGGGCATGTCTCTTCGATAGTCACCACTGACTCCTAGTAATAAACACTATACCTGGCACACGGTAAGGGCTCAAAAAGATATTCATTGAATAAATGACTAAGTGAATTCATGTCTGTATAAACAAATGAACACATGTACAGGTGTCATAACTCTATCTTATAACACGTAATATGATTTGAGTCCCAGTTAGCTTTCCCAATGCAATCAAAGAGGCAGTTTTGCAGAATAACATGAGTGTCTGGATTTGAATTGATGTGCCTGCCATACAGTAGGTGCTTGGTAAATACTTACTGAATTATTCCAAGCTTTTCTGACTATCTCATCTGAACATCTTTAGGCAAGAAATACAATGTTTTGAAACTTCGACTTTATTTATCCACATGAGGATAATGACACCTCAGTTTTTTAAAAAATGAGAACTTGGTGAGATTACCTATGTCGATACCAGGCACATAGTAGATACTCAATAAATGTTTGTAATCAACAACTGTGTGAATTATATAATAAAAATCCCCAAGAGTTTACAGGGGCCACTCAATAAAAAATGAGTGCAGCATCAAGAAAATCCAGTTCCTTCCACACACAAAAGGACACACACACACATACACACACATGCACACAGCCCTCACCCCATATCTTCCCCTCCGTATTGTCTATCGGCTTTCTGCAGCTGGTCAAACTCCTAGAAAGGGGTTAGCTTTCTTGCTGTGAAGAGTTCCCAAATATTTTAAGACATGACTCAAACACAGTGAAGTTGGTGGGTTTCTGAATGTGCGTGTGTTCAGTGGCAATGTCCACTGTGCGGCGGACACTCAGTACATGCCTACTCCCTTCCTTTTGCATTTCCGTCTGTCTTCTCAGCTCTTTGCACAGAGCTTAACACATAGTACGTGCTCTGTGAAAGTTTGAGCCAAAGACAAAGGAAAAGAAGAAATGAAGGGAGGGAAGGGGGGGGGGTATAAACATATGTTCGTATTTTCCTTCTTTCCAGGAACATTATTACCATCCGGGATGAATTTAAGGAGACAGTGGAATAGATGGGAGCTGTCAGAGAGGGCAGGCTTGTGGTCTGGAGCTGCCTAGCACCTTTATGTATGATTACCGCCACGTGGAAACCCTAGCATAGCTTGAGTTTGTGGGCTCCATGTCACCTACTGTGCCTAATGTTCACCCTACTGCTGTTGTTAAATCACCAGGAGACCCTGGCCACCTTCTTGTGACTTTCCTGACTCTGTTTCTGGATGCTTGGATTTGGTGATTCTCTAACAAGTGGTAAGAAGAGTAGTAACAGTTCTTTGAATTATACAGCATTCTAGAGTTACAGATCTCCCTGCAGACCACAGCTCTCTCCTGAGCCGCCTTCTGGACATCTCAGCAGGTGCAACACGCATCTCATGATCTTCACAGGCCTCTGTTTCATCCCTTCTCCTCCATCATTCAACTTGTCAACCAGTGAAGTGGGAGTCATCCTAGAAGCCCCAAATCAGTTGATCTTGAACCTGCCAGGATTTAAATCCCATCTCAACCCCTTACCAACTGTGCCACCTTGAGTAAATTATGTAACTTCTCTCAGCCCCAAGTTTTCTCATCTGCAAAATGGGGAAGAATGGAGCTTATAGTTGTTGATAAGGATGGTAAAAGGTCACACATGCAAAAACGTCAGCCTAGTGTAGACAAGACACTTAATACATGAGTCTTTTCACACCCTTGCTCACCCATGCTCACATCTCAGAAATTAATATACCATCACAGAATGGCCACTTCTCCGTGTATTCTCTTAAGTCTTAAACCTCAGTCAGCATCTGCATCATGAGAGTCACCATTTAACATGCAGGTTCTCAGCCCTGCTTTTTAAGATACCACTGCCTTCATGCGGCAGGGCCCAGGAGTCTGCATTTATAAAGAGGGGCCTCTGATGTCGTAAAGACCACGGCTTGAAAAAGCCTTGTTTTCAGTCAAGATGTGTGGTTTAATTGGAGCCCACTCGTTACCCAGCTGATTGGCTTGAGGGTTTGTGGAGTAGAGGAAAAAGAAAGAAGGGGAACTTCAAAAAGTTTGAAGAGATCAGAGGAGGGGGGCCTGCACAGTTGTCTCTCACTGGATGGGAACGGTTGACAAAGCCTCTGTCTCTTACTGCCCATAAAACGACTATTGTGCTTAAATTGGCAATGCTTAAGGAACGAAGCATGCCGTCTTGGCTCCACGTAGCTGTAATCATGGCTCTCCTAATTAAAGGCTGCTGGCGGAAGGCCGTCCTGGCATCTAAAAACTCCCTCTGGGACAGCCACATTTCTAAATGCCAGTGTTTGGTTCCTGGAGCTCTGGGAGAGGGGGAGCTCCCAGAAGGTTCCTGGGAACATAGTTCTGGAAGATTATTTGTATCTCCTAATCAGCATCAGAGAGTTGTAGGGGAGGGGGTTCTCAACATCCTTGCCCTATTCTCATTGACCGAAGGTCTTTAAAGACTCGAGGGTGAATTGCTACCTTTCACTCTTCCTCTCCTTGCCTCCTCTCTCCTGCTTGGAATCGAAGGACAGGTCCCCAGATGGGAATCAAGTGACCCAGTGAGTGAACAGGAAGAGAGGATCTGCACACGCAAATCCCAAAGTTCAGATTCAAGGTCTGGTTTTCCCCCCTCATTTTGGCTATTTTTGTTGATTTCTGGACATTGAAAAAGTAACTGCAAAGTCACTTCTTAAATTCTGGCATTGCTCTTTTCCTAGGAGATGTCTTGGCTCCATTTCAATAGCGCATGGAAATCATACCTTGTAGAGCTAAGGGGGAATCAGAGGCAAAGCAGGCAAGGTGGCCGGCGTAGCATGATGGAATGATTTCATTTGCTGCCCATTTAAGTTTTGTTTTACAAAAGCTTCCAGAGAGAGAGAGAAAAGGAGGCGATTTGGGAGTGAGAGAGCCGCAGGTTCAAATCCAATGCTCCATGCACCTTTCAATAGTAAGGCAGCTGCCTAGAGGAGCCCACCCTGTCTGACTCCAGCTCTCCAAGACTACGCACCAGTGCTGTTAACATCCAGCTCAGAGTTTTAGGTAGACGTGAGTCATTTCTTCCTGCAGCAAAACATCTCAGTAGTCACCTAGAAATATAAAAGTAACACATGAGAATATATTTGTGTAGTCCCAGGCTGCTTGGCCTTCAGTTGCTGGGTAAAGTGAGGTCTCAGGAACACTTCGTTCTTCTTCTATTGGCTTGAGGGGTGCTCCTATCATAGCCAGACTTGAGGCCCACTTTTTTTTTTTTATTTTTTTTGAGATGGAGTCTTGCTCTGTCACCCAGACTGGAGCTCAGTGGCATGATCTCGGCTCACTGCAACCTCCACCTCCCAGGTTCAAGTGATTCTCCTGCCTCAGCTTCCCGAGTAGCTGGGATTACACACATGCACCACCACACCTGGCTAATTTTTGTGTTTTTAGTAGAGATGGGGTTTCACCATTTTAGCCAAGCTGATCTTGAACTCCTGACCTCAGGCGATCTGTCCGACTCGGACTCCCAACGTGTTGGGATTGCAGGCATGAGCCACAGTGCCCTGCCCCACTTTCAAGATTTCTGACTTTCTCCTTGGCTACCTCACTAGTTGTAAGATACTCCAGAGCTGTTTTATTTAATTTATTGTATATTTGTATTCCAAGGCTCAAAGATTATAAGATATATAAATCTTATATATATAAACACACATATACATATATCCATGTACATATATGTGCATGCATAGAACACACAATATACACATATATGCATATATATGCATGTGCACGTGTTTCTATTCATAAATGCATATAGAACACATGTAAGCATGTATATATTGACATGCTTCATATATAAATGTGCATATACACATATAGTTATAAACGCCCATGCTTACATTATCTACATACATGTGCATGTACACAGGTATGAATGATGTGGACTTGGAAGTCCCAGATGTATGTCAGAGGCTCTCAGTAGTCAGCAATGGCTCCCAGGCCTTCTCATTGTATCTAGGCCATCACCTGTGGAGCCTCTGGCCGATGCCCCTGTTAGAGGTCACCCCTGGCCTCCTGGCCTCTGCCCAGCACCCTATCAGCCCGCTGCTTTATCTGCTGCACCCCCACCTTGCGCCATGGTGTCAGTGAAAGCAGTGCTCACTCAGTTCCTCCTGACTGTGGAGGAGGCCCAGTGCAGTGAGGTTTGGGGGCTGAGCAGTTAACATGCAGGCTCTTCAGGTTCTTCACGGCCCTTTCCTCCTGAGCAGCCTAGGGGCAGGGTAAGGCTAGTTGGCATGCCCTACCCTGTTCCACCTTCAGGCCTGAGATTAAGTCCCCTTATCAGATAACCTCACCCAGAGGCCTTCTGAACCCCCTCCCTGCAGGGTGCCCTTCATTGTGTGGCATCTGCTCCCACTCCCTCCATACCCACACCAAGCCACAGACCTCCACACAGGCCCTCAGGTGTCTGAGCCTAAATTAAAATCGGGTGTTGCCCTTTTCCTAAAAGATGCCTTGGCTCCATTTCAATAGCACATGGAAATCATATCTTGTGGAGATAATGGGGAGATTAGAAATAAAGAATGCAAGGTGGCTGGCATAGCGTGGTGACGTGATGAATGAGGGGCAGTATTGCCACCCAAGATTCACAGCTGAAGAAACAGAGAGGTGAGTGAACTTGCCCTATGTCACCCAGCTGAGAAGTGGGATCCTGGAGTCAACCTCAAGTTTGCCCATCTGACTTGGAAATCCATGGTCTTTCCTCTGCAGGTCCTCTTTGGGTAGCAGCAGAGCTGGGGGGAGGCACTGGCTCTTTTGGCTCTGGGCCCAGTATTCTTTGTGCAGTGCCAGGGCCTCTTTGAATGAAAATTTGAAGATACAAGCTCAAAGCAGGGCCCAGGGAGCTGCCAGTGTCAATGATCCGGGCACTGGGGCCAGCTCCAGTGGGTGGAGGGAGCCTGGCCAGCTGGAGGAGAACACCCCCTACCTAGAGGGGCAACTGCTCCTCTGCCCAACATGTGGATCCCTGGGAGTAAAAGCCTAGAGTTGCCAGATGTTAATGGAAGTCATACTTTGAGGATTTTAGGTAAAATTAACCAAGGGCTAATTCCCAGCAGCTAATTCAAATTATGTGTGTGTGTGTGTGTGTGTGTGTGTGTGTGTATGCATATTATACTAGCTAAACAAAATGCATATGTTAGCAGAATCTTGCTGGCAAGCTGCCAATTTGCCTCCTCTGCTATAAACTGTTTTACAATTTAAGGGAGGTATTTTGGTTAATTTTTGTTTGTTTTGCAGATGAATCTGACAAACCTATCTCAGTTACCCCACAACTCCTATGACCAGCTTTAAGCTCTGGTCAGGGAAACAGAGGCAAAAGCAGCCTGAGAATTACTGAGGAAGACTGGACAGAAACCAAGGTCAGGTGGAGGTCACAGCTTTGTGAACCCCTGAGGCTCCAGCTCACCTGTAGAGTGAGCTCTTTGGCTGAGCAAGATGCAAGCTTTGTATCCTGATCCATAGCCCAGGAAAGCACCAACTTATAAGGTCAAAGGGAAGGCGGCAGGTTTGTGTCTGCAAAGAACCTAGGGTAGTACCTGGAACAGACTGACTCTAAATGGCAGCCCACAGGCCTGGCTACTTGATTTGTGTGTCCCAGCACAAGATGGAAATGTGAGGTTGCTTGTTCAAAACCTGTTAAGAATTTCACTACAGTGACAGCAGAGTATTAAATGGAGCCAGGGGCCCTTCTAAACACAGGCTCTGTGTGACTCTATAGCTTGTATACCCATGAAACCAGCCCTGGGTAGCCATCTTTATTAGCTAACAGAAACAATATTTGTTGATCAACTACTGTGTGCTGGGCACCATGCTAAGTGCTTGCCATTGTTTTATGTAATCCTTGCTGTAACCTTATGCATGGATACAGCTGTTATTCTCATTGAACAGGTAAGGAGAATGAGGCACAGAGAGGTTAAGTCACTTGTTCAGGATCACTCAGCTGGGAAGTGACAAAGCTGGATTTGATCCAGGCAGTCTGGCCCAGAAGCTCATGTTAGTAACCAATGAGCTATATTATACCATTCTTATGATTATTATCGTTATCATTGTCTTCTTCTGAACTTAAACAGGGAGCTTGGTCTGACTGGGATGGAGCACCCAGAGACCCCCTGAGCCAGGCCAGAAGATCAGGCCCAGGAAGCTCATTCCCAAAGCCAGAGAGGCTCAGGTAGAGGTGGCAGGATGTGTTCCTCCCTGGAGATGCTACCTGTGTGGTGCTTACATTGGGAGGATGGCACCCAAAGAGCAAGGAGAAGAGAGTTCAAATGAGGACACTCCTGCTATTCATTAAACCAAAGAGAGGCCTCTGCAGGACTCACTGCTTTATTCTTTATTCTCTGATCCAAAGTTGGGATCAGAGCTAATCAACCGCAGAGTGATTACTCACATTACACAGCTTCGGGCTGACTCAGCACCTTCGGTACCCAGGCTGGATAACAGATCCTCTCTTCCCATTGCCCTGCAGAGTTTCAGCGGGGGCCACCCCACTCAATATGAGACTGCAGCAAATTCTCCTGAGATCAGACAGGTGCCTGCCACTGACTAAGGAGTATTCTTTCTCTGTGTTTTCTCCTTCTGGGTCTGTGTGGTCCCATCTTCTTTTTTTTTGGAGACAGAGTCTTGCTCTGTCACCCAGGCTCAGAGTGCAGTGGCACAGTCTCGGCTCACTGCAACCTCTGCTTCCCAGGTTCAAGCGATTCTACTGCCTCAGCCTCCTGAGTAGCTGGGATTACAGGTGCCCGCCACCACGCCCAGCTAAGTTTTTGTATTTTAGTAGAGACGAGATTTCACCCTGTTGCCCAGACTGGTCTCGAACCCCTAAGCTAAAGCAATCCACCCGCCTCGGCCTTCGTGCTGGGATTATAGGCGTGAGCCACCACGCCTGGCCCGCATCTTTTTCAAATAATCTCGTGAATTCAAGATTTTAAGTTGCAAGGGGGAGGATGATGTATCAGCAATATCTCTGAAAATGTTGAAAACAAAGAATAAAAGGTATTCTAATTTCAATGGTTCTCAGAGCAATAATTTAATTTCTCACCTATGAAATAGCAATGATGATCATAAGAGCTAACATATTCAGCCCTCACGGTGTCCCAGGCACTTTGCTAAACGCTTGACTCAAATTATCTCATGCACGCATTCCTACTTGACATAGGTGTGATCCTGCTGTCCAAACCACTTACAATCTTTTTTCAAGATGCACTAAATTACAGCTCAGGCAATTTACATCAATTAATCTCCTTAATGAAACGTTTATGGTTAGATAATAGAACCATGGTATAGATGAGTGGCAATCCATTGAGCTCCTCTGCTCAGGTTGGGTCTTGCCTGTTCTAAGAGGGTGTGATGGGGGATGTGGAAAAGAAGGTGAAGGGGGAGGCAGGGCTGGGAAGCTGACCGCTGCCAGTGACCCTGCTTGTCCCCCACTGTATCTCCTGTCCTTGCTCCCTCACTATGCTCCAGGCACACAGTCCTCCTTTTTCCTTTCTTTGTTCCTTAAATTCTCTGTGCTTCATCCCTCTCCACGGCCTTTGCAAGTCTGTTTGCCTGGGTTGCATCCACACATCCTTCTGACCTTCAGCTTGGCGTCATGTTCTCGGGAAGTCCTCTCGGACCCTGGGTCTTGACTCTGCGGTGCAGCCTCCTTCCTATTGCTTGCCAAAGCTGCACTTGAACATTTGTTTTGGATCTTATTTGTTAGTGCCCCCCATGCAATAGACTCTTCCCACCATGAGGACAGAGAGCATGCCTATCTTACCTATTCTTATTTATTATGATTGCAACCCTACCACCTAACACACAGTATAGATTAAATAAGTGCTCATTGAAGGAGTGAATAAGTAGAAAGATGTGTTCAGGTAGCAGGTAGGTGTCAGCTCTGTGAATGTGGGTGACGAATTCATGCTCAACTGGACCCTAGTGCATACTTGGGGAAAGAGGCCCGGGTGTCATGGCCTCAGCCATGGGTCAGATAGGCACACTGGGTACTTTGTAAGTTGATGGCAGCATCATCGAGTCTGATCTTCCAGGGTATGGGGCTGGCTGGCCCTTGTGTGGACTGGATTTGAAGCTGGAAAAAGGAGGAACTCGGAGAGCCAGGCACGTGTGAGGCGAATGCCCCCTCCACTGGCCCAGAATTTTGGCCCCTGTCTGAAGCAGAAGCACTGAGCCCTCAGAGTCTAGACCAAGAGGTGGTAAACATTCTCTGTAAACGTCCAGATAGGAAATATTTCAGCTTTGTAGGCCTTATGGCTGTGTGGAACAACTATTCAACTTATGCCGTCATAGCACAAAAGCAGCCATACACAATGCATCAGCCAATGAGTATGACTGTGTTCCAATACATATTTATTTATTGAAATTTGAATTTCACATCATCTTCATGCATCACAAAGTATTATTTTTTTTAGATTTTTTTTTCTCGCAACCATTAAAAGATGTTAAGATGATTATTGGCTTGTTGGTTGCACAAAAAAGCAGGCCGCCTGCTGGATTTGGCGCACCAGCTGCAGTCTGCCGACCCTGATACATACCCTCGCTTTGTGTCTCTGTTTTCTCTGCCATTTCACACAAGATGGCTTTTTAGATCTGCTGCGTCCAGGTCCTCAGCTGCCATTTCCTCCTTGCATGATCTAAGGGGTGTCATTTGATCTCTTGGGGCCTGGGCATTTAGGAGTTGGGTTAGATAAGTTCTAAGCTGAGGCTTTCTGTTAATAGTTAGGTGGTGCTGTTGTCTGGAGTCCCCTGCTGGAGTCTTTCCACTCTATGCTGAGGGTTCTTCTGGGGAGGTTCTGGGTGGCTTTGAGAAAAACTGAACATCAGAGAGAGACCACCACCATAGGAAGCCACCCGTGGATAGAGAAGCAGGTACCAGATTCCTGAGCTGTGGGTGCCACTGGGGGCTTGTTTATCGGAAGAGTCTCCAATTTGCACTTGGAATTGGACCTGAGCCACATATTCATTCATTTTCCTTCCAGAAAACTGTGCAAGATTATGGGAATCCATCCTTATCTTCAAACACTTTGCTGTTACGAAAGAAGGACTTGATTTCTATCAACATGAAGAGGTGAGACTTGAGTGGGGTAAGGGACATGGGGCATGTTACCATAAGTAGTGTGTGTACAAAGATCACGGCTCAGATCCAACTAGAAAAACAAAAAAAACCTGGCCAACCTGTTTTGGTCTTATTCACTTATTCTTTGTAAATGACCCAAGTGTATCCCCAACCCGGAAACCTGGGCTTCCTTGGGCCATCCGTCCTTTCTCCCACACACGCCATTAATCCTGTCAGTCTGTGCATTTTCCCCCAGGACCACTTGCAAGTGTGTGGCCTTTCTCGGACTCCAACCCACGTTTGCTTCACTCAGCATTTTACCTTCCCTCACCTGGACCAAATTTGACCTCCTAAAATCATTTATCGTCGTCCTGCCTTTAGACACTTTCTAATTTTCGGGTCATGATAAATGTTGTTGTGTGTTTGTTTTGATTTATTTTCCAAAAAGAAAAATCTAATTGTATCAGTTACCTGGTAGAAATTGTTTAATGGCTTAGGATAATGAAAAATTCTGGAGATGGATATTGGTGATAGATGCCCAGCGATGCAGATGGGCTTAATGCCACCGAATTACACTTAAATATGATTAACGTGATAAATTTATGTTCTGTGCATTTTATATAGACAGGGTCTTGCTCTGTTGCTCAGGCTGGAGTGTAATGGTGCAATTGTAGCTTGCTGTAACCTCAAACTCCTGGGCTCAAGCTATTTTCTTGCCTCAGCCTCCCAAGTTGCTAGGACTACAGGTGGGAAGGCAACTTGTTTGGTAGAGGTAGAAGCTTGCTATGTTGCCCCAGACTGTGTTTTATGTATTTTACTACAATAAAATTTCTTTAATCATTCTCCATCATTGCAAAACATGTTTGTAAGGTTTATAGAGACCTTGCAGAAACTCAAATCTCCCACCATGCAAGTTTCATTCTACACGCTCTGATCTCAGCTTCACCTTCAGCAACTTGTCACTCCTAACCGCATTTTTTTGTCTCCCTACATTCCATTTCTATTTCATCTGCCGATATATATTTCATCTTCCCCTCTTTCCTATTGCCTGAACATCTATTCAAACTTGAAGATCCAAGTCAACAAAACACTGTCATCTCCCCCCATCATTGACCTCTTACTGATAGCATTAAAGGACTGTTTGTTTAATTTTAATATTAATATTAGATCAGCGAAAAAGGCCCCAGATATTTATAAGGGGTATGTCAGATATATGTCAGATAAAGAGAATCTCAGTAAAATGAACACCACTCATTCTATGCAAAAGATGACCAACATCTTTATAGTTTTCTGTATATCTATTCTCAAACTTCTTCCCCTCCTTCCCCCTTCAGACTTGACTCCTACCATTAATTTTGTATTTGTCTGTCTATTTATTTTCTTTTTTTTTTTTTTTTACTTTTTTTTAAATTGCATTTTAGGTTTTGGGGTACATGTGAAGAACATGCAAGATTGTTGCATAGGTACACACATGGCAGTGTGATTTGCTGCCTTCCTCCCCATCACCTATATCTGGCATTTCTCCCCATGCTATCTCTTGCCAACTCCCCCACCCTCCACTGTCCCTCCCCTATTTCCCCCTGACAGATCCCATTGTGTGATGCTCCCCCTCCCTGTGTCCATGTGTTCTCATTGTTCAACAACCACCTATGAGTGAGAACATGCGGTGTTTGATTTTCTGTTCTTGTGTCAGTTTGCTGAGAATGATGGTTTCCAGGTTCATCCATGTCCCTACAAAGGACACGAACTCATCTTTTTTATGGCTGCATAATATTCCGTGGTGTATATGTGCCACATTTTCCCTGTCCAGTCTATCATCGATGGGCATTTGGGTTGGTTCCAGGTCTTTACTACTGTAAACAGTGCTGCAGTGAACATTTGTGTGCATGTGTCCTTATAGTAGAACGATTTATAATCCTTTGGATATATACCCAGTAATGGGATTGCTGAGTCAAATGGAATTTCTATTTCTAGGTCCTTGAGGAATCGCCACACTGTCTTCCACAACGGTTGAACTAATTTACACTCCCACCAACAGTGTAAAATTGTTCCTATTTCTCCACATCCTCTCCAGCATCTGTTGTCTCCAGATTTTTTAATGATTGCCATTCTAACTGGCATGAGACGGTATCTCAATGTGGTTTTGATTTGCATTTCTCTAATGACCAGTGATGATTATTTGTTTTCTTCTGTTTATTATGCCAATTTTTCTCCCTGAACAGGGTATCATGTAGTTGAACATGCTCTTGAACTTTACATAAGTAGAATCATACTGCACCTTCTCTGTGACTTGCATTCTCCCCCTCAAAATCAAATACATGAAATCCATTCACTCTTTTGCATGTTATTGCCAATTCATTCATTTCACTGGTATATACTGTTTAATAGGGTAAATACAATACATTTAGGCTGGACGTGGTGGCTCGTGCCTGTAATCTCAGCACATTAGGAGGCCAAGGCGGGCGGATCATGAGGTCAAGAGATCGAGATCATCCTGGCTAACCTGGTGAAATCTCATCTCTACTAACACTACAAAAATTAGCTGGGTGTGGTGGCATGCTTCTGTTTCTCAGCTACTCTGGAGGCTGAAGCAGGAGAATCGCTTGAATCCTGGAGACAGAGGTTGCGGTGAGCCGATATCGTGCCACTGCACTCCAGCCTGGGCGACAGAGTGAGACTCTGTCTCAAAAAATATAATAATAATAATATATATATTACATTTTTAAAAACCTATTCCTGCTGGTGATGGGAATTTTAATTGTTTCCAGCTTTTGCTATTAAAAAAAAAATGTGCTGACATGACTTGGCTCTCTTTGTGCAGGTTTCCTGGGGCAAACCCAAGATTTTCCAGGTACATAGACAGAAGTGGTAATGCTGGTGCAGACTTATGGGTCTCCTTAACTACATCTGATAATGCCAAATTGCTGTCTACTGTGATTTTATCAAATTACACTCTTACCCAGTATTGGTTCAGAGGAGTGAATGCTCCATTTCCATGCATCATTGATTATCAGACTTTAATTTTTGCTTACTTGGTGGATGTGAAATGATATCTCATTGTGGCTTTATTTCACATTTCCAGATGACTGGAGAGGTTGAGTTTCTTATTGTATATTGATTGTTGATTTATAGTTTATTTTATATTGAGTAAAATCTGCTTTGCTCATTTCTTTCTATTGAATTTTTTGTTTCCTTCTTATTGATTTGAAGTTTGTTATATATTCTAAAAAGTACTTAATTAATTTTATGTATAGCAAATGTTTCCCCTAACTTTGGCTTACCTTAACGCTCTCTATAGTTTCTTTGATAAGTCGAAGCTTTTAAGTTTAATGTAGATAATATTGTCTATTGATTTCTCTTTTTTATTTTATTTTAGAGATAGAATCTTGCTCTGTCACCCAGGCCCAGGCTTGAGTGCAGTGGTGCAGTCATAGCTCTCTGAAACCTTGACTTCCTTTGCTCAAGTGACCCTCCAACTCCAGACTGCTGAGTAGCTGAGACTATAGGTACCTGCCACCACACCCGGTCACTTAAAAAATTTTTTGTGAATACAGGGTCTAGCTGTATTGCCCAAGGTTGTTTTGAGCTCCTGGACTCAAGTGATCCTCCTGCCTTGGCCTCCTTGTAATTCCAGCCTTGACTGGAATTACAAACATGAGACACTGCACGTGGACATTTTTCTTTATTGCTTGTGCTTTTTGTATCTTGTTTAATAAATTGTTTTCTAGCTTGAGGCCATAAAGGCCTCCTGTATGTCTTCTTTTAAAACGTGAATGGTTTTACCTTAACTTTGTGGTATTCAAGTCTACTGAAGTGGATTTTTACCTATAATGCAACAAAGGTGTCCCAGGCAAAATATTTTCTCATTTGGATGACAGTTATTCCAGAATCATTCATTGCACATCTACCATTTTCCCATGAATCTGCTGCAGGTCTTTCATCGATTGAGGTTCTGTCCCTGGGCTTTCTATTCAGCTGCAGTGTTTATTCCTGTGTCCTCACCACACTGTTTTCATTCCTAGACACATTACTAATGTGTCTCAATATTTGTCAAGGCAAGTTATATCAGCAATTCTTCCTCTGAAATGCCTTGACTATTTGTATTTCTTTACTTTTTCATTTACATTTCATTATAAGCTTATCAGATTTCATTAAAAGCTCATGATTGAATTATATGATTCTAGTCATGACTCTCATAGTGTTTTATATGACACACATAAATCCATGCACACTTATTTTTGTACCCAGGATTCACATCTTATCCTTAAAGCTTTTCACAGTACCTGATACATAGTAAGTTCCTTAAATTAATGGATGAATGATCAAAGTTCTCTATTCAGCTGTGGTTCTATCTTATACAAAACCCCAAATTTATAGTGTAATTAAATTATTCATCTTGTCATAGGATCTATCACTCCACGAAATAGCAGAGAAAAAGTACCTGTCATTATCTGATCAGCTACCATGTGCCAGGAATGTTGCCAGGTAAGAGGCAGGCAAAGAGCCATTTTGGAGTCCTGTAAAAGACACCGTGAAAGCACCTTGAGTGCTTTAAAAATAGAATGCAATTTTCACAAGTTAGGATTTTTGCCTTCTTCTCAGAACATGTGGCTTGTGGAAGGCAAGGAGTCCCTGCCTTGGCCTTCTGTGTGTGGGTTTTGTGAGTGCCTCCCACCCAGTGTAACCCCCCCTGACATCTTGTGTGTCAGACCTGAACATTCCAAAATGGAAATTTCATCAAACAAGGCTCACAAGTGTCCAAGTGTTCTGACTTTATATATATGGGAAATATTGGGAAGCACAGAAATACAAACAATTTTTAAAAGGCGTTCGGGGAGCAACAGGGTCTCTTTTATTCTTTTTCTTTTTAATTCACTTTTAGAGTAATTTACAACATAGACTTACTCTTGATAAAAAAAAAACGCCTTCATCTGAAAGTTAGCAAGGAAACAAAGCAACCCCCTGGGCCATGCTTCCTGACCTCAAAAACTGTAGTATTAAAGCCTCTGTTTGAATCCAGGCTTGAGGAGGGGGCAAAGTTGTTACTGAAATGAAGAACGGAAATAACCAGGCTTGTCTCCCATGAGGCTATGCTCTTGGGTTGAGGAACCCCTCATAACCGGTAACATGTCCTGGAAATTCTAGCTCACTCATTCATTCACCCAAGAAGTATTCACTGAGCACCTAGTATGTGCGGGGCTCCATAGAAGAAGTAGATGTGCAGCCATTGTGTGTTTTAGGAACTCACTCTATCGCCTAGGCTGAAATGCAGTGGCATGATCTCAGCTCACTGCAACCTCCGCCTCCCAGGTTCAAGTGATTCTCCTGCCTCAGCCTCCTGAGTAGAACTGGGATTACAGACATGCGCCACCCTGCCTGGCTAATTTTTCTATTTCTAATAGAGACAGGACTTCACCATGTTGGCCAGGCTGGTCTCGAACTCCTGAGCTCAGGCAATCCACCAACCTCGGCCTCCCAAAGTGCTAGAATTACAGCCATGAGCCACTACATCCAGCCTAGGAGCTGTCTTTTGCTAGTAACAGAAATCTAACAACCTTGGTTAATGCAAGGATATGCTCTTGGGATAGGAAACCCCTCACAGCTAGTAACGTATCCTGGGACTCCTAGACCACTCATTCGTTCACTCGAGAAGCATTCACTGAGCACCTACTGTGTGCTGGGCTTTAGAGTAGAAGTGGATGCATAACAATTAAACAACAACACTCCTCCCTCAGAGCTGGTCCAGTGGTAGGCAAGAGACACTAAGCAAATCAAGAGCTACAGAGGAAAATAAGGTTGGCTAACAAGTGGGGCGGTGACTGTGGGAGTGGGAGTAGTGATGGGAATATTGCATGTGAACTGGACAGGAAAGACCCCTTTGACCAGGTAACACTTGAGCAGTGGAAACTGACATAAGCAAGGGGGTGAGCCCCAGGCTGTCTGGGGAAATCTATGGGCATAAAGTCCCTGAGACAGGAGGTCACCACGGGATGGCAGGTGACCTGTGGTGGGTTGGGTGGGGCTTGCAAGTCTAGTGATTGAATCCTCTGAGCAAGGGTGTCCAGAGGCATGGACCATGATCTTCTCATCTGCAGGTATGAAGACGAGTGAAAAGAATGTTGGATGAAGCAGGACTCAAAAGAAACCCCTCTTGCACAAAACGCCTCTCTTTCAGTAAAAATTTATTCAGCCAGTTGCAAAGTGCTTCCACCAGTCTATTTCCATAGGTATTTAGTGAATGACTGATTCATATCACAGCTCTGTGAGGTGATCTATGAAATCAGCATCCCCAGGAAACAGATTCTAAGGTGGAGCTTACCATGTGGGACATTTATTAAGGGGTGTCATTGGGACCAACATCTGTGGAAGGAAGGAGAAGCAAGCAGGATTGGGCAGAAGGGGAAGCTGAGCTGTGATGATGTCCCTAAAAAGGCCTCAGGTGACACTTTGGGAAGCTCTGGAGCTGGAGTAGCTCTGCAGAGTTGTTTGGAGTAAAAGAGTGGGGACTGAGCCTTTTTGTGTCTCCGTGTGATTCGTCCTTACGTGCAGGCTTTCCCTGGAAGGAGGCATGACTTTGCAGTAACTAAGCCCCTGTTATGCCCTAGAAGTTGTGTGCTAGGAGCTGTGATGCCGTGGGTCCAACACTCCAACTAACACCTCCCTCCCTCATGATGGTCTTTTCTGTGTCTAGAACCCAGCACATCACCTTTCTGGCTTCAGAGCCTTTGCAATTGCTGTTCTTCCTGTCCAAAATACTCCTTCCCTTGTGTTTCCATGGTTCATTCCTTTCTGCTTTACAGGTCTCAGCTGAGATGTGACTTCTTCAAAAGGGTCTCTGTGTTTGTTAGGGACTATCTCTTACTAGTAAGAGAAACACAACAACCTTGGTTAATACAAAAAGGGTTTATTCACTCACATTAAGGGCATTCAGAGAAAGCAGCAGAGCTCTGGAATCGATGTTCAATGAGGTCATTAAGGCCCCACGCTTGTTCCATCACTCCTTTCCCTATCAAGGGTGGGGATTGTTTTCATCCTTTAATTTTAGGAAGGCTGCTGGAGCTCCACCCATCATCTATACATTCCAGATGGGCAGAAAATAAGAAGAGTCGAAGTCACATTCACGATCTAGCTGTTTCTTCTCTTAAGGAGGTTTCTAGGAAATCCAGCTTCAAAATATTGCACTTAGATTATCTGCTCTTAGCTGCAGGAAAGGCTGAGAAATATAGCATTATCCTGGATACATTGTTGCTGAGAATAAAATAAGGTCCTAAAAATGAATACATGGAGAGTTGGGTAAGCAGCTAGTGACCTCTGCACCCCTTTCCTGACTACTGTAATACCACCCTCTCAGGCTCTTGACTTTGTTATATTGGCCTATTTTTAATTTTTTGTTAAGAAAACATTATTATCTGAAATGGTCATTCTCTGTTGTCTTCCGCACTAGACTGGAAGCTCCCTGAGCTTTGCCTGTTTTCATTTCTTCTCCATCTTTATTTTTCTGTAGTGAGCTTAGAGCACTTAGGTCCTCCTTTCAAAAAAAGAGTGGTAGCAATATATACATGAATTTATTCATTCATTCATTTATCTATTAATTTATCCTGCAATTATTTTTTAAGCTCTGTGTTGCTTTACATGAAACATTGGGAGAGATAAACTGCCTCTCCCAAGGGAGATTGACATGCAGATGTAGAAATTGAATGATAATATGAAAAAAAAAAAAAACTCAAGTAAAGTCCTGTGTAGAAGCTGTAGGAGCCTAGAAGGGAGAATGCTTACCTGTCTGGAGAAGGAGCTACTTAATGGGGCACTGTAGTTGGGTCATGCAAGGTAAGTAAGGGTTCACCAGGTAAACAGGGCTTTTAGCTCCTGCATCTTTCTCTCCAAACGAGCTAAGAAAATGCAAGCAATGACGGAAGCAAGACAATGCAGTCTATTTTTATTCTTCCGCAGGATGTGTTTCATAATGCCAATAAGACTGTGGGCTCAGGGGACGCTCATGAAGGGAGAAAAAGGGCTCTCAGGATCTTGGGGTCTCAGAGAATTGTATCTGGGAGGGAAGAGAAAGAATGACAGAGATGGGAGAAGGAGCTCAAGGCTGTATAAAAAGTTGTTATGGGCTTTTAAGTAAATTCTCAATTATAATTATTCTAATGGATTTAATAAGTCTGCAATTTGGAACTACAATGTTCCCACGTGTCAGCTGTCATATGCCTCAGTGAAAGAGTTTCTTTTTTCCTTTGAAAGCCGATAAGAAGAGGATACCTCCCATGGAGAATTCTGTCAATTTTTCACTCACCAGGGGTGGGGAACTTCTGTATTAATTTAAAACCAATTCAATCACTAAGGTGTAGTGATAGACCCCAGCCCAGAACTGTCTATTCTGAACTCTACTAATTTGGGATATTAAGTGATAGCAGCAGAGAATGTGCCAGTGGGAATGAGTAACTGCGGCAGATGCTGCTTAAACGATTTGGATTCAAATCCTGTTTCTGCCTCATCCTAACGAGAAAACTTTGGGCAAGCCAGTTTTCTTCTCCATGTCTCAGTTTTCTCATTTGTAAAATAAGGATGATGACAATGCCCACCTCACAGCATCGGAGAAACAAATAGTCTCATGTGTGTCAAAGCCTCTTCTTGCCATATAATGGACTTTTCTCATGACAGCCAAAGAATTGTTTTTTTTTTTTTAGGTGAGAACAAAAAAGAGCTGACTGTCCAACATCACTTAGCAACAAAACTGCCAGCACGGCGAGCCAGCAAAATGGAGCCAAAAGAATACCTTGAACCTGGGCATCAAAAAGACCTAAATCAAATCCTAGCTCTACCATTTATCACTTTTGTGGCTCTGTGCAAATTTCTGTCTTGCCTCAGGGCTCTTTCCCATTGCCTGAGGTGTTCTTCCCCAACACCCTTCATGGAAGAGAAATACTCCACTCCTTCAAAAGGCCACTTGATCAGAGGAGGTTGCTGAGTACTCTGCATCACTCCCCTCCCTCCCTTACCCTGCTTGAGGTGGTCACCTGACATATCGACTTGTTTAGTCTTTTATCTTCGGTCTCCTCCAAGGACAATGCAAGCTCTTTGAGAACAGAGATATCTGTGTGTTTTATTCCCTGCTAAACCTCTGTCTCCTAGAACACCATCTGGCATAGATGAGGTACATAATGCATATTTGTTGAATAGATGTTGAATGAAAGGGTCTTAATTTCTCTAAGCTTAAATTCTTCATGGGATGACTTACCTGCCCCGAATCATTGTGGAGATAGCTTTTAAATGCTTAGCATCGGTACACGGATTGTGGGCAGATATCAGTGTGATTATAACGATGAGTTCTATAGACCCCTGTGGCTGTGGCAACACTTTCATAGGCTGACTCTGCTCCTGAAAGTTTTTGTTGAAGAAGGAGGATCTGGGTCAGTGTTTCCCACATCTGGCTGCAGATCAGCATCACCTGGGAGCCTTGTAGAAACGCAGCTGTCCGGGCCCTGCTGTGACCCTTGTGACCCAGATCCCTGGATGGAGCTAAGGAATTGGTGTTTTTTAAATATTGGAGTAGCCGTGGAATTTCCCCTTTAGGAATTAGAAAGGAGGCAACTCCAGAGAGAGGTATCGTGACTCCAGTGCTTCCTGTGAGGATCATTCTTATTATAAAGAATATACACTTCATGAACAATGTAAAGGCTACGTATAAAAAGCACAATTACAAGTGAAGGAAAGGGAGCAAAGAACTATTGACCAGAAAGGGCTTGCTCGCAAAGAGCAAGCAACTTGGTCAGATACAGAAACTACTCTAGTCACATGCATAGCATACCAGCTGCATTTCTGTACATGAAGCCAATGAAAGCAATGTGATAATTCTATTTCTTTTTTAAAATGCTGTCACTGCTGCATAGCAGGCAGGTAGTAAATGCTTGCAAGACTGTTTGCACTGGTGAGTGTTTAATCTTTTAATTATTACCCTTGGAGTTTTTTCCAATGTAATGCTAATAAGCAAACACATGGCCTCTTTCTTGAACTTAATTTCATGCATGGAGTGTTTACACAACTGTGAATCCCTGCAGTGCAAAATACTGGGGCCAAGAGTTAAACCCATTGGATAAACAAACTGAAATCATTCTGTGTTTACAATAAATAAGCATATAAATAAGTAACCAGGCTGATATTTTCTTAGTAATTATCTAGATCTGTGCTATCCAATACTGTAGCCATTAGTCACATGTGGCTTTTTAAATTTAATTAAAATTGAATTAAAAATTCAAGTCCTTGGTTGCCCTACCCACTTTTCAAGTGCTCAGTGACCACATGGGGCTATGGGCTATCATGCTGGGCCACACAAACTAGAACATTCCCATCATGACATATGCTGCTGGACAACGCTGATGGAAATTTTCTAGAAGTGTGTGGAAATCTGCCATATATGGTATGCACTAAACAACAAAATGGGCCCAAAGCATGAAAGATGTATTGTTGAGAAATCTGAGTCTCAGAGCAAGATTTTATTACTTTGTTGTCTTAGACATTTAAGAACGGTCTGTATGCCTGTAATCCCAGCACTTTGAGAAGCCGAGGCATGCAGATCACCTGAGGTCACGAGTTCGAGACCAGCCTGACCAACATGGAGAAGCTCCATTTCTACTAAAAATACAAAATTAGCTGGGAGTGGTGGTGCATGCCTGTAATCCCAGCTACTCGGGAGGCTGAGACAGGAGACTCGCTTGAGCCCAGGAGTTGGAGGTTGCGGTGAGCCAAGATTGCGCCATTGCAGTCCAGCCTGGGCAACAAGACGAAACTCCATCTTAAAAAATAAATAAATAAAAGAAGGGGCTGTAAATTATTGGTAGGAGGACACTATCTATGTATTAAGCAGATGATCAAGGTGGCTGGCTGCACATGAACATTTGGAAGTTCTCTCCCAATTTGCATTGCTATGCCCTAAGAAAGCAAGCCAGATTGGATTTGAGAGTGATGTTACCTGAATTCACACTGTCTCTCCCCCTGTTGGTCACCTTCTCTTCACACAGCAAAGACAAGCTGAAGTCAGACAAAGCAGGGGCTGCTTCGCTGTAACATTTAAACCTCGCAATCAGCCTCAGTAAGATCTGGCTGTACTGTGTGACGTCGGTCAAGTTATTTCAACTCTATGGGCTTCAGTTATCCTGTCAGTAAAATAGCAATAACAGTGTGTCTGTCTGATGGAGCTGTTTTAAGAGGAAAATGAGACAGTGCATACATGCACTGAACATGGTACCTGCTTCATGACACATATGTAACAAATGGTTTATTGTAATGCGTGCATGCGGCACCGATCTCAGCTTTGCTGTGAATTAACTATCTGCTTCACTACATCTATTAATGCTTTTGTGTTGATTTCCTCATCCATAAGTTGTCAATGGTGTTACCACCCACGTGTGGAAGTTTGTTATGAGAACCAAATGAAACAAACTGCGCCAAGGAGCACTGACATGGGCTGACACATAGTAGGAACTTCATCAACGCTGTTGCTGCTCTTGCCTAAAAATATCTTTGGGAGCAAAACCTTTTTAATTCTCAAGCTTTTAATGTTTTTCTGTTAAGATCAAGACTCAGCTGGACCATATTCAAGAGCAAGTGGATTTGCCCTCTATGCATGAGCTCTGCTGGGTCCAGGCATCCCTTCCACTCCCCAAGGATAGGGGAGGAACGCTCCATTCCATATCAGAGAGTCCCTGGGTACCACGGGCAGGTCAGTGGGTAAGAACAGAAAACGTCAACTGGACTTGTTGCCGAAGCCTCAGCTTCTTACACAGAGAGACTTCGTCCACTGGAAGCTGCCTCCGTTGCAACAGCTGGACTTGTGTGCTGATGGAAGAGTGGCATGCTGTGGATCTGCTCTGCCTTGCCCCCGTACAGTAACCAATCTGCACATTTTCTTGGGGCTTTCCACCACTCCGTGTGATTTTTTTTTTAACTTTGTTAAACATTTTTTAGAGACAGGGTCTTGTTCTGTTGCCCAGGCTGGAGTGCATTGGCAGGATCAGAGCTCACTGCAGGCTTCAACTCCTGACCTCAAACAATCCTTCCGCCTTGGCCTCCCAAAGTGCTGGGATTAAAAACATGAGTCACCACACCTGGCCAGCCACATGATTTTCACAGGAAGAGAGCAGGCAGGGCATTTCTATTGTACAGATGTGAAAGCTGACCCTCAGAAAGGAGGAATACTTTCTGGGAAGACATAGCTTGTATACATAGTCAGGCTGGGATCAGAGCCTGGAACCTCGAATCCTCCTGCTACTTTGCTTTGTCTTTTTTTCACTGTAACTTCCCTCGAGCTGTTTCTCCGAGCTCTGTATCCTCTATATCTTCCCCCAACCTCATTTTGCCTACTGCAGCTCCTGTTCCATGCATACCCCATCTCCTCTAACAGCTTCATCCTCACAGCCTGACTAAAGTACATGTAACTTGACCAAAATGATTCTTTCTAATGGCACAATGCCTAATATTTACCAGCTCAAGAGGTTTGAAAAAAGAGACTGGATTATTCTAACCACATCCCATTATGGAAAATTCCAGGCACTTAATAACACCAGATCTCGAGGCAAGGGGCAGAGTGTGAGGCATGGCTTTGCTGCTTAATTGACAGGTGACATCGGGCTGGCTTCTTAAACCTGACCCTCAACCTCTTCATGTATGAAATGAAGTCATTCAACCCTAAAGCTTTCAGAAGGCACTTCCAGCTCTAGGATTCTTTGAAATGAGGAGAAGCATTTCAGCCGCTGAAGAGATCATGTTGCTCCATTCTTCTCCTCCTGTTTGGGGTAATGATACACCTGGATTTGGAGACTGTATCAAGGTGAGTCATGGTCAGTTTCCCTTGATGTCCTGCAGTAACTCCCTGTGCACAGGCAGGTATGGGCACATAAAGCTCAAGATCCCATTCTCCTTGGAAATCCCTAAGGATTCTCTCTTTTCTTTAATCTCCAGAGAATCTCCTGTTCCCCTTTGGATCAGGTCCAAAGGTTTTTACTGTTAAATTCTTAATGTTTGTCTCCATGTCTTCTCCTTCTGCCAGCAGCCTGCACAGTTCCCCTAAGGGCCAGGAGGGGTGACTGTGTGTGTCGAAAGTTTCTTCAGTTTTTGACACAGCCATAAATAAAACCTTTAGGCAAGGAAACTAAGCTGTAGTAGAGAAGAGCAAACTATCTGTAATGATGAAGATGAAATATAAATTAGTACTCCAATTCTGTCACCTACGTGCATACGTATACATCAGCCAGGGGCTAATGAGCACAATTCAGTATTTGTCAAACATCTGTTGAGCACGTACCATGACTGGAACTTATTTACAAATTGCTTTACAGTTTATAGAGCATAGATTATGCACTGAATTAGTCAAGGTTCTACTAGTGGCCAAAAAAATAAAAACTAGTTCTAACTGTAACTAACTTTTAAAAAACGTATGTGTGTGTGTGTATGTGTGTGCACATGTGCGTGTGTGGTGGGTGAGATTTACTGGAGGAACACAAGGGCAGTTCAGAGAGACAAACAAAGAACATCTAAGACACAGAAGGGTAGGAACCTGGGGCCCTTTGGGACTGCATCAGTCAGAGTCAAACAGTGAACAGAAACGATTCTAGGTCTTTTGAATAGATGGCATTTAATACAGGGAAGCGGTTATATAGGTGGTGGAATAACTGAAAATTCAAACAGATGACAGAAAAGTCACCCCAGATTGGCAGTAGCCAGAAGCCTACTTCTTCTGGGGCTAAACATTTTCATTTCACTGGGAGAAAGTGATAACAATTCAGAAGTGGAGCTCTGTACTAAGAGCAGGAACCACAATGGGGCTGTCTCATCAGGTGCTGGGACATCAAGGCAAGAGGGTTACACGAACTTGGCATTGAAGCTACTGAAAAGAGACAAAGCCACTACTGAAGACACCAGAGGGAACAGAAAGATGGGAGAAATACCTGGATCTTCCCTCCCTTACCCACCAGTCTTCTGCCTGAGCTTCCCACTGCCTGAGCCTACCCAGAAGGCAGCTGGCAAGGGAGCTGGGGTACAAAGCTGCCTGCATTGCAGAGTACTGCAGAAGAGAAGAGTCCACGAGGAGGCAGGCAAATGGCCAGCTCAGAAACCTCAGACATCCTTACTCCCGAGCACGGCCCCAGTATGACTCAGCTAAGCCATCTTTACTCCTTAGCTTATTCTCTTAAAGGTTCAAGTTCCCAGCAAGGGACCTAATGGCCCCAGCTTGCTTCAGGAGATTCCTCTGGATGCTCAATGATGGTCAAGGCACAGGGTCAGTAAGAGAACTGTTGGGAGTCCCCCTCATTCCTGACCTCCTCCAATATAAAATTATTGCAGATGCATTTTCTCACTTAATGTCCTGGGAACTGGTCTTTATTTTCAGCTTACTCTGCAGACAAAGACACTGAAGCTCAGCAGGAGAAATAATTTCCCACATAGTGTGTGATGGCCAAGAGCTACGTGGAGTCACGGAGTTTGGATTCAAATTATGACTTTGTCTCTCATTGGCTGAGTAACGTTGAACAGACAATTTGACCTCACAGCATTATTGGGAAAATACAATGAGATCACATGCACACATGCACACACACACAAACACACAAACACACACACAAACACACACACACACACACGTACACACAGATCTGGCAAAGCTGGTATTCAAAAACCCCTATTTCCAACAGAGCAGCTGCTTTTCTTTGCATGCCATGACCCAATTAATGGAAGGTTTTAGCCAGGTTAGTAAGCTTTCCCATCGCATTAAAAAAGGCTGTTGTGATGCAAAAGGTCACTCAGAGTGATCTGCATTATACAGAAAGACAGGATTAATATCTTCTAATCTGTGTGTTCTCAACACGGGGCCAGGGGATGGTGGTGGTGCAAAAATTGGTTCTTGAGGAAAGAAAATATCGCGCTCTTTTGTGTATAGAGCACATATACATACATGCAGTATGTGAAGAACTATAGAGTATGTTTTTGGTATTAAAATTTCATGGGGGGAAGTGGTGATTAGGAAAAACGTGTGTAAAAGGTTCCTTAGGCAGGCAATAATACGATGCCCTTAGCTCTCTCTAGGAAGTGTTTCATTCCTCAGTAGAGAGTCATCCTGCCATGCCAAGGGAGGAACCACCAGAAGCTAGGAAGAGACAAGGTGGGCAGGTAGCTTATAACCTCTGACTTAAGAGAAGCATGGTGGGTAGAGGTCATCCTATGGGCTTTTGAATCAGATAGAAGTGACAATCTCTATTGCATCCTAACTACATGCCCTGGGAAGCTACTTTGTCTCTCTGGGCCTCAGTTTCTTCAACTCTGAATTGAGGACGGTGATGTTTCCTTGCAGACATGTGGAAAGGAAGAGAGACGAAGCCTGTGAGGCACAGTAAGTGGCACGTTTTTGCTGCTCCATGCAAGGTGCTGGGATCACCCTAACTGTGCTCAAGGTTGAGACTTGAAACCTTTTTCTCATTTCTGATGTCCATGTCATGCTGTCTTGTTCTCTCTCTCCCATCTCCTGACTCTTTACTCCTTCCCCACCCCTGATGCATGGGCCTGATATCTTCCCTGCATCTGAACTCCCTCCAATGTATTGGACCCACCTTGGGGTTCACACCAGTCCTACCAAGTGCTGGGCTTTCTTTGGCTGCCCTTAGTGTCTTTTGAGAGTAAATCAGACACTCTTGTCTGTCCCTGAGTCCTGTCCACTCACCCTCAGCCATACACCAGGGACACAACAATCATCCCATGCAGTGATTATCCTGTGTTGCTTAGACGGTGATTCTGCCTTCAAAATTCCAAGACAAGGCTCTGGGACATTGTTCCTCATACAGCCTCAGTGGCATGGCATTGAAGAGCCAATATCTGTTTGTGCCCAAGCTGGCAATTCTCTAGCTTCCTGCATGGGTACTGAGTCTTTAATGCCGCCCTTCCTATATCATTGCCAGTGGGTGATGGAAAAATTCTCTGCAAACACTGAAGATCTGCCTCCTTCACAAATGACTGCATCTGCTTTGTGTCAATTCAGCAATAGGTTCTTCAAATACAGACCTGGCTCTAAACCCCTTTGCATTGGTGTTTTTTACTTATTCATTTATCATTCACCCGTCTGCCCATTTGATCACTCAGCAAACATGTATCAGTCACCTACTGTATTAGTTTCCTGTGCTGTCCTAACAAAGTGCCACAAAATGAGACAACAGAAACAATAGAACTGTACTGTCTCATGGTTCTGGAGGGTAGGATTCCACAATCAAGGTGTAGACAGGGCCATGCTCCCCTCTGAATGCCTTAGAGAAGAAGCCTTCCTTGTCTCTTCCTAGCTTCTGGTGGTTGCTGGAAATCTCTTGGGTTCTTTGGCATGCAGATACATCACACCAATATATTCCTCATTCTTCATACCATCTTCCCTGTGTGTCACTCAATCTCTTAAAGTTTTTTTTTTTTTTTTTTTTTTGTAGAAATGAGATCTCACTATATTGCCCAGGCTGGTCTTAACTCCTATCTTCAAGTGATTATCCCACCTCAGCCTCTCAAAGCACTGGAATCACAGGCATAAGCCACTGTGCCTGGCCTCTCTTTGTCTCTTCACATATCATTCTTATCTCTCTGTATCTCCACATTTCCCTCATTTTTTAAGGACCCGAGTCATAGAATTTGAGCCCATCCTAATCCAGTATGACCTCATCTTAACTTGACTGCAGCTGCCAAGTCCCTGTTTCCAAATAAGGTCGTATTTACAGATATCGAGGGTTAGGATATCAACATATCTTTTCAGGAATGTGATTCAACCCACAATGTCTACTATTTGCCAAGGCCTGTCTGTGCTAGACATTGTGACAAGCAATGGACTCACTGCCCAGCTTTATCGTGAGTCAACTGGTAAGGAGTCAGGAGGCAACACTCAGAGCTGTCTCCCGAATCTGGGATGAGTCAAGATTTTCTGGCTAGTCCTAACTACTCCTAACTAGTCCCAGGTGATGCTAATCAGCTGGCCAGCCATGCTGGTGGTGTTAACGATTAGAGGGTTAAGGCTTTTTCCCATTGAGCATGCCCAAGCCACATGACTTGCAGTCTTTTCTATAGCAACTTAAGCAATGATTAATTGCCTTGAGCTGGTCCCATGATTACAATATTACTGCCCAATTCTTAGTGTGGGCTCCATGAGTTTTCATCTTCAAGGTATATTCAAGCCATGAGGGGTCATCAAACTAATTATTTGTTTCTACCTAGTCATCATTTTCAGGCAGCTGCCTGGATCTCTGGTCATCTCTTACCACTGGAGCTAAATTTCTCAAAAATTTTTTAACATTTTAAAAATTATCCCATTGTCAGTGTCTAACCTCTAGGAAACAAGAAGTTTAGCTCAGTGGCATATCTGTGCAAACATCTGCCTGGATGAGCTGCCCTGCTAGCTCAGAGGACAAGAAGAAGAAATGAGAAAAGAAATTGAATTAGAAGAAACAAGAATAATCACCTGTCTCAGGTTCTCTTGGAGAAAAAAAAAACATAGTTTCAATCATTTTCAGGGGAATCTTTACTTCCAGCTCCACAGATTCAACAGCTGTACTCAATTTTCCCTTTGGAAACTGGCATATTCAACAGTTTCCCAGAAAAATCAGTTACTGCATGGGTCGGCAAACTCATTCTACAAAGGACCCAATCGTGAACACTTGTAGCTTTGTGGGTACAGGGTCTCCATCACAACTACTCAGCTCTGCTGTTGCAGTGAAAGCAGCTGTGGACAATCCACAAAGCAGTCCCCCGAGCTGTGTCCCAATAAAATCTTGGTTTCAAAAAGAAGCAGCGGACTGGACTTGGCATGTGGGCCATACTTTACCAACCCTTGGGTTATGGCAGAGAATTACGAAGAATCTCCAAGGAACTGACTCAGAACCAGAAAGGGCCTTGAATATGACCCGGTGGCAGGGCGTTGGACCATCTCTGCACAGCAAGCCTAGCTTGCATGTCTCACGATGGAGATGTGTACTTCTCCAGATTATGCATCCACCCATTCTGTAAGGAAGCTCTCACTTATGCTGACTTGAAATCCATCTCCCTGTGTCTTCCTCTACTGGTCCTTGGGACCACATAGAACTGCCCCAAACTCTCTCACACCCAATAGCCCTTTGAATATTTCTATTTCCCTGAGTCTTCTCTCCTCCAGATAAAACATTCTAAGTCCTTGGGATTATCTCTTTCATTAACATGGCTTTAATTCTTCCCCTTTTCAAATCACTCTCATCATGTGGAATGTTGGTTTCAGACAGAAAATCAGAAAAGCAGAAAGAGTTGCTACCTGAGACATTCACCTGGAGGGTAAGGTGATCGGCTTCCGTGTGGCAGAGGCCCCTCACCTGGGGAATGGGATAAGAATGTTGAGCTCACAGAGTTGCTGTGAGGAGGTGATAGAAACTATTTGCCCCCATGGGGCCTGGCGCAAAGAGGGCTCTAGATAAATAATTCAGGTCCTATCTTGGGACACCAGAAGGAATGATCAGGGCTCATGAGGAGGGATGACTCCTGGAGGGTGACTGGCTCCTGCAATGGTGTAGAGAGTGGAGGGATCCAGCCTGGTACACAGAAATCACCTTAATGCTTCTGACACAGATATAAGGCGTGGAAAACCAGGCAAGTGAGGAAGCCCATCTGAGTCAATCAGGGCATGCCCACTGGGGAGATTTATTCCTGTATGGGTGGTGATGCAGGTGTGCCAACAAGCCAGTGGGGGACCAGAGTGGAGGTGGTCTCTGCCTTGAAGGGACTGGCAAAATGTCAGCTTGCTCTTCTCTTGGGACGGCTGAAGGATTCTTCATATCTCCTCAATTATGTTAATTCCTATCATGCAGAATTCTGTTTTCAAAGTGTGCTTGATTAGAAGGATGGGGACTGGATTGGGGGTGGGGAAAGGCTATGGGCCTCCCTCTCTCTCTCCCTCCCTCCCTCTCTCTCTCCCTCCCTCCCTCTCTCTCTCCCTCCCTCCATTCCTCTCTCTTTCTCTCTCCTACCCCCTACCTCTCTCCCTCACCTCCCCCATCTCAATCTCTTCCCCTCTTCCTCTCCCCCATCAACCTGGTCCAAAGTTTTGAAGCAGTGGTGCCTGCTTTGCTTCAAAATATCATACCTCCTCACCATCCTCTCCGTCTGTTAAAACAGACTTTACAAACTATTCAGATTACACAGGAAGAATGGGGACCAAACTTGGCCTGAATAATGTTAACAATTGCTATTTTGTAATTCTAAAGTTCTGAGGACAAGTCTGACTGGGTGATAAACTGCTCTTATTTCTCCAAGAGCAGTGAATTATTAACCACCCACCTGCTTTATCCCTGCCACCCTCCTCCCCTCAAGGAGATGAAACATTAGCTACCCTGAGGTTATTTTTCCTAGTGTGGTGAAATACCAGACTCCCTTCCCCTGATGCTCCAACATGGGGTTCATCTTCTTTCTGGTCCCTCTCTTGACAGATAAGTTAACATGGGAATTCTAATTTAATCTATTTGTTTGGTCAAATAGACTTTCAACTTAAAACATGAGTTGAAAGTCTACTACATGTAAGCCCCCTGTGCTAGGCAATAGAAGTATCAAAATACAGCCTTTGACTTATAAAGTACTGCAGTTCAATTTGGGTGATAGACTTATAGGCAAAAATTATCCTATGACAAGATGATTAATTAAGGTATATATTTGTGGTATTGGGACCATAGAAAAATAAACTTAAATGTCATTGGCAGGACTAGAAAAGCAGGAACAGGGCTGGGTGTGGTGCCTCATGCCTGTAATCCCAGCACTTTGGGAGGCCAAGGCAGGCAGATCACCTGAGGTCAGGAGTTCGAGACCAGCCTGGCCAACATGGTGAAACGCAGTCTCTACCAAAATAAAGATACAAAAATTACCTGGCCATGGTGGCATGCGTCTGTAATCCCAGCTACTTGGGAGGCTGAGGCAGGAGAATCCCTTGAACCCGGGAGGCAGACGTTGCAGTGAGCTGAGATCCTGTCACTGTACTCCAGCCTGGGCAACAAGAGGGAGACTCTGTCTCAAAAAAACAAGAAAAAAGAAAAGCAGGAACACAGGGCTCCAGGAAGGAGACAGTATGATAGCTGAGTTTCCTAAGAAAAGACACTTTTGGCTACAGAGAAGCAGTTTGTACAAAGTGTTGAAAGAAGCATCGCCTTTGGACATCCCGACCTGGAGCTGAGAATAGCTTTCTTCATGACTCAGTAGTGTTCTAACTGGATGCCATTCATGAAAAATAAAACCTCTATTGACTCCCAGTTGGTCTTCTGATTGGCACTTTATTGACATGTAGGCTGGGGGCTGGCGTTTAATCTAGATTGTGTTCATAAGCACTGCAGTGGGAAATAGGGATATCCTGATGCCAGTGTGGAGTCTCTGGAAGCAGATGCTGAGGCTGAGCTTTGGGTACAAGATATTTATTTGGAACAAAAGCCTGTAAAAGGGATGAGGAGGAAGCAGGGCTAGGTGAAGAAAGAGTTTGAATTTCGAGGCTGAGTGGGAGAAGCTTGTTAGTAAACCCAGGGTTTCTCAGACTCAGCCCTGTTGACATTTGGGGCCGGATAATTCTTAGTTGTGGGGGCTGTGCTGTGCATGGTGGGACATTTAGCAACACCTCTGGCCTCCACCCACTAAGTGCCAGCGGCACCCCTGATATGTCATGACAACAAAAAGTATCTCCAAAAATTGTCAGGCCCTCTGGGAGGAGGTGGGGGCACAATCACCGTTGGTTGAGGGCCACTGAATGGTGGCCTTGGATCAAGACTCGTCTATCAGAGTTGCTTCATGGTGGGCAGAGACATCCAGGTCTCCACTGCTCACTCACTGCCTGGGGTTGCCCCGGTAAAGCTTGACCCAGAAAAAGAGTTGACGGAGGAGGTCGGCCGCACTTTGCACAGCAGGGCAGCATGCCCTTCCTTGAAGGGGATCCAGGGCATCTCTCCTGTAACAGTCCATGCTTCCTTCCTCAGCTCTGCTTCTCCATACACCATGGGAGGCAGCTGCTCTAGGATGCTGGCTAGTTCTTTGTCTTCAGGGGATGACCACAGCCCCTGCCACAGCAGTTGGCATTAGGACCACAGTTGACACTGACTGCTTCTCTTCTCCTGTTTCCAATCGAAATTCCCCCTCACCCTTAAATACCACCCATCCATCTGGCTACCTCTGAAATCTCAACTTTATAGATGGCTGGATGCAATGCTCAATGCTCTGCTCACTGGGAGGAATTTCTGTTGCTACTGTCCTTCAAGGCCACCCCTGAATGGGGCCAAAGTCTATGTGTGGCTTACAGCTACATAGCAAACTGACCCAACCATGAACCAAGCTCAGACATTGTCCCCCACCTCGAGCTACCCATGCAGGATCCCCCACACAGGCCCAGGTGTGAGCTGGGAGGCATCCTGCTATGACAGTGGGGAGGCCATGGGAGTCTGCAATACCTGTTCATGAAGCTGGCATGTGCTTGCCAGGCCTGCTTGAGCTTGGATGACCACTTTCATCTTGCCCTGGATGGCTGCTCCTCCTGCCCAGCCTATGAGTTAGTGGTTCTGAGTGGACCCAGCTCACGATGGGCAATTCCAGCCAGATGGTCACATGGTGTTACCCGGTCAGCCAGTCTGTCTCCACCAAGGGGCCAGTAACAAACAGGAATTGTGTTGGAAAGATATGTGATTCTTTTCAATCTAAATTCCAGGGGTCTGTCTGGGATCCATTTCCTGGAGCAGAATCCAAGGGCTAAAATCCAAGGGCCTGTCTGGGATCCATTTCCTGGAGCTTGCCACCAACTCCATATGGCATCTTTCTCCACCGCTGACACTTCCAGTGGCATAGGCTCTGTTGAGTCCTATGGTCCATGAGGTACAGCTCCTTGTACCACAGGCCAGACCTATTCAGAGCCCCTATGTGGTCCTGTTCCCCCAACAAAGCTGGTCGCCTATGATGTCATCAGCCTAAGAATCAAAGCACAGAATACTATAGGTGGCAGGTTCCCTGACAAGAACCTAAAAAGACCCACCACATGCTGTGCTTCTGATTGCTGAAGGGAGGCTCAAGATGAGGGAACTTCCCTTTACTTTGCAGACAATGTCCAGGCATGCCTCTGGCTGGTGGATCCAGAAACAGTCTATGGATGGTGGCGAGACTTGAATCTTGGTAGGATTTCTCTGCTAACCTGGGGAACATGTGTCTTATCAATGTCTCCAGTGTGCCAACGTCATGGTCCTATCAATATAACATCACCAAGGCAATACATCAAAGGCAAGCTCCATGGCACATCCAGTGAGTACCAAGATCTCCGATAATGTTATGAAATAAGGCCAGACAGCTGACATAGCCCTGGGCTCTAGTGTCTGTGGTTGTCCATTCCACGTGAGTGAAACCATCGATGACCTTCCTTTCTTATTCTAACACAACAGAATGCATCCACCAAACCAGCGGCTGCATGCCATGTCCGGAGGTTGTTTTAATCTGCTCTAGTAAAGATACCACAGCTGGCACATAGGCTCCCGTCAAGGGCCACCACTGGTCTGAGCTTGCAGTTGCCTAGAGTTGTTCTCATGGATCCATCCTGTTTCTTCAGGGGCCACACCCATGAACTGAATGGAAATACAGTGAGGACTACCAACCCTACCTGCAACCTTAGATTTTTAAGAAAGGCTCTTTTCTCCCCCCAACCTCCCTCAATCAGGGATTGTTTTTATTTGCCATTTACTATATTGACCAGTGGCAGGAGGGCACAATTTTAGAACCTCCCTCATGGTCTTCCCCACTGTGAGAGCCCAGGGCCCAATGTGGAGCATGACATACCCAACAGGCCTTAGGAGAGACAGAAAGGACACTCATCCACTGTTGTCTGCAACGTTCAAGTGACAGAGAGGGTGGGTGGGAGGGTGCTAGCAGTGGAGGTGGTGGGATGGAGTCAGGTTCTGAATATGCTGTGAAGCTAATGGTGGAAGAATTTGCTATACTCTGGGTGTGAGTGGAAGAGAAGGGGCAAGGTTTTTGGGCTGCAATCTTAGAAGACTGGAAGGAGGATTTAGAGAGATGGAGAATAGATTAAAAGAAGCAGGTTTTGCATGGAAAAGATGAGGTGTTTAGTATTGATACCATCCAAATCATCAAGCATTTGCTGTTACAGAGCATTTTTAATATACCTTCTCTGATTGGATTTTATCCTTATAACAAACCTGTAAAGCAAGCAGGCACTCCCCTCCCCCTCCACAGGTTTCCAAATATATCGGGATACTTTTCAGAAAGGGGACAGATACATTCCAGAGAGGGCAGTTGCCACAGCAATTACTTTTATCTCGTCACCTTCTTTATTGCAAAATTTTCGAAGGTTATTCTCTCTCTTG
Source organism: Ateles fusciceps (assembly GCA_036589455.1). Taxonomy (NCBI): domain Eukaryota; kingdom Metazoa; phylum Chordata; class Mammalia; order Primates; family Atelidae; genus Ateles; species Ateles fusciceps. The sequence goes on along the minus strand of JAZHEH010000113.1, from coordinate 1,410,608 downwards.
TATAACAGGGTAGAGCTAAGTGTTTCTGCGAAATCTATTGTACTCTGTCTGTGGCTCTAAAGCAGGGGTTCCAGTCATCCCTGGAATGGAGAGAGGGCACAGCAAGGCATTCCCCTTGTGTTTGAAAAGCATAAGCCGCATGGTCCACACAGTGCCCCTGCTCACACCCTGTTGGACAAACACGAATCACACAGCCTTCCCCCACTGCAGTGGAGGCGAGGAAGCAGAATGTTTGCAACTGGGTGGCCACATTTCCAGCTGTAGCTTGGAGAGGTCTACCACCAAAACAAAAATGTGAATTTATAAAGGAACCATGCCACGCTTATCTCCCCCAATCCCATTTAACAGAGAACCTGACCTCAGCGAGATGACAATTTCCTCAAATCACCAATCTGACTGTTAATGTCCTAAAGTGTAATATATTACTTCATTGATTTTCTGTCTCCAACCAAGGGTCAGTAAAAGAAAGAATTCATTGTATAACATCCTAGAGATCTTCCCAAAGTCCTATTTACCCAACATCTCTCTCCCTAAGAGCTCAACCTCAACTCAATTTATAAATGTCATTTTAGCTTATGTTGATTCATCCATTCCTATCTCAGGCCAATCACCAATTATCAAACTAAAGCCAAGACAAGCAATACAAACAGATCCTAGATCAGCAGGAAGGAGAATGGAAGGGGAATAAGTATGAATAATGATAATGTAATGTTTTGACACATATACATGAATATGTGTGTATGTGTACGTGTGTGTGTGTGTGTGTGTGTGTGTGTGTGTGTGTGTGTGTGTGTGTGTAATATTTGAGTGGTCTCCCTCATAAAAGCTCCTCAAATCACCTAATGTCCATGCAGTTAGAGGATGAGGTTTCTTTCCTCTGTTCAAAACCTACACATAGTTTCTCTTATTATTATTATTTTTTTGTCAGTCAGGAAAGCAGAGACATCATGGAGCCCAGAGCCTCAGAGCCTTCCTCTGTCTCCTTGCTCCAACTTTTCTGCAGACTCTCAGGAAAATATATACATTTCTCCCCTTTGTTTTGCAGCAAGATTTCATTCCAACTAGGAGGAATCAAACCTATCTGAAGGATGAGTTATGGTTTGCCAGGCAGGTAGGTAGATGACATTTTAGCATTTCAGTTGGGGCAATAGATGGGCCTCTGAGGTCTTTCCCTGTGTAAGCTCCCCCTCATGTTTGAATTTCATGTACAATCTTTCTGGCCCATTGAATACCTTCTCCCTCTCCTTACCTCCATAACAATTCACACAAAAAGTAGTGAAAACTGAAGATAACCAGTTGCCTGCTCATGCTTGGTTAACCTTGGATCTCTGCAAGAGGGAAAGCAATTGTTGGCTGATTGTGTTCAGAGTGTGACAAGAGAATGACCCACAAACTAGCCAGAGCATCTGCAAGGAGGCTACCTTGAGAAGCCCACTGGTTCCACTTGAGGCACCACATTGCAGAAATGAGCCCCAAAGTGCCTGGAGAGCATGGGTCGGGAGGAGTGGGACAACCCGGAGGATGTGGATGGGCAGCTGGGGGCAGAGACATCCAAAGGTTTCAGCTCTCTTTCTCGCTCTGCCACATCATGCCCTGTGCCCCTTCTAGCTCTTCTGGGAGCCTGTGCCTTCCCCTGCTTCTCCCTTTGGATAAGAGGAGCTTCTCCTGTTTCCACAGACAGATTAATGGCAATGACCCCCCACTCCCAGGCTGGCCAAGGCAAGACTGGCTACATAATTTGTGGGGTAGAGTGTAACATGAAAATCCAGGTCCCCTTATTCAAATATTATTAAGTATTCCAAGACAGCATCAGCAGAGCATTGAATGAAGCATGGAAATTCCCTGGGTTACGGTGTACTCATCTCACCCTGAGTTTTGGTGAGGACAAAGCACATCCAAGGGTTATCACGAATGTCTGTTGAGCTGAGCTGACCCTACAGTTCCTCATCCATGTCACATCTGCCTTAGACAGTTCTTACATGGATTCCATGCAGTGATAAAACGGGAAGGGCTGAGCGCAATGCCCGGCGCAAAGTTGCTGTTTAATAAATGGGACCTGTCTTCGGATTCAAATAAGATTAATAGCAGCTACGTCTTGTTTAGCGCTGACAATGTGCTGAATATTAGCTGAAGTAGTTTCCATACATAGTAACTTATTTCAGCCTCAAATGCATCTTATGCTGCTGGTTCTATCATCATTTTCACTTTACAAAATTGTGTCTGTGTATACGTTCAGTAAGTGGTGGGACTAAAATTTAAATGAGGGCAGTTTTGGGTTGGAGTCTGTGCTCTTAGCTTCCTTCCTTCCTCAAAACACGATAGGAACCAGAGCCTCTAAGTGGGCTCTGATGGCGCAAGTTACCTACAGATGTTCAAAGCTACATTTCTTTACTTTCTGGTGATACCATTGAATGATTTATTTCCCTTTTTAATTTAAAAGAATTTTAATTGTGGTAGAATACACATAACATAAAATTTACCATCTTCACTATTTTTTTTTCATTTTTTAAAATTGCATTTTAGGTTTTGGGGTACATGTGAAGAACATTCAAGATTGTTGCATAGGTACACACATGGCAGTGTGATTTGCTGCCTTCCTCCCCATCACCTATAGCATCTTCACTATTTTTAAGTGAGCTGTTCGGTTGTGCTAAGTATATTCACATTGTTGTGCAAACAACCTCCAGAACCCTTTTCATTTGCAAAACTAAACCCTATTTTCTTTAAACAACTTCTCATGTTTTCCTCGTCCTAGCCCCTGACAACCATCATTCTACCTGGTGATTCTGTGAATTTGACTACTCCAGATTGCTCTTGGAATCACAGAGTGTTTGTCTTTTTGTGACTGCCTTATTATACTTAGCATAATGTCCTCAAGGGTCATTCATGTTGTAACAGAATTTTCCTTTTTTAAAGACTGTATAATATTTTATTGTATGAACATACTATGTTTTCTTTATCTATTTATACACTGGTTACCACGTGGGTTGCTTCTCACCTCTTGGCTGTTATGAATAATGCTGCTATATACACGGTGTACAAATAATTTTTCAAGGCCTGCTTTATTCTTTGGCTATAATTTCAGAAGCAGAATTGCTAGGTCATATGGCAATTCTACTTTTAATTTTTTAAGGAATCACCATACTGTTTTTCACAGTGACTGTACCATTTTTACATGCCTACTAATAGTGTACAAGGATTCTGATTACTCCACATCTTGGCCAACATTTCTTATTTCCTTTTTAAAATAGTATCCATTTAATCTTTAAACAGAGATAATTTTACTTTTTTCTTTCCAATTTGGATGGCTTTTCTTTTGTTGCCTAATTGTTCTAGCTGAGACTTCCAGTACTATATTTGAATGGAAGTGGCAAAACTTGGGCATCTTTGTCTTATTTCTAATCTCAGAGAAAAATCCTTTAGTCTTTCACTATAGGGTATGATATTAACTATAAGTTTTTCTTTTCTGTTTTCTTTTTTTGGGACAGAGTCTCACTCTGTTGCCCAGCCTTGAGTGTGCAGTGGTATGATCTTGGCTCACTGCAATCTCTGCCTCTTGGGTTCAAGTGATTCTCCTACCTCAGCCTCCCAAGTAGCTGGCACTACAGGCGTGCACCACCACACCTGGCTAATTTTTGTATTTTTGGTAGAGATGGGGTTTCACCATGTTGGCCAGGCTAATCTCAAACTCCTGGCCTCAGGTAAAGCGCCTGTCTCAGCCTCCTGTGGTGCTGGGATTACAGACATGAGCCACCACACCTGGCCATATAAGCTTTTCATAGATGGTCAATGTTATGCTTAGGCAATTTCCTTCTATTTACTAGTGTATTGATTGTTTTTATCATGAAAGGGTTTGTATTCAGTGCTTTTTTTTGCAACATTTGGGATGATCACCTGTTTTTTCCATCATCCTATTACTGTGGTATGGTATATTGCATTGATTGATTTTCATATGTTGAACTATCCTTGCATTTCAGGTACAAATCCTTTTAAAAGTAGTGATATTATTTTTGTTAAGTGTACATGGTGTGCTGTTATGAATAACAACTTATGAATATTATTTATAATATTATTTCTAGTACTTCAAGTGGCATTATTAGTAGTAGTAATTCATGGTATATGTACAGTACCTAATAGCAATTGACACTGGACTTTTGCAAATCAAATGCTCATACTGCTAGTTATCCTGTAAGTAAAAGAAGGGTAGTTTTAGCCTCGTTTCATAGATCAAAGAACTGTGAAACCAGAAAGGTAAAGTCATTTTCTCTAGGTCACCAGTAAGAATAGTCAAACAGCTGCTACATGAATATAAATTATTGATTAGGCCTATTTTGTGTGGCTCTGATGAAGGTAAGTAGGAACTCTGATTAATGGCATGTGAAGACAGGCTTTAGTCAGCAAAATTATAGCTCTCTGATTCTCAGAACTATTTGAAGTGAGAATAGGATGCACTAGGCAGTGTGGTCTTCAGTTTAGGGGATTTGCTTGCAAAAGTGAGAAGGTCTTCACCAAGGGAGACGCTATTAAGGAAATGGCTGAAACAACAGATGAAGATGAGAAAAGAATGGATATTGTTTAATACATCTCCAAGTCTTTATTATTTTTGTAGCTCTTTCAGCACTAAGCAGTCAAGGTAAACAAATTTAGAATTACCACAATGTTCTAAAGCTGTACCTATATTCTAAGAAATATTATTTAGAAGAGAAATATCTAGAATCTAAAGACAATTCCTGCACTTTAGGTATTCTTGAAGACAATAAGTTCATTTTACATATTTCTTTATCTGTAGTGGTTAGCACAAGACATGACCCATAAATGAGTATTTGTTTAATGAAAGAACAAACTAAATGAATGGATGAAATACAAGGAATTCTTCTTCCACCAAAATAATTTCAAAAGGATTCTTTTATGGCTGGTTAGGGAAAGAATTATTGTAGAGCTCATTAATTCTACTTGTCTCTTTTGATAAAAGGGAATCAATGACCAGCAAGATTCAGAAGTTTGCCAAAAGTTAATTTGGTGAGGTTGTGTTCTTTCCCTTCCTTTCTGATCATAGCTGTACGGACCTGTTACCAGCTGTTATGGGCCAAATGTTTGTGTCCCCCTAAATTTCACAGGTTAAAATCCTGCCCCTTAATGTGATGGTATTAGGAGATGGGGTCTCTGGGAGGGAATTAGAACTAGATGAGGTTGTTAGGCAGAGCACTCAAATGGAATTACTATCCTTCTAAAAGTTCCAAGACAGCCTGCTTCTCTTTCCACTGTGTAAGGACACAGGAATAAGACAACCATCTATAAAACAGTAAGTAGAGCTTAAAGTATAATAAACAAATTAAAACAAAAAACTAAAACAGTAAGCAGGCCCTCCCCAGACACCAAATCTGCTGGTGCCTTGATGTCGGACTTCCCAGCCTCCAGAACTGTGAGAAATAAGTGCTTGTTGTTTATATTACCTAGATCATGATATTTTAAGATTGAGGGTAACTTGTGTGTACCTTTCAGCAGCCCAAGCCAAGGCCAGTTAACACTGACATTTGTTATTTTTTCTAGTATATCCCATCAACAACAACAAAATGTTTTTATATGATTATTGAATGCCTTTCTAGAGGGCTTGCTCTAGGATAGTTATCAAATTCAGTTTCATGGCAAAGATAAAATTTACAAGTAATATTATTTACTTTGGAAAGATCTCTTAGGGCCGAATCTGCTACTGAGTTTCTCCTTGTAGTTTACACGAGTCTCTCATGCTATCATTTTTGTAGTTATCTCTTATAATGCTGAACTCGTATGTCCACTATTCTCTGGGTTCTGCCAACCTTTGCTATGACAGATCTTACACTCTTAAGATTCAAGGTACTGGCCGGGCATGGGTGGCTCATGCCTGTAATCCCAACACCATGGTAGGCCGAGGTGAGCGGATCACCTGAGGTCAGGAGTTCGAGACCATTATGACCATCATGGAGAAACCCCATCTCTACTAAAAATACAAAATTAGCCAGGCATGGTGGCACATGCCTGTAATCTCAGCTACTCAGGAGGCTGAGGCAGGAGAATCACTTGAACCCAGGAGGCGGAGGTTGCGGTGAGCTGAGATCAAGCTATTGCACTCCACCCTGGGCAACAAGAGCAAAACTCTGTCTCAAAAAAACAAACAAACAACAAAAAAAACCAGATTCAGGGTATCTTGTGTGTCTCCCTCACTAAAGAACAGGCTGCTTCAGGCCAAGGATCCCTAAGGTGCCAGTGCCAACCATGGGCGGGGCACTTGGAGCACTGCCAGGAGATATGTTGAATCACACCAGCCTAGAAGGAGCCCCAGAGGCCGTGGGTGCTGTGCCTTCATTGTACAGTCAAGGAAACACAGGAGCAGGCAGACTGCACAACATATTCAAAGTCACATCGCTATTTTGTGGCAGATCTGGAACTCAATGATTTCAGGCACTCAAATAACAAAGATGATGATGCCACGAAAGCAAAGCAATACATCTTTAATTTTCCCAACACTTTGACATTCACAAAGAATACCTTTGTGTCTGGATCATGTATCCTCACAATAAATTTATGGTTATATGGGTCAGACAATACCACCCAAACTCTCAAGGCATCTAAAGTTGAATTTAGGGAAAACTCTTCTCAGAATTTCCCCCACTGCCACCTTGTTCACCTGAAATGCCTGTTCACTGAACAGAAAGATAATAGCACTTCTTTGTGGTACTCACTGAAAGGCTTATTCTAGGTAAAAGTCAGTACTTCCTCATCTATTTTCCTCTTTCTGTTTTATACATTCATTCCTAGCATTCTCTTTTTCTTTAGATAAAAGTTCATAAAGCAGTCTGCCCCTCCACCCATTAACTTTATTTATCTAATTTAACTTTTGAGTGATTTGAAATTTATTTTAAATGCCTCAGTGAATGACCTGCATTTTTTACTAGGGACTATTCAATGACTTGTGAAAAAGCTCTTCTCTCATGGAATTGCCATACGTTGACCATATTTACATCTTCATTCTTATGTCTATACTTTCTTTTCTGCACATGGAGAACCAGAGTAAAACCTCGTGGTGTCCTGGCTTCTAAGCATTTTGCTGGGGAGAAGGGATGACCAGGCACCCTGTTCCTCTGCATGAACAAAGCCTGCAACACAGGTTTTGGTGAGGAATAAACAACACTGAACAAGCTGCTTTTCCACACAGAAAATCATGGACTAATGTGGCTAGCCAGATGCACTGAAAAGAGAACTGAGACACTGAACTCAGAACACACGGAGAAGAGAGAGGGAGAAAGATCAAATTTCATCTAACTGTGCTTGTATGTTTCCTCAGTCTTGTCTTGGAAGGAGGTAAGGAGAATATACTCTCAACTCACCTTTAAGTCACACTGTACCACCAAGAAATGAAATCTCAAACCAATCATTCCTCCCTCTCCTGCCTTCTTCCCTGTGTGCCCCTTGGATGTCATCTGGGAAATCAATAGACTTGAGCGGTGGGGGCTGGTGCTTTGCACAATGACTTAAGACATTCTTCTTAAAGAAATGTGATTCTTTTTGTTATATAGGGAGATATAAAAATGCATATGAATAGGCAATTTTATTGCTTGATTTGAGCATTACATTTTATTAGTGCGGTGAGTATGTTTTGTCATACCCATTATTGTCAGTTAACAGCGAGGATGAGAGTGGTGTTGTAGCTTGCATGGAGAGGGACATTCACACAGTGTTGTGGGGAGCCCCCTGCCATGTTATACCAGTTTTCCAAAGCACCAGTCTCATGAGTCACAAGTTATTTGATGCTGTGTCTGTCTCTGCAAGCACTACAGGACAGTTGGCTCCTTGTGGGCAGGGACCACTTGTTAACTCTTTACCTGGTATGTGACTGGTATACAGCCAATGCTCAGTAACTATCTTGATTTCTGTTTCCTTCTTTTGATTCTAATTGCAATGTTCTCCCCTTTGTTCCGTACTGCCCTTAGAGATAGATCAGGTTTTTCTGCTTCCTCCAAAGCTCGTGCCTTATCATTCAACAAACCATCCTTCCCTGTGCCCTGGTTAATGTGTCCAAGGATGATGTGTGGCCTTGCTGATTCAGCATTTCTTGGAGACGCTGTCTACTGCCCAAGACTCTGTGAGAGCAGAGGCAGGCAGGGTCCCATGCTGCCACAATTGATCTCTGCGTGAGCTGCACAGGAAATGAATTGGCAGGCGGGTTGGAAAATGTTGCAAAATGAATAGTCACGTGTAAGGGATCAGGATTTGGAGCAGGAGCCCAAGAGAAACTTGTTACCAAACACTAAGACATAGTGGGAGGTTTCCCAGGATGCTAACTGCTGTGCTGAGACCTCTTGTGAAGCTATCTAAGCCCCTGCAAAAGAGATGTCTGCAATCACAAAAGAAATGAAGAGTAATCCTGGGTCATGGCAGGAGAGGCCTAGAGCAAGGCTAACCTGAGTTCAGATCTGCCCCCTCCACTTACTAGGAAGGATTTGAGCAAGCTGCTTAAGGTCTCTGAGACTCAGCCTCTGTAAGATGGGTACCAGAACACCTTTATCTTGAGGGGTACATGAATGAGTAGAGATCCAGTGGTGAATAAATAATCTGTTGAATGAATCACTGAATATAAATCACCTTTCCCAGTGCCTAGTTTCTCATTTTGCTTTTAATGAGTGAATAAATAAATAATATAAATTTCCTACCATAATGCAAGTTAGCTCTTTCCCCACCAAAATTTCACCCCTCCCACTTATTTGCTGTCATGAGTTGTAACATCTGGCCCAGAGAAATGAAATGATCTTGTGAAGGTCACAAGTCAGCAAGTCAGAACTCGCTCTACTGCCCCTCACCCCAACTCCTCTTCTGTAACTGGCACCTTGTGTTTTCTTTCTATATAATTTGCCACCATGTACTGAATTTGTATGCCTTTTGTCTGCCTTTTTGTCTGTCTGGGAACACCTTGAGGGCAGATATTCTCTTATTCATCTCACATGTTCTAGCACAGAGCAAAGTTGTATTTAAAAAAAGAAGGAAAGGAGGAAGGGAAGGAGGGAAGGAAGGAAGGGAGGGAGGGAAGGAGGGAGGGAGGGAGAAAGGGAGGAAGAAGGGAGGGAGGGAGGAGGAGGGAGGGAAGGAAGGAAGGGAGGGAGGGAGGAAGGGAAGGAAGGAAGGGAGGGAGGGAGGGAGGGAGAGGAGGGAGGGAGGGAGGAGGGAGGGAGGGACGGAGGAGAGAGGGAGGGAGGAGGGAGGAGGGAGAAAGGGAGGGAGAAGAGAGAGAGGAGGGAGGGAGGGAGGAGAAGGAAAGAGAAGGAGGAGGAGGGGAGGGAGGGTGGAGGAGGGAGGGGAGGGAGGGAGGAAGGGAGGGAGGGAGGGAGGGAGGGAGGGAGGAACAGAGGGAGGGAAGGAGGGAGGGAAGGGGGGAGGAAGGGAGAAGGGGAGGGAGGAGAGGGAGGGAGGGAGGGAGGGACGGGAGGAGGAAGGAAGGAAGGAAAGAAGGAAGGAAGGAAGGAAAGGAGGGAGGGAGGGAGGGAGGGAGGGAAGAAGAGAGGGAGGGAGAGAGAGGGAGGAAGGGAGGGAGGAAGGGGAGGAAGGAGGGGGGAGGGAAGGAAGGAAGGGAGGGGAAGGAGGGAGGAGGAGGGAGGGAGGAGGAGGAGGGAAGGAAGGAAGGGAGGGAGGGAGGAACAGAGGGAGGGAAGGAGGGAGGAAGGGAGAAAGGGGAGGCAAAAGAAGAGAGAGAGGAAGGGAGGGAGGGGAGGGAAGGAAGGAGAGAAAGGAAAAAAGGAAGGAAGCAAAGGAAGGAGGGAGGGAGGGAGGAAGGGGAGGGGAGGGAGGGAGGGGGGAGAGGAGGGAGAGGTAAGGAAGGAAGGAAGGGAGGGAGGGAGGGAGGGAGGAACAGAGGGAGGGGAAGGAGGGGAGAGGGGAGAAAGGGAGGGAGAAAGAAGAGGGAGGAAGGGAGGGAGGGAGGGAAGGAAGGAAGGAAAGGAGGGAGGGGGGGAGGGAAGGAGGGAAGGAAGAAGAGAGGGAGGAAGGGGAGGGAGGAAGGGGAGGGAGGGAAAGAAGGAAGGGAGGGAGGGAGGATGGAGGGAGAGGGGAGGGAAACAAAATGGCTAAAACAAATGCAATACCAGCCCCAATTGGTGGGAATGTGTCATGTGTCACAGGAGCAGAGAACCAACTGGAAGAGCTCCTGATGGCCAAAACTGGAACAATCTGAACAAGGAAATGAATGAATATTGGATTCAACCCAAAGTATAAATTATTCACAAGTCCATGCTCATATAAATAAATAACTGATTTAATGAATGAGGACATTTTTAAATAAGTTTTGTAGATATTCCAACCTCCAATAAGAAAAACATAACTGTCTACTTCTTAGGTGTTAACCATGCATGGTGACTTCCCCTCCAAAGAGGACAGTAAGGAAAGCGGGAAAATAGCAACTTTCCAATGAAGAGACTTGACAAACTTGACCTCAACCAGGTGATCAGGGTGAAACATCAACAGTCATCAATCATGTTGCTTACGTGTACCCTGATATGAAGTGAACAAAATGGCACTTCATCTTTTCCTTCCAAAAAGTCCCATCATGAGAAAAAGAAATAGAAAAACATTCAGTAGTGGAAGATCTTACAAACCATCCTCAAAACTGTCAAGGTCGAGCCAGGCACGGTGGCTCACACCTGTAATCCCAGCACTTTGGGAAGCTGAGGCGGGTGGATCACCTGCGGTCAGGAGTTTGAGACCAGCCTGGCAACATGGCAAAACCACGTCTCTACTAAAAATACAAAATTAGCTGGGCATGGTGGTGGTCGCCTGTAATCCCAGCTACTCAGAAAGCTAAGGCAGGAGAATCATTTGAACCCAGGAGGCAGAGTTTGCAGTGAGCTGAGATTGCACCACTGACTGCACTCCAGCTGGGGCAACAAGAGGGAAACTCCGTCTAAAAAAAGGGAAAAAAAGACAAAAAAAACTGTCAAGGTCAGGAAAAACAAGGTAAGTCTGAGAAAGAGCCAAGCAGAGACTTAAAGAGACATGACAAGTAAATGTAACATGGTATCCTGGAGGAATGCTGGAACAGAAAGAGAACATTAGGTTAAAACCAAGAAAATTGGAATAAGCTGTGGACTCCAGTTGGCAATATAGTATCAATATCATTTAATTAATTGTAACAAATGGATCATGCTAACGTAAGATGTTAAAAATAGAGGAAACTGGGTGTGGAGTAAGCGGAAATCTGTATCATCTTCTAAAATGTTCTAAAGCATGAAGTCTATTAGAAGAATAAGAAAAGTGGGACAGTTATCAAATATCAGGCTATAGCAATGTCTTGAACTTCCTTATCTGCACCTTGATTCACACACACACACACACACACACACAAAAACCCAACAACAACGAGAGAGAGTGTGAGAGAGAAACAGAAAGAAGGCGGGAGAGAGACAGAGAGAGAGAGAAGGGGAGGAGAGTGAGAAAGAGAGACACACAGAGAGAGCAAGAGAGACAGACAGAGGAAGGAGAGAGGGGAGAGAGAGAGGGAATAGGGGGAGAGGAGGGGAGAGGAGGGGAGGGGAGTAGAGGGGAGGGGAGGAGAGGGAGAAAGAGACACACAGAGAGAGCAAGAGAGAGAGATGGGGGAAGACAGAGGGAGAGAGAGAGGGAACACGGGAGGGGAGGGGAGGAGAGTGGAGGGGAGGGGAGGAGAGTGGAGGGGAGGGGAGGGGAGGAGAGGAGAGGGGAGGAGAGGGGGAGGGGAGGGGAAGAGAGGGGAGGAAAGGGAGATTGAGAATCAGGACTCAAACCCAAGGCTGCACCTATAAGTAAGACTACGCTCATTACCTGAGAAGCTGAAAGTATTTTTGTTTCTTCTACTGATTTTCCCTTCCCATGGAAGATTATTCCCAAAGTAAGAAACTCCAGTTTAGCCTTATTCTTTCAGGTTTGGGAGACTCATCTCTCTCCACCCCAAGCCTAGCTCATAGTAGTGGTTTTTATTCTCAAGAGGGAATCAACTAACAGGATGCGTGAGGACAATACCCAGATATTAGCGTCTCCTCATCAGCCACAGAAGTTTGTGTCTACTCTCTAGCTCCACCTACTGGACCTTGTCTAAATCACTGGAATAAATGCGCAAGCGCTCACTGCAAGACCCCATCCTACCCAAGGCACTGAGGGAAAGGAAGCAACATGCACTCTTTGGGGACTGCTAGGATTAAAACAAACTTTTAAGGTGAATCTCCTCTTTTACTGAAGGGGAAACTACGTGCTAGATGCATTGGACACTTGCTACATGTGGAGTCAAATTGACCAGGGTTTGAACCACGGTCCTGCCACTTCCTGATAATGGCACCACAGGCAAGTCACTGACTCTGTTTGGAATTCTGCTTCCTCCTCTGTAAAATGAGGTTAACAAACCTGTACTCCGTGGTTGTTGCTATTGTAGTTTTTAATTTTTATTACTTAGTTATTAACCTTTAATATGACGGCAAAGACATGTTTGGTAGATATTTTTTGATGGATACTTGAACTTAATAACTGTCTTCTGCTCCCCCTACACACACATGTGCACACACACATTCACACATAGACATCGTCCTTCCCTTGGGAGTTTTGGAGAATGGACTGGCAGCAAGACTTGATCTGGACCATTTCGGTCTAGGCTTGGCCAGATAAGAAGGAAAAAAGGCAAGAGAAAGACAGCTGGATCCAGTAAGATTAGCAAAAGTGAACACTTGGCTCCACCTCACCGTCATGTTACATGAAACCATTATATATTCATGCATTCAAAAACATCGACTTCCTACCTTCTATGTGGGTGATCTCTGCCCTCATGCTGCAGCATCACCAGCATAGGTCCGTGCTCCTATGAGACTCTAAGGCCACCGCTAATCTGACAGGAGGCGGAGCTTGGGAGCTTGGGAGTAACACTTAACTCGCCTGCCACTCATGGCCTGCTGTATGACCCAGTTCCTAGTAGGCCAGGGACCAGTACTGGTCTGCAGCCTGGGGGTTGGGGACCCCTGTAACAAGGGAAACCATTGACTGCTTTGTTGCAAAACATAATACACACATCCCTTTGTTACTCTATCAGACTTCTCTGTGGTATCCAGTTCCATTTACCATTCCTTTCTTTTAGAAAGGCCTTACTTTTGGCTGGGCACGGTGTCTCATGCCTGTAGTCCTAGCACTTTGGGAGGCTGAGGCTGGCAGATTACCTAGAATCGGGAGTTCCAGACCAGCCTGACCAACATGGAGAAACCCTGTCTCTACTAAAAATACAAAATTAGCTGGGCATGGTGGTGCATGCCTGTAATCCTAGCTACTCGGGAGGCTGAAGCAGGAGAATCTCTTGAACTCGGGAGGCAGAAGTTGCAGTGAGCTGAGATTGCGCCATTGCACTCCAGCCTGGGCAACGTCAGTGAAACTCCATCTCAAAAAAAAAAAAAAGGAAGAAAGTTCTTACTTTTTCTGCCTTCCATGTCAACACTGTCTTCTAGTCTTCTTCACTTTCTTTCTGGAGCTTTGAACCAACCAATGCAACTGTATCCTCTTAAGCATTGTAAGTTACATACCCAAAATTAAACATGTCATTTGGTTCCATCAAAAAAAATGGTACTGAGAATAAAGGGGTGTTTTCTGAATGGAGTGCTCATACTGGAGTGAAGTGCAGACGGTTGCTTTCCTAAAAGGTTTTGAAGTCAAAGATGATACCACTACCCCAAAACTAAGTGGTCAATGCAAGGATCTAGATGCAGCATGGGACGAGATGGCTGTGAAAACAGATGCGCTGCAGCTGAGTGGGAGATGGACGGCATTATTAGAAAATTAAAATGCTGACATGGAGATACTAATGAAGTAATTTTTAAGCTGCTTTATATTGGAGGCATGAAGTTCATTTAAATGGGCAGGCTGTTTGCTTTCAAAGCCCAAGTCTTTCAAACTACCAGAGATTTCAGACAGGGGTGAGTAATATACGGCCGATGAGAATAATATCAATGCAAATCCAATGGAGCCATCCTTGGAATGGGCCCTGCAAACTCTACAGTAAAGGGGAGCTTAGAATTCTCAGTGTAGAGAAACAGACACATTGGTGGCCAGGTGCACAGTGGTCTTCTGTGTCTGGAGGTTGGTATCATATGGCTATGAGGACTTGTGTACTTGAAGTCAAAGGAGTTTGACCTGAAGTACAGAAGTCCTCATAGCCATGTGCTAACGATCTCCGACTGACAGAGTCCACGAAAAAAAAATGGCAAGAATTGTCCTACATGTTACATGTTTTGCTTCAGAGGAATGAGAGGAGAGAGAGAGAAAGGGAGAAGTTAAAAGGTTAATTAGTATTTAAACACACAGTTGTGTTTTCTATTTGGTCTGACTGGGAAAATAAATTATGTTCTTCAAAGCACAGGCTTGCAGGCTGTAATTGAAAATGGGCATGGCGAGTACAGCTTAGCCAATGTGGCACAAAAAAAAAACAAAAGAGAATCAAATAGAAGCAAGCAGAAGAGCCACCCCCCAGCCCCCAGCCTGGGGATGAATGCGAAAGTGGAGATGGGGCTGCGGCAGCAGAGAAGCTTGCTTTTGACTCTGACCCTGCCACTTTCCTCAGGTCACCTTGGGCAGGTGACTTGGCTTTTCTGAACCCCTGGATTTTCTTTTATAAAATGAAGATAATAATGCTTTTTTTCCACGTGTTGTTAGGAGTTAATGAGATGGTATTTGGGAGAAGGGCTGGCATGGTGTCAGGTACAAAGTGTTTATTCAGGAACTGCTTGTTCCCAATAACTGTCTGTTCAGTCCACTTTCGTCTCCCTCTTCTCTGATAATTTCTGTAATTCTGTAAAAGCTGGGAAAAGCCCTTAATGAGATGATGTCTCCTATTGTTCTTTAACTGTATCATGTTTAGTTTGCATCCTTGTCAAATCAATCCAATTTCATTCCATTTACTGTAGTTCAGTTAAAATATTTGTTAATAAGTGACTGTGTTCCTAGAACAATACTTGGGAAACACGAATAAGAACCAGTAAATGCCTTCAGACTAGACACAGTGGCTCATGCCTGTAATCCCAGCACTTTGAGGGGCTAAGGCAGGTGGATCATGAGGTCAAGAGATAGAAACCATCCTGGCCAACATGGTGAAACCCTATCTCTACTAAAAACACAAAAATCAACTGGGCGTGGTGGTGCACAGCTGCAGTCCCAGCTACTCAGGAGGCTGAGGCAGGAGAATCACTTGAAAACTGCACTCCAGCCTGGCGACAGAGCAAGACTCCATCTCAAGAAAAAAAAAGGCTTCAAAGACCTTAAGCCATGTTTCGAGAAATAAGAAAAGTTTGAGGGGCTCTAAGCAGCATTTGGACACCCATTATTACTCAGTGGAGAGCCCCTACAAAGATGTGAACACATCCGTCATCATTTTCATAGCAATCTCATGAAGTGGTGACTGTAGAGATCAGGAAACTAAGACACAGAGAAGGTAACTGACTTGCTCAAAGTCAAGACAAGAGGATGAGCCTGAGTCCACATCTGCCCGCCGGAGCCCCCTCTGCGCTCTGGTTTTCTCCAGAACTGCTGCACCACCCCTGCTCAGCCCAAGGTGTGTCTTAGCTTCCAGTGCTTGTGGTGCCTGTGTGCTAATGCCCAGCTGTTTGCAGCTCTTTGTGCTAAACCCATGGGACGAAGACACATGTCATATATCAAATATGCTCATTGCTAAAGACAGAGGAATCGGGGTTATCATCAAAAAGACTTTCTTTTCCACGACCGTCAGGGAAGTACCCTAATAAAGTTTGCATGTTTGCCCCTGCCCACATCTCACGTTCAAATGTAATCCCCAGTGTTGCAGCCGGGGCCTGGTGAGAGGTGTTTGAGTCGTGGGGCAGACCCCTCATGGCTTGGTGCTGTCCTTGCAGTAATGAGTGAATTCTCATGAGATCTGGTTGTTGTAAAATGTGACACTCCCCCCTCTCCCACAGCTCTCTGCCTTACTCCTGCTTTCACCATGTAACACGCCTGCTCCTGCTTCACCTGTCATAAGTAAAAGCTCTGTGAGGCCTCCCCAGAAGCCAGCAGATGCCAGAGTCATGCTTTTCTCTACAGCCTGCAGAACTGTGAGCCAATAACACCTCTTTTCTTTATAAATGTCTCCTTTCTTTCTTTTGACTGAGTCTCCCCTGTTGCCCAGGCAGCAGTACAATGACACAATCATAACTCACTGTAGCCTCCACCTCCTGGGCTCAAGAAATCCTCCTGCCTCGGCCTCCTATATAGCTGGAACTACCATAACCTAATAATTTGGGGGGTTTTTTTGGTAGAGATGAAAAAATTTTCCAGCCTCAGAATTTTTTTATAGTAATGCAAGAATGAACTAACTCATATTCCAAAGCCAAGTCCTTCCCCATATAACACCCTATCTACAGTTTATATGCACCACCTCTTTCTAGAAAAAAACAAAAAACTGAAGTGGGTCTCAGCATTGTTATACATAACCAAGGTTACTCTAGGAATCCATTACAATTAACATTAACAAATCCATGAAAAAAGGACTTTTCTGTCTTGGTCATCTCTGTGTCATCAATGCCTAGAAGAGGGCCCCTCACAAGAAGGTGCCGGATACTTACCGTCACTGCAACGTGATGACGATTTCCATTCTTTCTGCCGTTAAACTGTATTTCCAATATTCACAGTCAACCAATTATTTTTCTAACAACTTCTACATTTATTCTTTATTTCAACCATTCTCATAAGGCACGTATTATCTCAGACACTTATTAAACATCTCAGTTTCTTCTTTGTTCTTAATTTAATTTTACCACCTGTAAAACACACCATAGCAATCATTATTAACTTCTTGAAATCAGTTGTTAAATATACTTTCCACTACATTTTACTGCTTTCTGTGATCACCCGTATTTTCTCCATCCCTATCCATCCTCTTGCTGATTTTGTTTTTCAGTAAGGGCCAACGAGTAGTGAATTTTTGGTATTCCTACACCTCTTTATTTAGCTCTCATCATTAAATTATCATGATGCTGAGTACAGAGCTCTAGGCTACCATACAAGTGTTTAAAAACGGATGCCTGCTATTTATTGTTCATACTGGATTGTCAGTTATTTCTCCTCAGCACTTTCCAGATGATAGACCGACCTTTCCTGACATTTGTGGTTGGGGACGAAGGTCTACTGAACTTATAATTGCCATCCCTTTGTAGCTAGCCTGTCCTTTTCCTTGATGACTTTGAATACTACCATTTTTACTTTGATGCTCCGAGGCTTCTCTCCGAAAAGTCTCGTAGGGGCTGCCTGTAATCTACCCTTTGGGCTTCGCAGCTGTGGGGTGCTGAGGGTCATCTCCTGGCACTCTTGTCTTGGGGCTGGAAACATCAGTATCTGGTGTCAGCTCCTCATCCTCTCCTGACAGTATGTCCCCCCCCCACACGCACCTCCTTCCTTCTTCCAGCCACATGGAAAGACCTGTGGTGATTCTTCACATGCCAGGTTTTTCACAGCTTCTCACCAGGCTGAGGGCTAGAGTGAGGCATGTGAGGCACCCAGGGTGCATGACTGAAGGAGGTTCTCACTCCCAGGCACTGGTCCTGCAGTGTTAAGAAAGAAAGAAAGGAAAGAAAGAAAAATAAATAGAAAGGGAGGAAAAAGGAAAGGAAAGGAAAAGGAGTGGGAGGGAAGGAGAGAAGAAGATAGGAAAGAGAGAAAAAAGAAACAGAAGGAGGGAAGGAAAGGGAAGGGAAGGGAAAGGGAGGGGGAGGGGAGGGCAGGGGAGGGGAGGGGAGGGGAGGGAGAAACCAAAGCAGAGGGGGAATTAAATACATTGCCCAAGAGTTGCTGGCTTGTCCGAGGCAAAACTGGGATTGAAGCTCTGATCAATCTGAGGTCAAAGTCATTCTTTCTAACATTCCTGGGCACAAATCGTTGTCCAGCTCCTGCTCACTGAGATGGAGCTGGAACAACTGCCATAAACAGGCAGAGTGAGCTCGGGATGCAGGAGGGTTCCAGGTTTCCCCCTTTTCTTCTACATCACACGCAGGGCTCACTATCATGGAGGCATCATATTGTGTTGCTCTTTTTTTTTAGCTACAATTGGGGTTTTACTTCTGCATCAAGAAGTCCCTCTGGGGCTACAGACTTTCTGACGACTAGGAGGGGTTGAGTGTTGCTGCTCAGAGATGCCCATGTCCTGCAGACTCTTGCTATGTTAACCTTTATTCAGGCTCTGAGCCTCTGTACTTCAAAGACTGAATTTGGCCATGGTTTTAGATGGAAGCCAGTGTCTATGGGTAAAAAAGTGGTGTACATGGAGCTCGGGGCTAAATTCCAGCCCTTACACCACACACACACATGCGCACACACACAAACACACACCACAATCACACACACACACCACACCCCATGAGCACACACACACAGAGGCATTAAACAATGTCCTATTGCAGACTTATAACCTGGAGGCATGACATTCATTTCTTCTCTCAGAATATCATGTTTTTACTGAGTAGCTAATGTGTGTCAGGATCATTTGTGATTGATATATATATATATATTCTGAGAGAATAAATACATAAAAGTGGGCTAGCATGAGAATCACAACAAATGCCACGCTCATTCAAGCCTGGTGTTTATCTCACAGTCACTCTCCCATCATCCCAATACTGCCACACACCGAAGACGCTTACCCTGGCTGTTCCATCGTACCTATCTCCCTACCATCTACTTTCAGTGTCTCCTTTTTCCCACTTCTTCCTCCCAGATTCATTGTGTTAAAGTTCAGTTCTGATCATGTGATTCCCTGGCTCAAAAATATTTATTGACTCCCCTATTGCCTACTTGGTTATGCACCAATTATCTGGCTTAACTCCCAAGTCCAGCTCTCCGGGGAGATCTGTCCTTCGGTTTTTACCTCCAAATGCTCCATTGTGTTTACTTGCACGAGGTGCTTCCTAAACCCCCAGGAAACAAGAAGCAGCACGCACAGCATAGCCCTTGTGCTGGATCCAGCTAACAGGCTCATGCCTCAACTCTTCTTGGTCAAGTGGGATCTTGGTCAAGTTGTCTATGACAGCATCAGTTTCAGAATGGCATTGTGAGAGTGAGATGCACTGACTCAGCGTGAAGCCCTCACAACATTGCCAGGCACATGCTAAGTGCCCTGCAATCCTTGTGTCCTTGCAATGAAGTCCCTGGGCACTCTGTTTATAACAGACTTATTTTTAGCTTTATGCTTAACATTCTAGATAATTGCATGTTTTAAAAAAATCTTCTCAACTCTCAGAGGATGGGAACAGTGTTGTGTTAATCCTCTGTAGTTCCTACAACAGACGTTAAACTAACACTAATGAATGTCTGTGAAATGGAATTACTTATCAAGTGACCATCCAGAATGTATATGTTCAGCTCTGTTGGGTTGTGCCAATAGCCCATTTGGATGAGTCATTCTTCTTTGTTAGCTAGTTTATCCCATACTTGATTAAAAACACTGTCCAAGAAGCCTACGTGACCTCACGTAGAATATGAAGAATAAGTGGGAGAGGCCTGGTGTCCAAGGGTCGTAGAGCACTTATACCAGACCAGTCTTCAGAGATGCTGGAATTCATCCCCCAGGTGCAAACCTGATATCTGGACTTGGAAATTTCTATAGTTGACTTAAGGTTTCATGGCTGCCTATACGTATTTGTCAGTTCCCCTTCCGTTCTGGAAGTTCCCTCTCCCCAAATAGAGAAGTGAAGCAGAAGATTTCTGCCTTCTATAAGAATTCTAGAATACTACAAATTCATAATTCCTCTCACAGAAGATCTGGACATCACTTTTAAGTGGGATGGAAATCAGATATCCATCATGGCTCTGAGCTGGACCACCAGCCTTGTATTTCAATTCCAACCTTTCCTGCGTGGCTCCTAGCAGGGCTGCTAACTCTCTAGAAATGAGAGATGCATTTTCCTCACTAGACTATTCAAGGTTTCCCTCAGTCCCTTAGTGAATAGAAATAGAGTTCATGCCAGAACCATCTCCTTTGCTACAAAGTCTATTGAAGTTATGCACAGTTACATTACCTGTGATGTGATCAGTAACACTAGCCACATGGCATGTGCTGTCTTTTATTTTTACATTTTTATTTTTGACTTTTGTGAAGTCTAGATTAAAAGATCCCTTCAGTGAGTTAAAATCAAAACCATGTCAATCCCCATATCTAGTGCATTCCAAATACCAACATGGCTGCTGGCGGGAGTGTTGACTTGGACAGCTGTTTTGGAAATCAATGTGATAATATTTGTCAAGACTCTTCAGAATCTTGATTACTTTTGTTTCTGTAATTTCACTTGTAGAAATTTACCCAATGAAAAGAAGTAGAAATGTAGACAAAGACCTATGTTAACGTGTAGGTATGCATTTTGAGGATGACGTTTTTGGTAAGAACACAAAATAGAAACAACCTATCTAACAATATTGTGTCATTAAAATGACAGTACATTGAAAGGCTGGGTTATAATGCAGCCCGCTAAAAATGACATGTATAATGAATGTTTAATGATGAGGAGCAAAAGCATGATGTGACATTAAGTGGAAATGCAGAATACAAATGGTGCACGGATCCCAACTGTGATATTTTACACATGCATTGGATTAAAATGTAGTTTTTTCATAAAAGAACAGGAATTAGAACATGGTGGATCTGGGTCAATATTTTTCAACTGGAGGCGATTCTGCCCCCCCCAGGGCAATATCTGAAGACATTTTTGACTGTGATGCCTTAGAGGAGAGGAGGCTGCTGGCCTTGAATTTTAGAGGCTGAAGATGCTGTTAAACATCCTATAAATTGCACGACAGCCCCCCCACAGCAGAGAATTTTTCAGCCCAGCATGCCAGTGGTGCTGAGGTTAGCAAACCCGACCTGGAGTCCTCACCTTCTTTTAGCCTTTTTCTAATATGAGCAAATTCCCTTATCTCTTTCTTTCTTTCCCTCTCTTTCTCTTTTCTCTTTCTAATATGTATTGAGGCCTGAGTATAGGCCAGGCACTGTCTTAAGCATTTTATCACATATTAATTAATGTTAATACGCAACAACCTTATGGGGTAGGAACTGTTATTGTCATCCTAGGTGAGATAAACTTTCAAACTGTTTTGATATTTCAAAATAATCATTATTTCTGATTGTACTACACTACTTAGTAGTATAGTGTCTGAGTTACAGATAAATACATACATGCATATATGTACTTGTGTGTGCACACTTACATGCAATGAGTGTACATGTTACCTGTATATACTATGGCAAAATTATAAAAATGACTAGTTTTGAATAGTGGAATGTGAAAAGGTTTTCGTGTTTTTTCTTTACACTTTATATTTTCTATATATAGACATTTCTATATCTCCATATTTTTTAATACATATAATTTATTTAGTTATTTATTTTTGCTACTGAAACAACCTAATACTATTTTAGAGCCCTGGAGGGCTTAAGGGCTGTCTATGAGAAGAACAGTCCCTGTTACATGAGAAAGTTTAAAGAAACTCTATTCCCTTCAAGCCATATATTTCACTAAAATAGAGCACCGGCTCACATCGCCAAACAAAGCTTCACTTCCTCTGATTCAGTGCAGTTAGCATTAGGGCCACAGATCCTGCTTGTAGCGATCAATTTGCTTGCTATGTTTTACCACGTCTAACGCCATTGGGATTAATCATTTCCTATTGATCTCATTATGCAACAGAAATCTTTTCCATTTATCCTTTGAATGACCTTTCTCATTTCCTCTCGGTCAAATGACACCCTGGTAGAGCAGACGTAGGGTTTTCAACTTTGTTTACATATCTGATTTATCTGGGGAGCACTTAAGAAATAAAAATGACCCATTGCTATCTTGAGAGATTATGATTTAACTTCTCTGGTGATGAGCGCTTTATTTTTAAACTTCCCAGAGCTTTTCACATGCAGCCAGGTTTAAGAATCACTGCCTGAGCTATAGCCATGCTTACAATTTTTGAACGGGCCGAAAGAGGAGGAAAATAATCTTTCAGATGCAGCCTACATCAAGGAAGCTGCCTCCTGTTAGGGGAACAGGATACCTGCAGAGGCTCAGGTCCTGACAATGCCTTCAGCTCCATCTCCCACCAAAGACCTGTGTGATGTCAGCAGCAGCACTTTTTGTAGGTGAGGTGAGAACTTACAGCCCTGACCATTGGGATGCTCTCCACCTAAAATGTAACCCTTTAGGGTGCTGAGGAACATACCAGAGCCTGCTTCCACTTGCCAGCCCTTCAACTATTTACAGGTGGGCCTCATGTCCCTCCACAGTCTTCTCTGCCCCGCCCCAGTTAAACATTCCTAGTCTTTTCCACCATCTCTCAGGGGACAAACGTGCTCCTCACACATTCTGTTTCTCTGGGTTCCTGCTTTCTATCAAACAAGTTGTTTATAGCACCTGGCTGTTCCTCACCATATGTTACTGCTCATTTCTGGAGTCTGAACAGTCTAGCTAATTATCATTTCTCCCATGAGCAGAACTTTCCAGAGCAGGTTATTTGCAGTGGAAGCAGTGAGGCAGCACCCACATGTCCCAGAGGAAGGGTTGTCAGCTGACAGCTCACAGCTGGATCACTCTGGGGAATTTTTTCTTTTCCCTGGGAGAAAATGCATCTAATGACTGATTGAGATGGGGAACAGAAGCCTGGCCCTTAGCCTAACTATGAAAGGTCTTTGAAGGGCCTTGTCAACGTCTGCACTCCCCATGGAATCAGCTGATGCCTCTGTTTTAACTGTGTGGCAAATTAACCCCTCCCTCTGCTCAATTCTGCTTCCTTTATTCCTTATGTTGCTGATCCTGACAGCATACCATGCTAAACTTTCTGCATAGATATTTTCATCTCGGGGTCTATTCCCCAGAGAGCCCAACCTAAAGATACCTGCTTGTAAATGCAAAATGAGCCTGTGAATTGATTGCCCTGAGTCAGACAGTTAGAACTCATGGTTGGCCATAATTTTCTTTAGGAAAGAAAAAAAGCCTAGGGAAAAGGATAGAGCTGTTTCCTTTACAAAGGTGTGATAGGAAAGCCTGTCTCCATTACCATAACCAGAATAAAATGCTTTCATATTCCTCTGCCACCCTGGCTCCCTTCTCTGCTTCAGTTTTGGTGGTCTTAAGGGTCTTATATAGGACTAGAAACTTCAGATGGGGGTCTGGATAGTGGAGAATGGATATGAAACCTCAAACCATAAATAAATGCCACTACTTTATGTACTATTCTAGCTCCAATGGCTACAGGTAAACACAAAACAATTCTGTGTTTATTAGCCTAAATATGACCTAAAGTTGTGTTGTAATCTTGGCTAGCCTTGTTTCTCTGACTGCATCTCCTGACACAATCCTGTGTTGCACGCATTGCTATAGCTTCTATATGCTATTACTTTAGTATAGCCAGTATATGCTATAGCCATAGTATAGGTTGTCCTCTCTGTAACTAAAATTGCCACCTGGCTTGAACTTCTTTGCCTTTTCACCAGCTATTTCCCCTGCCCACTTCAGTCAGCCTGAATAACTTCTGTATTTCCTTGAACCCTCAACTCACTCATCATTTCTTTTAGATTCTTAGCACCTATGCTGACCTCTTTAAGCTAGATGGGTCATCTCCATTTTGTGCTGTCACCCTAGTTCCCCTGGAGACCTCATCACATCACGTGCCATTTTTCTTTGTAGGATCCTACCCTTCAGGGCATGGGCCACATCTTATTCACCTTTGTACCTCCAGCAGCTAGGACAGTGCCTGGGACATATATGGTGGAACTGGAGTAAACTAAACTCAAATTTTAAAGTTCTAATTTTGATATTTTCAGCCTATTAGAGAGATATCAGCTCTGCCAACCTACCACATTGCCTTGTGATACACTGGGCAACTTTGCAAGTAGTTTCAAAGTTTCCATTTGTGACTGAGCTAACACCTCCCTAAACCCACAGGAGGGAAGTGAGAAATGGGCTTGATGTTTATAAAGACAACGCTAGCTATGCAAGTCACTCCTGATTGTTTTGATTCAGAAATATTTCAGCACAGAACCTTGGATTAAGGGGGATGCCTGAGGGAGGTGAAGCATGTGATCATCCTGACTTTTTGTTTGTGGCTACTCCTGAATCATGGCCCAGGAAAGTGGAATCCAAGCAGAGCACAACAGGTTTGCTAAACTGGAGAGGCAGAGATTAGAGTTTAAAGTTTGCAGTGTCAAGATAACCAAGAGAACAGAGCTGTATAAAAGAGAAGCTCCAGAAATTTATGTATCAGTCCCCTTAAGGCACTGGATAAAATTAAAATATACATGTTTAGGGAAAGACTACCCAACCTTTGGCAAAAAACCGCTCCTGGAGAGCTATGAGATGAGCAGAGATCTCTGATGTTACACAGTGCTGAGAAATATAGGTGTTCCAATCATCCAGAGTGGAGAGAAGACCTCAGCCGAGACCCAGAAAGACCACATCTGAGAAGCAGTGTTCATCTCATCCTAGAGTGGGGAGTACTCTAGAACCACTCTAGCAAAGCCTAACAACAAGCCTTTAAGGGTCAATCTGATCTTCCAGCAAATTAACTGCCTACAAGAACAAAACTTGGCATTCTCTGAAGAAAAACAACAAAATTCAGACTCTGAATGTAGTGTCACAATGTCTAGAATACAATTAAAATTTATAGACAAACACAGAACCAAGAAAATGCAGTCTATGCACACATCGCTGATAAAAACTGATCCTAAGATGATCCAGATGTTGGGTCAAGAATTTTAAAACAGCTTTGTAAATATGTTCAAGTACATAAAGGAAAATGTAGTGATAATAAATTAACAGATGTGGAATCTTAACAAAGAAATGTAAATTATAAAAAGGAACCAAATTACAATTTTAGAATGAAAAAGCATAACATCTGATGTAAAAAATTAACTGATGGACTTAACAACCAATTGGAGACAACAGAAGAAAGGACAGATAAAGTTTTGTATATTAATAGAAAATTTCCAGTGGGACACAGCTGGTAGAAGTTGTCAATATCTGGTAAAACTATTATTTATTTTAATATTAGTTTTGCCTTAAAACATTTCTCTCTCTCTCTCTCTCTCCATCCCTTTCTCTCTTTCTCTTTCTGTTTCACAATGATAGCTCCAATTTTAATCCAGCATCATAGGGTTTATTCTGGTTTTCTCTTTCCTATATTTGTCACTCCCTTCTCTGATAGTGCAAAACCTAGGTCCTAATTTCTTTAATACCATTACTTTTTGGCTCAATCCTCTACATATCTTCTAATCATATATATCCCCGCACCATCACCACGCTCTCTGTTGTGCAGGTGGCCTCCTCCCTGTGCCTAGGGTCTGAAAGTGCAGGCCAAACTGCTGCCCTCTGTGGACTCTCTCCTTAACCTTCTCTAGCTTGGTGCCCCATTGTGTTTCCTCCCCCAATCCTTGCAAGTGGAAGACTCAAGATTATTAAACCACTTGGATTTACAAAACATGCCAGACTCCCTTGTATTTCTGCCCATCCTCAAATTTCATTCCCTGACATGGAATATCCTCTCTGACATGACCAATGGGCAAAGTCCTCTTTTTAAATTTGAGTTTAAATATTTTCTGATCCTCAAAGCCTTCTTTGTGCCAGGGATGGTTGCAATGCTCCTTTATCCTGGTCTTGATCTTGCATGCCCCTCCATTGCCCAGGTATTTCCAGACCCTGGTGCAGGGTGAGCATCATCAACATCTAACATCACAGATGTCTGATGATGTGGCCAATGAAACTTACCCCTGTTGCAGCAGCACCAGGGAAGTGAGAATGGCTGTGTGTGGCAAACAATGTGTGAAGTTAGTACACCAGCTTCAAGTGTGTTTTGGGGGACCTGCATATACGTCTTTCATGCCTTCAGCTCTGCCACCATGGGTCAGATCCCACCCCTTACCTGCCACTTCGTTGCTGGAGGACCCTAAGAAATACAAGATCCTTTTACTACTTAGTTGTTTTTCAGGCTTAGGGCAAAGTCTGCAGCCCACAATGCAGTTTTTGTCCCATCAAATAACTTGGGAATAGTTTTGTCTTCACAGTTAAATGAATATGAACCTTTGAAATCCATAAAATAAATAGAATGAAGATTTAGCCCATCAGATTTGGCAGCTTCATAAAACCGACCTAAACATTCTTGTGCTTCTTGGATTCCAGTTTCCAGCTTGAGGCGGGGGAATAAGAGACATGCTGATGTATTTAATACTCATGAGAACCACTCTGAGGTTGGAAAGGGAACCCAAAGAGAAAGGTTTCATGAAGAAATAGGAGGGGGAGAAGGGTTTTCTTTCTGCCTCTGAATGTAACATGCAGAGGGAGGCTGGTTTTAAGTTTGGGGCTAGTCTGCATTTCTTCATAGGGCAAACTAAAGAAAGAGGTTTTGGTTGCAGGATTCAGGATTCCCTGAAAGATAAGAGTGAAATACTCCCTCTCTCCACCTAGCCACCGCCATCTTGGGGCAGCCACCATCAGACCTCTCTGGGATCTCCAGGGGCCCCTCACCTGGCCTGCCTGATCTGAATCTCTCTCCACTTTGATCAGGTAACTTGTCTCTTTCAGGTATTCGGGCTGCTGACTCACTAAAATGGAAACTCTGTGACCTGCTGTTGGGTTTTCACAACTGGTCCCACTTGACAACCCTGTCTGGCAATCCGCCTTGGCTTCAGCCTTCCTCTTGCTGAATGACTTCAGTAAGTCAGCCACCCTCCCTGCATCCGCCTTCTCGTTTATAAAACAAAGACAGGATTATTGTGAGCATCAAAGAAAATAATGGATATAAGTATTCATTGATTGTCAAGTGTTAAAAAAATTGTTATAGTTATATCATTACTGCAAGAACTCAATGAGACATGTTAAAATGTGTTTCTCTGTGGTTTGGATAGTTAAATAGTATAAAAATTACTTGAGAGACACGTGGAGCCTCTTTGAGTGGATAATAAAATCAAAAACTGGGAAAGACTGTGGCAGTGATTAAATCTACCACCCCAAACCATGGCTTTATGACGACTATCAGCATCTTGGTGTTACATGTATGCCCTTATCAGTTCTATGATATATGGAGCCTAAAGAAGTCCAGGATCTTGCAATCTAATCCTGAAAATTCATAAATGAAGAAATAGATCCCCAAGAAGCAGCATGGTTTGCTCAGTGTTGTACAGCTAGCGGTAGTGCAAATAGTAATAAAAGTAGAGGACTGTATGCTTTCAGCAAAATGCTGTTCCAACAGGACCTCACTCTGGCTTCAGAACTGCTCAGGACAGACATTGACTAGCTTGCCAGAGTTTCCCGGATACTCATTTTTCAAACCAATCTCTGAAGATAGACTTCAGAGGTTCTTCAAAAAGCACACAAACAAGATCAAACAAAAACTCGTTATAGTTTTCCCCCCATCCAAAAATGGAGATTTATATGTTCAGGGAACCCATGTGTTGCTTTTATCTGTTCTATGATATGTTGGGGTTCTGTTAAACATTCCCTTTGAAACACAGGGTCTGCTACTGAAAATGCTATGAAAATCATTGATCTAAGAGAAACAAGTATTTGAAGGGAGCAAGGATAAGATTGCATGAGGGTGCGTTTGTGTTTAAGTGCAGAGGGGTGGTGTGTATTCAGAGGGGAGCAGAAGAAAAGTCAATGCATTCATCAAATATTTTTCAAGTCCCTAACATGTAAATATGTCACCAACAGGAAGTAGATTTTACAATTCCCCAAGTTACACCAGAAAGTCTTTTCTCTGCCACTATCTGTTACTAAAGCTCTCTCTGGAGTCAAGGACTCCTGCCCTTGTCTAGCCAAGTCATCTGCAGAACACACATGGCTCTATTCTATGAGGACAGACGGATTTAATCCTCAGGTAGAAGCTACAAACACGGGTTACTCTCTATGTTCCTAAGGATGTTGCCATCGAAGCGTCCTCCTGAGGAAACATGTCAGGGAGTCCTTTTATTTTATTTTTTGTGAAGGGCTTCCCATCTTAGAAAGAGAAGAGAGACTGTGGATCATTCCAGTCAGTGGGGCTCCAACATTTTTTAATATAAGAAAAGCTTAAGATAGTGTTTTATAAACTGCCTTGTCCCATGACCTACAGTAAAAAAATATAGTGTGCATTATACTCCAGTATGCACACATGCACACAAGAGTCACAAAACAGAACCAAATATATGACACAATACTCACTATGTGCAATGCACTCATTCCATTCTATTCCATTCTATACTTTCTTATTTTAAAACATTTGGAAAGTACCCACTAAATTGACTTTAGCATCCACTAATCTATCTTGTAGTTTTTAAACATTTACTAAGGGGCAACACTCTAAAAGTTGGAAGCTAAAGGACTGATCTTAAAGCTGGTTTTGCACTGCGTGGGACAGTACATTGAGACTATGTCATTGTCCGTATCAATGAAGGGAACAGGTGGAGATTATGGGGTAGCTTTCCACCTCCACTGGCTCCACGTCTCTCTCCGCTGATGCTGATGAAGTATTGGAGCTTGTTGATTTGCCAAACATCAACCACCGCAAAGTGTTCCCAGAGCAGAGTAACCAGGTTGGGAGGGGGCTTCACATCTGGTCTTCTGAGGAGCTGGGTACTTTGGGGAAGAGGTGGCTTGGGGCAGTTGAGCATGGTTTGAGCATGGACTTCCAAGGACAGGGTCAGGACAAAGTATGGAGACTCTAGCAAGAGGGACTGGGGTGCCCTGTGAAGGCTGGACCCTTTTGCAGGTCACCACTGCTTTCAGGGGCTGAGTACCCAGGAAGGGAGTCAGTATGGGGAGGGCAGAAGCCGTGAGGAGGTGCTTCCAGGTGGCTGTGTGGATTCTAAATGCATATTTCCTGCCTCTTTTGTGACAATCATCTGTCTACTGATTGTTAATATTAGCTGATTGTACACAGAAGTCATTAGGTGTCAAGAGCTGTTCTTAGTGCTTTATATATAAAAATTCATGTAAGCCACACAAGAACCCAGGAGGTAGGATTTATTATTGTCATCCTGCTTTGCAACTGAGGAAATGGAAGCCTGGAGAGATTAATTACACAGGATTACCAATTCAGGTTTGACCTCATGTGTCAGGCTCAAGGGCTCCCCCAGTCAGCACTGATCTGTGTGGATCTTTGCAGGTCAGCCACGTGCCCAGCATGCTGGCTGACACAGGTCAGGGACCAGGTGGACTCGCCATTTACCATGATTGTTCTCTTACAGCACAAACTATGAAGCAGAGATTGATAGATTTAAGGCTTCAGAGACAGAGGACAAGCATGATGCCCAGGGCCATCTACATTCTGCCTGAAACCTTGCACTCTATTCTACAGTTTAGCGTTTTCTAAAACACCAGTTCTGAAGTACAGAATCAAATATGTTTTTAAAACATCAGGGTTAAAAAAAATTAAACAGGTTCCTGCTATGCAGATCTGGTCAAAACTTGGTGCTGGAATGAGGCATAGCCTATGACATTCCCTTCCAGAATTCTAGGCTCTTGGCAGCACTGAGGAGAGGACAACTCCTTTAGGCGTCAGAAGTTATCTTGAGGACTGACATGGGGGCAGTGATATGAGGAGCTTGCATTTTGGAAAGATCATTCTGGTTTCAGAATAGAAAAAAATAGAGTGGGGGAGCTGGCGGGGTGGAGGGACGTTGCTCAGAAGACCCATTAGGGGGCACATCTACCAGTTCTGGGTAGCTGTAGTAGGAATCATGTGGCGGACGGATTGCAGAAATAACTGGAGGGCAGAATTAATGAGACTTTCTGACTGATTGGAAATGGCAAGGGAAGGAGAAGGGTGGATAGAGATGACAGCCAGATTTCTGACCTGGGTACCAGCCTCCTGAGGCTTCCACTACATGAGTCAGAAGACAATGGACAATGGGAGAGAAGAAGTGCTGGGGGCCGGGGGAATAAGAAGTTGCCTGGAGACAGACGCAATGTGAGGTGCAAATGAAGGATTCAGTTAGAGGAGCCCAACAGGGAGGTGGGTATGTAAGAGGCTGAAGCTAAGGAGTGAGATCACGCAGGTGACATAGGGTCAGGACTCCTTGGCATGTACTGATGGTAATTCAAATCACAAAAGAGGTCCATCATCTAGAGAGAATTTAGGTAAGTTGAGGGCCAAGAATAGGATGCAGTGAATCACCACTGTATAGTGTATGGGCAGAGAAAGATGAGTGCAGAAAGAGGAGAAGAACAAATGCCCAGAGACGAAAATCTAGCCAGGGGAGTCATGTCATAAAAGCCCAGGGAACAGGGAGTGAAAATAGGAGCTGGTAAACTGTGAGCTTTTAAGGGTTCATTCTGCTATCCACACCTTTATAGACTGGGCTTCTAAAATTCTTGCAGTAGGAAAACGTGTGGTTAAGGAAACATGTATACAGAGGTAGCACTGGCCCTAAGGGGCAAGTTCCTGAGAGAAGTTTTGACATCACTTAGAGATTTTATTTTCACATTTGTCAGTAAAATAGCACATTATTCAAAATAATCTGCATCTCAGGTTGGTAGCAACAATGTTAACCAGGACTTGTGGAGGGCTTTTTCAGTTCCATTGATAATACTGGATACTTTCACGTATTAAATAAAATTGAATGATCTCAATGCTCAAAATAATCCTATAGGGCCAATACTACTTTATGTTCCTTTTCCAAATGAAACGTGCACACACACACACACACACACACACACACACACACACACCAGAAAACTTGAAATACATAACTGCCCAAGACCACTCCATTAGTAAGTGACAGAGCCAGACTTCTTCTTCTTTTTTTTTAATTGTATTTTAGGTTCTGGGGTACATGTGCAGATCATGCAGGGTTGTTGCATAGGTGTATATGTGGCAAGGTGCTTTGCTGCCTCCATCCCCCGTCACCTATATCTGGCATTTCTCCCCCATGTTATCCCTCCCCCAACATCCCCCACTCTCCGCTGTCCCTCCCCTAGTCCCCCCCAACAGACCCCAGTATGTGATGCTCCCCTTCCTGTGTCCATGTGTTCTCACTGTTCAACACCTGCCTATGAGTGAGAACATGCGGTGTTTGATTTTCTGTTCTTGTGTCAGTTTGCTGAGAATGATGGTTTCCAGATTCATCTAAGTCCCTACAAAGGACACGGACTCACTGTTCTTTATGGCAGCATAGTATTCCATGGTGTATATGTGCCACATTTTCCTTGTCCAGTCTATCATTGATGGGCATTTGGGTTGGTTCCAGGTCTTTGCTATTGTACACAAGGCTGCAATGAACATTCGTGTGCATATAATAGAATGATTTATAATCCTTTGGGTATATAACCAGTAATAGGATTGATGGGTCAAATGGAATTTCTATTTCTAGATCCTTGAGGAATTGCCACACTGTCTTCCACAATGGTTGACTAATTTACACTCCCACCAACAGTGTAAAAGTGTTCCTATTGCTCCACATCCTCTCCAGCATCTGTTGTCTCCAGATTTTTTAATGATCGCCATTCTAACTGGTGTGAGATGGTATCTCAGTGTGGTTTTGATTTGCATTTCTCTAATGACCAGTGAAGATGAGCATTTTTTCATGTTTGTTTGCCTCATATATGTCTTCTTTTGAAAAGTGTCTGTTCATATCCTTAACCCACTTTTGAATGGGGTTGTTTTTTCTTGTAAATCTGTTTTCTTTGTAGGTTCTGGATGTTAGCCCTTTGTCAGATGGGTAGATCGCAAAAATTTTTCCCCATTCTGTTGGTTGCCAGTTCACTGTAATGATTGTATCTTTTGCTGTGTAGAAGCTCTGGAGTTTAATTAGATCTCATTTGTCTATTTTGGCTTTTGTTGCCAATGTTTTTGGTGTTTTAATCATGAAATCCTTGCCTATGCCTATGTCCTGAATGGTTTTGCCTAGGTTTTCTTCTAGGGTTTTTATGGTGTTAGGTCTTATGTTTAAGTCTTTAATTCATCTGAAGTTAATTTTAGTGTAAGGTGTCAGGAAGGGGTCCAGTTTCTGATTTCTGCACATAGCTAGCCAATTTTCCCAACACCATTTATTAAACAGGGAATCCTTTCCCCATTGCTTGTTTTTGTCATGTTTGTCAAAGATCAGATGGTTGTAGATGTGTGGCATTGCCTCTGTTCTGCTCCATTGGTCTAGATGTCTGTTTTGGTACCACTACCATGCTGTTTTGATTACTGTAGCCTTATAGAGTAGTTTGAAATCAGGTAGCATGATGCCTCCACCTTTGTTCTTTTTGCTTAGGGTTGTCTTGGCTATGCTGGCTCTCTTTTGGTTCCATATGAAGTTTAAGGTGGTTTTTTCCAGTTCTGTGAAGAAGGTCATTGGTAGCTTGATGGTGATAGCGTTGTTCTAATGTGAATTTTTATGTGGGCCATTAGCCAGTGCAGTATGCAATGTCATTCATGCTATGTCATTATGTAATAAATATCTAGTCACACATCTTTCATCACTAGAAACTCTTCAGATTCTAACCCCCTCAGAGTCTCAGGACAATGCTTGTGCATTTTTCATGTCTTGTGCAGGGAACACACTAAGAACAATCTTTAACTTTCTGGTTTCCTAATTGTTCAACTCTTTTGAGCATTGCCACTAATGTTTCTGGTGTCTCTCATCCTAAGGAATCTCGAGGAATGCCTTGAAATTTGCATAAACCTCAAAGATAAATGCTTAGGTAAATAGAAGATAATCTGTATATGCTACAGTGGTGTATGGGGAGTGTTTGTGAATGGGAAGGATTGCAACATGTATTAGTTTTCAAATGTAATTGTACGTACTCTGGAAGGGAAACAGCCCAGTTAGAGAATTCTAAGGTGACTACAATTACATTTTGGAGCTTTCATTTTCCTAGAAACAGAGCACGTGGATTATGGCCTCTTTCCCCGATATGAACATTGTCAGAAAGTAAAAACGAGAAAGCTATTCCTTGTGGTTGACTTACAGTCATTCCCTCTGATCCTTCTTCAGGCTGATAAGAAACTAAGGAGCAGACCCCTTAACTGCATTCTTTAGAAATAGAGGAAAGATTGTATCCCTTGACGATGTCTGTCAGCTTGAAAGAGCTATGAATCACAGCAAAATGGCATTTTATATTTAGTTATTCATTTCCCATTCAGATCCAGGTGACAAATCTTGTGCAAAACAGCTCCCTATGACTCACATCAGCTCTTAAAGATGTTGGTAACAAAGTCTGATGAATCGTCATCGACCCAGCTTTGAGGGTGTACACAGTTTATCTCAGCTATTAATAAGATATGCAATCTTCATCTGGTTTGGAACATAATTATTATTATTTTTTCCCTCGTCATGGCTCTCATAACAAGAGAGAAGATGTATTCCTGACTTAATGGAGCCTCTGGGAACCATGTCAAAAGACATGTTTCTAGATTTTACCACATCTAGAAGTCTTGGAATGGATTCTAGACATAAGACAAAAGTGGGGAACACATAAAAATGGACATGAGGTACAATTACAATAATTTCATTATTAATAGATCAATGATTTATTAATATTAAAATTTATATAATAAAAAGTGCTGAAGGTTAAAGAGATGGTAAACACACAGGCAGTTCAGAATCACCCCATTCTTGTTTTCTGTGGCTCAAGCCTGGGTTTTCTTCTATCAGCCCCTCTGATTGGTTGTGCCAAATCTGACCTTTGTTATTTAATTAGTTAACTCATCTTTTGAATCGATAGTTATTCAGAAAGCATGTTAGGTGCTGGGATATGAAGCTGGATAAGGCCTGGTTCCCAGCTGAGACCATGCTCTCAGCCCCAAGGAGAAGTCCATGACACTCACAGTTACATTCTGCATAGATTTAGGTAGGCATGTGGGACCACACAGAAGAGACTGAGCAATTGTGTTTGTGTGTGTGTATTCCCCCTCAGATTTCAGAGAAGAACAGATATTTGATTTGCAGTACAGCACAGCAATTAAATCACAGAATTGGGAGTTAGTGGCTTGGGCTCGAGTCTTAGGTCAGAAACTTTGGACATAGAGTTTACCTTTCCGGCTCTCATCTTTTTCTTTTGTAAAATGGGACTCATCATCTGCAGTAAAGGGAGGCTTAAATGAGCCTATACATGTGAACAGGCTCACAATGACGCATGAAAAGCATTTAGTAGTGTGTTTAGAGAGTCATACTGAAGACCTGCTTTCTGAATGACTAAATGAATACTCACTCTGAGTCAGGCATTGGGCAGTCTTAGAAACCCCCTGACAAGCATGAGCTGGAGGGGTTGGATGGACTTGAATCTAGACCATGAGACCTCCACACTGGCAGCAACCACTGTCTCTCTGGTGTCCACGTGCATATGTATCTTGGTGCAATGTGAGAGATGACTTCTTCAGCTATTCTCTCTTTGTCCTCTTACCCTACTCCCTGCCTCACCTTGTGTGTGCCATCATCTATCTGATCCTTATACGCATTCAGTGGCAAATAAAAGACAACCCAAGTAACGAGACTTTCACCACCAAAGGATGTTTTTTTAATCTCATGTGAAACTGTTGTGTTGGACGTCATTAAAACACAGTGTCTACCATGCCTTCTCCACGTTTGATGTTGTGACTTATCCTCATAGTCACATGAAGGCTGCTGCATCTCCAGGCCTGCTATCTACATTCTAAGCAAGAGAGACAAAGACACAGGAGCAAAAGGAGTGGATGCTGGGCTGAAGGGCATGCTAGCTGGGTGTCTCTTAAAGAGTTCTACCCAGGGACTTCTTATATTCCACAGGGCAGACTGGGCCACATGGCCGTGGCTATCTATAAAGGAGTCTGAAAAGGAAGGCAAGGAGACAAGGAGTTGTGATGGTTTCGGGGTTGCCCTAACATGGAATATGTAACAACTGCCCCCCCTTCAGGTCCCAATTTAACTATCGCTGGCCCCAGGAATCCTCTCTTGGCAACTGGCATCACGCCTGTTACTCTTGTCCCATGAAAGGCCAAGGCATTCGCCCTCATACCCCATCGTTAAGCCTTGAACGTTGACATTGATGACAACACTGGTGAGCATATCACTTCACAGTTAACAAGGCACTTTCCACCATGACACCATGACTTCCTTTTCAATTCTGACAACCATTCGGTGAGCTATACACCTTTTCTGAGGTCCCAAGAAGGAAACTGCCCAATCTCACACAAAAGAGTGGTGAGAGAAGAACTAGATTTAGTGCTGGAAGTAAGAACTGTTAGTCTTAGCTTAGGAGTATTTTGGAATCAGGTGGAATCAAATTCCAATGTTGGTTTGGTCACTTGTTAGCTGTGCTAAGCTGGTGTCTTAGTCCGTTTTGTGCTGCTGTAACAGAAGACCACCGACTGGGTAATTTATAAGGTACAGAAATACCTTTCCTTATATTTCTGGAAGCTAGAAAGTGCAAGATTGCAGGACCAGCCTCTTGCAAGGTCCCTTCTTTCTGTGTCATCCTATTGTGGAAGGCAGAGGGGCAAGAGAGAGAGAGAAGGACACTGAACTCACTTTTGCAATTAATCAACTCCCATAATAAAGGCATAAAGTCATTCATAAGGGAAGTTAGAAAAGAGATTTCAGCTTTCATTTTTTGAACAAGTGAGCAGAAACAAAAATGGTATGGCACAGAAGGAAATCAAATAAGGTCAGAAAGCACAGATACTAAGGACTGTGTGATCCAGCTTCATCTGCTTGCCTATGAAGGACTGAAATTCTAAGATCCAAGTGTTTTGCTCAGCTCACCTGCAATGCCATGCACCAGATAGGATCCAAGTCTCGGAATACCCAGGGTGGGAATCTTTCCAACATTCTCTTCATAAATAAAGCACATGAGCAGCTAATGTCCAGACTGTATCTCTTCAGCTTTGTTCAAAAGGAATTCTGTAGCCATTTGTTCAGATTTTGTAGCTAGGACCTCAGAATAGGGTGAATGGTAAATGCCATTGCTAAAGCCCCATTCAATGCCCAGATGCTATGTTTCTATGGAACAATTTATTATTTTTTTATTGTTGTTGTTTCCCTTTCTTTTTCTAAAAGTCATTCATTTCTTCATTCCTTCTGCTATCAATATTTATTATTTATTATGTACCTACTGTGCACAAAGCATGCTGTAGGGCACTGTGGATACCACACTGAATGTGAGGAGCTGCTTCATGAAACTTTGAGTCTGGTGCAGAAAGAAACTCATCAGGTAACAAACAAACATGTCATAACAAATTTGGAATAGAAATGTTAGGGGGAAGTCCACCTTCCGGCATGAGGAAGAAACCAGGGGTGATCCATGTGGTTAAGGAGGTCTTGGAAAAGACCCTATTCAGCAGGAGACATTCAGTGAGATGTGAGGAGTGAGATGGACCAGGGGTGGTCTCCAGAATCTGCTTCCCTCAGCATCCTCCCCTGTGTGGGCAGACAGACTGACTGCAGGGCCAGGACTGGGGCTGGGATGAGTGCTTAGGGACCCAGGTAATCCAGAAGCTTCAGAGTGACAAAAGTCACCAGCAGGAATAACACATTTCCTTGAATTTTCAAACACTAGACTCGTCTGCAATTGAGCAGATGTCCACATGCTATTGAGCATCTGACAGCATGGAGGCTGGCTTTCAGGAAGGCAGGCAGTTAGGATGGCTCTTTGCCAGGAAAGCCCTGCTTCTCTGTGGATTTTGGGGAAGCCATGCAGGGATGGGCTGAGGAGGAAGGGCATGTCAGAGTCCCCAAGAGAGGATGGCACGGTTGGTACAGGGGCTGTCTAGGCAGCTCTGGGCACTCCATTCTCTGGCTAACACAGGATCTTGTTCTAAACCCTCTCATGGCCCTAATCCTAAGATATTTTGCAATTTACTTCCACATCTATGTCCTTGGATGGAAGAAGTTTCTCAGCATCGTCTGAGTAGCAATCATCATCCCCCACCACCATTCTTCTCATCTGCATCTCAATAAATATATCATCCCAATAAATTCCCATTGCAATAGAAACTACAAACTAAGACTTACATAAAGTATCTCCCTTGCTTCTTATAGTAAGGCAATGATATAGGCAGTGTGCCAATTATTCCCACTTCACAGAGGAGAAATGAAGTTCAGACCTTGCTGTGTGGAGAGTAATAGGAGAGTTGGCCTTCGAACTCAGAGCTGACTCCAAATCAGGTGCTTTAAGCCCTGTGGAAGACCACTTCCTCCTTGAAACAATGTGTCCATAGCCCCCAGGAACACCAGGTCTTATGGTACGTACTAGTAGTAACATCAGCAGCAGTATGAGCAGTATTACTAGCAGCAGCAATCACAGTAACCCTATTCATAGTAGCAGGTGCAACAGTGGTAGCAGTGGCGGCAGTGGTAGCGGGAGTAATAGTAGTCGCATCAGCAGTAGTAACAATAGCAGCAGCAGTAGTAACACTTTCTCAGCACTGCCTACTAGTCAGGCGTGGCTTTATGTGATTTCTGTGAGTCAGCTCATTTAATTTCAGAACAATACTGAGAGGTAGGTAGCACTGATGTCTCCCTTTTCCCTGCACAGAGAATCACAGAAGGTAAGTAGCTTGTTTGAAGTCGCACAGCTGTTAAGTACCCATGCGGGTTTTCTGCCTCCATCTGGCCCTTCCCTCTCTCCACTCTGCCTGTTTCTATGTTTTCAAGTGGAATGTCTTCACGTCACAGACTAGAAGGTGGGTGATCATAAAGGGCAAACATGGCTATCATGAGACTCAGGTGGACCCCTGTTGAGATTGCAGTTCTACTGCTTACTCAACAAAGGACTTTACCTTTCTGTCCTCAATTTCCCCTTACATAGATTGGGGCAGGCAATAGAGTACAACTAAGCAGGTTTTGTCAAGAGGACAGAGGCATTCAGCATGTAGTTGGGTGGTGCAGGACTGGCCCCGCGTGCTTTGTGGCTCATGTGAAGAGGTGTTAGAGCCACGCCCAACACTCCAACAGCCCAGCGCATCACTGACAACCATGCATTAGCCTCAGTTTGCAGCCATTGGCGGAGGGAGCTCATCTGTCCCACGGCAGCCCATCCTAATGTGAGGATCCTAGAGGACTCTGAAAGAAAAATAAAATCTCAGGACCCCAAACGTACTATGCCAAAGGGAAAATTTAAGATTGGAAAGTGACTCATGCAAAGAAATCCTGCTTTTCCTTTTGCTTCTAAACAAATAGCTACAACACAGAAGACCACATACCTCCCTAGGTGGCCTCTCTCACCCTGACAATGTAAATTAACAGCTTATCTTCATAGGTACAGGACAAAGACGAAACAAGATATCATCCTTCCACTACTCAGAGACAAATGCAGATTTACTGAGCACGAGATGAATGCATAATTGACAGTTCTTCTACCCCCCTCCTTTCCCACATGACATACGAATTCAG
Organism: Ateles fusciceps; assembly: GCA_036589455.1. NCBI lineage: Eukaryota > Metazoa > Chordata > Mammalia > Primates > Atelidae > Ateles > Ateles fusciceps. The sequence goes on along the minus strand of JAZHEH010000113.1, from coordinate 1,372,282 downwards.
TGAGCACTGATCAAACCTGCTCAAGAATGTGGCCACTTATCTCACTACTAACCCTCCATTTTTTTTCTTTCCCCTTCCCCTCCTGCCTGCTCTTTTTCCTTTAAATATTGAAACCAGCGGCGTGGTGGGGAGTGGTTCACAACTGTAATCCCAGCACTTCAGGAGGTGAAGGTAGGGGGACGACTCAGGAGTTTGTGACCAGCCTGGGCATAGTGAGACCCCATCTCTACAAGAAAATTTTAAAGAATCAGCATTGCATGGTGGTGCGTGCCTGTTGTCCCAGCTGCTTGAGAGGCAGAGGAAGAAGAATCCCTTAAGCCTGGGTAGTCAATGCTGCAGTGAGCCATGATTGTGTCACTGCATTCCAACCTGATCATCAGTGAAACCTTGTCTCAAAATACACATATTTGTATATGTGTATGTGTGTTTATAAAGGCTTATATATACATATTTGTATATATATGTGTGTGTGCATATATATATATATAGACATATATATATATGTATAAGCTTATATATATATATGTATAAGCCCTCACATATATATATATATATACACACACATACACACACACACATACACATACATATATATACATGTATATATATGTGAGGGCTTATACACACATATATATATATATATATAAGCCCTCAAAATGCTCTTTGGAAAAACGTGGGCCACAGATCTTACTGTGATGTGTCTCTTTTCTCAGGCACATCCTCAACCTTGACAAAATAAACCTCTAAACTGATTGAGACCTGTCTCAGACACATTTTGTTTCACAACATAAAACAGACAGAATGTCTGTTCCACGTGTGGCAATGCCCTTGGGCATGCTTTCCTGTCCACTTTCTCAGGGTGGAGCTCCACAGGCCTGCCAGCTCTGCCCATCACCCAGGGCCCCCTTTCCTGAAGAGAATCCAGCCTGTCTGATACTTCCTTGGCAACTGTGTTCTGGCCACTCTTTCTCCAAATCTTCCTCCTTCTTTGCCCTGCATTCCTTCCACGGAGACTCCACCCCACATCCAGAAGTTCTGGAGCCCTGGCTTCAACTGGCATGACCCCAACTCTTCACCATTGTCTAAGCTATGCCCTCTGTCTGGTGTGCCCTCCCTCCTGCACCTGGGGCCATTCACTCCTACACCATCCAAGCACTGAGGGACTCCCTGGCCAGAGAACAGGCAGGTAACCAGGCCATGCAAGTGTAATTCATACTCTAGAGAGAGAAGTGAACACAGCCTGTCCTAAGGATGCCAGCAGAGGAGCTCCTTATGCAACCTGGGAGGAGGAGATGGGGAAGTCCAGGAAGGCTTCCTGGAAGAGGTAGCATCTATCCACATTGGAAATGTTGACAGGGTCTTTGCTTGGTGAAAATAGGGCAGGGATCTAAGAGGGAACAATGTAAACAAAATCATGGACGAGAGAACAGCTGATATGTAGAGGAAGTACTTACCACCCGTAGCTTGTTGTGTGTGTGGAAGAGAGAGGTTAAGCCATGGGCAAAGGGCAAATCTGTGGCGAATACTTTGTTCCAGGGGAAAAAGCTGACTTTATTTTGGAGTCTTGGATGGGTTCTAGAAAAGCACTTGCCACAGTCTTTTGGAAGTACTACGGCTCATCCTTCAAACCTGCAACTCAGTCCCCCACTGCTCTGAAGAGCCACGCATGCTCCTCTATCATGAGCAGTAAGGGAACGTGGTCCTAGAAGGCAGAGAGCCTGAGTCAAAGGCCAGGCACTGCCATGTATTCACTGTATGATTGGCCAAGTTACCCAGCCTCTCTGTGCCTCAACTTTCTTATCTATAAATTGGAGGATAAATCATTCATTTCACAGGGTATTTTTCTTGGATAATTAAATGGCATGTGAAGTACATTCAATAGAATATTTTTATTGTTCTTTTCCCTACTAGAATCGATGATTATGAGGTTAAGAACTGTGTTTTGTGCACTGCTGCATCCCTGATGCTTAGAGGAACACGTGCCATATCGATGTTTGATAAATAAATAAAGGAATGCGATATGAGATGCCATAACATGGTATAAAGGGATGTATTGTTCTTACTAATTTGTTCATCTCCCCCACCTGGTCTCTGCCCTCCAGGATAAAGGTCTTTTTCTTTGGCCTCTGAATCCCAGTCCTCAGGCTATGCCTGGGACACAGAGGGTCCTCACACAGCCTTTGATAAGTGAATCAATGAATGAATGATTGAATGAATGAATGAACATGTAGTTGAAAGGAGCCCATAAATCAAGGTGAGTATGGGCAGAATGGAAGTAGGACGCTGCACAGCCTAGGCCTGATGAACTCCTTTGTTGGTCTTGTTTAAGGAATCTCTCTTGGCAGCTCTGGGAGGCTGGTGATGGGGAAGTTGCCAACTTCAGTCTGTGGCTCCATACAGCACATGCTGTGGATTGCAGGCTGAGTCCTCGTTTACATCTTCAGGATCCTCGAAGTGTCATGTGTGAGATTTGTCCAGCCCTGGTATCGCCAATTTACACCTCTCAGCTGCCCTCGACCACCTCCTCTGCAGGAGCTCAAACTTTCAGGAATCTTGTTACTCTTTTCAGAGGCTCCCTTTCTGCTCCCCACTCACAGTCTATTCTGCATCACTCACGGCTATTGCCTAACAGCTGCAGATGCAGCTTCCCATTCACAGTCACCAAAAGCTGTGCTCCTCCAGCCTGTGAATGCAAAGCTGGGCCATCTTACAAGGCAGGAGCCAGCGTGGAACAGTGCAGGGGCAGGTGGGAGGTGAGGCCCTGGAAATGGAATTTGAAGGCTCAATTGTGCAAGAGCAGAGTGGCAGAGAGAACACCAAGGCAGGTCATAGGAAGCAGATTGATGCCTCTGTGCATTGAGTGTTTCTGAATAAATAATGGGAAGATTATTATAACTACCTTGCGGCCTTTTATTCCCTGTATGTATGCACGTATGTATGTATGTATTTATTTACCCAGCATCTTCAAGCACCAGGTTCTTCCAGACAGAAATATGGGTTCCAAGATTTGAGTGCTTTGTCCACCACCCCTACCCCATGGGGCCAGGTTGATTGTCCCCAGTTAGGGAAGAGAATCTCATCCCCCACCACTTGCTTCCTGTGCCAGGCTTTGTCTCAGCCTCCCTGTCTTCTGAGCTTCTTTCTCAAACTCTCCACCCTGGCTCTCTCTGCTTCCCAACAATCTTTCTCAATGTTTCTACACCCTGCTTCTTTCTCCCCTCTCTGTGCATTTCTCTTTCTGACATTATCTGGATCCTGTTTCATTCTTTATGTGTCTCGTCTTTTCTTCCCCCAGTTCTCCTATTGTCACATCTTCCTTGCTTCTATCTTTTCTCTCCTTTCCCACTCTGTGCATCTCCCTTTGGTATCTGGATTCTTTCTCTCATTTATTTACTCATCATAGATTCATGAAACACATGCTTAGTTAGTTTACACTGTGGGTCATGCACTCTGGCAGGCTGTAGGGATGTAGTGAGGACTTTATAAATAGCAAGAAAGGCAGTCACTGATCTATACTTAGTAGCCTTCTCCCCCTCCTCACAGCTCAAGACACCTGCTGTCTTTGTTCTGTGTGGAATAATGTAAGAAGCATGAGCCTCAGTAATACAAATCTGAGTTTGAACTCTAGCTCCCGTGCTCACAAATGGTAATGTAGGGCAAGGCTCTGGGTCCCACTGAGCTCTCCTCTCCTCAACTTTCTGTGTAGAGTGGCTGGTTATTGTGGGTGCTTAATAGATTTAAATAAAGGGAAATCTTTGTCCCTGCGCTTAGTAGCAAACAGAGTGTCTGCATTATGATGGGCATTGCACTAAACATTATTAACAAGACAAAGTTATATTTTTCTTTCCAGCATCTTACACTCTAACGAAGAAGAGAGATTGTATATAAATGATGCTGTAATCCAAGCATAATCTGTGTCCACGTGTGGCTCAGACCCTGCCTAAAATTACATTTTAAGAATCCCAATCCAGCCACAAAATGTCATTTTCAGAAAGCAATACCAAACTTCTCTTGAACCTTTAAGGAACTTGGATGAAGATACAATTTGTAACTTACATCAGCCATTCGCCGTCTTCTTCCTTGAGTCCTTGCTCCTTCTGATTCTGCCTCTGCTCAGAAATGCCTTGCATGCCACTCCCCCAGCAATTCCTTCCGGCTTCCAAGCCAGTTGGCTTAGCCCTTCCCCTTGTCCTTTCCTTCTGATCATCCTCTTTAGTACAGAAATTGACTTTGCCTTATTGGCTAAGATCTTGTCCCTTTCTTTTCGTCTCTCATGTTGGGATATTCTTTTTCTGCTCTTCTGACCAGACATGAAAACCATCTTCTAACCACTGTAGCAAGTACTTGCCTTTAATCGAGAAAAGCTTTGAGTAAAATGGTAAAAATAAGGAGTGCATGTGTTAGTAAATCCTGCTTCCGTTATAATGTTAATGCAATCCACATATTGATAATTACACCTGGCAGTGAACAACTATCAAGAATATGTTGTCTTCATGTACACTGTCCTTCAAAACTCAGAAAACTCCTGGAATGAAAGTGTGAGTTCTGAGCTGCCTGCATGTAGCTCCTCCTCCTCTTCGCCAGGGCCTAATGAACCCATCCAAACTGCAGGAGAAGATGCATGGATGAATCTTCGTACACCATGGATGGCGGTGTTTCCTGTCTCTCTGGCACCGGGGATGAACAATAAACAACCGGCCTCAGCTACAAAGGGAAGCAGTGCTGAAGGCAAAATGAACGTTGACAAGGCGGCCGAAAATCATGAGGAAACGACGGCAACTCATCATCCCCCGCTGGGCTCATACTTCCTCCTGACTTCCTGCCCAGAAATCTGCTCATTTCTCAAGTTACTTTAACTCAAAAACCCACTGACATGCTAAAAGCTCTAAGATTTAGGGTGATCTAATGGTTTTCTTTTTTCATTCCTCCAAGACATCTGAATAACTTTCTCCTTGACAAAAGTGTCACTTCCCTATTTCCAGCACTAAGCATGTGGAATTTTAAAGATAAAACCAGAAAAAAAATATTGACAAGAAAGAAGCAATTTCTATTCCCGGGTTTCTTCAGGGTCTTTCTGTTTGGAAGCAGCTGTGAAGAAGGGCCAGGCTCGCTGCTGACTTCATCATCCTGGTTTCAGAGCGCTGACCTCAGTGTTGACTTTGGAACATGTTCTAGGGTCCGAAAAGAAAAGAGAGTCTCCACCAACTAACTCCCTGGGATTAAAAGCAACTACAAGCAATAATTTCCTTTGAAGCTCAGCTCTGGAGAGAACCCATTCATTTCATAATCAAATTAGATCAGAGGGTGAGAAGGCAGCCCAGCAGAGGGTCCTCATGAGATCTGTTGGGCCTTGGATCTGAGGAATAACTGAGGAAGAGTTGGTCTTAAGAGAAGAGGCATCATCCCTAGCAAACGAACACAGGAACAGAAAATCAAATACCACATATTCTTACTTATAACTAGGAGCTAAATGATGAAATGTCATGGACACAAAGAGGCAAACAACAGACACTGAGGCCTACTTGATGATGGAGGGTGGGAGGAGAGGGAATATCAGGAAAGGTAACTATGAGATACTAGCCTTAATGCCCAGGTAATGAAATAATCTGCACAACACGCCCCTGTGAAATGAGTTTAACTATCTAACAAAAATTCACATGTACCCCGAACCTAAAAGTCAAAAAAAAACTAAAGTTAAAAAAATAAAAATTGTGGGCCAAGGATATGAACAGACACTTTACAAAGAAGATATACATGAGGCCAACATATGAAAAAATGCTCATCATCACTGGTCATTAGAGAAATGCAAATCAAAACCACATTGAGATACCATCTCACACCAGTTAGAATGGCGATCATTAAAAAATCTGGAGACAACAGATGCTGGAGAGGATGTGGAGCAATAGGAACACTTTTACACTGTTGGTGGGAGTGTAAATTAGTTCAGCCATTGTGGAAGACAGTGTGGCGATTCCTCAAGGACCTAGAAATAGAAATTCCATTTGACCCAGCAATCCCATTACTGGGTATATAGCCAAAGGTTCATAAATTGTTCTACTATAAGGACACATGCACACGAATGTTCACTGCAGCACTGTTTACAATAGCAAAGACCTGGAACCAACCCAAATGCCCATTGATGATAGACTGGACAGGGAAAACGTGGCACATATACACCATTGAATACTATGCAGCCATCAAAAACGATGAGTTCGTGTCCTTTGTAGGGACATGGATGAACCTGGAAACCATCATTCTCAGCAAACTGACACAAGAACAGAAAATCAAACACCGTGTGTTCTCGCTCATAGGCAGGTGTTGAACAATGAGAACACATGGACACAGGGAGGGGGAGCATCACACACTGGAGTCTGTTTGGGGGGGCAAGGGAGGGACAGTGGGAGGGTGGGGAGTTGGAGAGAGATAGCATGGGGAGAAATGCCAGATATAGGTGATGGGGGAGGAAGGCAGCAAATCACACTGCCATGTGTGTACCTATGCAACAATCTTGCATGTTCTTCACATGTACCGCAAAACCTAAAATGCAATTTAAAAAATCCAGAAAACAAAACAAAAACATACAAAAAAATTAAAATTAAAATTACACACACACACACACACACACACACACACACACAAAGAGAAATTATCAAGGCACACATTTGGTTCTAGGCCAAGCTACTGCCTTGGAGAGGACTGGGGAGTTCGGCGGAAGACTGACACTGAGGCTGTCTGTAGACCTCCAGACAGGTCCCATTGACTTCCAGCCTGAGTTTTAGGTGAGAGGGCTATTGCCTCAAGACTCTCTGAGACACTGGAAGCCCAGACACTGGAAGCCCAGAACTGGGGTCTGGGGGTGCAAAGGTGGGATGGAGGGACACTCTGCCTTGAGCCGAGTGCATACGGGTGGGGGCTGTGTGGAACAGCATGGTATGGCTGGAGTAGCCAGTTAGTGATGAAAGAACATCCCCCATTGCTTGTGGGCAGGTTTCAGCAACGGGGTCTCAGACATCAGGAAACCAGAGCTCCAGCAGGAGAGGCCATGGCGAGGCCTGTGCGTCTGAGCAGGCAGGTAATCCTGTTCCTCACCAGGCTCCCAGAAATGGCTGGGCATCCCTGGTCATGGGAGAGGCTGAAAGTCTTTACTAGGTGGTTTCCTTCACTTCCCAGCTGGAAAAATCTCAGGGTTAGCTCAGGTTAAAAATGCAAAGACGGCCAGCATGGTGGCTCACGTCTGTAATTCCAGCACTTTGGGAGGCTGAGGCCGGCGGATCACGAGGTCAGGAGTTCGAAACCAGCCTGGCCAATATGATGAAATCCCATCTCTACTAAAAATACAAATATTAGCTGAGTGTGGTGGCATGTGCTTGTAGTCCCAGCTACTGAGGAGGCTGAGGCAGAAGAATTGCTTGAACCTGGGAGGTGGAGGTTGCAGTAAGCTGAGATCACACCACTGCACTCCAACCTGGTAACAGAGTGAGACTCCATCTAAAAAAAAAAGCAAAGACATGTTGTCCTTTATAATGGAAATGTTAGGTACCGCTAATATTTTTTGTTGTTGTTGTTTATTTATTTTTTCTGTTCAGACCCTGTTTCCCAAAGGAAACCAGTCCATTCCCTGACTTTAGTCACTGAGATCCTGTCCTCTCTGAGCACAGGAGACAGAAAAAAAAAAAAATCCAGGTTCTGGGCAGTACCATGTCCCTTGAATAGTGAGAGACGCAAGCAGGAGAAAAATGATAGATTCTGGGAAATAAATGGCCTTATTTTTTCAGGGATCATGAGCTATAAAAATGCAGGCAAGGGGCATACAGAAGGCATCTTTTCTACTACCACTGCAGGAAGCCCAGCTGAGAGTGAGGGCAGCACACAGGAAACAGGCCAAACGCTGCTGGAGACACAGAGACCATGGTATCAGCTGAGCCCTAGACCCGGATGTGCCTGCAGCCAGTTTCTACCTCGGATTTCCTTCTACTTTAAGCCTATATTTTCCTTCCTCCCTTCCTTTCTTCCTTCTTAATTTACTTTTAGTTGAGTTATTTTGAAAGATTTCCATTTAACCAAGAAATTAGTGCTTAGAAGTGACAAACCCTGTAAAACAGGCTCACCGGGGTCAAGGCGAGGTATAAGGTGTGAGGAGTCCCCTGCTGCATCTGGGAGCTGGCAATCCCTGATCTGCATATCTAAAGCCTCAGTACTTGAACCTTCTGAAAGGAGGAGTTGGTAGTCAGTTTCAGGATGTTAAGAAGTAGACTCCTATGGCTTTAACTATTGCACACTTCATCTAAGCCAGTTATTTTTAAAGGAGGAAGGAAATGATGGGCATTTTGTTTAGAGGCATTTTCTGCCTCTGGGCAGCTGTTCAAGATCACTGAGAATCAGATTTATGGGGCCTGTAAATTTGCAAAAGGCTTCGTCCTTACCCCAATAAAGCTAGTGAAGTTGGAAAGTATAACTGAAAATAAGATCGTAGCCCAGAAAGAGCTGGAAAATTGGGAAACCCTGACCCCTCGTATTCCTCCAGAGATATTCTTTCTGTGCACTCTGTTTCACAGCCTGGAGGCAGAGCACAGGGGACAAATGAGCCTCCCTACTGAGCTAGCTACCCAAATGGAGACCATTTAGCTGAGGAATACAGGAAAGGGCAGAGCTTTAAGATCCACTAATGAGTACCGAAAACTATGGCTTGGCGCAGTGGCTCACACCTATAATCCCAGCACTTTAGGAGGCCCAGGCAGGCGGATCACGAGATCAAATAATTAAGACCATCGTGGCCCACATGGTGAAACCCCGTCTCTACTAAAAATACAAAAATGAGCTGGGTGTGGTGGCACGTGCCTGTAGTCCCAGCTACTTTGGAGGCTAAGGCAGGAGAATCACTTGAACCTGGGAGGCGGAGGTTGCAGTGAGCCGAGATTGCACCACTGCACTCCAACCTGGCAACAGAGGGAGACTCCATCTAAAAAAAAAGTTAACAAAAACGTTAAGGGAGCATGCAGATTCCTGGACTCTGACTCAAAAAGCTCTTGTGTTTGGTTACCGGCCAGTGGTGTTTTCAGAAATTACATCAATTAACAGGTGACTGAAGTGTTAGGGGATTTTGTGTGGCAGGAGAAACTTCAATCCTGGTAAATGCAGGGTAGTGATTGCACAACTCCCCAGTCCTCTGGGACAATGGGAAGTGGGCTGCCAAGTGATTGCAGGCAGGGGAGGGGATTCCGTCCAGTGCTTGCTTCAAATGTGGTATAGAGAGCGGTGGACAAAAGCAAGCTGTTTAAAGAGCAGAATTGGGTGGGCCAGGTTGATTAGTAAACATCCTGACTTGCCAAAGCAATTGAATCCAGCTCTGCTGCCCTACAGGACGACTGTGCAAACATAAGCCATTTCCCTCCTCCCCCACTTATCGAAGCGGAGACAACCTTGATCTTTTTCTTTCCTTGTTTTTCCTCTACTATTGTATACTGGGTGTCAAGACTAGTTAAAATTATTATTCATCTCGTTGGTCAATGGACAATGAAGAATACATTGGAAGATAACTAAGAAGAATTTAATCAGAAAACTGTGAATTTGGAACGGAATGTAGTAACTGAAAACATCTTGGAGTTGTCTCTCTTTGAGGAAGGAGTGGGTACATTTTCATTTATATATGGCATAGTTCTCTTTTTAAGAAAAAAAGCATTTCAGGAACTTATGAAAATAAGGGTACAAGAATGCACAGGGCAGCCAAAGGGTGGAATGTAGTGGTGAGAACACATCTATTTCCTTTTGGTCTAATTCCCCTCCCCAGTTCTACATGTTCACACTGAGACTGTTCATCATGGTGGTTATGGACCATCACGGTAATGGACAATCCCAATGTGATTGTCTGCCCTTGTTAGTTACAAGGTGTTTCAGTTATCCATTGTCATGTAACAGATGACCCCACAACTTAGTGGCTTAAAACAGTAATAATGCAACTCATCCTATGATCTAGGGGTTGGCTGGACTTAGCTTGGCCCTGCTGCTGTTCTGTGTGATTGTTGTGTGGCTACATTCTGTTGGGAGCTCATCTGGGGCTGGTATATATCCAGGATGGCCCCAAAAGGCTAACAATGAAAGCCACAAGGTCTCTGAAGAGGTAATCCCAAAAGTTATACAGTGTCACTTCCACCACCACATTCTATCGGCCAAAATGAATCAAAACGCCAGCTCAGATTCAAAGGGAGAAAACATAGACTCTGCCTCCTAATGGGAGGAGCAGTATGCATAGACAAGGACAAGAGAAATGTTGGTAGATCTCTTTGCTGATGATGTATTACACGTCACCCTGGCTACCAATATTTGTGTCTCTCATGTGTACACAATACACTCAGACCCTCCCAAGATCCCTGAAGTCTCATCCAATCATGGCATAAGGCTGCTCCAAGTCCAAAATCTCATCATGTAATGAGGTCTAGGTACAGATTAAACTTCTTAGGTTTGATTCCTTGAATGTAACTCAATGTTACATTCAAGGAATCAAACCTAAGAATATTTTTAGTACCCAGGTTACTGGATCAACTGGCTGCACCCAGTTGATCCAGTGACCTGGGTACTAAAAACAAAATTATCCTCTACACAAACACTCAATATGCAATGTAAGACAGAACCAAAGAGCTGCATTTGATACTTCTGTTTATAAATGCGAAAGGAGGAAGAATAGGAAGCACAAAGCCATCATTAGCCCCTCTGAAATTTAGCCAGGCATATGCAACTTGTACCACAAGCTTAGTAACTTGAAAGAGAAAACTATAACAATTTATTCTTTGTTTATGATTCTGTACATTCGCTGGGTTCTGTTGGGTGGTTCTGCTTCATGAGCTGTTGACTGGTATCACTCATACAGCTGCAGGACTAGATTCCTGAGCATGTGACCAGTGCATTTTAAGGGGCCTGTGCTTAGAAGGGCCTCAAGATTGAGGTTTAAAGCTTTGTGGTCACTATCTTGAAATAGCAGTCACATTTATCTTTGAATTTGTGTTTTGTAAATAATAGGACAATTGAATATTCATAGAGGCCTTGGAACATGTGGCCCTGCTTCCCACTAAATCTCTCCTGTCTCCCCACCCCATCCCTAGATGGGACTTTCAGCCACTTTCTCCATGTACCTTGATGTCCTGGGATCCACCTGGCATTCCCCCTCCTGGCCTCTGTCCCATGAACACGGTTGCCCTCCACGTGGGATGGTGACCAAGTTGGGTCAGCCAGGGGAAAGTCTGTGTTCTGCCACCACCCTCTACTCTCTAATGTTGGAGGGACCCAGGCACAGGGTGTGGAGAGGGTCTAGATCAGATATCCATGCCCCACGACTTCTTGGGGTAGGTCATGGCAGTGGCCATTCCTGCCCTCGGCTGGCAGCACCACAGCACCATTTGGTGGGTGACTGAGCACTGGGGAGCCTCTTGCCCATTTCTGACTTGCACGTCCTGGCATGGAGGTTGCAATATCCTTGAGGATCGCTTGTTCGCTATGGTTGGGGTGGCAGGTTATGGAATGAGAAAATGCCTCACTTGACTTCTCAACCCTCATCCCAGTCCTGGCCACCATTCCTATAGTTTGTGGGAGGAGTATGCCAGTGGCCATCAGGCCTGATCCCAGGTTGCAGGGCAGGAACCTCAGACACCTGTGAGAGTCTGCACCTGCTCCATGAGTGCCCTAAGGAGGCCCTCTCTTGGTCTTCTCTGTGCCTGGGGGGTCCCACTCCCAAACTTGTCTTCTGGTCACCTGGAGGCACTACCCAGAGATGAGTCACAAAACAAAAATTGTGAAATTTCAGTGATTCTGCATATGAGTTAAGTGCTCTGATGTTTGTACTTAAAAGTAGAATTAAAAATGAATGGTAAAATTCATGATAATTTAATATCTTAATGTTCTTTACTTAAAACAATATTAAATTGCAAATTTTTTGAAAAGTCACAAGTGGAAAGAGAAACCATGAACTAAAGGGAACAACTTGTATATTTTAGTACATTTTAGGGTACTTTTTTTCCTGCTTTTTGGACAAAAGGCTTCATGTTTTTATTTGGCATTGGGTCCCATGAATTCTGTAAGCAGTCCTGTGTGGATGCAATTAACTGGGAGCTTGGCTAGTGATGGAACATCCAACATGGCTTCACTCCCAGGTCTATGGGCTCAGCAAAGAGGCTGAAATGACTGGGAGTACCTGTGCCTCTCTCTTGTGTGATCTCTCACCATTGAGCAGTCAACCTCAAGCTTCTTTATATGGTGGCTTGTTCCCAAGAAGGTGAAAATGAAGATGAAGGAGCTCTAAAAACTTAGGACTTGAAAATCTTACATTGTCACTTCCACTGCATTTATGGGTCAAACTATATCACAAAGGCATCCCAGATGCAAGAGAGAGGTTACAGATATACTTCTCGATGAAAGAAATGGCATATGCAACCAGGGTAGAGATGGATTGTAGTCAGCCTTGTTGCAGGCAACCATCCACAGAAGAGAAAGCAAGGGGCTGGTGGCTGAAGTTAGGTTAATCCTCATGCCCTCTCCCTGTGGTAGCAGCCAGAGAGTGGTCCCCAGATGGACACATGCCTCAAGAAAATCTATTTGATTCACAGCACCTAGCATTTTTACTTTGGAAGAGGAGTTTCTTTTCTTTCAGATTGCAGTTGTTTGGATTTAGACTTGAGATGATCAGTAGTCATTTTTTCCTTTGAGGTAGAAAGAGCCAGATCATCAAATGAAGCAACAGAGAAACAATGTCCTGCCACCATCTTTGGAAGACCTGGATGCACCTGTGCATATGGCCAGCATGACCCCTAGTTTTCCACTGTGTGAATCAACACTATTTATGTGCTTAAGTCATCTTGAATTTAATCTCTGTCATATTCTCAAAATATTTAGTAATACAACGAGGCACTATAGACAGGCTATGCACATTGTTTTACATCATTCTTTCAAGAACATTATCCTGTTGCTTAAGCCAAAAGCCTATGAATCACGACCCTTTCTTTCCCTGCCTTTTCAAACTTTAAATCTAATCCATTAACATTTATTTTTGACTCTATTCTGATCTAAAGCCTAAATTCATCTACTGCTGATCATCCTCTCTCCATAATTTAAGCCAACATCACCCTTCCTATAATAGAATCTTAAACCCTCCTGCTTCCACTCTTATCTCTTTATAATGAATCTTCTTGTAGCATAGTGATTTTTAAAATAAAATGAGATCATAACACTCCACTAATTACGACCCTCCTATGGCTTTCTGTTGTGTTTATATTAAAATCCAAACAGACGGCATTTACAAATCTGTTATGTCCTGGTGCCTGTCTATCCCTCCAACCCTTGGACCCACCTCAGCTCATGTTCTCTGCACACCAAACACACTGTCAGGCTCTTCCATGAACACTTGTGATTCTTTTGTCTACAGGTTTCTCCTTCTCACTTCACACCCTTGATTCCCATATGGCTTCTCCTAGTCACCCTTTAGGACCCAGATCAAATGTCTCCTTTTCAGAGAGTCTCTCCCAGAAGCCTCTATATCTGTCTAAAGAGATCCCTCTCATTCACCCTTGATCATGTTACAAGATAGAGATTTCTGTGGTAGCACTTGCTATTCTGTGACATTATTTTATTATGTTAACACTTTTTTTTGTCTACTATCTGCATTGTTCTATTTAAATATAAGCTCCTTGAGGGTAGGCACTATTTTCAGTGCCTAGCAATGTTTTCTAGACATTCAACAGAAGTAGCAACAATGAAAACCAATGAAACAAAAATCCACACTATGAGGCACATGTTGTAATCCCCCATTTTACAGATTTAAATTCTAAGGCTCAGAGAAGTCAAATGCCATGTCTAAAGTCACCTATCTAGGAAGAGTTGAAGCAAGTATTCAAACTTTGCCTGCCTTCAAAACCCAAGCCCTTACTGCCCTAGTGTGCCCTTTTTATAAAATCATCTACTCAGGGTTTATATTTAAAGGTCTTGTAGATCAAGAATCCTCCACAGTGGGACGCGAAGCTATGAGGCAATCAAATGGTGTCTTGGCTTCTCTCACTATGTTCTTACTACCAAATATTGATTCAAATAATTCTCAAGTATGGCTGTAAAGGTAAAAGGTAACAAGAGGTAACACACAGCCTCCAGGTGAGTCCAAAGGGGTTCTTCTTGACTCTGGTGGAGGTATTCAGGAGCTGGTTTCACATTTAAGAGTTTTGTTTTACCATTAAATGAGTCATTTTCCTCTCTCCCTCTGGAAAAAGGGAGGGATCTTCCATGGAAAGCTTAGAATAATTGACTTATTTTGTGCTAAGATGTTCTTTCCTCATTTACCTCCCCTTCCACAGGTGTTGCTACTGCTTCTTGCTCAGGTCTCTGCACAGGTGACCTCCTCACGGCAGCCTGCACCCATCACCCTAAGCATTTCTAAGTCCTGAGCCTGCTCCTTTGTCTCAGTGCAACCATCATTACCTGCCATGTTTTCTACATATGCGTCTGGGTCTGTGTCTTCCAGCACACTGTAAGCTCCCTAGCATCAGGGACTTTATTTTCCCACGCATACCCAGGGCCTAGAAAGGTGTCGGTGTATAGGGGAAATTCAGTGTGTATAGTGTGTTCGGTATATAGTGAAATTCAATTTGTTGAACAAATGGATAAATACATAAGTGAATCCTTTCAAGTATGGATTTATAGCATGCTAAGGAAGACCCTCTCTGCTTGAAAGGAATGGGAAGGAGCTGCCATTTCTTGAATTTCCCTGATGCCCAGGGCACTTTCTCCTAAGAAACTCATTTGTCCTTCTCACTCTGCAGTTAGAGAGCTGTAATCATTCTCATTGGACTGATGAGAAAGTTCAAGGGTTGGAGAGGTTGGGTGACGTGCATGATACACAGCTGGAAAATGGTGTGGCCAGGATTACACTCTGTTCTGTCCTACTCGAAAGGCCATGCTCTTTTAGCTGAGGAGTATTACACAAGGCCAGGTGGTAGGGAGACTCACATTAATTACAATATTGAAATAGAATTGTAGGGATTTAAAAGCAGGAAAAATGTCCTACTCCCATTCTTTTAGGCATTTGACATTTTCCTTTCAAAGTACAATGAAATTTTATAGCTTTGGATGATCAAACTTTAAAAAAAATATGGTTCAAAAGTTTGTTTTTTTTTTGTCCTTTTTGTTATTTAACCATCAACTTTGCAGTAGCACTGTTATTTCTAGAATCTTTCTGAACAGAAGGAATCCCCCTGATACGTACAATTTATTTAACTTAGAATTTTAGTTAGGTAATTTGGAAAGTTGAACTCATCAACTGAGTTGTAAATCTTGGAATATCATAAGACAAGCCCTCCAAACACATGACTTTCAGGACCCTGACCCTGCCTCATGTCAGCAGGCCACCACGGTAAGGAAAGAAGCAGTGATTAGGGGGTCACTGTAGGACACTTTGTAATACAGATGCTCTTTGGCTTATGATGAGGCTACCTCCCAATAAATACATCAAAAGTAGAAACTAGCATATGTCAAAAATGTGTTTAACACACCTAACCTACTGAAAGTTATGGCTTAGCCTACCTCAAACATGCTCAGAACATTTACCTTACCCTACAGTTGGGCAAAATCAGCTAACACAAGGTTTATTTTATAATAGGGTGTGGAATATCTCATGTAATTTATTGAATACTGACAGTGAAAAACAGAATGGTTGTATGGGTACTATCACCTAGAAATCATACAATATAAATTTGGAAAGGAGACTTTATTTCTTATAAAGGGTTACAGCCTGCAGGGTGGCCATCTGACAGGCTGAGAAGTGCAGCCTCTAGCCAAAGCCATTAGCAAGTACTTCAAGGGAGGGAAGGATGAGATGGGAATCTATGGTGTACAGGTTGGCCAAGTGTACACATTCAACAGGTTTTAGGAAGAGCTATGAATATTCATGAATGGGGAAGAGTATTCTGTTTAAGTATACAGAATAAACATGTATGTTACCTGCCGCCCATGTTCACTTTGGCATGGAGACTTAAAATTTAAATGTATCACAATTGAGCCCGGTATGTCAAAAAGTGAAGTGGGAAAAACAAAGGCACTCCGTTCACAGCCTCTGTAAACCAGCCAGAATCAGTCCATAGTCAGTGATCTTTTTTTCAGGTGGCAGTTACTGAAATCAATCTCTTGTTCAATTGAAGCTGTAGTTATGGTTTGTGGAGCACAGAGTAAGTCAGTGTCTAGCAGTAGATGAGCTGCAATTGTTTTCATGTTGCTTATTTTGAGGCCAGTGCTTATTTCACTGCTAGAGAAAAAAGAAAAATCTTATGGCAGTTAGAAAATAGTTTATTCTTTCAGTGTTGGGTGTGTTATGGTTTGGCTCTGTGTTCTCATCCAAATCTCATCTTGGATTGTAAGCCTTATAATCTCCATGTGTTGAGCGAGGCATCCAGTGGGGGAATGATTGGATCATGGGAGTAGATTCCCCCATGCTGTTCTCATGAGAGTGAGTGAGTTCTCACAAGATCTGATGGTTTTATAGGCTCTTTTGTCTTCACTCCTCACTCTTTTCTCTTCTGCCGCCTTGTGAAGAAGGTGACTGCTTTCCCTTATGCCGTGATTGTAAGTATTCTAGGCCTCCCCAGCCATGCAGAACTGTGAGCCAATTAAACATCTTTTCTTTGTAAATTACCCAGTCTTGGTTGGTATCTTTACAGAAGTGTGAAAATGAACTAAAACAGGGTGTGTGACATAATCCTTAATTCGCATGGTCTTAGGTTCTATTTATAATTTGCTATCTTATTGCCACAGAGTTCATTCCATCAATCTTACAATCTCCATTTTAACATCAATGCTGGTCAGTTGTGTCTATACCGTAAAAGGGAGGGAGTATAAAAAAATGTGTGTCTGACCTCCCAGCCTTTCATGGCTTGGAACCTAGTTTTTAATTAAGGTTTCTTTGAGGTCCCCTTGGCCAAGGGGAGGTCAGGTAGGGGATTTAGATTTTATTTTTGGTGCTTAGTACTCATCATTAACATACACAGCTAAAAGCACACTGGACTTGGAGAATGGAGAATGTTTGAAGCATTAAACTAAAATTAATTTCTGGCTGATGGGGAAGCTGTAGCACCAGGATCATCAATTTCTCTCTCTTCTCATGAGGCTAGAACGGCAGTCCCCAGCCTTATTGGCACCAGGAACCAGTTTCATGGAAGACAATTTTTTTCATGAACCTGAGTTTGGAATGCTTTCATGGAGGGGATGGTTTGGGGATGCTTCAAACACATTAAATTTATCGTGCACTTTATTTCTATTATTATTACATTGTGCCATATAATGAAATAATTATACAACTCACCATAATGTAGAATCAGTGGGAACACTGAGCTTGTTTCCTGTAACTAGACGGTCCCATCTGGGGATGACAAGAGACAGCGACAGATCACTGGACATTAGATTCTCATAAAGAGTGAGCAACCTATATCCCTTGCATGTGCATTTCACAATAGAGTTCTCGCTCCTTTGAGATCTAATGCCACTGCTGATCTGACAGGAGGTGGAGCTCCAGTGGTAATGCAAGTGATGGGGAGTGACTTTAAATACAGATGAAGTTTTGCTCACTCTCCCGCTGCTCATCCCCTGTGCAGCCCAGTTCCTAATAGGACACAGATAGATACTGGTTTGTGGCCCAGGGGTTGGGAACCCCTGGGCTAGAGATTGGCAAATAAAGGCACTGAGACACCAATACTGTATAGTGTTCTTCAGAAGGATGTCAAGTTTTGACTGCATAGTTTGTTTTTTCTTTCGTTATCTACTTCCCTATAGCAAGCATGACCATCCTGTGTCTGCCGGTCAGCTCCTGTGAATCTCTTACAATTGACCATTTCTTTCGAAGTCCATACACCACTTCTGATAGTAGCTAATACTTTGGTCAGTTTCTTTGCTGTGATCTTTCTTGGTGCCTCAGGTATAACTTCTCCTCCCTCTGCCTCAACTTTTTTACATTTTTTTTCCCCCAGTTCAGTCTTCCAGGTCATCATTAGAAGCTCTTCAGCCTCAACGCCAACAAGCTCATGAATATCCTCTTCATCAATTCCCAACTCTTGCTGTTCCAAAGCACTAACGACTTGTGTATTTTTACTATTTCATCACCAGAAGAATTTTTGTTAAAGACTTTGAATGTGTTTTCATATGTTTTCAAAACTGTCTTTCAAAAGCCATTTATTCATTCCTGTATAACTTCTTCCCATGCTGCAGTGATATTCTGGACAGCATTTAGGATGTTATAGCCCTCCTAAAACTCAGAGTGTACAGCCAAATTCAGTCACTTTAATGGCCTGCACAAACATTTGGCATAAATAGTATGCTTTGAACACAGCTATTGTGCCTTAGTCCATTGGTTGAGTCAGTGTGGTTGTGTACAGTAGCAAATACACAACTTTCACAGCAGGATGCCTGTCCCCAATATGCTGTGGATGCTCTGGAGTATTGTCTAAGATAAGAAGAATCCTGAATGAGATGTTTTGCCTACAATATTCTCTTGCCTGTGGAATAAAACTGTTCAAAACCAGTCTTCAAACAATGCAGATGTCACCCAGGCTTTCTCGTTATGGACACAATAAAGGGAAATGCATACTTACTTGCTCATGTTTGTGAATGCTCTAGGGTTCTCCATGGTCGATTGGGAAAGGCTTGAATTTGAACCTTGAAACACTTCCATCCCAAAGCAGCATTAAACAGTTCTTGAATGCCTTGATCCTGGCATTGTTTGGACTTTTGATGCGTGTATGTACTCTCCAGCATATGCTTCCAGAACAAGCTCGTTTTATTGACATTAAATATTTGTTCCAGCAAATGTTTCTAATTCATAGTTACCCTCTGTAGCTCTTTCTTAAGAGCTTCTGCACCTTCAGTATCGCCACTTGCTGCCTCACTGCTGACCTTCATGTCATAAAAATTACAGTGACTTATGAAGCACTGGAACTGTCCATGCCTTGCTATAAGCATGTTTGTGTACATGAGGTCACTGAACTCTCTTTTAGTGTATTGTATAAGACTTCTTGCCTTAGTCTGGACCCTCAGTAGAATAAGTGGTGTGGACTTCTGTATCTGACAAGTAATTTTTTTATATCATAAATTGGTTCAGCTCTTTCTTCATGGTAATGATAGATTTAACCAATGCTGACAATTTCACGCATTACTGGTTTACTTCTTATCCTTTAAGATGGTCGAGATGCTGGATTGTGAAAGTCCTAACTCCCTTTGCATTAGTCATTACTGGCTTGCTGCTTTTATGCCAGGCAATTACTCTTGAGATGAAACTCAAGAGTGATTGCCTTCCTTTTCTTCTCACCAGAAGCAGGAGACACAGATGGGCATTTCGTAGACATGATAGGATGTGAAAACACTACACACCATATCCAAGAGAAAGAAACACCCCTCTGGCAACGCAGCACACTGTAGAGTGCTGGCTGTTTACTGCTGTGATCCTATGGCTGACAGGGGAGCTGCGGCTTGCTATGGCATCGTGGAAGAGTAATGCCAGCAAAGAAAAAGATAAAAATTCCAAGTGTAGTTTCTAGTGAATGTATATCGCTTTTGCATCACGATAAAGTAAAAAACTCAAGTCAAAACATCATAAGCTGGGAACCATCTATAATTTGTTTTATGAAATGTTTATAAAATGTGTACCTTTCTGTTGACCTTGGACTAGAATGTTAGCTGAATTCCACCCATCTAACCTCTAACCAAATCAAGAAATAGAACAATCCTGGAATCCCATACACTCCTCTTAGACTGTGACCTGCTACCCCCTCACTCCTCCCAGAGGCAAACACAGCTCTTGCTTCTCCTGCTCCAGAGTAATTTTCTGGTTTATAAACTGTGTATTAGGTTATAATGTGGTATCCACTTGTTATACCTGGTTTCTTTCCTTAATGACATGACTGTGTACTTTATTATGTGGTTATAAATAACAAAGGTTAACTCATTTGCATGGGTGTTTCTTTACCATTGTATGAACTAACATAATTTGTTGATCCTTTTCTTATGACAGACATGTGAGTGACTACCAGTTTGGCACTTGTCATGGGTTGTTTCCTAGAAGCATAACTCAAGATAGGAATTCTTGTACAAGTGATTCCAAGAAGCTGTTTTTCGAAGAAACCTGTAATGAGGTGAAGGAAGCAGAATGGGAAAAATTCTGCGGCCTGGGGGAGAAGCCAAGGGTGAATATGGGTTCAGGTAAAGCCCAGCCCCAGTCTGATCCTGTAGGAAGTGCTGGAGCATAAATCACACCACAAAATCTGGCCTGCCTTAAGGAAAGAAAGTGAGGCTTTTGCTTTCTACAGTAGTCAGTCCTGGCTCCAGGCCACCCAAGATGGTGGGTATGAATTTACGTCTTAGGAACTTTTGGGGAAGGCAGTCCCAGTTGCTCAGGGCAGTGCTCTGAGAATGTTGCAGGTACAAGCCTTTGGCAGTGGCCACTGCAACAGGAAAGCAGATGACGCTGGGGGGGGCACTTTTAACAGTATCTGCTTCAGCTGATATGAAACATGCTGCTATTGGGGTCAGAACGAGTGTGAGTCAAGGGAGGCAGCAAGGGAACAAAATTTAAAGAAGCAATCACCCTCAAGGCTCTGCAAAGCACAGGATCCTGAGAATGACACTTATATGATACTGAGAATGATAGCCTATGTCAATTGTGCACCCTAGGTGCCTTGCTGGCCTCACCTTAGTCCAGGACTTGCTGCTAGGAACACTTTGCACTTCTTTGGTGCATATATGCCTATGCATCTGCTGGATGTAGACTTAGGAGTGGAATTGCTTAGCCATAGGGTAGTATGTGGGTATGTTTATGTTCAGCTTTAGTAGATATGGCCTAACAGTTTTCCAAAAATGGTTTTATCAGTTTTCACGTGCACTAATAGAGTATTGAATTCCAATGCTACACATTCTTGGTATTTTCAGTTTTTCTAATTTTAGTCATTCTGGTCAGATATATTGTTATCTCAGTGGGTTTGTTTTTATCTGATGACTAGTGATATTGAGCACATTTTCATATTCATTAATTATGCATTGTTAAGTGCTTTTTTTAATATTTGTCCAACTGTGTTTGTTGTCTGATTTTTATTGATTTATAGGAGAGAGAGAAAAAAAGAAGAGAGAGAGTATTACCCTGGATACAAATTCTTTGTTGATAATATTTACTGAAAACATTTTGTTCCCACCCTGTGGCTTTCTATTTACTCATTTAATGGCATGTTTCGATGAACAGAAGTTCCTAATTTTAACATAGTCCAACTCTTAGTAATCTTTTTTATAAGTTTTGCTTATTTTTGTGTTCTGATTAAGAAACTGTTGCTACCCCAAGGTTATGTATATTTTACATTATCTTTTAGAGGTTTTATAGTTTATATTTAAATAAATTTTTATTTTAAGGTAGCTTTAGATTTCCAGAGATGCTGCAAAGGTAATGCAGAAAGTTCCTAGGTATCTTTGCTCAGTTTCCCCTATGGTTAGCATCTTACATTACTGTGGCACATTTACACAACTAACGAATCAATACTGATGCATTATTATTAACTAAAGTCCTTACTACTGAGATTTTCTTAGTTTTTCCCAATATCTTTTTTTTTTGAATTTTTGAGATGAAGTCTCGCTTCATCACCCAGGCTGGAGTGCAGTGGCACCGTCTCAGCTTACTGCAACTTCCACCTCCTGGGTCCAAGTGATTCTCCTACGTCAGCCTCCTGAGTAGCTGGGATTACAGGCGCCACCACCACCACCACTCCCAGCTAATGTTTGCATTTTAGTAGAGATGGGGTTTCACCATGTTGGCCAGGCTGGTCTCACATTCAGTATCTTTTATCTGTGTCAGAATTCCACCCAGGATACTACATTACATTTAGGCATCGTGTCTCCTTAGACGCCTATGGTTATGATAATTTCTTAGATTTTTTCTGTTTTTTTTTTTATGACTTTGACAATTTTGAAGAGTCTTAATCAAGTGTTTGTAGAATGTCCCTCAATTTGTATCTGTCTGATGTTCTCTCCTGCTTAGACTAGGGTTATGGGGTTTTGGGAGAAAGACCACTTCTCAAAACATGGTATCAAGGATACATGCTATCAACATGACTTATCACTGATAATGTTAACTCTGATCCCCTGGCTAAAGTCATGCTGCCAGTCTTTTTCTACTGTGGAGTCACCCTCCTCTCCCCTTTTTCTGCACTGTACTCTTTGAAGCAAGTTCCTAAGAGTAGTTTGGAATTTAAGGTTGTACATTCTTGAGGGCAGAGAAGCTACATAAATTATTTGGAATTCTTCTGTGTGGTGGATTTGTGTTTTTCTCCTCCTCCTTTTATTTTTTCAGTTATTTATTTACATTGATATAGATTCATGGATATTTCTTTTATACTTTGAGTTATTTATTTAGTTAGTTTGCTCAAGTTGTTTCAGTTTTGACCAATGACTGTGTTAGCTCCTGTGTCTTTTTAATATGACCCAATCCTGCTTTTTAAATTTTATTACTTCTTTGCTTTCTATCACTTCAAGATTCTTCAGGCTGGTTTTGCATCTTCCATGCCTCCACCCTAGAATCAGCCATTTCTCTAAGAAGCCCTAGTTCCCTTTATTGGAGCATGGTATTAGAAACCAAGATCTGAGTGCTAGGTGTGCTTGTTACTACTGGGGCAGGTGTCATTGTTTCTAGGCCGTCTCAGAGGACTGTTAAAGAAAAGTTATTTAATGATATTTGTTAAAGCATGGTAAGGAAGATTTTATTCAAAGTGATCACAGTTGATATAGGAGCTACTGTAACACATCTTCCAGTGAAGCAGAGAGATTGGGTTCAACTCTGAATGCAGCACAAGCAAGTGGGAAATGATAGCCAAGGAGCAGTATGGGAGTGAGTGAGTGGGAAATTACTAAGAGGAAACATCAAGGTAAAGGGAATTCTGGCTCAACTGACCTAAAAGAATTATTGATGAAGACAGTCCAGAGTCATCAGACATCACCTGGGGGTGGTGGAGGCTGAGGAACTGAATAAATATCAAGGATGAGGGCTTCTAACTAAACTGAGTTAGCAGGTGTATTGGTCCATTTTCATACTGCTGTAAAGAACTGCCTGACACTGGGTAATTTATAAAGAGGTTTAATTGACTCACAGTTCAGCCTGACTGAGAAGGCCTCAGGAAACTTACAATAATGGTAGAAGGCAAAGGAGAAGCAGGGCACCTTCTTCACAAGACAGCAGGAAGAAGAATGAACACAGGAGGAACTACCAAACTCTTACAAAACTGTCAGATTTCTTGAGAACTCACTCACTATCACAAGAACAGCATAGGGGAAACTGCCGCCATAATCCAATTACCTCCACCTGGTTTCTCCCTTGATACGTGGGGGATTACGGAGATTACGGAGATTCAATTCAAGATGAGATTTTGGGTGAGAACACAGCCAGACCATATCAGCAGGACTCTTTGTTAAAACTGGATTTTGCAAGGAAGTACACAGATGGGGCTAGCAAAAGATTCAGAAGGCTGACTAACTTTGTCCAAGCAAAGAATCTATGTCAGGACAGAGCTAAGAAATATATGTATGTGCATTCAAACCACTTATATAGATATCACACATATCCATAATTATTGTTGTGCCTGTCCAGTAGTACTTACATTAAGCTAAACGTTAGTTCATACTGATGGTTCCAACTTTAATTCAATATCACATGGATTATTCTGGTCTTTCTGCTTGTCTGTAAACTCCCGGTTCAACAGTGAAAAATCTGGTGTCCACCATCTATTTACATATTGCTTAATCACAGTATGCATTAGGGTTTGAGAATTGTTAATTCATACCCCCATGAGAAACAATATTAGCAACTAGAGTACAGTGTGTTTGTACAGTTCCTTTTGCATTTTGTCTAACCATTTCCATTAATCTCTAAAGTTACTTAAATCATCACCCCTTTTCCCCACCTCCTTCAGAGAGGTTATGTCATACATTTGTAATATAGTCAGATTTTTTTGCTACAGTTTGTATTCCATCTCGAACTCTGCCACCCTCCTATTTTTTTTAAAAATTGCATACATTAAGGTTTACTGTTTGTTCTAAGAAGTTCTATAAATTTTGAGGATGGATAGTATCAATATCCACTACTACATAACCATACAAAACAGTTTTATATTCCTAAAAATTCCCCATGCTTTACTTAATCAACCTTTCCTGATCCCCTTATCAATGACAATTACTAATCAGATTTCCATCTTTAAAATTTTGCCGTCTTAAAATATTCACCCTCCTGAATATTTCAGAATATTAAATAACTAGAAGTATATACTATGTAGCTTTTTCAGACTGACTTCTTTTATTTATTAATATGCATTTAAGTTTTATCCATGTTGCTGTGTGGATTAATATTTCATTCCTTTCAGTTGTTAAATAGCCTTCAATTGTGTGGATGTACCACAGATTGTTTATTCATTCACTAGTTAAATAATTTCTTGGTTATTTCCAATTTTTGTGGATTAGAAATAAAACCTCTATAAACAATTATCTGTAGGTTTTTGTGTAAACCTAAGTTTTCAAATCCATTGGGTAAATATCAATGAGTGCAATTAATAGATCACATGGTAAATCTATGCTTAGCTTGAAATCACCAAACTGTCTTTCAACATAATCATACCCATTTGCATTTCCACCAACAATGAGGCTTCCTGTTGCTCAACAAAATTGGTTATTTTTTTTCTAATTTTAGCCATTCCAATAGATATGAAATACTATCTCAGTGTTGTGAGGGGTTGTTTTCAGTTTTTGTTTTTTGTTTTTGAGACACGGTCTCACTGTTGCTCAAGTTGGAGTGCAATGGCATGGTAACAGTCCCTGAAGCCTAGATCTCCCTGGGCTCAAGTAATCCTCCCACCTCAGCTTCCCAAATAGCTGGGACAAAGGCAAACTCCACCACATCTGGCTAATTTTTTTCTTTTTTTTTTTTTTTTTTGAGAAAGAGTCTCATCTGTTGTCTAGTCTGAAGTGCAGTGGTACAATCTTGGCTCACTGCAACCTCTGCCTCCTGGGTTCAAGTGATTCTACTGCCTCAGCACCCCTCAAGTAGCTGGGATTACAGGCGCATGCCACCACACCCCACTAATTTTTGTATTTTGATAGAGATGGGGTTTTATCATGTTGCCCATGCTGCTCTTCAACTTCTGGGCTGAAGTGATCTGCCCGCCTTGGCCTCCCAAAGTGCTGAGATTACAGGTGTGAGCCACTGTGCCTGGCCTTCAGTGTTGTTTTAATCTGTTTCCATAAAGATAATTAATGTGGAACATATATTCATATGCTTATTTACAATCTGCATATATTCTTAGTGAGGTATGTCAATCAAGAAAAATGACCAAAGCAAGACTCAATCATTTCAGATCTATTTGCCAGATTTAAGGATGTGCATCCTGGAGACAGGTCTATGCCTGTTTTTAAAGATGATTTTGAGGGCTTCAAATTTAAAGAGGAAAGGGCAGGATATTGAGAAATACACAATTTTTATGTATGGGCAGGTAGAGGAAAATAGTCATTCATGCATTTGTCTGCCTCAGTAAATCTGCATTTTTACATAAAATAATATAGATAATAGGGCAGAGGAAACAATCAGATATGCATTTGTCTCAGGTGGGCAGAGAAATGACTTTGAGTTCTGCCCTATGTCCCAGCATCTGTGAAGATAAGCTATCAATTTACATTGCCATGGTGAGTTTTAACAGAAATGCTTTAGGGTAAAGATCTTGAGGGCCACAAGGAATTTCCACAGGCTATTAGGAAAGCATATAGCTTTTCATCTTTGTAGCCATTTGGTTTAGGAACCAAAATGGGATGCAGGTTTGCATGAGCAAGTTTCCAGCTTGACTTTTCCCTTTGACTTAGTGAGTTTAGGGACTCAAGATTTATTTTTCTTTCACAGGTCTCTGTTGAGACATTTTGCCTGTTTTAAGTTGGGCTATTTGTTTCCTTTGTTGTGTTTTAAGTCTTCTTTGGATAGTCTTCATATAAGTATTTTATCAGATATGTGATTTTCAATATTTTATCCTGGTGTCTCCTCATTTTCTTAACAATGTCTTCACAGAGTAAAAAAATTTAATGTTAATGAATTCTAACTTATCAATTTTTCTTTTGTAATAAAGTCAACTTTTCAATTTTGAGTACTTTTTGCTATTGTATCAAAAACTCTGTATAAGTAAAATATGCATCCATAACAAATAAAATAAAAATTCATCACCAAACGTAAGGTCATACAGATTTTCTCCATGTCTTCTTCTAGAAGCTTTATAACTTTGCATTTTACATTTAGTTATATGATCCAATGCAGTTAATTAGAAGCTTTATTTCTTAAGCTCTTACATTTAGATCTAAAAACCTCATGGAATTATTTATTTATTTATTTATTGCATGGGACAAAATGGGGCTCAAAACTCTTGTCTCCATATGAATTTTAGTTGACACAGCACTACTTGTTGAAAAGATTGTCTATTACTCACTAGTCTACAGTGTCACCTTTGTCATAAATAAAGTATCCTTATTTGGCTCTATTTCTGGACTTTATTCTGGTGCATTGGTATATTTGCCCTTGCACCAAGGCCATACTGTCTTAATTAGTGCAGCTTTATAAGAAGCACTTATGCTGGTGAGTGTAAATTCTCCCCTTTCTTCTTTTTTAAGATTGTCTTGGCTATGTTTTTTGATTATATGCATTTTCATATGAATTTGAGAGCGAACTTGAAGTTTCCCTAAGGAAACTGGGAATTCTGTTTAAGATGGTATCAAATTTATAGATAAATTGTGGGTAATATATTAAATTTTCATATTATAACTCTTTCCAGGAATGAACATGATATATTCTGCCATTTATTTGAGTCTTCTTTCACCCTCCTCAAAAATCTTCTATAATTTTTTTCAGTTGCAGAGTTCTTAAATATCTTTAATTAAATTTATGTTTATGATATTTGGAGTTTTTTAGTTACTATTGTGAAAGGAAAATATCTTGAGGCCCCCAAAACACTAAGCTAAAGAGAAAAGTCAAGCTGGGAATTGCTTAGGGCAAACCTGCCTCCCATTCTATTAAAAGTCATTCCTCTGCCCAGTGAGACAAATGCATATCTGATTGCCTCATTTGGAGGGGCTAATCAGAAACTTAAAAGAATGCAACCATTTGTCTCTCACCTAACTATGACCTGGAAGCCCCCTCTCCACTTGGAGCTGTCCAGTCTTTCCAGACGGAACCAATGTTCATCTTACATATTTTGATTGATCCCTCATGTCTCCCTAAAACAAAACAGTGCTCAGACCACCTTGGCAAATGTTGGCAGGAGGTCTTGAGGCTGTCATGGATGTGAGTCTTTAACTTTGGCAAAATAAACTTTCTGAGTTAACCGAGATTTGTCTCAGATTTTCGGGATTCACACTATATATGCATGTACGTGTGTGTGTGTGTGTATACATATATATATATATATATACATATATATATATTGTGTGTGTGTGTGTGTGTGTGTGTGTGTATTTAATTTTTTATTGCTCATTCCTAGTATGTAGAAATACAATTGACCTTTTTAAAGTATAAGTCTGTAACTTATGAATAATTATAATCGTTCTCTGCATTTTTTCTTTGGATACTGGCTGAATATCTTCCCAGTGCCTCTCTGTCTAAATGTGCATTACTGGTCTTACACTCTTCTCTGCTCTAATGATTAATGACCAAAAGACCCAATGGCCTTTTGCTCCCTGCTGAGCTTGGTCAATGGGAGTTTCATTGGAGAGAGTTGTAGGGGAGGAAAGAGAGTGCAGCCAGGGTATTTATTTACGTTTCTACCCTTCTGGGATTGCCACTGGCTGGCTGTATCTTTCAACAGATGATCATAGCTCCTTTCAAAACAGCTGGTTTCAAAGGGATCACTCTCCTAATTTCTAAAACTCCTTGTTCCCTTGGGCTTAGATGAAAATGCGAGTGCCTGCTGGCCCTGGGTTTCTTCACTATTCCTCGTGGTTCCACTACATTCTGTCTGCAATTTTGTAATTGTCCTCTTGTAAGTAAATTCTACTTGAATTATCCCAATTTGCATAAGCTATTTGTTCCTGTTGAGATCTTAACTGAAACAGGTAGAGACTTCTAAAACAGTGGGGCTCACATAGCAAGGATGGAAATCAAAAAGTGTGAGCATGTTTTCAGGAAACCACAACTGCGCCATTTCTACTTTTGTCCTTTAGTTCCCACCTCCTTCTATTCTAGCAATGAGAGAAATGGCATCAAACATTGGTTGCTGGTTCAGAATATATACCACATACGCAAGATAGTCCTCATGCTTACCAGGTACTGGGGGTAAGGACTTCAAAATGTGCGTTTTGGAGAGGTACAATTTAGTCCATTACAGAAAGTAAAATCGTGTATTTTCCTTATTCTCAATTGATCTAATAAATAATTTCTTGCTCAAAACTATAATAACATCCCCATATTGGGTGACTATAGTTTATGGATAAATGAAATAAAAGATAACATGTAATACGAAGTAAAGGGAAGAAAAATCAAGAATACTCTCTTTTAAGGTACCTACACAACCTGTGAAGTGGTTACAGTGAAAGTACATAGATTAATATAAATATATACCACAAATTCTAGGATAACTACTAATTTTTTTAAAAGACATATATACTAAGATGGAAAATGGAGGTATATAAAATGATAAGATCAGAGATTTCAGAAAAAAGAAACAGAAAAGGATAATGAATGAAAAGTTACAATTATGGTATAAATTAATCCAACTATATCAATAATCATTTTAAATGTGAATGGTCTAAATACACCAATTGAAAGATAGGCTGGCAGAGTAGATAAAACACAGGACCCAACTATATGTTGTCTAAAAGAAAGCCATGTTTTTTTTTTTTTTTTTTTTTTGAAACAAACTCTCACTCTCTTAGGCTAGAGTGCAGTGGTGCAATCTCGGCTCCTGCAATCTCCACCTCCCAGGTTCAAGTGATTTTCCTCCCTCAGCCTCCTGAGTAGCTATGACTATAGGCGCCTGCCACCACGTCCAGCTAATTTTTGTATTTTTAGTAGAGATGGAGTTTCATTATGTTGGCCAGGACTCCTGACCTCATGATCCACCTGCCTTGGCCTCCCAAAGTGCCAGGATTATAGGCGTGAGCCACCGTTCCCGGCCAAGAAAGCCATCTTAAATGTAAAGGTACAAACAGGTTAAAAGTAAAGGGATGAAGAAAGATACACCGTAATAACAGTAATGAAATGAAAGCTGAAGAAGTTGTTATAATTTAAATCAAAGAAGACTTCAGAGCAAGGAACATTATGTGATTAAGAAAGGCTTTACATAATAATAAAGGGGCCAACTATCTAAGAAGATGTAATGATCATTAATAAGTATATGCCTACCTGAGGCAAAAATGGATAGAATGGCAAGGAAAAATAGACAAATTAATGATTACCTCTGAAGACTTCAACACCCTTCTACTAGTAAATGACAGATCCAGTGGGCAGAACATCATAACGGCCCAATCACCTGGATTTAATTGACGTTTATGGACTATTTCATACAGCGAAGCAGAATACACATTCTTCTCTAGCTCCCATGGAATATTCACCAGGACAGACTACATTCTGAACCACAAAATACACCTTAACAAATTTAAAATAATGGAAATTATACAAAACATGCTATCAGACCACCATGGAACTATAGAAATCTGTGACTGAAAGATAGCTAAAAAAATTCCCAAATATTTGTGACAACACAATTCTAAATAACAAAGAGGCCAAGGAAGTTTCAAGAAAAGTATAAAAATATTTTAAACTAAATGAAAATTTTTTAAAAAATGCGACTTATTAAAATTTGTGGGGTAGAGCAAAAGCAGTGTTTAGTGGGAAATTTATAGCATCAAATGTATTTTAATCTGCTTAAACTGCCATAACAAAAGACCACAGATTGAGTGGCTAAAACGACAGTTTATTCTCTCTCAGTCCTGGAGGCTAGAAGTCCTAGATCAAGGTTTCATCAGGGTCTCTTTCTGCTAAGTCCTCACTTCCAGTCTTATAGATGGCTGCCTTCTTGCTTTATAATCACATGGCCTTTTTCCTGTGGAGAGACAGAGGGAGAGAGAGAAAAAAAGAAAGCTCTTTGGGGTCACTTTCTCTTCTCATAAGGACACCAGTCCTATTAGATTATGGCTTAATCTAATAGATTATTAAGCTATAATCTAATAGGACTGGTGTCCTTAAAAGAATATCCTTACGACATCATTTAATCTTTATTGCCTTCTCATAGACTCTAACTCCAAATATGGTAACATTGGGAGTTAAGGCTTCAAAATATGAATTTTTGGAGGAACACAATTCAGTTCATAATATATACATATTAGAGAAAAGAGAAAGATCTCAAATCAATAATCTAAACTTCCATTGCAGGAAACTAAAAAAGAAGAGTAATTCACATCCAAATAAGCAGAAGCAAAAAATAAAATCACAGTGAAAATCAGTAAAAACTGAAAATAGAAAAAAATACAAAGAATTTTTAAAAAGAGTATTAAGTTAATAAACCACTAGCCAGCCTAACCAAAAAAACAAGAGAAGCCACAAATTATTAATATTATAAACAAAAGAGGAGCCATCACTATTGATCTCATGGACACTGAAAGAATAATAAAGAAATGTTATGAACAGTTTTGTGCCTACAAATTAGATAACTTAGATTAAATGGACCAATTTCTTGAAAGAAACAGTCTACCAAAACTCACACAAGAAGAAATACATAATATGACTATGTCTGTATCTATTGGAGACATTGAATCATTAATTAAGAACCTTCCAAAATAGAAAGCATCAGGCCCATGTGCTTTTACTGTTGAATTTTATTATATATTTAATGAAGAAATTATACCAATTTCTACAACTTGTTCCAGAAATTAGAAGCAGGGGGAACACTTTCTAACTTATTTTCTGGAGCCAGATTATCCAAATGTCAAAACCAAAGACATTACAAAGAAAAAAACCAAACCAAATCAAACCAAACCAAAACAAAACGATAGACTAATATATATCACGAATATAGATTCAAAAATCTACAAACAATTTTAGGAAACAAAATTAAACAAAGTATAGAAAGAATTATAAACCACAACCAAGAGGGATTTATTCCAGATATGCAAGGCAAGGTCAATATTGGCATGTTAGTTAATGTAATCCATCACATCAACTTGCTAAAGAAAAGCAACTACATGATTATATCAGTTAACATAGAAAAAACATTTGAATAAATTCAACATTCAATCATAAAACTTCAGCAAACTAGAAATAAAAGGAAACTTCTTCAACCTGATAAATAACATCTACAAAAGACCTATAGCTAATATCATACTTAATGGTGGAAAACTAGAAACTTTCCCATTAAGATCAGGAACAAGGCAAGAATATCCTGTCTAATCATTCCTATTCAACATTATACTGGAATTCCTAGCTAATGCAATAAGACAAGAAAAGGAAATAAAATGTATGTATGTTGGAAAGGAAGAAATAAATCTATCTTTGTTCACAGATGACACGATTGTCTATGTAAAAAAATCAAGGAATTCAAAACTCCAATAAAAATTCCTGGAACTAATAACTGAATATGGCAGAATACAAGTTGCTTTTGTGTATACTAGGAATGGACAAATGAAATTTGAAAGTAAAATACACACACCCTTCAGAAACTAAAGAAAGAACCAGATTTCAACTTGGACTGTAAATGAAATTAATCTGGCAAGGACTAATGAATTAGAAAGAGTGGAGAATGGTAATGTCTATATTTTTGAGACTTTAACTTTTCTGTGATATCAAAGGACGAGAGATCTAAAAATTTAAATTTTATGTGACACACAATCTGGTGTAACCTGTCTGGTAAATTTGTTTAGATAATCTAATTCAGGTTTTACTTGACACCTAGAATAGTAGATAAAATCTTGGTATTCTGTGTAAGTTGTTGCAATACTCTGATGTATTTAAGGGAATGTTGTGTATAGAATTAAATAAATATTTGCAGATGCCCTCAAGGGACTGGGGAAGGAAACCATGAAACTGTACGCACTGGATCTAAATTGTACAGGAAAGACCCATCTTCAAGATTCATAAGTTGGCCAGCTATTGTATTCTCCTACAGGTCCTTCTTGCCCACTGTACAAAAAAGCCAATATGCTGAGACCATGGTGTTGCAGTAGAGAAAGAGTTTAATTATCACAGGTCTAGCCCAGGAAGAGGATGGGAAATGTTTCTGAAATCCACTTCCCTGAGATTTCAGAGGCTACATTTTTTCAAAGACAGTTTGGTGGGTAGAGGGCTAGGGGATAGGGAATACTGATTGGTTGGGTTGGGCATGAAGTTATAGAGGGTCAAAAATAATATTTGTACACTGAGTCAGCTTCTGCATGGGGGCTATAGGACTGGTTGAGTCAGTTTCTTAGTATGGATCTGAGTGATTCTAGGTAGAGTCAGTCAGTCATCAGAATGTGAAAACCTGAAAAATATTTCAAATGCCAATATTAGGTTTTACAATAGTGATGCTATCTACAGGAACAATTGAGGAAGTTACAAATCTTGTGGCTTCTGGCTACATGACTCCTGAGCAGTAATGAATCATAGAAAAGCAAGCTAGGGGACAATGGCTGGTTATCATTTAGCTATACCTACATCTTAGAAGAATTCAGTCTCCTTTAATAATCCTAACCTTCTGGCCTTTCATCAGCTTTACAAGGGTGGCTTTTTGTTCCTGAACAAGGAGAGGGTCAGTTTCAGGAAGGGGCTATTATCACTTCATTGAGCTGAGACATCCAGCTTCTCTTGCCCCCCAAATACTGGTTCCATGGTCTTTGAACTCTGAGAGTCACATCTTCAACCTCAGACTGAATTACAGCACAGACTTCCCTGGTTCTCCAGCTTTTAGACAGCTTATTGTGGGACTTCTTGGCCTCAATAACAGCATGAGTCATTTTTTTCTATTAAATCTCTCTCTCTCTCTCTCTCTCTCTCTCTCTCTCTCTCTCTATATATATATATATATATATATATATATATATATGTGTGTGTGTGTGTGTGTGTGTGTGTATATATGTATATATATGTGTGTGTGTGTGTATATGTATATATATGTATGTATGTATATTTAGATAGATAGATACATATATAATCTCCTGTTGGTTCTATTTCTCTAGAGATCCTGACAAATACAATCGTCCAATTTATGGGAGATAAAAAAGAGTCTCCATGAGATCAAAAGAAAAAGCAGTAAGACATATTAACCCCATTGATTTTGACGTTAGTGAAAATTACTATTTTGGTTTTCACTGGATTTACACTCTGTTTTGGTAAGTTGCAAAGAAATTTGTTTTTGCCCTTGGCTGAAATTGAACTAATATCTAAGAAGAGATAGAGCAAGTTTATTCAAGCTATAACATGCTATACACACATACATACCCACACATATACACATAATGTTAATGCAGTAGAGGTCTAACTAACTTTTAAAATGCTTTAACTTTTTAGCTTTGGAAATAAAGGAGTAAATTCAAGGGTAACAAGGGAGCTAAGCTATGAGGACGCAAAGACATAAGAATGACACAATGGACTTTGGGGACTTGGGGAACGGGTGGGATGTGGGTGAGGGTTAAGAGACTACACCTTGCGTGCAGTGTACACTGCTCAGGTGATGGGTGCACCAAAATCTCAGCAATCACCACTAAAGAACTTATTCATGTATTAAAAACCTGCTCCCCAAAAACTTATTGAAATAAAAAAAATGCAATACCAGGGTAACATATTTTTTTTATTTTATGACTCTGTACATATAGACTGACAGTCCCTAATTGTCCATCTGTCCTTCCTTCCTTTTGTTTTTTCCTACCTTCCTTCCTTCCTTCCTCCCTCCTTCCTTCTTTCCTTTCTTCTTCCTCTTTTTTCCTTTTCCTTTTAACTCAGACTGCTTACAGCCCAGAGGTACAGAAATACTCCAGTCAGAAAAAACTGGGAAGTGTCAGGCAGTAGTATGGATTTTTCTCTGTACTAGAGGGATGTCAATAGTAAGTATCCTTGGCACAACACTATGTGCCAGCTGTGAATTCTGGTAAATATGCATAATTTGAAGATAAAAGTTAACTACAGTTTGAATTGTTTGCTACATACAGAAAATATCATTTGTAATAGGTATACAAATGTTCTTTTGTTTAAGAAAATAACATTGAATTCATTTAGCCATTCAAGGTGAACTAGCCTGAGTGATGCTTAAAATGGCATGTCATCCTACAAGAGAAAATTTCAATTCTTTGAGAACCTCTGGAAAGAGGGCTGAAGGGCCTAGCATTAGAAAAAAAGGGAAGAAAGAATCTTCAGAGACAAAGGAGAGGCCACAACAAATGATATGGGTAGCAGGAATTCATGGAAGGACACAGCCGTGGAAACTCTCTGATAGGGGAAAGTGTCTAAGAATTTCTAGGAACAAAGATGTCAGACGTTCCATTTGAACTATTCTCCATGGCAGATCCTGTAGAATAGGCTACTCAATAGCCACTCCAACTTTTTACTCTCTTCCTTCTCCTCCTCTAATGCAGAGTCTGGGAAGCTAAAGACTCTCGTGCTCAAGCAGATGCCTGCTGAGCATTTGGGAGAAAGTCTTTGATTCCTAATTACAAAAGCTATTCCTGCTTCCTCTGCTTCCTCTGTTCCTCCTTCTTCCTTCCTGGCTGTAATGGCTGGAGCTAAGATTATCTTGTGACCACAAGGGAAAGGTCAAAAGATGTTCACAAACTTTAGCCCTGCTATCACAGAAGATGTGCAAAGGAAGCTCAAACTATTTGGGAACTATTTAAGGAATCTCACAAGTTCTAGGTGATTTAGGGATATTCATGTGCAGTTACATTAAGGTGTTCCTGCTTAATTTTTGCTCTTAAATACAAAAATTTTGTCAGCAGTAATTGTAAATATAGATCGTGATTTGCTTGACATGATGATCGAGAAAATTGTGTGAAATGGTACTTCATATACATATTTCTAAAAATATACGACAATATTCACAAGCAGCTAATTGAAACAAATGAGCAAGGGATGATAATGGGAATATATTGCAAAATGCTCACTTCTGTGTAAGCATTAAGTAAAATGCACATACTGTCTTATTTAGTGAGCTTGTCTATTATTCTTTACAGGCATGCATGCACCATCTTAATTATTTCAACTCTGCCTTTTGCTATAAGGTCTTAAATTTCTCAGTCATAAAATTTTCTCTTGTGGATTCGGTTAGGAACTTAATCTTCAGAGGAAATGCTAGGTCTGTGTCAGCAGGAGACTGATATGGTCTTAAGATAAGAGACAGTCAGAAGGAGTCAAATGAAAGCCAGGCTGCAAGGAGAATGGCCCCTGTGAGGCCCCCTTTGTGACTGTCTCCACCTTCCTCAGGCAGCTTGCTCTGCCAGTCACAAGGGAGCAAGGGAATCAAGAATGGCATTTGTCCAAACAAGGTGAGCCAGTGAAGAGCCAGTGACCCTGCAAGGCACACAGTGTAAAAAGCAGGTGCCAGTCCCTCAGTTCATAGGCAGCCCGTCTCCCATAGAGCTTGTCAAAATATTACCAATTTCTAGGTGTCTCATGGAAATATTGAAAGCTGTGCTTTATCATACCTGTCCCCCACCTTGACCCTCTCCCTGCTGATTGGTCCTGGCTGCCAGGTGCTGCTTTGAATTCTAGCTAGGGTAACCAATTTATCTGCAGCTGCCTGGGACTTTTCTGGATTTTGCACTGAAAATCCCTCATCTTAAGGAAATCCCCTGTCAAAGTTAAATTGGGAAGCTGGTCCTGGAAAAGCTGCAGGTGCATGAAGACCCTGTTGATGACACAAAGCTTAACTTCAGGATTCTCTTGAATACATCATGTTAATATATGGGCAGTACTGCGTGATATCCAGGCTCAGGTCTCTGGAGCTTTACTGGAATCTGGCAGAATGGACAGCTACAGTTGACTTTCTTATTACCGAAAGCCAATTTTATAAGTAATAAGACTTAAAATAAAACTTATTTAATATACCATGACAGAAGCTTATTATAAATGTTTTCTTACAAAAACTCAAAGAGGAAAGTAACCAAATAAATATTGAGTTAGCTAGAGAAGATATAATTTTTAAAGTGCTTAAGGATTATATCATAAGGTATTATAGCAAATTTTTCTAAAGGAGGGATATATCTTTGGAAATCACAAAAGGCAAGATTGAAAGTGAGGTTTATATGTTTCAATAGAAACTTAAATAAAAGAATGAACTTTCTCAAGAAAATGAAGAGGGACTTGAAGGAAAGTAAGTCTAGACCAAAGAGATAGTTTAGAGAACACAGAGACATTTGCCAAGTAGATAAAAGCATGAATCTTGCCTCCGAAGAGACAGACAGCTTCAGGGAAAAAAGGCTACAGGTCTAAGAGAAGAAATGGAAAGATTCTTTGAATCTTTGTAATGTTAGCTGATTATACTTGATATCAAAACTCCTAAAAAGTGGTTGACAGTTCAGCCTGGTAAGACTGGTCAAAGAAACTCCAATGAATTCAGAAAAGAAAATGCACATCACAGACGAAATTTCCCTGAGTCAGATATTAAATCTGAGCCTTTACAGATGAACTTCAAGACCTTCGTATTTTAAGATCAGCATCTGGCAGAGGCTTATGGGAATAAGTGAATCCTATAGGCTATCAGATCACTGACGCTTCAGGTATGTTCAGCTGAGATGACTTAAGGATCTAGTGTCCAAGGTGTACTATGTGGACAGAAGTTACCTCCAAAGTGTTCATACTTCAGGACGAAGATTCTTCCACCAAGGCAACCACATCCTGGAACAACTCTTCTTCCTCAAGAAAAAAGCAGAGTTTACCTTCTTGTTCCCAACTTTGGTTATCTCTTTAGACCAACAGGGTACGGAGGTTTTTATGTGCTTCCTTTTAATGGGGCAAATGGCCCAAGATCCTAAACAATGCTGTTAATGGGCTAGGCGCAGTGACTCACACTTAAAATCCTAGAACTTTGGGAGGCTGAGGCAGGAGGACTGCTTGAGCCCAGGAGTTGGAGACCAGCCTGGACAACATAGGGAGACCCTGTCTCTGTGAAAAATAAACAAAATGAGCCAGACATAGTGGTACACACCTGTAGTCCTAGCTACTCAGGAGGCTGAGGTGAGAGGATCATTGAGCCTGGGATGTCAAGGCTGCAGTGAGCAGAGATTGTGCCACTACCCTCCAGCTGGGCGACAGTGCAAGACCCTATCCAAAAAAATGATGTTAATAATACCTTTGATATTTTAGGTTCTTTTGATATATCTCTCACACTTGAGAGTGGTGCAGCTGACCCAGGCTTCATTCCCCGGTCTCATGAACCAGTAGGAGGGACCAGGGAGTCAGGCCCTGAGGACAGTTCTCAGAGAAGAACCTCCTTTCCTTTCCCTCTTCCCTAGAAGCTCATCTGAAGTCTTGGTATTAGTTTGCTTTGACTTCCATTACAAAATATCACAGATTTGGTGGCTTAGGCAATATAAATTTATCTTCTCACAGTTCTGGAGGCTGAAAGCTCAAATATGAACATCCCAGCAGGGTTTGTTTATGGTGAGGCCTCTCTTCCTGACCTGCAGACAGCTACCTTCTCTCTACTTTCTCACATGA
This sequence comes from Ateles fusciceps, assembly GCA_036589455.1. Classification (NCBI taxonomy): domain Eukaryota; kingdom Metazoa; phylum Chordata; class Mammalia; order Primates; family Atelidae; genus Ateles; species Ateles fusciceps. Next base: position 1,334,604 of record JAZHEH010000113.1, on the reverse strand, counting down.
CCTTTTCTGTGTATGGGTTGGGGATGGGGGTTGAGGGAAGGAGGGGGAGAGAGAGAATAGATGTCTCATTTCTTTTTGTTGTCTCATAAGGATACCAGTTCTATTGGATGTAGTTCCACCCTAAGACCTCAGTTCATCTTACATCTAAGAAGCCCTATCTCCAAATGCAGTCACATTGAAGGACAAAGCATTGACATGTGAATTTTAGGGTAAGGAGACAAAATGCAATCTGTAACAGCCTCCATAGATTGCTTTCTTTAGTCCAGGGGGACTTCCCGGACCTCTCTATCTCCTAATAGCACTGAGGGCCCTCTAGTCACAAGGGAGTTTCCTTGTCATTCTTGTTTAAACGCTGCATTTCCCTACCTCCTGAGAGAAGAAGTGAATGTTCAGCAAGGCTGAGTACATCCTCCAGGGCACCTCCTTCTGAAGGTCTATAACCAAATAAATATTAAAAGTCATTTTGAATTGTCTTCCCTTTAGTTAAACTACTGGTGTTTAAGAAATTGCACAGCTACTCAAATTGAACCTTAACGGTATTATAATTCCTAGAATTTTATTTTATAAATAGAGATTTTATATATATAAAGAATCCTATAAATTATTTTCATTTTGTAGTTCTCTAAGTACATGTATTGTATTTGTATTGCATTTTGATATCATTAACCAGTTCTTTATGACATAAAACACTGTACCAGGCATTTTACACGAGCACTCCAGCAATGAGACTTATTTAAAATATGAAAGGCCACATTGGGTTGCCAAGAGTTGTATTTAATATTGTTAAAAGGCAATTGTGGAAGGAGCTTAAAGTTTACCTAAATAAATTTGCATTGGCTAAAAAGAATCAGTTCCATATATGAAAATCAATCAACGTAATACACCACATTAACAAAATAAATACAATAATATGTGATCACTTCCATTGATGCAGCAAAAGCATTTCATAATGCTCTTAACACAATTCAACATTTATGGTAAAAGTACTCAACAAAGCTAGGATTCAAAGAAACTACCTCAATATAATAAAAGTCAAATATAAAGAAATACCACACAGTTAACAGCATACTTCATAGTGAAAGATCGAAAGATGTTATTGTAAGATCTGGAATAAGGCAAGTGTACCTTCTCTGGCAACTTACGTTCAGTACTGGAAGTCCTTTTAATGACTGAAAATCATTAAAAGTGAAAAGGAAGAAGTAAAATTCTCTTTATTCTCAAATGGTATTATCTGTAGAAAACCTTAAACATTACACACACACACACACACACACACACACACACACACACACACTGCTCACACACACTAGAATCAATAAACAACTTGGCAAAGTTGCAGAATGTCAATTTAACATACACAAATAGGTTGTTTTCTATACACTAGGGATGTGTAGTATATACAAAAAATTAAAAAACAGTCCTATTAAAATAGCATCAAAAAGAATAAATATTTTGGGATAAACATAATCGGAGAGGTGAAAAGATTTGTACACTGAAAACTACAAAGCATTGCTGAAAGAAATTCATGAAGATATAAATGAATAGAAAATACATTCTGTGTTTGTGGATTAGAAGATTTGACATTATTATGATGCCAAACCTACCTAAAGTGGTCTATAGAATCAATGCAATTTCTATCAAAATCCGAGTGGCATTTCTTTTGCTGCAATAGAAAAATCTATTTTTTGGGGAAAAAACAGGCTGGGCATAGTGGCTCATGCCTGTAATCCCAGCACTTTGTGAGACCGAGGTGAGCAAATCACTTGAGGTGAGGAGTGGAAGACCAGCCTGACCAACATAGTAAAACCTGTATCTAATTAAAAAAAAAAATTAGACATGATGGTGTGTACCTGTAACCTTAGCTATTTGGGAGGCTGACACAGGAGAATCACTTGAACCCGGAAGGTGGAAGCTGCAGTGAGCTGAGATCATGCCACTGCACTCCAGTCTAGGTGACTGAGTGAGACTCTTGTCTCAACAACAACAACAAAAAGTTGATATTCTTACTCTTCCCGATTTTCAGAACTTAACTACAAAGCCATGGTAATCAAAACAAGGTGGTACCGGCATAAAAACAGATATACAGGTCAATGGAATAGAATAGGGATTTCATAAGTAAACCACTGCATGCATGATCCAGTAATGTTTGAAAGTGGTTCAAAGATTAGTTAATGAGGAAAGAACGGTCTTTCAACTAATGGTGTTAGGAAAACTGAGTATACACAGGGAAAAGAAAAAAGTTGGGGCTTTACCTTGTTGTATATACAAAAATTAACTCAAAATAGAACAAAGACCAAAAAATAAAAGCTAAAACTCTAAAATTCTTGTAAGTAAACACAGGGGAATAATTTCATGACATTGGATTTGGCAAACCTGTATTGAATATGACACCAAAAGCACAGAAAACATTTTTAAAAAATATAAATTTGCCTGCATTAAAATTAAAAACCTTTGTGAATCAAAGAATACTATCCAAGGGAGAAGGCCACCCATAAAATAAGACATTTGAAAATCATGTATCTTATAAGGGATTAATATCCAGAGTATATAAAGAACACCTACAACTTAACAACAGCATAAAACAACCCAACTTAAAAAGGGACAAAGGACTTGAACAGACATTTTTCCAAAGAAGATACATTAATGGCCAATAAACATGAAATTATGCTCAATATCCTTAATTACTGGGAAAATGCAAATCAAAACTACAATGAGATATCACTTTACTGCCATTTGTATAATTATTACAAAAAAATCAGAAAATAACAAGTGTTGGTGGGGATAGGGAAAAATTGCAACCATTATGTACTGTTGGTGGGAGTGTAAAATGGGGAAGTATCTATGGTAAACAGTATGATAATTCTTCAAAAAATTAAAAACAGAATTGCCATATGATTCACCAATTTCACTTGAAGAACTGAAGCAGGAAATTGAACTAATATTTGTACATTCATGTTCATGGCAGCAATATTTACAATAACCAAAAGGTGAAAGTAACCCAAGTGCTCATCCATAGATGAGTGGATAAACAAAATGTGATATATACATATCACATTATTCAGCCTTGGAAAACGCAGGAAATTCTAGCATATGCTATAACGTAAATGGAACTTCGGAACATTCTGCTAAGAAAAATAAGCCAGCTACAAAAGGACAAATACTGTGTGATTCCACTTATGTGAGTTACCTAGAGCAGTCAAATCACAAAAGCAGAAAGTAAAACGGTGGTAGTGCAGGGCTAGAGAAGGGTAGAATACAGAGCTATCATTTCATGTGTTCGAGTTTTAGTCTGAGAAGATAAAAAAGTTCTAGAGACGGATGATGGTGGTGTTTGCACCACAATGTAAATGCATTTAATACCACTGAACCGTGTACTTAAAAATGGTTAAGATGATAAATTTCATGATAGATATTTTACTATAACAAAAAGTCATAAAAATCAAACATGATTCTTCTCATAAAGTTGCCCTGACCACCTCTTTTTCTTTTTCCAGAAAAAAGAAACCATTGACTCTTATCTTAATATGAAGATTGCAAAGATTTTCCGACAATCAGTTAATCTACTTTTAAAGCTTAATTAGAATTCTCAAAAAAGAGTTTTATCATCTTTGTCCATTGCTTTAGATGGCATCTTCCTTTATGGTCCTTTAAATATGCATTAATATGAAAATGAGGCATAGCTCCTTCACATATTTTCATTGCTGGATTCAGAGTGTGAAGGTGAAGTGGATATAATCAAACCTGCTCAGATTTGCACAGCTACTCAAGGTCTGGGGTGATTGCAGACTTTGAATACAGCCCTACTCAGTGAAGTAAGGTAACGGAACAGCATGAGCTGCAGGGAATGTAAGCTCACCTTGAATTTGTGACTATGGCTGCTTTTCATCATGAGTAATGGTCACTGGTCCTTGCTCACATCAATCTAGGCCAATTCTCCCACACAGAAGAAAGTCAGCCTCAACATCTCAGGAGTTAAATCTGGTCCTGACAGCTGCTGCAAAGGCTGAACTGTCCAGGAGAGGTCCCATTACCTGCTGTGCAACACCTCTGTCGAGGTGCATCCAGCCAACAGGTGAGCAGGCACAGCGACTGGCTAACTGCAGCCAAGATGAGGCTACGCAGTCCCAGGGCAGAGGTGAATTACATGGCAGAGTGGTGAAGGGCCAGACAGAAACTTCAGGGGCCTGGGACAAAAACCTCACCTGCTCCTTATTCTGAAAACAGAGATGAGTTACTTAGTCTCCTAATTTTAGTCTCCTCTTTTGTAAAATGGGAAGAAGACTTGCCTGGCAGGTTTGTTTTAGGATTAAATGTGACAATCTACCTCTCTTGTCTGGCCCCACAGTCAGTATTTGATAGAATTCACTTTTTCCTCACTGTCATTGCTCTTATTTAATAAGATGTTCCAAATAGAGCAATTTAATTCCTGCCTTGCTACTTCCATGTGCCTGGAACGTCCTCCCACTGCTTTGCAATCTACTATTAATCCTTCAATATGCAACTCAGATGTCATTTTCTTCCCTGTTACAAAGGCCACTGTCACCCTTCCTTTACAGAGACAAATGGTGCCAAATGCCACATAGCTTTTCCTCTGCTCCACTTCTGTGTCCTGGTCATAATTCTATTTTTGGTCTCTCTCTATTCAATTATTGCTTCCTGTGCCTCTGTCCCCTGCACTCATCGTCGCTCTATCCTAAGAGGTCAGCAAACATGTTTTGTATGGGGCCTGATCATAAATACTAGGCTTTGCAGGTCCACGGTCTCTTTTGCAACTATGCAGTTGTGCTATTGCAATGCAAAAGCAGCCAAAGACAACTTGTAAATGAATGAGTGTGGCTGTGTTTCCAATAAAACTGTATTGATAAAAATAGGCAAAGAGCCAGCTTGACCACTGGCTATAATTTTCAGCTCCTGCTTTACCCCATCCGGGTGGCATGGAGCTTGGCATATCAAACTTGACAAAAACGGTATCAGTCCCAAATTCTGGGCTTGCATTAGTCTGTTTCACACTGCTGTAAAGAACTGCCTGAGACTAGGTAATTTATAAGGAAAGAGGTTTAATTGTCTCACAGTTCAGCATGGCTTGGGAGGCCTCAGGAAACTTACAATCATGGTGGAAGGTGAAAGGGAAGAAAGGCATCTTCTTCACAAGGCAGCAGGAAGGAGAGTGAATGCAGGAGGAACTACCAAACACTTACGAAACCATCAGATCTCATGAGAACTCACTGACTATCATAAGGACAGCACGGGAGAAACCAGCCCCATGTACCAATGATCTTTACCTGATCTCTCCCTTGACAGGTGGGGATTATGGGGATTATAATTCAAGATGAGATTTGGGTAGGGACACAAAACCTAACCATATCAGGGGCTCAAACCTGGCCCTAAAATGTCCTCTTCCATCCAGGTGCTCTGTTCTTTTCTGTGACAGGCCCTCTGGATGCACACACACAAAAATATCCAACATGATCCATTGCATGCATCTTTTGCTCCAGAGGCCCAAAATGCAACAACATGTAATGATGTGAAAAGGGTGCTCCTCATAGGATCAGAAGGCCTGAGGTGAATTCCTACTTTGGGTACTTGTGCAGAATCTCAGGCTGTCCATATCACCCTTTTGAGCCCTATCTACAAAATGAGTTTCTTTATCTTTACAAAATACATTGAGTGCCTCCACCAGAGACTGTAGTGAAGATGAAAATCATATCACATGTGATGTTGCTTTGTAAGCTGACTTGCTAGTCAAATGTATGATATAATTAATATCATCATCATTATTATTTAGTCTCAGGTTGTAGCTTTCTTCTGCACTCCACACCCTGCGGTAGTAGGAGAGGTATGCATTCATTCATTTATTCATTCACTTATTTAATTACGAATTCAAGAATGGAAGGTCGTCAAATAAGGAACGAAACTATCCTAAAGGGACAGTACAGACTCAACATTCCAAGCACTTCTAATTGCGGTTTTGTTGTCTAGTTCTACTTTTATGTGTTCTGGTAATTTGGCTGTTGAACAGGGGCCTAAGATAAGAGAAACCTAAGTGCTTGCCTGGATTTTTAGACTGTGAGAAGCAGTAAAGTCATAGGTTGTTATGAAGCCTCATTTAAAGGCTGGTCGGTGTGTCAGATATTGTTTCTATTCCACCAAAGTCTATTCTCCCTTTCTCCATAAGTTACAGCCACATTACCTGTCCCTTGCAGGAAGATGTGGCCATGAGACTGAGTTATAGCTAGTGGAGTGTAAACAGAAGTGGAATGCAACATTTTAGCTTGACTCTTAGGAACCCCCCCTCCCACACACACCCCAAAACAAACAAACAGAAAAGCTCCCAAACACATTTCTTGCTTTTCCACTTCTCCAAGGCCTGAAAGAATATGGATAAGAGCAATCCTGGAAGCCACATGTGAACAACAAGAGCCTGGGTTCCTTAATGACCTTATGGAGCAGAGGTGCCCCTGACTTGGAACCTTCACTTTGGATAGATGACTGAGCAAAATATAAACTACTTGTTCATATTGTGTTGTCAGCAACTAAATTTTAAATTGTTTATTGCAGTGTTTTCTTACTAAAAATGATATAGGTATATGTTTTTTACTTACCTCCTTAATGTCTTCCTTTCCATCTGTCTTCCTGCCTTCCTCTTCTTTGCTAAAATGCACAAATCCATAACCCTCAAGGTAAGAAGTACTTTGGTTGCAAAACATTTCAAATTTTACAAAGTTAAGGTGATATACAAGGGCTGATCCCTGGTGAGGCTTGAGGCTTAATTCTTATGCAATTTGGGAAGATTCTTCAAGTAAAACATTACAAATTTTTGAATACAAAATTATGCACAAAAGCCATAAGTCTAAGCTTCATCAGTTTAATAATAAATACCTCACTGGTGGTGTAGCCAGAGTATACATAGTCATGTAATATTACTGGCATGTTCTGGTTGAACCTCCTAATCAAATTTATTGATATTTCTTCACAAAACATATAAATATTCTACTTGGGATCAATAAAGATTGAGCCAGGCAGGGTGACTCACACCTGTAATTTCAGCACTTTGAGAGGTCGAGGCGGGAGGATCACTTGAGCTCAAGACCAGCCTGGCCAACACAGTGAAACCCCATCTCTACTACAAAATACAAATATTAGCCAGGTGTGGTGGCAAACACCTGTAATCCCAGCTACTTGGGAGGCTGAGGGAGGAGAATTGCTTGAACTTGGGAGGCAGAGGTTGCAGTGAGCTGAGACCATGCCACTGCACTCCAGCCTGGGCAGCAGAGCAAGACTCCATCTCAAAAAAATAAAGACTGTACATAGACTGTGATTTAGGTCAAATTTTCCCTCTCAATTAGTTAAAGTCAGGTTTGGTCTTGCTGTCAAATTAATTTTTAAAAATACGGCTTTTGGAATGTTTGGATTTGGGAATTGTAAATATGGGAAACCTATATAGCAAATCATCTGTTCTTAGTAGACAATGTGAGGGGGAGGAGGCTATCTTCTATACAATGTAAGCCCTTCCCTTAAAGTAGTCTACAACCTCATTAATAATTAGAACATGAAGAAACTTAGCTACAATGTGATTACCACCACAAGAGTAGCTCACAAAGGGAATGAATGAAAGCTTTGTGCTTTCATTCATTAAAGGTCAGAGAGCTTTAGAAACTCATCTAAGATTCAGGTCTCTCTGACTCCAAAATCCAAGCATGAACTACTGTTACTCTGCCCCTCCTTGAGACAGGTCATACGATAAAAATAACACAAAAAGCTGCAAACATAAAATCATGCCAGAATTGTGTAATGAAGTTTCTTCAAAGCTTCAGAATTATTTCCCCTGACTCTGCATTTGACCCACACACTTGACATCTTTTCCTATCCTCATCTCTTCCTTTCCACAATGACATTATTCTACATTTTAAGGCAATAATAATAGAAAGACCATAAGATGCAACTAGTATATGACTAGATTCTGTGACCTTCAAAACATCTTTTAAGTTTTTAAATATTCTAATTTGGTAATTTTGCATAAAAATCTATATGTCAGGCATCTCTTAAGAAATTGAGAGATGTAACACTAGGCTTGCATTTTTCATGATACTCACTGGCAGCCCACCAAATCTCAAGTCGGTTCCCTTGTTATGCTTTCTCATAGCACCTTGTACTTTTCTTTACAGCATTTGACACAATTCATAATTCTATATTTATTTCTGTACATAGATACTTGTTTTCCTGACTCAAAGATAAACTTGATGTCTTATTTGCTTATATTGAATCCTAGGGTCTAATGGAGAACCCAGTTTAAAGTAGGCAGGCAACAAATACTTGTTAAAGAAATAAGCATTTCCAAATTAACAAGAAAGAAAGATGACACGGGGGTAGCATGTTCATTGGGTCCATTTTGCACCCTGTTACTATGATAATGCATTAAGCTATGCTCTTCAGTGTGGAGCTGTCCTCAGCCTTTTTGAAGAGTTGATCCATAATGGCTAAGAACAACTGCCATCTGGGTCCAAATGTTGTAAGTATAATGACTTCGTAGTGACATCTTTCTGCCACTTAATAACCCTAAACATTAAAGAAAAAATTGGCAGAGTTTGTGGAGCTATTTTTTTTTAACTTACTGGGGTTTCCAAATGGTAGCTTTATGCTGCTAGCTAGTATAATATTAAGGATTTATAGGCAATAAAACGTAGGCCCCCAATAATAAGACTTGTCATGAACTACATATGGGAAAACAGTCTCCAATTTATGTTGCTTGATGAGACAGTGATTGACCATAATCATATCTTGATTCCAGAGACTGGCTTTCTTCAGAGGACCATAAGGTCCTAGAGCATATGGTTTATGATCTTACTAACAGGCGTCAATGCTGACACACATAGATAGGAAAGGTCCCTCACTAAACCTTCCGCAAAGCACTCAGCACATTAACCTTTCCCCGTTGTTTTGGGTCTTTGTTATTTGAGTGAATTCATTAATCCAGCAAATTTAGTGACTCCCAAAAGTCCAAGACTGTGCACACAGCTCCTCTCCTCTTTGTGGTGAAATAATCTCTGCAGCTAATTCCACATATATGTTTTCTAGTATTTTCTGATCCTCACAGGTGGATACATTTCCCCCGGTTCTCCTCCCCAGTGTTCCCAGCACTTTGTCAATTCTTACACCATGGTCAGCCTCATGTGAGAATCAGGCACTCCTGGCTCATTGCAGAGGCACAAGTTTTCACGGCAGATGGACATGGGTGTGTCCTATCTACCTCAATCACTGTGTGAATGGGTACACAAATTAATTCTTTTATTCTCAATTTCCTCACCTTCAAAATCAGAAGTAATGTGACTTCCTTTACATCATTGGGAAAATATGTAGAATATTATACATTAAGTACTTAAATATAGAGATGGTATTAGATAAATATTAAATTTCTTCCCTTCGAGAATGCAGGAAGTCTGCATTTTTATCTATTCATCTCAGCTCTTGGCAGAGTCCCTCATGAGTTGGGGGAGATCAATAAAAACTATGAAAGCAAATAAGAGGGAAATACGGAGTCATTAAATAATGTTGATCTTTTAATGGCAGCAGTAACTGAACAAATAGGAAATCTGGAAGTTCCCAAAACTAATCCAACATAAAATAGGTTTAAGACATGAACGAATATTTCTTAACAAAAGGATCCCATAGTCAAGACAACCACCATTGATAAGTTTTAATTTGAAGATTCACTACGAGATCTCTTAAAAAACAAACAAACCCAGTTGACCATTTGAGCTAAGTGTTTGACATTCCATTTCTTCCATCCCGAGAAAGCTCTTAATTTGCTCTTCTGTGGGTATCTCCTACTTCATAACAAATCCAAGTCCCTGGGGTTTACTTGGTCCCAGGATTGACACGGGTCAATCCTAGTTGCAAATTTCCATGCAGAGTAGAACCTGAAAACCTTCCCAGTCCATTGGAGCCATGCTGTACTACATTGCTAAAGTCAGTGACACATGCTAAAAAGCAGATGTTCTTTTATTATCTTTAGAAGATGTCCTTGACTTCCACTATGGCGATCTAAACATGCTACCACTACTAGTCCAGCAACTACTTACACAGGCAGTGAAGGGAAAGGAAGACTAGGTCTTATCTCACTGTCCACTCTGTCATGGTCACCCCATACCTGTGCACACATGGACTACATATTGGTCAATGTTCTTGCAGGAAGTCATACCCAAGGGGTTTAACTGAAAAAAGCTTAAAAAGGGGCAAATTTCAGAGGAGAGGTCAGTGTTAAAGGGGCTGAGAGGTATTCGTGAAGCCTGTCAGCACCAGCAACCACAAGAAGCCTTTGCCAGCCCAGGGCAAAGGAGCACGTGAGAGCCGTGGAAGCCATGTACCCAGCAAAGAAGCCATGTACCCAACACAGGAACACAGCTGCTGCCAGATCCATGTGGAGGTAGGGGAGGGAGCAAGGGAATAAACACTCTAAACTCTCTATCTTCCCACTCTCCATCATCTGCTGGTAGCCCCATTGGTCAACTTTAATGAGGTGTGAGGAGGCTAGGGGATCTTGATATTGCAGATCCTGGAGATGAGCTTACCTGGAAACACTAAGGGGCAGAGAATGGATTTGGGGGACACTGGAGAACAGTCAACATTATCTCCCAATGCTGCAGCTTTTAGTAATATGGACTAATTCCCTTTCCTCCTCCCAATGCACCAGAATGCTGGAAGGAGAATGTTTGACTCAGTTATAAAGTGTGTCTCAAGTGAGATTTCCTCTCTGATAAATTAGGTCTTGAGGTTGAGCCCAGATCCCCCATTTGAGTATTCCCTTGTCCTTTCTAAGGTTGTGCTTGGTGGCTCTTGTGCAGATCTCAATCAATATCACCTCAATCAATAAGATGGTTCGTGACATTGAACCTTAAGCAGGAAGACATCAAAGTGCTGGTTCTCCAAAAGGCCCTTTGGTCCTGCTACAAATCTGACAGCCACCACCTTTGCAAAGTTCAGTTTCCTTTAGGCAATATTTACATGAGAAAAAGAAGCTATTTTAAACGCTAAAACAAAAAGTAAACAGAAAAAACCTGTTACATCCTACTGCAAATTTTCTACCCTAGTAATCTTACTCAGAATAAAGATATTTGCAAAAGTAACCCCCTGGCTGGAGGTAATTAGCTGAGGGAAATTTTAAATGGCACTTCCATGGAAAAAAACACAGAAAAACAAAAAACAAGACAACAACAAGAATATATGTGTTTGAATTTTATCTAGACATAGATATAAATTGACAGATATCTATGTTATTATAATTTTTGCTATATTATTTCATTATCATCTTAAGCCTGGTAAACTAAATTAAAATAACAATAAGAAAATCAAGTTTTACCTGTTGGCAGAAGTGATATTTAAGACATTATTTAACTGGCATGGCATAGAGAAAGTTCCTGGGAGCTTGCTCCCCCCAGGTATTTATCCTGTAGCTGCAAGATCCTGGGGATGCTAGAGGGCCCAGAATGGAGTCTGGTCAAGTCCTGACTTGTTCAAGGAATAAACATTCAAAGAGTTTCTTACTGGCTAGTCACAGTGGCTTATGCCTGTAATCCCAGCACTTTGGGAGACTGAGCAGGTAGATCACAAGGTCAGGAGCTTGAGACCAGCCTGGCCAATATGGTGAAACCCTGTTTCTACTAAAAATACAAAAATTAGCCGGGCATGGTGGCATGCACTTGTAGTCCCAGCTACTCGGAGAGGCTGAGGCAGAAGAATCACTTGAACCCAGGAGGCAGAGGTTGCAGTGAGCTGAGATTATGCCACTGCACTCCAGACTGAGCTTTTACCAATGGTACAAATGTATTTTAATTTTTCAAGAACCTATGTAATGTGTATAGGTGAACTGCAACTGAGTAACAACTCTGCTTATTAAATATGGCACAGTCCTCTGCTGATGGAGTGTTAGGGAAAGTGCACCCTCAGGCATGTCTGGTGGCAATGTGAATTCTCAGAGTCTCTTAGAAAACAAGTATGCCGTGTAAAAGAAATCTGTTAAATATGCTTTGTATTATTTACTACTTAGGCACTTTTCTGCCCTACCCCTTACCTTTACTCTCCCCCTCCATTCCAGGGAATCAATGATAAAAATAATTTTTTTAGATCAATATGTGTGGGAATTAACAGAATATAGAATTCTTCAACACTTGGAATTTATCCCATGGAAGTATTAATAAAAAAAATATATCAATACTTAAGGATAGATATACTGATCAACTTATTGTCATGTTATGTAAAATAAAACATTTTTAAAAAAGGAAGCAGAATCAAAGAAATGGCTGAATTATCTCAGGAATAACATAAAAAGCAGGAGCAGATGAAATAAAGCAGAATCTATCCCTTTCTGCAGCAATGGTTTTAACAGCATCTTTTAAAGCTCCAACTGCTCCATGATGAGCCATGTTTCAGAGAGCACTTTGATGACACAGTCTTGGTGTTTCTCAGCCAGCATCTCCTGAGATCCACAAATGGGTAATCATTGACTTGTTTTCCCATACTGGAGCTCTCAAGATCGTGTGTAATATTATGCTAAAAGCAAGCCTCATGTGGCCCACAGAAGACCCTTCAGTCCTTTATTACTGCCTCAGTCAAGCAAAAAGGTGCAAGGAGGCTCAGTGCTCCATTGCTGAGTCTGTGGGAGAAACATAGTCAGTGAGGGTTGAGTGGGTTATTTCAGAGCATAGAAATAAGAAATGGAAACACAGTTCCACAGTCGGCTGTCCACCTCTTGGGTGGCTTTGTTGCACACATCCTCCAGTTTTCATTCGTGGCCTTGGAAATTCATTTGTTATCCCCAGATGGATCTTAGGGGCTCAGAAATGATATCTGTAATCCTGAGAATTTTAGGACAGTGAGAACAGGAGATACTCTCTCCAGTATCATTTCCACCCTCTTGGCCCCAGCCTCCTATTATTCAAACCTGTCAAGCCACATGAGAGTGGATAATGGGATACTGGCGATCTAGACCAGCCAAATAGGCAGAGCGCCATTGAGAATCATATTCTAGCTGTTCCAGGGTTTGAGCCTTGGATGGGGATCAGAAATCAGCATGAAGGCTTTCACAATGAAATTTATCAAAATTATGCAATGTCTGGTTCAAATTTTTCTAAATATTCTAATAAGAAGTGAAAAATGAAAGTTAATCTCTGGATGGCTTTTGTTTTCTCACACGTAAAATGGATAATAATAGTTCATTTCTCAGTGGAGGGTTCTGAGAGTGAATAAGATGGTACTAATCAATCTCAAATCATTTGTTGAATGAGGCATTGGATACATAGACAGACAAGTAAAGTAAGATAAATAAATATAGATACATAGATACATAGAGACTGACAGCTACTTGTTGATGGTGAATATTAAAACCTGAGCTCAATGTTAATCATTCACTGGGTCTTTAATACATGTTTTTGAATATACTGATTATTAGAACAAAGCTTTGTTTTTTGTGTGTGAACTTTGAATCTGTAAATATCACATCTTCACATTTAATCACTTTTCAAAAATTAGGATAAAAGCTGCATTTCAAAAAGATGGATTTCCACTGGTCAATTCCACTTGTGGATTATTAAACAATTATCCACTGCAGTTACAGGGACAAGTATCTTCTGCCTGCATGGAAAGCATAAACTTCCACAGGGCGGACACACATCTTTGAGTATGGGTCCATGCGGAAATGTAGATGCATCAGTCTCCTTGGAGGGAAGAGTCTCTATGGATGAGGTGTAAGGTGTATGTAGGGAGTGTTTCATGTGCAATTATTTTCATACAATTATAAGTTGTATCTTACAAAATCACTCTGTCTTGGTCATTTATGAATACAACCTGGTTTGAATGAATCTAGTTATCTACTTCTGATAATAATGACATTAATAATGATGATGATTGCTAGCACTATATGTACACAAGTTCTGTCTGAGTGATTTGTGTCTATTAACTCATTTAATATCTTCAAGAGTCTTCAGTCAGGCGCGGTGGCTTATGCCTGCAATCCCGATACTTTGGGAGTGGGAGACTGAGGCAGGCGGATCACAAGATCAGGAGTTTGAGACCAGCCTGACCAATATGGTGAAACCACATCTCTATCAAAAACACAAAAGTAAGCTGGGCATGGTGGTGGGCACCTATAGTTTCAGCAACTTGAGAGGCTGAGGCAGGAGAATTGCTTGAACCCAGGAGGCAGAGGTTGCAGTGAGCTGAGATCCCACAATTGCACTCCAACCCGGGTGACAGAGTGAGATTCCATCTCAAAAAAAAAAAAAAAAAGAAGAGTCTTCTATGTTAGGCCCTATTAACATACACATTTTCCTGATGAACTCACTGAGACACAGAAAGAAGATGAATTTAATGATATCACACATCTTATAAATGGCAGAGATGGGGTGAGAATCCAACAATCTGAATCCAGAATTTACGCTCTTGGCCACTAAAAATCACTTTTATTTAATAGCAGAGGAAATGGAGGCCTAGGAAAAAAAACGATTAATAGTCCAGAGTCAAGGTTCAGCGGTGCCTTTTGATTTAATTAGTACAAACCCACTAAATGCTTAGTCCGATCCAGCAAATGGGCAGGGTACTTTCTATGGTTCTAATATTTGTGCCCTCCAAAATGTGTGTTGAAACTTAATCCTCAATGTGACAGTATTGAAAGGTGAGGACTTTAAAAGATGATTGGATCAGAAGGGTTATGCCCTCAAAAATGGATTAATCATAATTAATAGGTTAACAGGTTATCATGGGAAGAGAACTGGTGACTTTATAAGAGGAGGAGAGAGTCAGGAAAGACCTTGGCATGTTGAAAAAACTTAGAGAATAAAAGGCAGGTGGGCTTGACTCTTCCTGTGACTGCTTTAATTGCCTCCTCTCTCTGGCTGATAATGGTCAGTACTTAGATGATGACATCTCACTGTCTCTTGACCTGCTCACAGACCCAGTGACCACTCTATGTTGGTTTTCAGCATTTTTTTGTGTTAATGTGATACTCACTTTTCCAACAATGGGATAAGAAGGCAAAAATCAAGCAAGCAACTCTTGGAACTGTCTCTTTCCCCCTCTGTGCTCAGTCTGTTCTCTCTTACATAGCACATTAATACACTCAGCCCCCTTGCAACTGGATACCCTGTACCTCCTTGGGACTCTGCAGAGAGTCCCCCACCAGTAAGAAAACTCTTAACAGATTCAGCCCCTTGACCTGAGACTTCTCGGCCTCCTTAACTGTAAGATATAATTTTTTTTTAAAATAAATAACACAGTTCAGGTAGTCTTTTATAAACAGCAGAAAAGGGACTAAGACAGTACTAGAGAGACAATGGAGAGCAGGCTGGGTAAAGTCCAGTCTTTGTCTTCACACAGAGGAAAAATGAGTCAGGACACAGGGCAGCAGGAGTGGGTGCTAGCAGTGAAGTGTGGTGGAGACTGTGCTGCTGGAGGACGAGGAACTAAGGCAGCTCAAGGCACCAGGGTGAGAGCCAAGGATGACTCAGCTGGACCGGTGAGTGCTCTGGCACTTGACACTCAAGCCCGCTGCTCTAGAGGAAAATATCAACCTCACCATAGCCTTGGAAGGTCAGAATGGTCGGGACCCTCCCTGCTCCTAGAGTCATATCTTTGCCACGTTTTCCTCTCCTTTCTAGAATCAAGCCCACCTGCCTTTTTTTTTTCAAAGTTTCTTGAACATGCCAAGGTCTTTTCTGACTCATGCCTCCTTTACATAGGCTCTTGCTTCTACCTAAAATACTCTCTGTCTCTCTCCAAAGCTGATTCGATTTCCTCCCTCAGGGCTTGCTTCCATGGCTTCTTCTCCGGGAGGCTGTGCTGCACCACTCTTTGAGTAGTTTCCTCTAATAATCCCAGTTTGTGATTGTTAGGAGTTGAGTATATTGCCCAGAAAATTCGCACATCAAAGACCTAACTCCCAGCATCTCAGAATGTAAACTTATTTAGAGAGAGAGCCTTTACAGAGGTAATCAAGTTAAAATGAGGTTATAGGAGTGAGGTCATGGAATAGAGGTGAGCCCTATTCCAGTATGACTGGTGTCCTTATGAAAAGGGGAACTTTGGACACAGGCACACACACAGTGAGAACACCACATAAAGATGAAGGCAAAAACTGGGGTGATGCTTCTACAAATCAAGGAAAGACAAAGATCGCCAGCTAAACACTGAAAGCTAGGAGAACAGTTTGGGACTTAGCCTTGGCAATACCTTGGTTTCAACTTTTATCCTCTAGAACTGTGAGATGATAAGTATCTGTTATTTAAATCACTCAGTGTGTGTTTCTTTGCTACAGAAGTCCTGGCAAACTAATATAGTGATTCACACTTTATGGGTCTCCCATAAGCTCCATGGAGTCAGGAAGTATATGAGTCAGTCATCTGTGCCCTTAACAGGACTGGTTACAGTAGGTACTCAAGGAACTCTTGCCATTAACTGATTTTCCTCTCCTCTTCCCTCTGCTCTTCCATGTCCCTTGCTTATGAAATAATTTCTGGATGAAGCAATCTGTAAGTTTTCAGAACTTGATCATAGCTTGAGACAAGTGGAGAAACAGCTGAGACTAACTGGCAGATCAGATGTCAAGGAGACCCTCCCCACCCCCCGACAGACACCCCACCAAGAGACCCTTGTCTAATTTCTGGGTAGTCTTAGGCATAGCCTGTTTTCTAAAGATGGGTCACAAAGACCTTATAGAGAGGCAGAGACCCACAGGGCAAGTAGAAACACGTGGCTCAGTGATGCTGCTCAATCCTGATTTGGAATCCTGGCTCTTTCTAACTGTGCTCTGAGACATTTCTTTACCTCCAATTCCTACTAATGTATAAACCGGAAATGCTGTGTTAATCTGCTTTGTACACTTAACAATATACTGTGAGTCTTTTTGCTGTGACAACAAATGCTGATTTAACATTTCCTTCTTAATATTTGTAATATATCTAGATATACAGTATATGTATATATTTATATATATATATATACATTCACACAGTAATTTATATAGTCAACAGTCACTATTATACATTAAGATGTCTTCCAAATTTTGCTATTATAATAGTTCATGTGATAAACTCTCCTATACAGTTATTTTATGAACTTATTCAATTATTTTCTGACGCCATATTATAATTATATATATATTTTTTTGAGATGGAGTCTCACTCTGTCACCCAGACTGGAATGCAGTGGTGACATCTCGGCTCACTGCAACCTCCATCTCCTGGGTTCAAGCAATTCTCCTGCTTCAGCCTCCCTAGTAGCTGGGATTACAGAAATCCACCACCAAGCCCAGCTAATTTTTGTATTTTTAGTAGAGATGAGGTTTCACCATATTGGCCAGGCTGGTCTTGAACTCCTGACCTTGTGATCTGCTTGCCTCGGCCTCCCAAAGTGCTAGGATTACAGGCATGAGCCACCACACCGAGCCTAATTATTTATTTAGGATCAATTTCTACAGGATAAATTTAGGTCTACGAAAATGCAAATTTTAATATGTCTTCTACATATTGCCAACTTGCTTCCCAGAAAAGTTGGATTCGCTCTCCTACCAGCAATATATAAAAAGTACCTGCTTTCCCACATCAAATATTGTCACTCTTTCATGCATTACCAACTTAGCGACATTGAACATTTCTCATCTTTATAAGCCACCTCTGCTTATCGCCTCCCACATCCTGCTATGCTGGTGATTCCTCTAGTGCACTACAGCCACATGTTCACTGTGCTCTGGGCCACGTCTAGGAAAGAGCTTCCCCAGGCTCTCTTAACTTCCAGCATCCTGTTGGATTCAGTCCAATGGCGGCCCCTACAGAGGATCAGAGGGTCAGCAAGAGATTCCTTGTCTCCCCTCTATCAGGCCAGGCCAAGGTTTTGCCATTGGCTGTATTTGTCTTCTCAGGTCACAGTGCTTGTCTAAGGCTCCTCTTTCACAGCCAGTTTCTGGTAACACCACCCTTTCCATGCCCCTTGAGACCTTGCCTGGGAAAGAATCTGCTGTTGCTGGTCTCTGGGTGCTTCCCATCCTGTGCATTTCTTAACCCCGCCCTCATCTCTCCAAACAGTTCCCCTCACTGATCTTTCTTCAGTTACTACTTTAGGTATACCATATGTCTCCAACTGGTTCTATTGCTGTTGTAACCATTTTTGATTTTGGAATTTGCCAGTTGTACATATTTGAAAGATACATTTTTTAAATTATTCATTCTTTGTAATATATCGTTGCCAGTATTTTCCCTAGTCTGGTTTTCAAGTACATTTTTTATGTTGCTTAAAAAAAGAAATTTAAAAAAACAATACAATGTGAGGCAAAGGGAAGTCTAATTTAGCAAAAAGTCTGAATTCTAGCTTTATATTTTAAAGGTTATGTAATTTAGAGTAAACACAGTTATGGAAAATAGAAAAGTGAGGTAAGAAGTCTTTCTGAAACAGAGGTAAGCCAGACATCATTCAATAAACAGAAATCGTGATGTTAAGTAACACTTTTGCTGTAAACCGGGTTCCCTTAAGTGATTCAAAGTATTTTTTTCCTCTTAGGTAGGTTCAGTTTTCTCTCAAAGTTGTGTTTATACCCAGCACTTTGCGAGGCTGAGGCGGGCAGATGACAACATCAGGAGATCGAGAACATCCTGGCCAACATGATGAAACTCCATCTCTACTAAAAACAAAACAAAACAAAAATTAGCTGGGCATGGTGGCACATGCCTGTAGTCCCAGCCACTTGGGAGGCTAAGGCAGGAGAGTAGCCGGAACCAGGGAGTCAGAGGTTGCAGTGAGCCGAGATCGTGCCACTGTACTGCAGTCTGGCAACAGAGTGAGACTCTGTCTCAATAAAAAAGAAAAAAAATTGTGTTTACATTACTCATTATGTGATACCTTTCGTCATGATTTCAAATTCAACTAACACTTCATCCAGTATTTATTATGAGCCAGGTACTTTCGTATACCTAACTTAGTATGCGAATTCTGTAAGACTGGTGTTCTCGCCTCCATTTTAAGGTGAGATCAAAGTTCATAGACGTTTAATAACATACTGAGAGTTACACAGATAAAGAATAAACAAACTCCTCAGCAGGAGATATTTTTAACCTAAACTTCTTGCCTTTGAATCAGTGCTCTTGTCACAGTATCAAATGCTTACCAAACAGAATACATTTAAACAGAAGTCATGAATATTTTACAAAAATCAGCTTTAGCCTGTGTGAAATGATGCTTCTGCAATGTTTACACTCAGTTTATAAGTGGTAAAAGATACTTGGTAAGAAATAAGGGCCAAATATAGTTAATTTGAGAAAATTTTCCAAAATTAATGAGTTATAAGCACCATGGTTAAGTGAAATAAACATTTAAAAAATCCTTGATACATAAAAGTAAATACTACAAAAATATACTAAGAAGCAGGTGGTAAAGTATGCTCACACTGACATCAGCTAACACTGATATCCCCCAAACGGATATAAAAACTTTTAGTGGGTACTGCTTGCCATGGATTACTTTGAATGGAAGGTATGTGGAGCATCAGAGAGTCGACTGATTTTGGGTGAACTAACAAGAGTTAGCACACCAGAGACTGAATTGCCATTTTTCTCATTTTGAAAACGATAAACTCTACAATAATAGAGGTGTTATCACAAGTGCATTATCGAAAACTCATGGGTGAGCCTCATCTGAAGCGGAGTTGGTAAAACATATGGCATTTATGGAAATTCCTCCCCTTCAGTGCTCATAACTACAGACTTTAGCTGCTTCCATGTGATACAAGCAACTTGCCAATAAATAAAAAGAGATAAACCAATCTGCCCACATCATTATGAGCAACGGCATCCGGACAACAGCCGTTGAGAGAGGGAAGTCTCTTGTGGCAACATCTGGAGTAGAGAGGATGTGGCAGCATTTAGCTCGACACTTCCAAATAATTTATTTGTGGAGAAAGACAGTGTTCACCAAATACGGCAGCATTCATGGATGCATAATATACTTCAGAATCCAATTCTGGCAAGATGGCATCTTTATGATATCCACATCTCTTCTCAACTCCCATCCTGTGTCTACTGAAACCACCTCTATGAACTTGGTGTAAGTAGACACAGGATGCCTAGTGAGGATAAATAAGACCTTGAAACATGCAGAAATCTCGACAGAAAATGCTGCTGAAGGATTTCTGCTCCCCCAAGTTAGGTGAGAGCCTGGAGACCAATGGAGAGAGTCCTGGGTTGAGGAGTGGAGCATGGCAGAACTTGAAGGAGTGTTACTTGCAGAGATCTTGAACCTCCAAAAGTTTCCATAGCTGGAAAATGTGTCTCTGAGAAGATCTGTTGACTTTCCTGGTCTCAGAGAAGCTTTGTAGTAGACAGGTAGACACAGTGCTCCTTTTAGCTGAATCTAGTAGATTATTAGTCTACAGCACAGAGACTGAAATCCTTTTTCTCATATTTGGAGCTCAAAACTGATGCTGGTACCTGAAGCTAAACTCCATTGAATGGGTAGTGGGAAATTGCAATCCACTCAAGAGAGATCTAATAGTTAGAAAAAGGAAACACATGCCATCTGCTAGCAAAACAATGCTAGAGAAGGGAGGCAACTTAAACAGACAAAATAATAATCCTCAAGAGTACATTACAGTATCAGAAAACATTCCAGAGAACTAGATACAGTCAATTCCCATTATTGGAGGTCGTTGTTTTATAAAGACTCTGTAAGTCATGAATACTGAAGCACTGCTCTTAGAGGTCATACAAGGTTCAGTTTCTGTAAGCCTCTGGTCATAACAATCTTATCAACCAATCAGCACATAATCTTATTCTATGTGTGTTTCTTTAAAAAAAAAACAACACCTGATTTAGTATACATTGTGGATTCATTAATGTATTAGTCCATTCCCACATTGCTATAAAGAACTAGCTGAGACTGCATAGTTTATGAAGGAAAGAGGTTTAATTGACTCACAGTTCTGTATGGCTGGGGAGGCCTCAGGAAACTTGCAATCATGGTAGAAGGTGAAGGGAAAGCAAGGCACATCTTTCCAAGGTGGAGCAAGAAAGAGAGAGAGCGAGGGGGGAAGCACCACACACTTTTAAACCATCAGATCTCATGAGAGGTCACTCACTAGCATGAGAACAGGATGGGGAAAATTGGCCCCCCGTGATCCAATTGCCTTTCACCAGTTCCCTCCCCCAGCGTTGGGAATTAAAATTCCATGTGAGATTTTGGTGGGGACACAGAGCCAAACCATATCAATTAATGTGTCTAGACAACAGTACAGCTCATGCCTGAGCAAAGCTTATCTAACACATACATTTTTTTCCTAAGGCATATCATGGCCTTGTTGTGTTTAGGAACACTAGACTTCAGCACTAGGCTTGGGGATATTTTAAATAACACAACTACCCAAAAAGGCACAAAAATGTGAAAAATTTGGCACCAAATAGACCATGAAAAGTACATCTGTTTACGGTACAAGTATAAGGCAGTGTTGTTTGGCCTCAGCTGGGAACGTGTGCATTCCCCCCAAATTTTGCCACTTTGAGGATGCCCGTGTATGACACTGAAAGCCCCATGGCTATTGGTTTTAAAATTAAAAATATATCTTAGTAAGTAGACAAATTTGGCAACACAGAATCCATGAATAATGAGAATCAACTGT
This sequence comes from Ateles fusciceps, assembly GCA_036589455.1. NCBI lineage: Eukaryota > Metazoa > Chordata > Mammalia > Primates > Atelidae > Ateles > Ateles fusciceps. Next base: position 1,312,958 of record JAZHEH010000113.1, on the reverse strand, counting down.
ATATAATAATTCTTTTAAACTAAAACCTTTGATAGTTGAAGGAGAAGGTGGTCATTGTTAGAACCTGGAAGACCAAGTAGAAGAAAAATCTCAAACCAGGAGGAAAGATTAAGAAATGGATCTGTGAGGAGAAGGCAAGAGATGAGGAGAATAGGTGGGGTGTGTTTAATTGCAACACTGGTACTTACAGGTGAACAAAAAGACAGTAGGTGAGGAAAGAATATTAATAAAGTTAATACATTTTAAAGTATACAGAGTTAAAGAAAGGCCTGAGTCAGAAGCCCAAAAGCCTCACCCAATCCTAGACAAGACTGATATTAGAAATTATACACACCAAGCCAAAGTCTGACAGTGTTCTTCACTCTTGAATCTCAGAGATAAGGAGAAAACATTTCCAGCTTCTGCGCAGAAAAAAGCAATAAGTGTCAAAGGTAAAAAGGAGATAGAGCTATTTTGAGACTTCTAAGAGAATAAATATTAATCCAAGAATTCTATGTTAAATCACAATAACATGTATTTGTTGACATGAAAGAAAGATCATCTATCAGCCTGGGCAACATGGAAAGACCTTGTCTCTACAGAAAATGTAAAAAATCAGCCAGGTGTGGTGGTGTGCATCTGTAGTCTCAGCTACTTAGAAGGCTGAGGTGGTAGGATAACCTGAGCCCAGGAGGTTGAGGTTATAGTGACCCATGATCACACCACTGCACTCCAGCCTGGGTGACAGAGGGAGACCCTGTCTCAAAAGGGAGGGAGGGAGGGAGGGAGGGAGGAAAGAAGGGAGGGAGGGAAGCCAGGGAGGAAGGGGAGGGAAGGGAGGGAAGGGAAGGACAAAGGGAGGGAGGGAAGGAGAGAGGGAAGGGGGAAGGGGAAGGGAGGGAGGGAGGGAGGGAAGGAGGGATAGAAGAGGAGAGAAGAAAGGAAAGAAATAAAGAGAAAGGAAGGAAGGAAGGGAGGGAGGGAGGAGGAAAATCTGCAAGGATTTAGAAAAATATCACCTACATCTCACCTGAAGAAAATGCTGAAGTTCAAACAACAAATGTTGTTTGTTGTTAAACATTTGTTAAGAAATCTCTAGACGAGGGAAGACAGAGGGTTTTCATAAGAATGGGAAGGGAATCAAGACAAATATAGGGATACAGATCAAGAGTCTTGGAACACATAGCGGACATACCAAAAAAGAATTCCTGAAATAGAAGTCACATGCTACAAAGGACAATGTTTAAAACTGGAAGAACAAAACTCGTTCTGTGAATAAAAACCTGAAGATGTGTGATAGATATGGGGGAAGACAAGTATTTCCAAATTCATATTACACTGGGGTAAGAGGAAAGCAATGGGGGTATAGGCTAAGGAACCTTGGCTAGGAGTGACAACTAATACCTTATTTTAATATAATAATAGAGAAGGAGCAATGTTGAGCTTCAAGCAAGAAGACATCATTGAGGTGCCATGATAATAGTAGGTACAGACTAGCAAAAATAAAAGGGATAACTGTAAATAACAAAGGGCAATAAGTAATAAATATGAAGAGTCGAAATAAGTAAATCATATATTGTTGGTCTTATACTGTATGTCAATGGGCAGAGGCTGCCAAGCTTGGTTCAAAAATATGAACCATCTCCATGTGGTTGACAAAAAATGAGTTGAATATGAAATAATTAAAAAGTAGAAAATAGAAAAGATCACTAAAGATATAACAGCCATTCAATTAAAAAGCTGAAATACTGGTACTAGTATTCTATAAGCTGTAATTATGCAATTTAGATACTGTATACATATTTGTAAATTACATTTGTGTATATTACTCTTCATTCTTCAAATAGATATTATACATTTTTACATATGTCTAACAACAATTTATGAAAATTGATTAGAATCATGACTACAAAAACAATAATAAATTTAAAACAGACTACAAAAACTCTAATAAGTTTAAAACAGAATACATACTATGAACAAAATCATAATGAATATAAAGAATAAATAACAAAAAAAGACCAAAAATTGACTACTTAGAAGCAAGAACACAAAGCAACAAGTACAACTAAAATTACAGACTGTCTGAAAAGGAATGCAAAGGAGAAAAGTTTGTATTAAAATCCATGGGTCATAATAAAATCATATTCAGAGAAAAATTTAGAACCTAAAATGGCATTATTCTGGAAGAAGGGGGACAAAATACAAAGAAAATTTGTCCTTTTCTTAGGAAATAACTGAGTACAAACCCAAAAGTCTGAATGAAAAAAGAATTATTCAAGTAAAAACTGAAATTAATAAAATATATAGAAAAAAGTATATACGTTTTATAAAAAATACATAAAAATTCTGGTTCTTTGAAAAGATCAGTAAAACATATAAATGCCTTATGAGACTAAGAAAAAAAGATATAAAATAAAATATGGTACAAAATGAAACTGGAGGCTTAAACTCGTACATAAAGACTTTAAAAATTATAAATAATAGTGTAAATGGGTTGCAAATAAATTACAACAAACCTAGGGAAAAAAAGGATCTCTCCCAACTGAAATACAAACTACCATAACTACTGAGAAATAGAAAATCTGAGCAGACCAGTTACTCAGAAAAGTATCAAAAACACAAATAAAGATTTACCCTTAAAAAACATACATCAGGACTAGTTGGTTTCACAACTGAGTTCTATGTAAACTTGCAAAAAGCACCTATTTCTAATGCTATTTAGAAACTTCAGCTGACACAAGGAAGATGAAAAACTCAACAACTCAACTCTTCAACCAGCGTAATTTTAAGATAAAGCTCTACAAAGTTCTGAAAAAGATACAACAATGGCAATAACTACAATAATTGTATGTCAATGTTATTTATGACTTGGGATACAAAATTTGCAATATTGCCAAACAAGATAATGTCATGACTTGGTGGGCTTAATTCCAAAAATACTCTATTAGGAAATTTATTAATATAATAATAAAAATATTGATACCAATTTTATCTTCAGTATTGATTGTGCATCAGATACTCTGCTACATAATTTACACATATTAACACCATTACCATCTCATTGCAATCCTATTTTGGTGATTGTAATCATAATTATCACTGAACTGTGAAGATAAGAAACCCAAGGCATAAAGAATATAACTTGTATTCCTGTGATCACACAGAGAGTAATGGTAACCCTAAACCCCCAGAAATTTTGGCTCCTCTGTCCTTGTCTTTAACCACTGCACTACTAAGACAAGTGTGTGCTGGGGGCAGGAGGGAGGTAGAGGAAGCCCATAAGGACAAATGCTAGAAAGGAATTTGGTTAAGTTCAGTAGCTATTATGACTATATAACAAAATACCAATCAAAACTATATGTCACGATTCACTACATAAATCTACCTTAAGCATTATTCTGTTTAAGATGTTCAAAACGGTGAAATTCTGAAGCCACTGCTCTGAAAATCAAGCACAAGACGAGAGGTCCAACACCTTCATCAATATTCATCATGTTTGGAGGTTATTGTAACTGCACTGACATAAATGAAATAATAATTTAAAACACTGTAAAAGAATCCTCTAAGACATTGCTCTTGAAGTTTTAAACTTCACTCTTATACCATTACTCTTTCTACTTCCTTAAGCATCAGGGTCATTAGCATACAAACATATTACCACCTCCTTGACTCACATCCCCCTCCCAGCACAGCAAATCTTTGCTGTTTTTTGCATCAAAGCACATTAAAGTGGCTGTTCTGTATTTGCTTATTCTTTAGTCTCTTTCTATCCATTTATTCTTATCCTACTTGAGGCTGGCTTTTGTCCCTACCGCTCCAACCCCAAAGTGCTCATGATCTTCAAAAAACCTCCATGCTGTTGAAGCCTGTGTCAATTTCATTTTTTACCATGTGTGGATGTAGTGGTGTACCACCCATATTCCCCTTTAGGGACAAGAAACTCATTTGCACAGCTGACAGGAGCATTGGCTGCTCACAGCTCACTGCAGAGTTCCTCCCTAGGAATTTCCCAAGGGATTTCACACAAGATTATGTTCCCTTCTTGGAGTAGCCCACATCCAGTGATTGTCCATGGGAAGCTACCAAGTTCAGGACATCCCTGAATGGCCACCCCAGCCCCAGAGCTCCTTTTGTGGGCTACTGTGGCCTCTGTTACAGCTCCATCACTGCTCAACTTATTTCTCTGTTTAGTTCTGTGACTCTTGCTTCCTTTCAATCTTGTTTCTGGGAGTGTACCTCAAAAAATGTTTTCCTGGAAAACTCTGTCCCAGTGTAGCTTCCCAGGACACTGAGCTGTGATCATCATCAGCTTTGAGGTGGTTGATCATTTCCACTTCACTGACACCCTGGCTTCCTGAGATCCCTCCAGTTACACGAGGCATCTCTTTCTCAGTTTCCTTTGCTGGTTCCTTTTCTTCACCACAAATTTTTATTTTGTAGTGCCTTGAAATCACATCCCTGATGCTCTCCTCCGTCTACGTTCCCTTCTTGGTGATCTTTGCTGTGCTTTGCGTCAAGGCACATTGAAGTGGCTGTTCTGAATTTGCTTTTTCTTCCATCTCTTTCTATCCATTTATTCTTATCCTACTTGAAGCTGGCTTTTGTCCCTACCACTCCAACCCCAACACACTCATTATCTTCAAAAAACCTCCATGCTGTTGAAGGCTGTATCAATTTCATCTTTTACCATGTGTGGGTGTAGTGGTGTACCACCCAGATTTTCCTTTAGTGATTCACTTTTATGGTTTTAAACATCATTCATATGCTGAGAAACTTTTCATGGTTATTTCCAACCCTCCCTCTTCCCTCACAGGGAAATTGCTCCTCCCACAACCTCCCCCTGCTCAATTAGTGAAGAGTCTAGTTTCTTAAGCCCAAATCTTAAAGTCATCCCTGACTCCTCTCTTTCTCAGACCCAACATCCAATCCAGCAAGAATTCCTGTTGGCTCCACCATCGAATTACATCAAGATTTCAACCACTTCTCATACCTCTGCTCAGAGCTGTCATCATCTCTGTCCCAGATTTCTGGAAGAGCCTTCCTAACAGCTTTATGTAGCCTCTTTGCAGTTTTTTTCAACATAGCAGCCAGAGTTATTCTTTTAAAACTTAAGTCATATCAGGTTATTTCTCTACTCAAAACACTGCAATGACCACAGTAAACATTCAATAGAAAACAGTGGCCTGCCTACTCCCCGCATCTTTACGATCAGGGAATTGGAATGCTTCTCCTGATTGAGGTCACTGATTGGCTTCCACTGCCAGCCTGCGTAGCCATGAGCAGACTGGAGTGTCCTACCAGTTACTCTGTTTCCCCCAAATGTTCCAGCATTGCTGCACAGGGCAGAGGTACATAAAGATGCAGAGTAAAGTCAGCCTGAGAAAGAGGTGATGGGATTGAGGTCAAAGAAGGAAGGGACCTTACTTTTTATCTCTGGATAAAAGCATCTGTATTAATTATGGCCCCTTGGAATCCACAAACATTTCTTGTTTGAACTCAAGTTCTCCTCAGCTACTTTCGTGCTGTAATTCATGTTATTCTTTTACATTTATGTCTAGAAAGAGAAAAAATAATAAAACCACTGTAATGGCTCACCATTTTTCTTTCCCTTAATATCTCTTGCTCTCTCATTCTCTAAAAGGCAAATTTCTTCCAATGATCCATTAGGTTAAACATGAATTTCCCTCCATATCCCAATACTTCGTTGTATCTCTGACTTCCTCTCCTACTACTCCTCAACCTCCACTTGGCCACTTTGGACCCTTTATTGTTTTGCATTCCTTTCTAGGGCAGTTAACTCTCCCATGATTTAAGTTCCACTAAACCAGGGATTTTGGGCTCCTTATTAGCTGATAGAGTCCAAGCACCTAGAAAAGTGCTTGGCACATGCTACTAATCCAATCAATACATAATAAATGAGTGAATGAAGGAATTAATAAATGAGTGAATGAGATAAAATTATGAAATTTTTATGACACTTTTACATATATGTAAACCTCAAGAGACTACTTAAGGCACATATACCTCCAGAATTAGTAAGTTTTGATTTGATGAGTTGGCTGGCTAAAAATATCAAAATTTTTTATCCATTAAAAATATAACAGGCTAGAAATGAAAATGAAGGAATTGTGACAAAAGCTATAAAATACTTTAGAAATAAAATACCAGAATGTATCAGACATATATGAAGAAACTATAAAATCTTTTTGAGGTCATAATATTTTATCTGAGTTAATGGAAAGAGAAACTGTGCTTCCAGTTGGAAATACAGAATATCATAGAAAAGGTTAGCCCTTCAAAGTTGATGTACATACACATTAAGTTGAATATTAATTAGAATACTTTTTTGAAATTGTATAAAATAATTTCAAAGTTTATACAAAAGAATACTGCCTGAAACTGATGAGTGTTCTCAGAAGAAAACTGGTGGAGAAGTGTTTCAAGGAATATTAACCACACAAAAAAGCCACTTCAACCCAAATAGTATGATATGTGAATGGTAATAAATAAATCCGTAAGTCAAGTGAGACACAGTGATATAGTTTGGATGTGTGTCCTTGACTGAATCTCATGTTGAATTGTAATCCCCATTGTTGGAGGTAGAGGTGGGGCCTGGCGGGAGGTGACTGGACCATGGGGGTGGATTTCTCATGAATGGTTTAGCACTATCCTCTTGATGCTGTCCTTGCCATAGTGAGTGAGTTCTCGTGAGATCTGGCTGTTTAAAACTGTTTAGCACCTTCCCCATCTCTCTCTCTTGCTCTTTCTCTTGCAACATACAAGTTCCCACCTCACCTTTCGCCATGACTGTAAACTTCCAGAAGCCTCCCTAGAAGCAGATACCAGGGCTGTGCTTCCTGTACAACCTGCAGAACTGTGAGCCAATGAAACATCTTTTCTTTATAAAAGTTACTCAGTCTCAGGTATTTCTTTATATCAATGCAAGAAGAGCCTAATACACATAGATTCCAAGAAGAGATCCCATTAAAAAGGAAATTTATAGATGATAAAGGTGATTTCTATAGTAAAAGGAGTGAAAGTAGGCTTACTTAATAAGGAGTTCTGGCACAACTGGCTATCCATGCAAAAGAAGAAGGACGTAGATCTCTTCTTCCAAATGATAAACACAAATAGCAGTGGTTTAAAGTTGTAACTATAAAAGAAATCAAACAATAAAAACCTTGGCAAATTTCAATATAACCATTAATAGAAGAGGAAATTATTTTTTTTTTACTGCAACAAGAAACCCAAAGGCTACAAAAATTTTTCTAAAATTAAAAGGAGATACCAGAAATTAAGTCAACAGAAATATTTAAAATTATTATTTCAAAATAAAATATTTGCAATATATGTGACTGAGATTATTATTGAATACAATCTTTTCAGAGAGATAACTAAAACCTCATATAAAAATGAGCACTAAATATAAACAAGCAATTCACAAAAGAACAAAAACAATTTTACATAATACAATTAAGAAATGTTACTGAGCCTACCTACTAATCAGAAGATGCAAATTAGACTATGCACTAAGTATTACATTAGGCTAATATAATACTTTTTGACAAAAACTATAGAGAGTAAGTACACCCACTGCTGGAAAGAATGTAGAAAATAGAGTTAACATTATACGTCACTGGTGGAAATGTTTATTGTTGCGTGGTTTTGAAGAATCAAATGGCAATATCTTCTTAATGTAAGAAAAAGAATTACGTTCTTTGCCCCAGCAATTACATTTCTGGACGTCTATTCCAAATGAATAAATATATCAGTGTAATGTTTAACTGGAAAAGCAATCAGAAGCACAGTAGTTTTTCACCAACAGGAGATTGTTGTCTATCATTAGATTTATTCCATGGGGAGAGGGTGTGTGTGTGTATGTGTGTGTGTGTGTGTGTGTGTGTGTGTATGTTCAATATGGATTTTCTCTTTAACAATTAACTGTGAAAAATCCACCCAAGGCAGTTTATATAGATCTGACTGTGTGTATATATATATATACACAGAGAGACACACACACATAATTATATACATATATATGACTATATATGCAATTTTAAAGTAAAATATTGATATTTTCATAACCTCGAGTGCATGTGGAGGAAAGAAATAGAGAAAGAGAGAGAAATGTTTTCTGATAATTAATGGGAAAGAAGGGAAAACAATTCATTATCCCTGATAAAATAATAAAGGGATGGTCGCAGGAACCAGCAGGAATCAAAGTGATTCCTGTGAGGTTGTTTAGTATGAGGTGCTTTATAAACTTTTATTTAAGGGGGTTCTAGCTTACAAGGAAACTCTTTATGGGACAGAAAAACAATAAAACTGACAAAATAAAAGCATTTGTTCTTGGGGAAGCAGGATTGAGAGACCTTGAGAACACTCTACAACCTAGCCCAGGCTCAAAGAAACTGCTAACGGTGTTTTGCAAAAACCACAGGTTCCCCAAAACATATCATTTTTAGACCATTTCTATAGAAGTCTTCCTTTTACAACTGTGGATCCCTTTCGTGGGCCACTGGGATCTTCAATCATGAATAAGCCAGCTTGGTTTAAAGAATCAGAATTTTACCCAACAGAAGTGGCAACTGCTGTCACCAGATCAATGATGAGACGACTGTTCATGGTCAACGCCATCAGGAACTAGCCTTTTGTTGAATTTAGGTAATACAGAGATGCAAGAATAGCCCAACAGACAATTAATCACTCTTCTAACATTGCCATTTATACTCAAGTATAAAATATAATATGTATGTATGTACATTATGTATAAGGATATAATTATATATGTGTATGTACATGCACTGCAACATTTGTAATTTTTGTATTATGAGGTCAAAATAGAAAATGTAAAGAAATGATATATTTTAATACACTTTCATGACTTCATTCGGTAATTTTTATAATTATTTATCACTGTTTAATGATCTCATTCTTTTCTCTTTGAGGAGAGAAAAGCCTATTTTCTCCCATTGATACTGCAGTTAAAAATTAGCATAAGCCCAACAAAAAGTTTAGTAGGTCACGCTTCATTACTATAGAACTTACGATAATGAACAACTGGAAGCCATCCAAACAGTAAAAAGTAGGGGACTAAACAAAGGAAATTCTAGTGCATCTCTAATTATACAGTATGCAGCTATAAAACGGATGCTAAGAGTTAATCATGAAATGTGAATTCCCTGCTCCTCCCCAGAGTACATAATAGTAATATGTCAAAAGTCATTAGCTCTAATCCCGACCTACTCATGACATCTCACCCAGTTGTTCTGGAGTTGTTCTAGGAGAATGCTTCATCTACATTCACTGAGAAGTCTGTCCTCAGCTCGCAAACGGCATCCTCTTTCTGCTTGCTTTTCCTCTCCCCTGATCCCTCGCTTATGTCCACTACCCTCAAGAGTCCTAACCCTAACTCTAACCCCAAATCTGGCCCCAGACAACTGTCTTGGATGCTTCTGAAACCACAGTCCTCTTGGATACAAGGGAGGAATAAGGAGCCCCAGATTTCCAATTCATCAGTGTCTCATTGTCTTTCTCTAAGAAGTGAGGGATCATCTCCTTCATAAAGTTCCCTCATAAGAACCCCTTCAAAAAAAATTCTTTTTAGATGGAGTCTTACTCTGTTGCCCAGGCTGGAGTGCAGTGGCCCCATCTCAGCTCACTGTAACCTCCATCTCCTGAGTTTAAGCAATTCTCCTGCCTTAGCCTCCCAAGTAACTGGGATTACAGGTGCCCAACACCATGCCCAGCTAATTTTTGTGTTTTTAGTAGAGACAGGGTTTCACCATGCCTTCAACTGGTGTTCTTGAACTCCTGCCTTCAGACCATCAGCCCACCTTGGCCTCCCAAAGTGCTGGGATTATAGGTGTGACCCATCACGCCCTGCCTCAGCTTCCAATTTAACTGGAAGGTCTTCTCTCTCAAGCTCAGATGTAAGACCATATGGACTTATGAACCTGACAGGATTCATGCCATCCACACTCTATTTCTCTTCTTCTCAATAAAGGGCTGCCTTTTATCTGCAAAGTAACACATGCAAATGTTTATCTGAGGGCTTTTTCCCCTTCTCTCAATGGATATTCCTGACCCTGCCAGTCATCACTGACCAAGTTCAAACTATTCCTTCTTCTACAAACACATGTGAAAATATTCCTGCAAATTACACTAAGTGAAACAAGGTAACACATTATATATAAAACCATGTGTAGAAAATGACATAGACTGAATATGGATAGGTTTCTGTAGTAATGTTTTTTAATTTCCCATATTTTCAAGTATCAACATAAATTAATTTAGCAGAGGAGAAAAACAATAAAAATGTAAGAAAGATAAACATTATTTAATGTATAAATAATAAAAATGTATTATATATGCAGTAGATACCAAATACACAAGTGTTGTTACATCTAGTCCTTACAATAAACCTAGAAGATAATGTACTGTAATTCCAGTTTTATGGATGGGCAATCTGAGGTTCACTGTAGTTCCCTAAGGTATATAACAAGTAGTTTGTATATCTGTTTTTTCAGAGCCCACGCCCTTTACTGGGAACTTCTTAATCCTTCTGGTCTTGGTCAGGGGCTCAGTTCTCCAATGAGGTATCCCAGTAATCTCTCTCTTGGCCTCAGCTAGGTCAGGCTGGCTTTCTGATGTTTATAACACATGCAATGAAAAGTCATACATAATACAACAGGTTAACTGGTGAGCCAGGATTAGAACCTAATCCAAACTCTCATTCTTTGTACAACCTTACATTTCCTTGCACGAGACAGGCAAATAAAGAACTCGGGGACAGAGGAACGAAGGATTGTGGTTACAGGGAGTGGACCAACACCACTCCCTCAGGCCTGGACTTTAAGATTTGATTTAGGCCTCTCATATTTCAAAAACACTGACCTCAAAACTGGGTTTCCACCCTCAGGATTAAATTTTAGTTCCCAAATTGAATTTTATGTTTCTTAGTTCTTTGCATCATCTCTGGCTCAGGGAGATGGAGGGATGTTTTGACTGCAGAGCAGGGAGTCCAGCAGGGTGGTCTGAGCCTTAAAAGATGCTCTACAATCTCCCAAACCCTGAGGGACTTCCCTTTGGTCTGGCATGGATCCCTACCAGGCCTGTGCACTGACCTATAAGCACAAGAGAAGCTCAACTCTGGTCTGCTCTCTACCATACACCCTCTTCATCATCTGCCCTCATTTCCAAAACACCATGGCTTCCTTATGAAGTGCCAGGAACTAGAAATTTTCACGCTAAGAAGCGGAATGATGCAATGAAAGCTTCAAGCATGTGGAATATTGAGCAAATATAGGTCCAAACACAGTTTTTTCCAGGGACCAGCTGTTTGACCTTGATTAAATTACTGGCTTGTTTTAGGTGTCTATTGTCTCCTATAAGAAAGGGTATTGTTAAGCTGCTAAGAAAATATCAAGGACTTTGCAATGGAAGATTCCCCTCCTTTCTGCTCCTTTGTTTTTGCCTGGAACATATTAAGTTTTCAAGAAATATTTGTTGAATGAATGAACATCTCTATTTAAAACTGTCTTGTATGACAGAGTGTTTAGCTGTGACTATTCCGCTGAACAATATGCTTTTTACAATGACATTTACTGAGCATATGCTATGTACCAAGACCTACACTATGTGCATCCTTTCTTTTCATTTCTGAATCTCCCACATCACCGTATATAACACCCGTAGTAACATTAATAGCTAACATGCTATAGGAAGAAACCAGGATGCTACCCTTTCATAACACAAAATAACTCAGTCAATAAAGAAAGAAATTGTTCTCCCTTTCCCCCACAGCCTGCACCTGTCAGAACCAGCACACCTAGACAGGCACTCTCTGCAAGACATATCCCTGCCTCGAGCCTCTGCCCCTTCGTTCCATGGTGCTGCTATGAATGTTAAATGAGAAAATGCCTTCACACTGTCGGCACACACTGCATGCCCAATTAGTGCTCCACTACAGTCCTAATTTCACCATTGTTGCATCTCTAGAATAACAACAACAAACATCATGGCAACTAAGCAGCAATTTAACTTAGTAAAAAGCAAATCATTTTTCACTATGCTTTTGCTCATCCGTCTTATTTAGTCTCCTTTCAGTTCTGACTGTTGCAGGCTAAGTGGAGGTGTGTTTACAGGATGCAAAATTAATGTTTTTAAAACATGGAAAACAGTCCACTGTTTTAATTGACAACATAAACACTGAAAATACAGCAGCTTCACTGAAGACTTATTTTTTGAAAAGAGATCAGGAAAAGATAACCACGTTTTTGCTGAACCTATCTTGAATGGGATGGCCTCTACTGACATTCACTTCAGAAACCTGAGTCCTTGCAGTAGTCAATCAGAAAAACCTCAGATCACTTTGTGAAGCCTCATAGAAATTGAAATGACTGGTTAGGACTCACTACTCTATGATTCATGTTCCTATTGGTTTAGAGCTTATTCCCCTAAGAAAAGAGTCTCTGACCTATGACAGAATCCTCTGAGATGGAAGTTGTTCTATCTACAAAATGTGCTGCAGAATTGAAACAAAACATGTCTCTGTTTTGCTTTGCTTAATACCAGAAGGTGGTACATGCATGATAGGTATGGGAACTCTCCTCAGCCAGACAGTAAAGGATGAAGTTATCACAGGTATAGAATTGATGGGGCACTATGATGATCACATATCTATAACACTACATTCAGTTCTGAGTATTACATTTGTTTTAGAAGACATACCTACAGGAGTTCATCCAATGGAAAGTCACTAGAATGTTCTGGGGGATTAAAAGCATGGAAGAAGAACACTGAAAGCAAAACTAAGTAACACAAAGAAAAGGGTCTGGAGACTTTCACCTCTAAAATATCTTAAGCATGTTATTGCAAGAGCAATGTGTTTGTTCTAGGTGTACCTAGTTGTAGGTTGAAGGTGAGTAGAATTATGAAGGAATAAACATGCATTTCTTCTAGAGTTTTACTAGAATAGTAGAAGAGGGGGTGAGCTTCCCTCTCAATCACAAAAGTACCAGATAAAAAATGTTGGCAGGTTGGATGGAGGCTTCAGAGGATCGACTGTGCATTAGACCTCTCTTTAGCTATGCTAAGCCCAGCAATTTGGGAGGCAGAGGTTGGCAGATTACCTAGTTTGCAGTCTAAGGCAGGTATTTTCTATCTCTTAGTTGCCCAAGATTGTGTTGGGCTGATTCAGAAGTGAGCCCCACCAATGGGGGTACTAAAATACAGTTTGCAAGTACATACCAATGGAGCAGAGGGGGATTCACACACTTCTTCAGGATCCTTAATTTCTTTTCCACTTTTTAACTTTGTTGAGTCTATAAAACCCATTTACTGCTTTCCATCTCCAACCTACGGGTGAAGTTTTGTGGTTCAATATATCAAAGAAAGTATTTGCTTGGCTAACTTTAAGGCCGTAGATATAGAAAAATGATATATTAATCACTAGATAAATGGCAAAAAAATAGATAACTAAGAGGAGAGCTAAGGACTTCAGCATCTTGGGGAAGTGGTATTATTAGTTCAGAATCCAGCCATGGCCTGTGGACATCACATCTTCTTTACCAGTTCTTCAACTCTTAGGAAATTTTCCTTCCATGATCTCCTCTGTCTCTAGTTCCAGGATCTACACCATCTTTGCTTTTGACTTCTCAAAGCCTGGATACAAAACTTGACAAAGCTTTGCCTTCCTCTAAAGAAATCCACTGTCCCAAAGGTAATTGGTGATCAATGTAGACTTTACTAAAAGATGAGAAGGAGATGAGAGTAAGGGGGACTTTTCTCCAAAAGTCCTTCTCTGGCCACCTCACCACAGGCTATCACTGACCCATGCAGTTACAATTGCTTCCTTTCTCTTTTCTCCTTGATTTTCCCTAGAAATTCAAACTTTTCTTCAGTTTTTATGTAAAACCACTTTTCCCTCACTAGGTAACTGACAGTAGCTAATTCCCAGAACAATGTGGGGAGGCAAGTCAGGGCTGGGAACTGGACCCAGCTCTTATTCCATGGATCAAAACACTAATAAAAGCATTCCTTCCCAATAAAGATAATGTTCTACTTATCAGAAGGGCTCATGAGTAAATAAGTTGGTCTCCAGCTGCGTATTAGCGTGTGGGGTAAGAGTCAGTGCATGTGTCTGCGTTGGGGAGGCTTACTAAGATTCTTAATGAAGTGTGAAACTATTTGCAAAAGATTAAGGAAAGACATTATTAACTGAACTTCAACTGGCAGCTACCGAGATGTGAGGAGATTTATTTCTTACGTAAGCAATAATCTCTTAATAAAATTGTGAATAATGCGTGGGAGAATTGGGTAGGCTGCAGATATGAAAGGAGATTAAAATTAAAATATCAAAGGTACATTGAATGGAAGCAAACAAGTGTGGAGGTGGGAGGACTAAGAATGAAGATGTATAAACCCAGGATGCTGAAAAAGGAAACAAATATGAAACTCCAAAGTTGATATATTGTATTGTCCATTCAAGAAATGAATTTTGCTTCTTGCTTTTGGGAAAATCTTCAACACACTGAAAAATCCAGAGGAGAAACTAAGATGGTAGAGAATTTGGAAACCTGACCCTGGCAGGGAGATGGACACCTGGAGGATGCGAGGCTTGAGGAAGCTTGGGAGAGTGATGGTCACTGAATCCAGAGCAGAATAGGTGATCACATAAAAGAGGATGAGGAATTGTCTGAGCTTCCCAGAAGCAGTAACAAGAAAGAGAGGTCTCAAATCCAACATCTAAAGAGGCTGGGCCAGCAATATAGATGATGAGGTGGACCAGGTGAAGGTGACCCAGAGTATGCTGAGTGTGGCCATATGGCTCACTCAGACTCCAACAAAAATCAGGCAGCAGCTGCTCAGGTCCTTCCCATTTTTCCCTTTCAGAAACCAGCCCTCTGTTTACAGATCTGATTTTTTTAGAGGAGCCGGATAAGTAAAATCTCTGTTTCTGAGGCTAATAATTAATTTTAAGAATTAAAACTTTGATCAACAAAACAAAATATTTTCAAGGGCCATGAGCATCTGCTATTTAAGTTTTATAGAGGCTGCAGAACTAAGAAACAGACTTATGCTCAACATTGAGGCCTGCTTTTTAATTACTTAAGCTGTCCAAAAATGGATAGGGTTTTACTAGAATAGTGGAAGAGGGATAAGCTCCATTCTCAATCACAAAAGTACCAGATAAAAAGTGTTAGCAGGTTGGATGGAGGCTTCAGAGGATTGACTGTGTGTTAGACTTCTCTTTAGCTAGGCTAAGCCTAGCAATGGGGGAGGCAGAGGATGGCAGACCACTTGAGCCGAGGAGTTTGATACCAGCCTGGGCAATGTAACAAAAACCCCATTTCTATAAAAAATACAAAAATTACTAGGTTGGTGCAAAAGTTATTGTGACTTTTGCCATAAAAGTAATAACAAAAACCGCAATTATTTTGGCACCAACCAAATACCTGGGCATGGTGGCACATACCTGTAGTCCCAGCTACTTTGGAGGCTCAAGTGGTAGGATCACCTGAGCCTGGGCAAGTTAAAGACATAGTGAGACATGATCACACCACTGCACTCTAGCCTGGGCAACAGAGTGAGACTCTATTTCAAAAACAAAATAAAGTCTGGGCATGGCGGCTCATGACTGTAATCCCAGCACTTTGGGAGGCTGAGGCAGGTAGATCACCTGAGGTCAGGAGTTCAAGACCAACCTAGCCAACATGGTGAAACCCCATCTCTACTTAAAATACAAAAACTAGCCGGACGTCGTGGTGGGCACCCATAATCCTACCTACTGGGGAGGCTGAGGCAGGAGAATCCCTTGAACCCAGGAGGCAGAGGTCACAGTGAGCTGAGATTGTGCCACTGCACTCTAGCCTGGGCGACAGTGAGAGTCTGTCTCAAACAAAACAAAACAAAACAAAAAAAAAAAAAAAACTGTCTTTAAAATAAAAATTACTGGGCCATCCTCAGGGAGCCAAGTTAATAGGTATGTGGTGGGCTCAAACACGAATGTTTTATAGAAGCACTTCAGGTGGTTCTGATGGGAAGACAAGTGGAAAACATGTTCTATTTGATTACCACCAAGGTTCCATTTTTCCTAAGATTTCTTAGACATGGAGTAGGGACCAGAATCGAGGAACTGGAGCTGGATAATTGGAAGAATTGATCTAATATGCCCCGACAAGTTTAGTTTCCCCAGTTACATGCTTTTATTACATTCTACATTTTTGTAACATATATCACACTACACAATTATTTATAATGTGGGTAAATGTGACAGCTATTGTGGAACTATTTTTTCAGTGTCTATGTCCTTTGCTTGAATGTAAGTTCTGTAAGAGCTGGAACTGTTTTTATCCTGTGTACCAGCATAACTCACGGTTACCTACAGCCTGGAGTCTCCCTCCTTCCTTCAACATCTGTGTGGCTTGGTCCCCTTTAATTCAGGTCTCTGCTTGAATGTCCTTTCTTCAGAGATGCCTTCTTTATTAGTAAATTTTCACACTGCTATAAAGAACTACCTGAGACTGGGTAACTTATAAAGAAAAGAGATTTATTTGACTCACAGTCTCTCATGGCTGGGGAAGCCTCAGGAAACTTACAATCATGGTGGATGGCAAAGAGAGAGCAAGGCACATCTTATGTGGCAGCAGGAGAGAGAGAGCGAGTGAGTGAGGAATTGCCACACACATATAAACCATCAGACCTTGTGAGAACCTCCTCACTATCGCGAGAATAGCATGAGGGATATCTGCTCCCATGATCCCTCCTTCCACCTCCCTCCAGATCCCTCCTCCTATATGTGGGGATTACAATTTGAGACGAGATATGTGTGGAGACACAGAGCCAAACCATGTCACCTTTCTTACCCATGCTTCTTAAAACAATAGCCTCCATCGCTCTCTATCCCTTTAACTGGCACTAACTCTGCTCATGGTATTTATTGCTGACATTGTGCTATATATTTATTTGCTTGTTACTTTAATGTCTGTTTCTTCCTTCAAGTGTAAGTCATATAGAGTAAAAAAATTTGAGTTTCCTGTTCTCCCTCCCCTGAACCGAGAAAGCAGCATGATACTCCAGAGACGCGCAGTGATATGTATGGATTAGTAAATGAGTGAAGACACAGAGCCATGACAGGATCCAGCAAGTCTACTGAATAGAGATGATCCAGTTTGCATGGGGCCTGGAGAGTGTGACTGTGTGCAGAAAAGTGCAAAGAAAATGTGGAGACATAACACCAGAGAGATCGTCTTTGGTCAGATGACGATTTGGCTGTTAAGCCAAAGTAGGGAGATTGGACATTCCTTGAGGGACTAGGAAGCCAGGGAACAGCTTGATCGGCCTTGAGTCTTTGGAAAGATTAATCTGGAAAATAAGATAAGGGTTCTTAGCACATGTCTTTGGAGAGGTTATCATCCCATGATTTAGTGAAGAGGCCTCTGAATGCTAGGAAATGGGATTCAACATTTTAGAGGAGGCTGCTACTCTTGTTTGGCATTTTCTAGCATGATTAAGGCTCACTGTCTTAGTCCTTTGGTATTGCAATATAAAAAACTCAAGACTAGGTAATTTGTAAAAAAGTAGATATTTATTTCTCATGGTTCTGGAGACTGGGAAGTGAAAGATCAAGGTGCTGGCAGGTTCAGTGCCTGGTGAGGGCCCATTCTTCACTTCCAGGAGGGGTGCCTGGTTGTGTTGCTGCATCCTCTGATAAGTTAAATGCTGTGACCTCACAAGGCACAATGGATGAATAGGCAAAAGGGCCTAGCTAGCTCCTTGCAGCCCTTATCTAGGCACTGATCTCATTCATAAGGTGGAGCTCTCATGGCCTAATCACCTCCTAAAAGCCCTATCTCAGTTTTGCTACATTGAGGATTAAGTTTTAACATCACTTTGGGAGGAGACACAGACATACAAGCCATAGCACCCATGACGCGGCCTTAGTCATGTTGAAAGTAAAATCTTTTTAAGAGGAATTTGAGAGCAGTTACCAAGTTACACCCCTCGTATAACTTGACCCAAAATACGGAAGTGCTGAGGCTGGCTTGGAAGTCACTCTAGGCCCAAAATTATCTAGACAGATGGGCCAAATCCAGCACAATGCATTTGAACAAGGTGAAAAATGAAGCCCTGCAATAGCCTTTCTTAGTTCCACCCGACTTTAAACTGCATGCAAACAGGACAAGGAGGTTCTGAGGATGTCTAGGGGCTGAAGTGGTAGTCCCGTTGGTTGGTTATGTCTGTGTGTGCCTGCCCCAGTTCTATCTCCTGACCCTCTGCCTTTAGAGGGCTCAATCTTCCTCAGCTCTGAGCCCTAAGGATACAGGATGAGTGGGGTCTGGGAGTCATTTGGCTGCCCCACATCTAGAAACTAGGATCCCTAAGGTAAGTCCCTGGTGTCTGGGCCTCCTTCAACTACTGGTTTGAGTCTTTTCACTAAGCTGTGCCACAGTTCCCACCATGCACATGGTCCCTGTCTGGCCTGAAACTCTACCTAGACAGCATTCTTATCTCTATTGTACCTACTCCTTGCCTCAACCTCCTATGCACCTAACTCCACCCAAAACTCAATATCAGCTTGTATAGACATGCTTGTTCACATGTTCCAAAGAAGTACAGTGACTTTTACATATTGCTTACTCTCCTTCTCTGAAATGCCATACAAGATGACACCAGCTGATGTCCAAGGACTGAGGTCAGAGAGACTGAAGTCAAGACAGGTTAATCTTAATGGAGTAGCAGGAATAGGGGTAGGAACACTAATGATAACATCAGTGACATCATTTCATGTCTCCACACACACAGAGCCATTTCCTTACTGTCCCAAGAGGCAGAAAAGTCAAGTCTCAGTGCTAACATTTAAAATCAACAGAGACTGATAGAGACTGAGGCTTGGAGATCCAAGTGATTTGTTCAAAGCCACCAGTCAGCTATCAAGTAAAGACAAGATTCCATATTTCCTAACTTCAAGGCAGTGTTATTGTTGTTTTTCATTAAAATGCTGACTCTATGGGCCCTAGATCCTCTTTGAGGGGTTTGAAAGCTCTTTTTTTCCCCTTTATGTATCTTAGAGTTGAAACCCAAACTTTAAAACAAAGCTATGTGAATTATTACCTGAGTGAGTCACTTTACCTCTTCGAGCCTGTTTCCTTAACCATAAAATAAAAATGAATAACAACTATTTCATAGAGTTGTACAGATAAGACAAATTGCTGTAGATCAAAAAGCTTTGTTACTAGAACACATTAAATAGGTGGGGGATGACATTATTGGAGCAAGGATACCCAAACCTTACCTTTTGTCATCAGCACCTATAAAACAGTCATATAGATGGGCAGGGAGGATGGGGGTGGCATCTAGAATTTCTTCCTGTGAAGTAAGTACTAAAAAGAAGGTGGCCAGGCAAGACACAGAGACAGAGAATATTGACCAAGAGGGAGAAAGAGATGCACAGAGAACTGAATCACCTAAGGTTACAACCAGCCTCGAGAGGCAAGAAAAATTTTGTGATGGAATCATAGAACATAAGAGATATAAGAGTAAGGGGTGATGATGGAATAGCTAGCCCTCTCTCCAGACTGACAGAGTAAGTACAGAAACAAGTGTCCCCCCCATAGTCAAATATGGATGAGCTGTTAGTTTTGTCCATTGATAAAAGGAGGATAACAGTAGGAGCTAGCATTGTTATGAGGCTTGAACAAGTTAAAAGTTATAATGCACACAATAAACACTCAGATAGTATGAGCTGTTATTATCACTACTGTAAACTTGGTTTATTTAATGAACTAACATAGACTGATTGGCAGTGATCACCTAGACAGTGGATCTGAAGCCTGTCTGGGATCAGCGGGAAAGTGTCCTGATGCATTCCTGTTGCACACCGTGGGCTTCGGGTAGAGAAGGGGATGGTGCCTGATGCTGACCAATGCTCCAAAGCCCCAGTTCCTCTTATGGATGAAATAACTGAAGTTAGGGGTAGATGGTGATTCCTAAAGTCAAACACAAAAGGATAAATATGGAAATAAAACTCACACCTCTCTTCCACTCCAGATATCTAAGCCTGCTATTGCTCTCCCAAGCTCCCCAGCCAACAGGGCAACTGGAGAAAATGGAAACAGGAAGAACAAGTCCAGTGGATTGCAGGATTTCATTTCAGAAGAGGAGGGATTTCTCTGCTCAGGTTTGGATCATAATCCTGAAAGTCATAATTCGGAATGCCATAATCCTGAATGTTGAAATCCTGAAAGATCAAAATCAAAATCCTTAGTCTAATTCCTGAAAGTAAAAAACCCCTAATGTCGAATAGACATAATGATATCTTTAGAATTAGGTGTTATGAAGGCTTCTAAAAGTAAATTTCAAGGAGTTACCAATAAAGTTTGTTTTTTCCATTCAGCCCAATGCATTTGGTGGACAATTCAAATGAGTGGATTAGCCGCATGATACGACAACCATGAAAACTTTGGTTTAAAAATGCATCACTTGTCTGCATTGGCATTCCTTCCAGATGATGACGTTCCAGGAGCTATTAATGAATTAAAAGGACATTTGTATGAAGACGGCAGTGAAGTTATCAACTGGTTTGAAAACAATTTTGTGCATGGTGGGATAAGAAGACACATGACGGTGTTGCTGTTCAGTCGCCAGCATTGTTTCTACTGAATCTGTGGTCTGTATATGAGAGCATACAAAATGAATCTTCACGTATCCAAAACCACACAGAAACACGACACAGAAGTTGGAAAATTTTAATAGAGGATGCTTATGTCGATGTATATCAAATCATAGCATAAGATCAAAAAGGGCAACACCGTGTAGAAAGTAAATATGAACATACTCTCCTACAAAAGCCATACCCTAAAAGAAAGAAAACCAGCTATTCATCACGATGCAAAACTTATTTTTTATTTTTTGCTTATTTTTAAGTTATTCCTCCACTATTTTAAATTGTTAGCATTATTATTTACAATTGGCTATGATATA
Source organism: Ateles fusciceps (assembly GCA_036589455.1). Lineage (NCBI taxonomy): Eukaryota > Metazoa > Chordata > Mammalia > Primates > Atelidae > Ateles > Ateles fusciceps. The sequence continues at coordinate 1,291,991 of JAZHEH010000113.1, read as the reverse complement.
TATTCCGTCTTCACATCACTGTCAGCACTGGAGATATAAATTCTAATTTGTTTTATGTATTTTTGCAAATTTGACTCCACGAAAGTGCATTATAGCAATGTGGACTTTGTGTATAATCATTGTGCATGTGTGTACAACATTGAAACTTCCTCAATAAGTGGGGGGTCTGTCCTTTGTATACATCTGCATTTGCGGTAAAAAAAAACAAAACTCGATATCTCAGCTCTTTGGCCAACTGCATATTCGGTGGTGACCCATCATGGTTTTTTATTGAATCATAGACTTAAGTTGTCTGTCATGGTATGTCAGATGGCCGCAGTTATATAAGCTATTTCTTTGTGAATATAGTTCATCTACTCACAACTGTTACACTTGTGTGACTGTTTATATTTGAGTGTTCATCCTTGTAAAAATGTTACTATTGCCTATTTTTATAATGTAAAGTGACCTATGAAATGTCCTGTCATGTTTTTGTTTCCCAAATCAATCCCTTTTAAAAATGTAAACAAATATATTTTAAATAATTTTTAAATTATTTTTCCCTAATCATATTTTCAGGATTTTGATCTTTCAGGATTTAAACTTTTGGGATTGTATCTTTTGCGATTGTGATCCTTTCTCTTCTGTTCAATGCAGGCTCCTGCTGGTGGTTGATTATAGCAGATTTTCTAAGAACCACCAGAGACTGCTGCAGTGTCACAGAGGATATCTTAGAATTATTCATGCCTCCTTATCTTATGGACTTCCTGACAAATTGCTTATTTGCTCTGTGGTTTGAGAACATTTTATTTTGCTTCAGGGGTCCTTGTTTATCTCGGAAGCACTGAGAAGCTCTGATGAGCTGAAATGAACATGCCAATTCCACTGTGTTCATTGAGCACCCACTGCTGCTGGAGAAGGGCACCAGGCACTTCCAACACTCTCATCTCATTTAAGCCTCATCTCATAAAACACCTTGGAGATGGAGATCTTTCTTCCTTTAAGGAAATTAAGGCTTGAAGAAGATACAAAACTTTCCCAAGATCACACAGTTAAGCAAACGCAGCATCAGGAATCAAATCCAGATTTGTCCATCTCCTAACACTGAACAGGAACTCTTTTCATTGCAAAAAACTCAAATCCTTTTTGAAAAAAGAATAACATCCAGGTCGCAGAGGGATAGAGTTACTAAAAATTCACAATGTGTTGGACCCTATAGGCATTCCTATGCATTGTTTCATCTTGTGTTTGAAACAATCCTACTCCTGCCAGGCTTCTTCATTGCCAAGTTAAAGTAGCAGAACCTAGTAAAGTGTCTAAAGAGGTCAAGTGTCTTGCATGAGGTCGCACTAACCAAAAGTGCTGGAGACCTGAACTGAAGTCCTGATACATGCCTGTTGTCCCAACACAATTATGAGTAGCACTTCTTTCCACTGTCCAAAAGGTTCTGGTTGAGATGATAAATTATACAGTCACCCTAATTACCACTGGAGTTCCTGCCACCTGGATGTCTTCTGATGCCTGAATCTTCAACATCTCCTCCAATTATTTCAATTACTTCTACCTTTCCAATAATTTTTTTTTTTGCTTAAGTTAATTAAATCTGTGTTTTGCTTACAATAACAAAAATTTGAGTGTCCACTGAAAATATTCACCAGTAAGATTTCTTTTTTTTTCTTTCTTTCTTTTCTTTCTTTTCTTTTTTTTTTTTTTGCAGAAGAGGTCTTTAGTGATCCAGTGGCTAGGGTTTTCTACGCATAACATTCATCCTCCTTTCTATATAAGTCCCATGCTTGCTCAAAGGGTTTATGAATAAGTGTTCACAGTAGCACGGACTGAGGCTATTCTTGTAAGCATGACTTCCCCCTCACCTGGGTTGACACAGTTACTGCCATTGCTCAGTGAGCACTGTTGCAGAAACAGCAACCAGCCCTGAGGCCTTTTATGGTGCCTAATTCAGTGAGAAAATCAGCCAGCCTACCTGGAGGCAGACTGATTAAAATTTCATTCCTTTTGGTGAGGTAGGAATTTGTTCTCACTGGAATTGACACTTAATCTTGATTTATGTGACCGAATATGCTTTTCCAGTCTTTGATGCTTAGCCAATGTATGGATTTACCAAATGCCTTACACACTGATTTTTTTTTCCCAAGGAACAGTTGCCACTGCAATGAAGCTAGGAAAGGAAGGATGTCCATAGTATTCACTACCCCAAAGATAACACATGGCCTTATGAAGGGGTGCGGGGCCTATTGAGGGCTCAGCCTTGGAATTAGCATAAAGACAACATCTCAGAATGGAACTGTATTTGGGGACAAGGTCTTTAAAGGGGTAATTAAGTTAAAATAAGGTCATTAGGGTAGATTCTAATCCAGTATTTGGGATGTCTTTATAAAAAGAGAAAATTAGGACAGACACACACAGATGAAAGACCCTGTGAAGACACAGGGAGAAGATGGCCACCTGTAAGTCAAGAAAAGAAAGGGGCTTCAGAAGAAATCAGCCTTGTCGACACCTGGATCTTGGGCTTCTCATTTCCAGAATTGTGAGAAAATAAATTTCTGTGGTTTAAGTCACCCAGCCTATAGTACTTTGTCATGGCACCCCTAGCAAACTAGTACACCTTCATTTCTTCCTTCTTCAACGCTCTCTTCCTTTACATAGATCCTGCTTCCTGGACTGTATCACTTTTATTCTCTCAAAAGAACCATTTGTAAACTTTTTTTTTTTTTTTTTGCAAAGTAGCTTTATTGATAACGAATTTCTTCCATTTTTGTTTTGTTTTGTTTTCTGGTCTGGGAATGTCTTTATTTCCCTTTACTTTTAAAGGATAATTTTGCTTAATATAGAATTTGAGGCATGTTTTTTCTGTCAACACTTTAAGCATTTAACCCCACCCTCTTCTTGTTTGCATGTTTTTTGAAGATAAGACTGATATAATGCTTCTCCTTGCTCATCTAAAGGTAAGATGGAATTATTTACCCTCTGGCTTCCTTTAGGATTTTTACTTTGTCTTTGATTTTCTACAGTTTAAATATGATATGCCTAGATGTAAATCTTTTAGTATGTATCCTGTTTGACGTTCTCGGAGATTCCTGGATCTGTGGCTTCATGTTTATCTTTAACTCTGGAATGCACTCAGCCATTATTACTTCAAATATTTCTTCTTTCTGCTCTGTGTCCTTTTTCTGGTATTCCCATTATGTGTATGTTACACTTTCTAAATGGTCCCAAAGCTCTTAGATGTTCTGTTCTGTTTTGTTTGTACCCTCTTTATCTTTCCTCTTCAGGTTTTGAAGTTTCAGTTAACATATTTTCAAGGTCACCGATTCTTTCCTTGGCTGTGCACAGTCTACTAATGAGCCCATTAAGGTATTCTTCTTTTCTGTTACAGTGTGTTTGTGTGTGTGTGTGTGTGTGTGTGTGTGTGTGTGTATGTGTGTGTGTGACAGGATCTTGCTCTGTTGCCCAGGCTGGAGTGCAGTGGCATGATCCAGGCTCATTGCAGCCTTGACCTCCCAAGCTCAAGCAATCCTCCTGCCTCAACCTCCTGAGTAGCTAGGACTACAGGTGTCTGCCATTACACCCGAATACTTTTAAACATTTTTGTAGAGATTGGGTTTCACCACGTTGTCCTGGCTAGTCTCCAACTCCTGAGCTCAAGTGATCTCACCTCAGCTTCCCAAAGTGCTAGGATTACAGGCGTGAGCTACCATGCCCAGCCTCTGTCACAGTGTTTTTAATTTCTAGCATTTCTTTTTGATTCTTAGAGTTTTCATCTCTCTGCTGACATTACCCATTTATTTCTGTCATATTGTCCACTTTTTACATGAGAGTCCTTATCCTATTAATCATAGTTGTTTTAAATTCCCCATTTGATAATTCCAAAATCTCTGCTGTAAACCAGTCTGGTTCTGATGCTTGCTTTGTCTCTTCCATTGTGGTTTTGACTTTCAGTAATGCTTATAATTTTTTCCGGTCGAAAGTGGGGCATGAGGTATGTGGTAGAAGGAGCTGAAGTAGAGAAGCCTTAGTGTGAGGTTGTATGACCACATGGCTAAAAGCCTGTCTACTGTTTGTTGTACCTGTGGTGTCATAAGCTAAAAATTCCTCTAATGTATCTGTTTCTGTCTTAATCTGTTATCATTGGGCATCCTTAGAAAATCCTTCTAAAATAATGTCTGAAGTTTGTAGTTTTCTTAGAGGTAACTTCTGTTATTATACAAGCACTCTATTCATTCATGGGATGGTAAGGAATGAGGGCAGGGAAAATGTTCTCTGTTCCTTCCATTATGTCTCAGTTTTTTTATGTAGCCTGTGTCCCTAGGCTATGACCTTCACAAGTGTTTCCCAGCTTTCCCTTTCCTCCCTGCTTAGGTGAGACATAAAGGTTAATGGAGTCTGGATTTGGACATTTCTCTTGTCCCAGTACAGGTAGACGCTGGTAAAATAGATTCTCCTGAAGGCAGGCTTTAATAAGGAGAACAGAGAGCTCTTGGTATACTTCAAAATGTCTACTTTTCTCCTCCCCTACTGGAAGTATGAGGGTAACGCTTCCCAAAATTCATCCTGAAAAGCTGTGGGGAGGAGTTTTACCTTTTTGGAGGTAAAGCCATGAAAGTTTGGGTCTTCCTGAAGACTGCCCTCTCTCCAAATTATTAACTCTCAAAGTAGTCAACATGGAGCCTCCAGCAATTTTTCAGTTATAACTGAACGTTCCTGACGGCATTGGTTCCATCTGTGGACTTCTGCCCTCCGTAAGCTATGATTCTCTGTCCTTGCCTCTCTGCTATTACAGGTTTAGGGGCAGAAGTTTTCCCAGTGACCTTAGTTCTCTGAAGGATCTGAGAAGAGTTGTTGATAGTTTTAGTTTATTTGGTTTTTATTTATTTGTGAGGATGGACGTGACAACTTCCAAGCTCTTCATATGTCAGACCAGAAATTCAAGTTGCGTAGTGTGTCCATTACAGTATTTCTAAGTAAATGAATCAAAGTTTCTTTCTGAATTTGAGTTGTGAAAATAGAGATTACCTGCAAACAAAGTGTTTTCACAAGCTTAGAGCCAAAGCAGGCTGCTTGGCTAATGACTGTAGCAGAGAAGGAAAGGAGATGACTCTGGACTTAGAGGTGGGGACAAAAGAGGTTGAGATTCCAGCTCTGCCATGTCTTTTGAGGTGACCCAACTTCTTCAAGCCTCACTTTCTAAATGTGTGAAATAGAGAAAAAAAGGGATAGTTTGCAGAAGAACTTACAAGTAATCGTACCCTTCCTCTGTGATGGATTTTTAATCAATAGAGAAAAAGATCTGAGTCTTATGATAATAAAATATGATAGCTATGTTATTACCAGTTGAGCAATCCTATTTACACAGGACTCCTATAGGCTTGAAAGTAGGCAAAGGGAACAGAATTGTTTCTCTAAAACTGTTTATCTCTGGCAACTCCAGAAGGAACCCCTTTCCTTCAACCTCTATAGAAATATAAGGAACAAGATAAAGAGCACCCTGGCCTAAAACCTACATTTCACCATTATTGTGAATATTAAATAAGGCAAAACAAGGAATAGTAATTGATATTGTTTGCCTGTGTCCCCACCCAAGTCTCATCTTGAATTGCAGCTCTCACAATTCCCATGTGTTGTTGAGAGAGACCTGGTGGGAGGTAATAGAATCATAGGGGGTGAGTCTTTCCTGTGCTGTTCTCATGAGAGCGAATAAGTCTCATGAGATCTGATGGTTTTTATAAAGGGGAGTTCTCCTGCACATGCTCTTTCTTGCCTGCTACCATGTATGATGTGACTTTGCGCCTCATTCACCTTCTGCCATGATTTCTAGGCCTCTCCAGCCATGTGGACCTGAGTCAATTAAACCTCTTTCCTTTATAAATTACCCACTCTCAGTTACGTGTTTATTAGCAGTGTGAGAACACACTAATACAATAATGATGATGATCGGCAATGCTTTTTGAATAATTCCTTGCTCTGGTCCAGGCACTGTGCTAAGTGCTTTATGTGCTATTCTCTAAACAACCCCATTAGAATTACATTCTTACTACTCCATTTGTGTAGAAAACTGAAACCTATAAGGATTAAATAATCTACCAAGGTCACTCATCCATCATGCGATTTAGTTCAAATTCAGTTTTTAGGTGTTATCTAAGCAAAAAGAATCTTTAGAGCCCTGAGAAAAACTTGAAAATCCTCCAGGGAAGACAGGAGCTAGCACAAAGCCTGACACATGAAAGGAACTTCATACATTTTGGTGGAAGTTAAGACACGTGTTCAGAAATCACTACCTGTCTCATTCACTGCACCTAAATGTGCACAGATGCACACCTCACAACTAGACAGTGTACCCCCTGCAGGGATGGGATAATTATTTTTAAAAAAATTTTTATTGACACATAATGATTGTGCATATTTATGAGGTACAGAGTGATATTTCAATACATAGATACAATGTATCATATAAGTAGCGTACGTATCACCTCAAATATTTTTCTTTGTTTGGGGAACATTCTAAATCCTTTCTACTACCTACTTGAAATTCTCTCTAGTACCTATTTGAAAATATATATTATTGTTAACTGTAGTCACAGAGCACTAGAACTGATTCCGCCCAACTAGCTGTAATTTTGTGTTTGTTAACCAACGTCTCCCTATCTTCCCACTCCTGCCCACTTACCCTTCTCATTTTCTAGCAACCACTGTTTTACTCTGTACTTTTATGAGATCACAGAGAGTAAGACAGTGGTAACTAGAGGCAGGGAAGGATAGGAGGGAGGGAGGGATAGGAAGATGTTGGGACAGCTATTTTTACTCCACTGAACCTACTTGCTACAGGACTGAGTTCTTTGCAGTACTTGGTAAATATAAGATTTATTGATCAATGCCTTCCAACCTTCCAATTAAAATAAATGTTTTGGAGGGGGGAAGAAAGAATAAATGAGTCAAGTCAAGTGTGTATGACAGCCAAGATATGAAAACAACCCAAGTGCCTGTTGATGCATGAATGGATAAAGAAAATATAGTATACACCACACACACACACACACACACACACACACACACACACACACACACACACAAGGGGATATTATTCAGCCTTAAAAAGAAGGAAATCTTGCCACTTGCAACAACATGGATGAACCTAGGGGGCATTATGCTATGTGAAATAAGCCTGAAACAGAAAGACAAATATTAGGTCATTTCACTATAGGTAGAATCTAAAGAAGTCAAACTCATAGAAACAAGTAGTAGAGTGGTTCCTGGGGTTAGGAGGTGAGGGAAATGGGGGGGATTTGGATAAAATGGTGCGAATTTTCAGTTACAAGATGAACAAGTTGTGGACATCCAATGTACAGCATGGTGATTACAGTCAATAATAGCATATCATACACCTAACATTTATTAAGAGAATAGATCTTAAATATTCTCATCACCAAAAAAGCAATGATAGTCATGTAAGGTGATAGATGTGTTGATTAGCTTAATTGTGGTAATGATTTCACAATGCATATGTATATTAAAACATCATATATTATTCCTTGAATACACATAATTTGTATTTGTGAATTATATCTCAGTAAAGCTGAGGGGGAAGTAAAGTGTGTGTGTGTGAATCTGCGTGTGTGTGTGTGTGTGTGTGTGTGTGTGTAAATGTATTTTCATTAGGCACTCGGGGTGGAAAAATGGGAAGACAGAGCTGGGAAAGGATTAGCATTTATTAAGAAACCTCTTGTGCTAAGTGCTGTGTGCATGGTTTTGTCTGCTGGCCTTTAAGGGAGTAGGAAATGTGTCATGACTAGATACTTCCTGGCACCCAGCAGTCTGCAAATATTGGTAGAGCACCTTCTTTATAACGGAAACTGTGCTGGGGAAACCGATTTGAGAAAGCCCTGTTCTCACAGGGTACCAGAGAGAGTAAATCGATTGAATACAGTGATATAATCTGTAGGTATTATAATGTGGGGAGCACAGTGTGCTTTGGTGGCACATGAGAGGACTATGAACTGGAGGATGAAGAGGAGTCTTCCCAGAGAAGGTGATGTCTCAGCTGAGACATCTAACAAGTGAAGAGGGAGAGGCAGCGGAATGTACAGAGGCCCAAATCACTGTCAGTTATTAATGGTATTGTTGCTGTTTCAGTTGGTGTCATGGGCTTAAGAATCAGTAAAATCCTGGTTTTCCCACCTCGAGTGTGTGACCCTGGGTAAGCCACCTGATCTTTCTGAGCCTCTATCTTGCTCTCCGCCTCACAAAGACACCCTACCTAACTTGTAATAATGAAATGAAAATAAAATGGGCTGACCGACGCACAGAACCAACTCTCTTCTTGGCATTTAAAAGTGCTACAACATATTTCTCTTTCTAACCTCTTGAAAGAGTTTAACATTTCTGTTTTTTATTTTCTGGATTCTAGAGTCTTCTCGGACACTAGATCACTCCTAACAACTAACATTTACAGAGAGTTATGAGAAGCTGAGCAAATATGCTGTATATAATAATTACATGAGAACAACCAACTGGCAGTCCACACAGCGAAGTCCTCCTGAGCTGTTATGTAAAGGTGCACACTATTATTTCCAGGAAGGGTCCATAAAACAAATTCACAAGTTAGTGAAGGCCTGTTATAAATCAGTAAACAACATGCACCGTAATTTCAGGCTTTTAACACAGTGTTCACGGTACCTATACCTTATCTGATTTTTTTAGACTTTCCTTTAAAGTGCGTACTTTGTATCTACAAGAAAAAAATTAGAATATTTTCGGGTTAATACTGCAAAGACGACTGGGGGATAGATGAACCCTATCCAAGTTAGAATCTAGGCTTCTTTTCAAACTGCCTTTGGGTCGATGAGTACATTGTAGGTATGTTTGACACAAAATCAGTATCTGTCATGCACTCTTAGGCAAATGATAATTTTCTACTGAAAACTATTTCCTTAGTGATGGTAAATCTCCAACTACTGTTGACAGATTAAATTTTTGCAAAGTGCCAAAAAGCCTAAAACATGTGGGGAAGTATAATTCAGCTTCGCAGGTGTTGTTAAGCAGTTTGCTTATTTGCTCTCAGATTCACCCCTCTCCCATTCTTTTTCTTGCAAACAGGTTCTCCGTGTTTGACTTCATGAGTCAAGTTCAGACCAGGGAAAGTCTGTTAGGAGACAGGAGAGTAGGAAGTGTGTAATAGACATTGTTGGTGCCTCACTAAGATTCCCAGGGTCTCTTTTCAGTTCAGGGTGCCTATCCCCCAGCTGCTGAAGGCTCACACTTGTGATCTTCTCTGAGGAATTGGTCCTTAGTGGCTGGAGCCATGTCACCTGAAGGTATTTTGAGGTTACATAACCCCCTTGGAATCATATCGAATCACTGACTTGTGTGCACTTTACAAAAGCCATCTCCCTTGCCTCAAGGCAGGACAAGCACTGGAATGCAATTTTTACCCCCAAAGCTTTCTGCAGGATCTTGCTATAATTAGATGTCACCTAGAAGCCTATCCTTGCTTACATTCTTTCCTTTTTTCATCTTTGCTTCCCTGGTCATTCAGATTTCTCCTGGGAGCCTGTCTTAGTAAATGACTTATATACAGTTCCCTGTTTCAGGCTTTACTTCCAGGACACCAGCATAGGTCAAGGAGAGATGCCAGGGTATGTCGTCCCTTTTCACTCTACCTCTGGTGCAGTCTGATGCAGTAGTTCAGGCTCCTTCATTCTTCCTGCCTTTACCCTGGTAGCTTGCACTGATTCCAGCTCCCTCATGGTCATTCTAGATCCTATGAGATGGCTCTGTTCTCTATGTTTCAGCTCCTTTCTGGACTTTGTCTCTGGCCCCATATGCTCAACATTTTGGCCAGATCCTTGGCAGGTGTCTCCTCCAAGGTCCTGAGTCTCTTGGGCAGTGCCAGCTCCTGGACTTTGATAGCATCGTCATGCTCCTTGGCCCGCCAGCTCTAGGGGTGGCAGCAGTCTCCTACAGTTGTTAATCTCTGGGTTGCCTTACCTCCTCCTGGTTTCTGCATTTCCAACACCTCTGTAATTAGGCCCTCCCACTAAATTCCTTCTATTGAGCTCCATGGCATGGATGTTCCTCTGTGTTCCTTGACTGGTCCCCTGGAATCATTGTTTTGTGCTAGACCAGTGCTTTCATTCTTCCTTGCAATTAGGTCAACCACAGACTAGTTTGGGCCAATGCAATATGTATATAACCCATAAAAGCTCTAAACAATCCTCTGCACTCTGTCTTCTTTCATCTGCTGACAGACGCCTGGAGTCTGAAGGAAGATTCTGAGAACCTGGGGTATGGCTGATCCCCAGATGCAAGGAGCCTGAGTACATAAAGACTGTGTAGAGCAGAGCCTTTCCTTACACCCTACCCCTTGTAATCTTCAATGGACTGTGGCATGCATGCGAAATAATATGTCTTTAATTTGTGATGCATATAGGAAAACAATAGAAAGCAAAGATCAGAAGTGTGGTATTTTAGTGAGCTATTCCTGCATTAATGCTGCGTGATTAAGCAATCCAAAACTTAATGGCTTACAAGCACATTTACTGCTGCCAACTGCAGTTCAGCGTCTGTGGGCCAGTCTCTCTGCTGGCTGATCCGCTCCAGGCAGCAGGCTTGGCTTCAGGCTGAGGTTGAGTCTTCCACCTGTATTCATTTTGGGGGCCAGGTTGAAGGTGTTGTTGTTTTCCAGGGCTTAAACTTCTCAAGGCAAGTCGCTAGAGTTCAGGAACTCAGCCAAACTGTTCAAGCACATTTAAATAGTACCTGCATGTTCTGCTTTTATTAAATCTTCTCACCTTCTGTTATCCAAGCAAGAGTCGATGGAACGGGAAAATATTATCTACCCCACAGGGAGGGGGACGAAAATGAAAATGTGCCAAAAAATCATCTAATGAAAGATATGGAACTGCACAGAATTGTCACTGTCACAACTCCTGGTCTTGGATTTTTGCCAGGAATATCACTGGCCTCATCCTCTTCTATACGGAAGGAATGAGTTCCATGAATTCCCCTTCTTTCCAGACTCAGCATTTCCCTTCCTTCCTTCCTTCCTTCCTTCTTTCTTTATTTCTCTCTCTCTTTTTCTCTCTTTCTTCCTTTCTCTCAATTATACTTTAAGTTTTGGGATACATCTGCAGAACGTGAAGTTTTGTTAGATAGGTATGGATGTGCCATGGTGGTTTGCAGGATCCATCAACCTGTCATCTACATTAGATATTTCTCCTAATGCTATCCCTACTGGATCCCAGGTGTCTCAAGTCTCATACTGGATCTCATACTCAATAATTCGCATTTTCAGTAGGCTTCTGACTGTGCACAGAAACTACAGAAGCAGAGAAGTCTAAGTGTCACCCAATATGTGCTTTTATTTTCTCTAGAGTAATGAAAATTTTATCAGGGTACATGGTAACCCAGCACAAGGCTGTGTTTTCCAGCTTCCCTTGGAGCTAGTTCCCAGCCAGTGGGAGGCAAGCCTAAATAATGTCAATGCCTCCTCTTGCTCTTTATCAGGGAGGATGATCAGAGCTGGAGCAGCAGCCGTCTTGCACCCAGAGAGCAAAGCCAAGCTGAGATGGCAGAGCAACAAGACACAGGGTGCCCGGGTGCCCAGTGCCACTGAGCTGCTGTACCCAGCCTATTATCTTCATGTTGAGATTGTTGGAGGAGAGAAACGTAAATGACTATTTAATTTAAACCAATATTCTATTTGACCTTTGTTACCACAGCCAGAACCTGTATCTTAAATAGTATAACAATATTATGTCTATTTGTTCATAACCAAGTACTTTGGATTCTCCTTGGGGGTGACTATCAGCCCTTTCATTCAACATTCAGTGAAAAATTATTTTAGCAGCAACTACATGCAAGGCATTGAGTTATGTGCTCAGAAGATAATAGTATCTAGCTCGATGCCTTAGACTTTTTCTCCTGGCCCTCCTTCTGTCATGCCACCTGAATGCCAGCCAAGCCATCAATCTCCAACACTCTTTCCTACATTTATACCTTAGTGCATGCTTTTCCATCTGCCTGGGCTGCCCCACTCCCTATTTTATTTTATTTTATTGTATTTTTTTTTTTTTTTTTTGAGACAGAGTCTCATACTGTTGCCCAGGCTGGAGTGCAGTGGTGTGATCTCCGCTCACTGCAACCATCACCTCCTGGGTTTAAGCAATTCTCCTGCCTCAGCCTCCTGAGCAGCTGAGATTACAGGCACCTGTCACCATGCCCAGCTGATTTTTTTTTTGTACTTTCAGTAAAGATGGGGTTTCGCTATGTTGGCCAGGCTGGTCTTGAACTCCTGACGTCATGATCCGCCCGCCTCGCCTCCCTAAGTGCTGGGATTACAAGCATGAGCCATGGCGCCCGTCCCCAATCCCCTTCTTAACCTGAAGGGGATTAACTCCTTACTCATCCTTCCAGGTCCTGCACTAGGAAGATTTCTTCAGTTCCCAGGGTGGAGTTGGTTCATTGCCACTTTAGTTTGTATTGCACTTGTTAACATACAGCTTTATTACAGAATTTGCAATGTTTGACAATTCTGCTAAAATGAATGGTCCTCAAGGGAAAGAATTCTACCTACTTTTGACATTCAATAAATATTAATTGAACTGTTGTTAGGCACCAACCCTTTCATTAAACGTGGTGACTGAGCCAAAGCCAACCACTTCCTGTTCTCATGGAGCTAATGAGTTAGTGGGTGAAATGGTATTTAAATGAGCACAACAGTGTAAACTACTAACAGTCACAGGTGTTAGTGAGAAGAAGAGGTTCTGGTGTTATAAGAACTCATGACAGGGGAGTTTATCTGGTAGGAGATTTAGGCACAGAAAAGGCTCCCCCTTTGAATGTGATGTTTGAGCTGAATTTGAAGTTCTAACTCCCCTTTTGACCATGCCAAATACCTAGAAAAACACTTGGTACAAAGTAGTTGCTCAAGAATATTGGCTGAAGGAAGTAGTAATAGACTATTGATAAATGTTGTAGAGGAGAACATTTACATAGCATTGCAGTTTCAGCCCCTAGCACATTTTATCTCATTTAATCTCACAATAATAAAATATATTCTATAATTATTAGCCTTATGTTATAGATAAAGAAACTGAAACGCAGAGAGGCTAAGTAATTTTTCTAAGGTCATACTTCCAAGAAGAGGTGGCGTTAGAATTGAACCAAGTTTTCTGGCTCCAGAGTTCTAGCTTTTAGTGGCTACACTATTGGATGAGACTATCTCTTTTCCATGCACCAGCTTTGGGCTAGCCATTATGCTTGCATTATTTCATATTTGGGAGAGGTAGGTACAATTTTATTTTGTTTTAATAGATAACTGTAATTGGGACTGAGGGATAGAAATGTCTCCTACCAAAATCGTGAAGTTCATAAGTAGCGCAGTTGAAAAGAAAGCCAACCTGGCTTCTCAAAACCTGCACATGGATCCTTTCTGCATTGCCCAACTGCCAACTGACGATTGAGATGGTGACACTGATGGTGAAGAGACTATGGAAGATGGCAAGAAGAAGGTGGGGTGCAGGGAAAGTGCAGGCTTGTGGTAGACCTTCCGCCGCCTTCTTGGGACTTGGGCTTTTAAAATAATGTAGAAGCTAAAGACAAGCAGCAACTCCTGAACACCCTGAAGCAAATCTCCATTTCTTTATGATTCTACCCTCCCCAGGTCGCTTTGCATTTGTAAAAAGCATCATAATCACTTGCAATACTGTCTGATCAGAAGCTGAATCTATTTCCCTTTGCATATATGAAGTTTCCCATATATGAAAATGTTATAGAAAATTACCTGTGCTAAATGGAAATTTTTAAAGAGAAATTACAAGCTGCATCTACAGGTTTTAAATCCAGTTTTATTTTTTTCAAACGGATGGGGAAAATACGGAGCTATTGTTACATGTTCTAAAAGGTGTGTAAGTAGGAAAATGACTGAAGAGGGGAGGTGATTGCTGAAATCTGTGTGGACTCAGCTACTGAGCTGCAAGATGAAAGTAACAAGACCTAAGCTGTCTCTGTAGATTCCATACCAGTCATGTTAATTGGAAACTGGAATGAGGAAATGGTCACAATCAAGAGATTTATCACCCAAAGGGCTGAGCAGTTCATAAATTTAATCCAGCAAAGGAATTGGAAAATAGAATTGATGCTTATAAAAATCAGGAGTGGGGGAGCGGGCCCTCTAAACAATCCTTAGCAACCAGATGGCCAGGAGTGCTTGAACGTATTTTATTTGAAGCTATTAGAAATATGAAAAGACGGCTTCCTCCCAGACCCTGGCTGAAGTATTTTAGCTTCTTTTTTATGATCCTTATAAAAGAAGAGCAATAAAGAGACACAAACAGGGTAGTTTAATGTCGATAAAAACCAGACACCTGAATATAAGTAATTTATTTTTTTTAAAAACGTGCTTCATTGAGGCTGCTATTAATTGGCATGAAAATGTATTGCAGAGCCAATTTTGCATGAAGTTTGTTATCGTGGCTACTTTATGGAAAGGAAAAACAAAACAACCAGAAACATCTTTGTGACTTCATTGTAAGAAGGAGGTGGAGGGAAGTCATCAAAACAACCTGAGGACCTCATCTGGGAAAACTACTATGTGAGATCCCAGATCTCAAGAATTCAACCAGGAGGCTGCCTCCACCATGGGGGATGAGAGGGTAGGGGAGCACTGGGGAGAAACCCACATCAGTTGAGGACCTATGATGTCCAGGAACAGGGCTGTGTGCTTTCCACAGGTGAGGCACTTGTGACTATCTGCATTTTCAGATGAGGAAACTGTGGCTCAGATAAGAGCCTTGGCCCCAGTGGTGGAACTTACTAAGGGACAATCCAAGACACGAACACAAGTGAGTCTATTCCAGACCCCAAATTTGACTAGTGATTGGCTGTTTCTCAATACAAAGTCTGGATTCCACTACCCATTGTGTTTTGTTTGCTTCCAAGCAGCCACACTATTTATCTGGCTTATTGGAACATCAAGGAGGCAGAAGCTGGAAATGGTCAAATTACTGTAAATCGTCTATAGCCTTCATTTACCTGTCTTCAGGATGAGTAGGGCTCTCTTCACTTACTGCTTGCTTTATTTGCACCGTTCGTCACCACAGGACCAGGTGGAGATAAGTGAGTCAGTAAAACTCAATTGAACAACTACCGTTTCTATGGCCAGCTGTTGCTCAATTAATATTTAACAAAGAACATGGTCACAGCTAAAAATACTTTCTTAAAAGTGATCAGATCCAAGTACATTATACTTGTATCCTTTGATAAAGATATCCTTCAGTGAGTTGCTTGATTTTGTTTGTATGTTTGTTTTTTAAAGAGGGGCAAAAGCATGCCTTTGGCTTTTCCAGTACGATGGAGTGAAGAGAGCCAGGCTCTGTTTTTCCGTTGTTGGAAAGAGAGGTTCAGGCTTCGTTTTTATTGCTCATGTGCTGTGTATCACTGAACAAGTTACTTTACCTTCTCACCCTCAGGTTCTTTGTATATAAAATAAGAGTCATAACTCAACTTGGCATTTTGTCGGGTTCAAATAAGAGAACACATTGGAAGTGTTTGGAACTCAGCGAAATCACAGTAAATACTCAGTATACACCAGTCCTTCCCCTAGGCGCCATGGCAACTTTTAGGATATAATAATAACTACTAAAGTTCCACATGGTTTTATGTACATAATAAATTGACTTCATGGCTCTTTATTTCACCTGCTCTTCACCCCAAATATGTGAGGTTGGCAGGAAAGAAACAGGCATCCCCACCTGTATACACGGATGAGCACACTGAGGTGCAAGGAGATAAAATGCCCATCTGAGCCACACAGCAAGTAAGCGTTGTCCTTGGCTGTTCCTAGGTTGCATGCCCTGAGGCTCCAGGTAGACGTATTTCCATTGCTCCACATACAACATCAACTCCACCTTCCCCTGTTCATTCTGACACCTCAATTATCCATTCACTGCCCTGCTTCCTCATGTGCCAAATGGCAGCTGTAGCTCAACCTTGCAGTTATTGTGCAGAGTCTACTGGACAGCATAAGCAATGACCTCAGCACTGTGTGAGTGCAGTGCTCAGTAACAGCAGGATGACACTTCTTTTCCCCTCCACCTAGCAGGGATTGTCCTGTGGCCAATAAGCATCAATCTTTGCATTTAGGCACCGACATAAATATCATGTCTACAACTGTCCCTATTTCATACACGAATGTGTACAGACAGAATTGGAAGAAGAAAGAAAAACAGGCTGGTGTGGCATATCAATGGGAAAATCACTCTGAAAAACTTCTCTGCTTCCTCAAATTGAGAAAATGTTAACCGACAGCACTGAAAATTGGAGGAATAATGTAATGCCTGCTGAGGAAAGTAGACAATACAGAGCTGATATGTGACCATCATTGGCTGTTAAATTCTGATTTGCTGAATGGTATTTTCCTTTAGAAAGCAGAATTTCTCACCAAAATAGGCAATAGAAATGCTCCCATGATTAGCAAGATGCCAACATGTTGACTAATAATTCAGAGTCAGCAAACACAGCTAACAACTGGCCTGCAAACATAGGGAAAACAATTTATGAGCCTCTGCTCAATTCAGAAGGGGAGAGAATACAAGTCCTAGCATAATAACCATATTTGTTACTTGCTTTGTGCAGATAAAATCTTACTCTAGATTAAGAGGTAGTTTCCTTGTTGCTCCTACATCCCAATTAGAGAAACATAAACTCTATTGTGATTATCTCTGCAATCTAGTGGCTGCTGGAGAAGAAAC
Source organism: Ateles fusciceps (assembly GCA_036589455.1). Lineage (NCBI taxonomy): Eukaryota > Metazoa > Chordata > Mammalia > Primates > Atelidae > Ateles > Ateles fusciceps. The sequence goes on along the minus strand of JAZHEH010000113.1, from coordinate 1,275,249 downwards.
AAAGCAGTAACGTCCTTGTGCTATAAATATTGATAACATTATACACCAACTCTTTATTGATGCACACTAGTTCAAAGGGCCCTGGAATTCAGTTGTCCATTTTAGATGATTGATGATGCAACTTCTGATCGAGCTGATCGTTAGATGATCACTAGAGCTGAAGTACAAAGAGGGTATTAAAAAGAAGAAAAGGGAGGAATTATATATGTACTAGAAAGAGGAAAGTGCATAAGGAAGAGAGAGAGAGGGAAAGAGAGGCTGAGAATGAAGCAATTAGAAAGAATAGAAGCTGTCTGTTATTAGACATTTATTATGACCCAGGCAGGTTGCTGAGGACCTCACAAATATGTTCTCATTTAATATTACAGATAAACTGTAAGTTAGCTACTACTATTTTACAAAGGAGAAAATGGCCTAGAGAAGGTTATGTAACTTAACCAAGGTCACTCAGTAAGTAATTGGAAGAACAAGGATTAGAACCCAGGAGGGAGGAGAGAAGGGAGAACAATGAGAGGAAAAGAGGAAAGTTAGTTTTAGAGAATGACTGGTACAGACTGCCAGCTGCTGGCAGTCTATCATAGGCAAATGGGCATAAACAAAGAAGCACTTTGATTGTGCCAAGCTAACTTCCGCCCCAGAAAGTAAAACTCCAATTAGAAGTGAGACTGGTCTGGAGGTTCGTGCTTGCTAATAGGGATGGAGAACACCAGCTTGATGGGCCAATTCATTAGCGGGGGCCACTGTCTGCGCATTCAAAAGACTAGAGAAGGGCTGTGCAAACTACCACAGCCCTGGGCTTTTTTGCATGCTAGAAAGAAAAACTCCAGGGAGCAGCGAACATAGCATCTCAGAATAACATCCCAACATCTATTTAGTTAAAAGAGCTAGGAATATATGAAAGTTCTGAGTAGTCACCCTTTTCCTGGGCTGGGAGAGAGGGGCACTAAGTATAATCGCACTGGAATCACAGTAGATTATTTTCCCTAAAAGTAAATAGAAATATAAGGAACAAATGCAATGAGATTATGTAAAAATAGCTCAGGCTTTCTTGGCCCAAGGAAGAAAACCTCTACTAGAAGCAGAAACTGAAAAAGGGACCAGACACCAATATGACCCCATTATGTATTTGTCAAATAGGGCTGGTCACCGTGGTAGGTATAGGAACGCAGCCTCTGTCCTCAAGGAGCTATAGTCCAGGTTAATGTCAAGCCAACATTCCCACCTGGTTACTTGGACTCCCAAATTCCAATGATTCTGCTTCCTGACTGCCACCGTTCCTGTTAACATGCAGCTTTGCTTCAAGCAAGTATTTGATATATATCATTTTGGCATCTTTGACTGAAGTTTCTTATAAAACAGAAGAAGCACATTTCAAAATGTATTAGGGCCAGACATGGTGGCTTGTACCTGTAATCCTAGCACTTTTCGAGGCCACGGTGGGAGGATCGCTTGAGCCCTGGAACCTAAGCAACAAAGCGAGACCCCATCTCTAATAAAATTTAAAAAATAAACAAATAAAAATATATTGAGCATGAATGTGCTCATTTATTCATTCATTATGGGTTTATGGAGCCCTAGACCCTGGGGCCTCAGCAGTGGACCAGAGAGACAAGGTCCTTGTGGTCATGAAGAGGGACACACAACGGGATTCAGACAAAGCCTCAGGGGAGGAAAAGGAAGTACATGGGCATGGTCGTGAGATGCATACTGCATGCGGCAGGTGGGTTACTTCAGCAGAAGGCCTCATGTCATTTCTGTGAGTGGGAAAAATTTAGTGAATGTCACCAGGATGAGAGAAAGGTGACATAAAGCCCCCACAAACCGCATGGATGAGGCCCCGAGGATGGAAAGGTGACTGCATATAGCTGGAGCCAGAGACTAGGGCCTGCTCTGTGCTCATTTCACCTCCTTTAATCCTTGCATCCATCCATTTAAGTACAGCATCTACTTCAGGGATGGCGCAGAGCAAGGGGCAGACTGGAGTGCAACAGCTTTGCGTGAACACCCTGCATATCGACAGCCAGGGTTCTCGGATAAGTGGGGGAAATGACAGCACCTGCTGCTCTGCCTGGACTCCTCCATTGCCTCTGGACATGAACACTGGGCTGTTTCACATCAAGCAGCTCTGCCTCAAAGTGCTCTGGCCATGTTAACATTGGGGTTTGGAATGTAGAGCCTTGCCATTTCTGTCCTCGGTTCTATCAACCTTGCCCTCTCCAGCCACTCAGCTCAGTCCCACCCTTTCGCTCTCTTACTTTCTACTTTGGTCACTGATCACCCCCCACGGGGTTCTGGGCACCTCCTCTGTCTGTCCCTGAGTTCCAAACCCAGTACTGTTATACAACTGATTTCCAGCACAGCTTTGGAAAATCAGGAAATAAAAGAGTAAAATACACGACTCTACTTGCCCCGTCCTCCTGCCGCCCATGGCCTGGCATATGTTCTTAGGAGATTCTTTCTGCACCAAGCAGAGAACCAGCACTGGCAAGAGGTAAGCATGGCGAGAACTCATGCTCCATCTGGGCCTTTCCTGGTCCCTACACACACTCCCTCGCCCCCCTCCTCACAAGCACAGGCTGCCACACTAATGAACATGTTCCCTCTGTCAGATCAGCTTCCAGGAGGGACCCTGCCTTCAGACATTTCACTTTTTCACCTTAAGAGCTATTCTGAGCTGGCAGCTCATTTACTTGCACATTTGGTAAGCAGGTTGATGGCATCCCTGGAGACTCATTCATTTGCGCAGTTAGAGGGAGCTGAGAAGGAGGTCTTAGCACCGTCAGGTGCAGGGGGTGGGACCTGCTGCACGAGTTTCACACACTGAGCTCCTTTTGTGCCATTGGTTGAAGGTGGCTCAGGAGGGGACTTGGAGATATGGGACTTGTAGGCAGAATAAAGTCTCCCCACCCCCAGGGGATGTCCACATCTTGATGCCTACAACTGCAAATATTTCTTTACATGGCAAAAGATATGTCGCAGACATGGTTGAGATAGATACATTAGTGTGCATTAGTCAAGTGGGTCCAGGGTAATCACACAGTCCCTATAAGTAGACTAGGGAGGCAGAAGAGTGAAGCAGAGAGATTGGAAGACACTGTGCTGCTGGCTTTGAAGACAGAGGAAGGCGGCACTGGTCAAGGAAGGCAGGCACATTCCTTCAGAGTTAAAAGCTGGGAAAGACAAATGGGTTCTCCACTGAAGCCTCCAGAAGGAATTCAGCCTTGCTGACACCCTGATTTTACACAGTCAGACCCATTTTAGACTTCTTATCTGCAGAACTGTAAGATAACAAATTTTACATTGTCTTAAACCGCTAAGACCATGGCAATGCGTTACAACAGCAGTAAAAGTTAACATAGGCATCTTAGTGGCAACATCACAGCCCTCAAGGCTAGGTGTTCACTCATTCATTGGCCTATTCCTGTGTTCTTTCATTTGGTGCACACACAAACAGTGAGAGCAGACCCTCTGCCAGGCCATCTGCCAGATGCTGGGGAAAGGATGATGTGTTGACTGCTTCCCATGGTTCAGCCTTTACGGGAAGCTGACAGGATGCTAGTGGCAAAGGGCCATGCACCCTAAGACACTGGAGTGCCTAAGGTCACAGGTAAGCCCAGCAGGGGTGCAGTAGAGAGGAACTTAATTTTATCACAAAGCATTCAGGAAGGTTGCTGGAAGAGGTGAAACTCGAGTGAGACTTTAAAGGATGAATAAGTGCCAGTCACGTGTGAGAGGAACAAAGGTATCCAGGCAGCAGCAACAGTGTGTGCTGGGGCACAGAGGCATGAAAGACCTCCCACTTCTTTTTCTTTTTTTTTTTTTTTCTTTGAGACAGGGTCTCGCTCTGTCACCCAGGTTGGAGTGCAGTGGCGCGATCTCGGCTAACTGCAACCTCTGTTTCCCAGGTTCAAGTGATTCTTCTGTCTCAGCCTCCCAAATAGCTGAGACTTAAGGTGCACACCACAACACTCGGCTTTATTTATTTATTTATTTATTTATTTTTGGCGAAGTCTTGCTCTGTCACCCAGGCTGGAGTGCAGTGGCGCAATCTCGGCTCACTGCAACCTCTATCTCCCAGATTCAAGTGATTCTCCTGCCTCAGCCTCCCAAGTAGCTGGGATTACAGGTGCCCACCACCACATCTGACTAATTTTCGTATTTTCAGTAAAGACAGAGTTTCACCATGTTGGTCAGGCTGGTCTCAAACTCTTGACCTCAAGTGATCCACTCTCCTTGGCCTCCCAAGGTGTTACAAACATGAGCCACTGTGCCCAGCCACCCTTGGACTTTTTAAGAAGCTTGGTATCCAAGGAGCATAGAGTGCAGAGTGGATAGGAAAGTGAGAATATGAGGCTAGACAGGAAGGCAGGACCACATCAAAGACAGTCTCGCTCAAGAGATGAAGGAGCTGGAATCTTCTCTTCTCCCACTAAAGTATTTCCCAAAACAGAGGCGCATGGTCATGCTTGAGAAGTCTCAGAGAGAAGTAGCCCAAGTAGCTCAATGCAAGCTTGAAATGGTTTTGAAGTCTGTCATATTTATTCTTAAAGAAGCATGTACGTGGAGCCTTCGTTTTTCTTTCTCAAAATAGCTGTTTCATTCAATTTGTTTTCTATCAAGCTTTCCTAGAAAAAAATATATAATCCAGAAAGAATTGCCTTATTTTCCTTAAGTTTGTATATACTCTGCAACCCCTGTCCCAGTTTAAGAACTACTGCTGATGGGGGGGTTCCTGAGAGTTGTAAGAAGATGTCCCAGTAGGAGAAAGTATGGGAAATTCAGAGTTTAACATGTGTCCCATCAGAGTCAGATGAGAACATGTAGAGAAGGCAGAGTAAAAACCAAAGCAAATGCCACAGCACATTAAGCTTGAAGCTGCTGTTCAGACTCAGGAGGGGAGACATGACCAAGAGAATGCAGAGGTGACCTACCTGCTTTAACTGAACCTCAAATTAGATGGGTCTGGTGTACACATGTTGAGTGTAATGGGGTGAGTAGTACCCTCCCACCCCCCAAATTCATGCCACCTGACACCTCAGAATGTGAACTTATTTGGAAATAGGCTCTGTGCAGATGTTATTAGTTAAGATGAGGTCATACTGGATTAGATGGGCCCTCTATCTAATGACTAGCATCCTTACACAAGTACACAGGGAAGAGGCCTCATGAAGATGGGGGCAGAGACTGCAGTGAGATGGCTACACATCAAGGAACATCAAGGGTTTCCAGGAGCTACCGGAAGCCATGAAGAGGCCTGGAAGGATTCTCCCCTAGATCCTTCGGAGGGAGTCCGGCCCTGTTGACACATTGACTGCAAACCTCCAATCTGGAAAATTGTGAGATAATGAATTCCTGATGTTTTAAGCAGCCCAGTTTGTAGTAATTTGTTATGGCAGCTACAGGAAACTAATAAACCAGGCAGAGGCTAGGTTCTAGCTTCTGGGAAAAGGTGTCATGATCATATTTCAGTTCTATAATAAAGGCTAACAGAAATGCTGCAATTGGTGGGAATTCTGTTATTCCATAAATACTTACTGAACACCTGTATGTTTCGGGCTCTGGGCTAGCAGTGGGGCATTGGGAGCAGGCATGAAGAAATGGTAAGTAAGCTGTAACCTGCTCTAGATTCATACATAGCCTTGTTGTGTTAGTTGGTTCTTATACTGCTATAAAGAATGACTTGAAACTGGATAATTTATAAAGAAAAGAGGTTGAATTGACTTTACAGTTCCACATGGCTGGGGAGGCCTCAGGAAACTTATAGTCATGGCAGAAGGCAAAGGGGAAGCAGGGCATGTCTTCCTCTAGTGACAGGATGGAGTAGGCAAGTGAGAAAGCAAGTGGGGGAAGTGTCACAGTTTAAAACCATCAGCTCTCATGAGAACCCACTCATGATCTTGAGAACAACATGGGGAACTGCTCCCATGATCCAATCACCTCCTACCAGGTCCCTCCCACAACATGAATTGTGAGGATTACAATTTAGATGAAATTTGGGTAGAGACACAGAGCCAAACCATATCAGCTGTGGAGAGTTTCTCAAAGTGTGCTCCGCAGACCACCCTCATCAGAATCCCTGAGTGCTGCTTGAAATGAGGTCCATGAGCCAGCATCATCAGCATGAGACCAAGCTGGTTGGGTACCCTGCTTCTTGGCCCCATTCCAGACCTTGTGAATCTGAATCTCAGGGGGTAGGATCCAAAAATCTGTTTTTCAGAAGGTCTCCAGCTGGTTCTGATGACTACTAAGGATTGAGAACTTCAGTTCTAGCAGTGACAGTTTAATATGGTGAGGTAAATTGGCCTGAAGAAAGATAAAATCCTAAGCTGAAGGCACCTAGACCTTTTCAAGAATAACCCCTTCCCCACTAGTGCATGTGGTTTGAACCAGGAGTTAGGACCTGCTGAGACTGTAGGTGAAGCCATTCGTGTACATCACTAAGAGGAAAGAAGGATGAAGAGGGAGATTTCTACTGGTCAGGAGCCTGTGCTGTTTGTACCCAACTCTGCCAGTCTTAGCTTCCTTCTTCCCCCTCCAACTTCCTATTCAGTTTTCACCAAGCCTCGCAGCTGAATGTGCAAAGGGAGAGCTACCTGAAAGCTGCAGCGGGTGGTAATGGCGATAGCTAGCACTGGCATCACCAGTGTTGCCATCCTCATGTGCACCGAGCATCTGCCATTTCTCAGGTACCATATGCAGTCATGTTATGCACATGGTACAATTTTACTAATCCTCACACCCACAGGATGGAGATGTTATTGTGTTCATCTTATGGATAAGGAGATCAAGACTGATACAGGGATTAATTGCCCAAAGTTACAAGCCCAATAAATGACATAACTGTATTATGCACTCCATCTTCCTGCCCGTTCCTCTCCCTCTATGCTGAAGAATACAATGACAGAATAAAGGACACAGTTCCCTCCAATCATATAGCCAAGAGGATGAGAGACTCTCCAATTGTGTTATGCTCAGGAATCATCTGGGTCAATGTTAAGTGTAGAATCTGGTTTGGGAGGTCAAGGATGGGGCCTGAGATTTCACACTTCTAACAAGCTTCCAGGTGGTGCCAATGGGGATGGTCCCTGGACCACACTATGAGTACCAAGGAATTAGATAATTTAATGGTTGACCTCATTTCTCAACTAGGCAGATAAGTAGACTTGTAACTCGATAAATAACATGGCTTTGGTCATTGGGTTCATTACATGTACAACCAGGCTGATTGTACAGCTGCTATCAGAACTGAGAAAAGCAAAACACATTAAAATGAATGAGAAACTCTGATCTTCTTAGTGATTTAGATGTTGTCAGTTCTTCTCTTCCCCATTCTCACCCAGCTATAGTTAGTCAACATCTTCCCCTGCAGACACTCCTCTAGTAGTCCTTGAGCTGATATTGAATAAGGTGTGTACAAGAGACTCATTCTGACCCCACCAGTAGATGCTTATCAAAAGTATAGAATTTCCCTTAGACCAGAGCTGCTGGCTTTTACTTGACCCAAGGCCGGTTGTGCTGTGTCCCTGCACCAGAGGCCAGCCACCTGAACGTTTGCTTAGGCTTTGTGACTCCATTTCCAATTTGACCCCCTGTCTCCTTGCCACCTGTTCACTTGCTCTCTGCACCTCCAGCATGGACATAGGTTATCCATCAGGAGTGATAATGCTGCCTTGCTTACAGCACGAGTCCCCAGCTGCCCTGGATCTTCTGTTGCCAGGCTACATCTGTTATATTCAACTTCCCGCACTGAAGAGTTTTTCTGCCACCCAAAACACTGCTATGGGGACCAGCCATTCCCTGATCAACCCCATAATTAGCAGTGTGCTAAACTCTAGGTCTACCAGTCTGGACTCTTCCCTCCTCCCCAGCACCCTACCATTCAGATAATAGTCAACTTTGCAGTGGAGCACTGCATGCCAGTGTATATAAAAGAGGTCCCTTCATCCAACCATGGTGACTCGAAATTTTAAAAATTAGAAAAATGCAAACATGCATTATTTTAATTGACAGAAATAGCTGACAATCATTTTTAAACACATAAGTGGCAATGCATGCTAAAATCTCAAGAAAGTTAAATTTTATTTAGATTTAGTTGCCATGATAAGTTTGTGTGCAAAAGTGCCTAAGTTTATTGTTTTATGATGAGATAAGGACATCTAGAGTCAACACCTCTGGACATGATTGACTACATTCCTTTAAATAAAATATGAATGTTGTTGGTAGAAAAAGGGAAAGGTAAAAGGAAAGTTATTTTTAACTGTAGATAACATATCTCATATTTGATTAATTTATGACTAGCAGCAAATACAATAATAGAATAAACAAATACTGAATGGCAAACTAGAAATCAGAGACTTTGTCAATCTCAGGCAGTTCTTACATTATGTGTTCACCTTTGAAGTCAGTTGGTTCAAGTGTTTTGTGAGCGTAGCCTTGCCTCGGTGGTTCAGCCTTGTGACAAGGGAGCAGAGTGAAGGGAGGAAGGGTTAGGCCTGGTATCACAAGGACTTGCATTCAAGTCTTACTCATATAAGCTGCATGTTCTTTACCAAACTATGTAGATTTTCATAGTCTCTGTTACCTACTCCTAAAAATGACAACAATGACATCCCCCAATCTCAGTGACTATCATGATGGCAAAAAGATTTTTTAGCAGAAGGACTCCAGACCATGCTGCCCTGAGACTTTACTGAGTCCCATCCAAACTCTCTTGGGTTGAAATCAACCCTTCCTTTTTCGCACTGCTCAGGCATAATCTCAGAGAAACCAAAGAGGGGTCCTGGGCATGCTGGCAGGTGACAGTGATCTGAAAGGCTCATGGAGCAGAGGCTCTGACCGCGCAGGGCCTAAAACACGGTCAGTATGAAATCCACCATAATTACTTTTTAACACGGAAAATCATAGCTTTATTTTGGGGACTTAAATGCCAGAAGCCTTTGGCAGCACTCTTAAAAGCCGAGATAGGAGGCCAGGCATGGCAGCTCATGCCTGTAATCCCAGAACTTTGGGAGGCTGAGGTGGGCAGATCATGAGGTCAAGAGTTCGAGACCAGCCTGACCAACACGGTGAAACCCCATTTCTACTAAAAAAAAAAAAAAAAAAAATACAAAAAATTTGTTGGGAGTTGTGGCAGGAGCCTGTAATCCCAGCTACTCAGGAGGCTGAGGCAGGAGAATCGCTTGAACGTGGAAGGCAGAGGTTGCAGTGAGCCAAGATTGCACCACTGCACTCCAGCCTGGGCGAGACAGTGAGACTCTGTCTCAAAAAAAAAAAAAAAAAAAGCAGAGATAGGAGCAAGCATGGAGAGTGAAAAGAAATATGAGCGGTGAGGCAGCACCTTGTCCAGGAGAATTTTGCCTGGATTTCTATAAACATATTGTGCATGTTTATCTTTCCTTGCTTACTTTTTTTTGGCTTTCCCTTTATCTTTTAAGTCAATTCAGAATGATCTATTTATTCATAAACTTATTCAATCAGTATGTGAGTACCCACTACTACAAGAGGCAGTATAATAAAACGGTTAAGAATAGGGACTCTGGCCCCAGAATTCCTTGGTTCAAATCCCAGCTTTCCCACTTAATAGTTGTGCAATCTTGGGCAAATTTTTTAACTACTTTAACCTCAATAACCCCATTTGTAACATATTTAAAAATTCAGTACTTGGCTCACAGGGTTGTTATGATGATTCAATGAGTGTAGGGCCACATAGAGGCTCACACCTGTAATCCCAGTGTTTTGGGAGGCCAAGTTGGGATAATTGCGTGATGCCAAGAGTTCCAGACCAACCTGGTCCACAATGTGAGATACTATCTCTACAAAAATATTAAAATTATCTAGCCTTAGTGGGGCACCTATGTTTCCAGCTACTTGGAAATAGAGGTGTTGCCATCCTGGACCAGGTTCAAATAACTGAGCGATGGGTGCACCTGTGTTCCCAGCTACTCGGGAGGCTGAGAAAGAGGATTAACAGTTCAAATAACCATCCTTGAGATTAAAGGAGACTCTTCTCTTGCCCTCTGAATCCACCCCCTGCCCAACACAAGAGATGCCCCCAACGCTTAGGGTTGACAGATAAAATTAACTGGGTGTGCAATATTTCTGTTTTCTAAAACTAGCTACCCTACCCAACCTTCTTTTCAGGGATGGGTGTTGGATGTGATTGGGGAAGTTTCCCATAAGTCATATGCTTTTTCCTCTACCTTGTTGTTGTTTTTCCATGAGTCACTAAACTTCGTATTTTAATAAGAGACAGAATCCAGGAGAGAAGCAGACTTCCAGAAAAGGCAAGACACTGCTGGATAAATTACAAAAGTTACAGGTAGTCCTGTGTTGCAATACATCAAAGTTTGTGGGTGGTCATCTAAAGCTAATTTTGGGGAGCCCAGCATATTCAGAACTCCAATCTTGGGAAAGTGTACTCTGCCTATCTGAGCCTGTTTCCTCAACTATAAAATGGAGATCATAATATCATTTGTGTAGTAAGGCTCCTGCAAAGACTTGCAAAGTAGGTGATCAATCCATGCTTTTTGAAAGAATGAGACTTTCCAATGATTCTGGAGTGAGCTGCATCAGAGTTAATAGGTGATGTGGTTTGGCTCTGTGTCCCCACCCAAATCTCATCTCATACTCTAATCCTCACGTGTCAAGGGAGAGAGCTGGTGGGAGGTGATGGGATCATGGGGGCAGTTTTCCCATGCTGTTCTGGTGATAATGAGGGCATTCTCACAAGATACGAGTGTCTCCTATGCTATCTATCTCTCCTGCCACCATATAAGACATACCTTGATTATAAGATTGCAAGCTATGTCTTCCACCATGATTGTAAGAGTCCTGAGGCCTCTCTGGCATGCAAAACTGTGAGTCAGTTAAAGCTCTTTCCTTCATAAATAGCCCATTTGAGGTAGTATATTGATAGCAGTGTGAAAACAGACTAATACATTAGGGACACTGTGACTCTGCTGAGGTGGCTGTAGACTAAGGAAGACTTTCCTTCAGCCATTTTCATATGTGAAACACTGGCATGAGCTCTAGGAAGGAAAGGCAAGACACAGTTGACCATGTATCATGCACTAGACACTTGATGTGTCTCATACTATTTAATCCTTCCTTATAGCTATCCTACAAGATGGGTGATAGGACCCCGCTTTACAGATGAGGAAACGGAGGCTTAGGGAAAGCCAGCTAGATGACTCCCAAACCTGCACCGGCCACCTGGGCTTCAGAAGAGCAACTAGAGGCCCTCCTCTTTGTGATCAAGCCTAGAGAAGCAATACAATGCAACCCAGGACCTTCAGGCCCTAAGTCTGTGGAAGAACTGACGCAAATGGAGAAACAGAAAGATTCCACTGCTAAGCCAACGTCCCAGCCCTCCTCTTCCTATTGGTCACCTGGAGCAGTCTCTTTCCCTATACTGCACCATCATTAAGCTCATTCAAACACCATTTCTGTGTAGCTGCTTCACGGGGTGCCTTAGACCTAAGCATGCATATTTTTAATAAATCAACATGAGATCATGTCTCCTCATCTCTAAACTGAAGGCAAGGATCCTGCTGTGTGTTGGCCTCCTCCAGGGGCCCTGAGAATCCAATGTAACCGCAGTAATACTGACAGCTATCACTTAAATACCTATCACCAGGTGCCAGGCATGATTATGAGCACATAGGATAACTCACAAAATCCTCATTTTAGCAATGTGATACCCTGTTATTAGCACATTCATTTTACTGATGAGAAAAGCCAGGCACAGAATAATTAAGTAACTTGCTCAAAGTCACACAGTTGCTAAGGGAAAGAGTCAGTATTTGAACCCAGGGAGTCTCTGATCACAGACTTTGTGCTCTGGTGGGAATGGGAGGGCTCCCTGGAAGCTTCCAGGGTTATGGGCATTCTAGAATCATATCTGACCTCACCCATCCTGACTCCTCCCCCATCAAGGAGTAGTTTGACCTACAAAGTTGTTATCTCATCATTACCAGTGCAGTATTGCGAGCTCAGGTCCTTGGAAATATTGCTATTCTATGCAATATCTTAACATTAATACTCAGTTAATGCTCCACCATTGAAAATCATACTCAATTCCTTTCAGCATAAAATTTCAGCTGCTTCCCACTGCTTTGGAAGCCTTGAAGTAGGCAATTGTCTCTCACCCCCGCCTTCACTTCTGCCCATTCTCCCCCTAGCAAGCTCATGTGCTGGAAACTCACCTTTGTTCTATGATTTCAGCTTTTCCCCTGTGTGGAAGAATCTGTACTCATTGTACTCTCCTTGAAATGATCTTCCCTGGCAGTTCAGATGGCAGGCTCCATCTCAGCCTCCGGGACTGGAACCTTCCCTTCCAAATCCCCACTACCTAAGGCTCTCTGCTCCCTGCCCCTCTCTTTCCCTCTATTTCATCAACCCACTTATTGTGTGGACGAAAAGCTAGAGCTGCTACCCCAATTCCCAAATTATATCCTTAGGGTTTGTAGAAACCCATCTGGATAAAACTTGTATTTTTAAAAACTGTGGTAAAATATGCACAGCATAAAAACATAACATTTACCATCTTATTTTTAAGTGCCCAGTTCAGTGTGTTAAGCACATTTACATTATTGTGCAACCAATCTCTAGAATGTTTTCCTCTTGTAACACTGAAATTCCATGCCCATTAAACAACGTTCCCTTTTCCCCAGGCCTGGCAGCCACGCTTCTACTTTTTGTTTCTATGATTTTGACTTCTCTAGGTACCTCATAAAAGTGGGATCATAGAGCATTTGTCCTTTTGTGTCTGGCTTATTTTACTTAGCATAATGTCCTCATGGTTCATGTATGTCGTAGCATTTGCCAGAATCTCCTTTCTTGTAAAGTTGAGTAATATCCCGTTGTGCGTATATACCACACTTTCTTTCTCTATTCATTCCATCAATGGACACTTGGTTGCTTCCACCATTTGGTGACTGTGGAATAATACTGCTAAGAGCATAGCTGTATACGAGCCCATGCATTTTAAGCTTCTGTATTTGTGTTTGGGCTGTAGACTTCTAGGGCTGAGCTCCACACACTGGACTGTTTCTAGCTCCCTACATTGTCAGGCTCTCCTCCTCCTCTTTCCACCACAGTCCACAGCTGTGCCTTCTCCCATGCCTCTGGGAGCTATTTATTAGGACAATTTTCTCCTCTTAGTTTCTAGGATAATTTTGACTCAACTCATCAGGTATAAAAGGAGGGTGGTGACTGAGTCTACACTGTGGTTTCTGAGAACTTGGTGGGGACATTATTTTAAATCCTATACAATCTCTTTCAAAAGTCCTCTCCTCCTACTAGATGGTACTTTAAGTACTCCTTGCAATGCACAGACTTCCTTCCTTACCACGAGGGGCACTTAGTGGGGGAACTAAGACCTGTTAACTGAGGGGACATTGTGATCTAGTGACACCAAGGAGTCAGTGATGCTCAGTGAATGAGTGCTTGAAAAAAGGTTCTGGAAGGCAGTAAACAGGAGTGGAAGAGGAACAGGAAGCAGCAGAAGAAAGGCCCCAAGAGAAAGATAGGAGACTACAGACACTGATTCGGATGTTGTTGGAGCTGGGACTGCTTCCCCAGGAGGAGAAGTATGGGGCCGTCTAACTGACTTCATAAGAGGTGGGATCATAGGAGCCAGCTCTAGGGATGGGGGCTGTATGGAAAACAGATGCTAGACCCAGGTCAAGAGATTCCTCCCTTGACTGCTCGCTGCTAATGGATGTATGAACGTGGACAAGTTACTTATGAGGACAACAAACCAGAATAATGATATATATCTTACAGTGTTTTGTGGATTAAAAATAAATCCACATGAGTGGGCTGAGGAGCATGTCTGTTAGTTTGCAGATGCTCCATAAAAATCGTCCATCCTGGCGGGGCACAGTGGCTCACGCCTGTAATCCCAGAACTTTGGGAGGCTGAGGCAGGCAGATCACAACCATCCTGGCCAATGTGGTGAAACCCTGTCTCTACTAAAAATACAAAAATTAGCTGGGCATGGTGGCACACGCCTGTAGTCCCCAGCTACTTCAGAAGGCTGAGGCAAGAGAATCATTTGAACCTGGGAGGCAGAGGTTGCAGTGAGCCGAGATCACGCCACTGCACTCCAGCTAGGTGACAGAGCAAGACTCCATCTCAAGAAAAAAAAAATTGTCCATGCTGTCTTATTCTTTCTTGCAAACCTCACATCCAGCATAATTCTATGCCCACAATTGTGCCTTGATAAGTATTCAGGGTGGAAGAAAGGAAAGATAGATGATGTTTTCTCCCCATCAGCTGCCTTCTCAGGGAATTTGGATCTCCAATTTGGGAGATTTACAGAACACCTCATCAGGACTGGAGATGCCCAGAATGAGCCTGCACTCCCCCAGTTGAGTGTTTCCAGAATAAATGGAAGATGGGTGGTGCTGTACATGGATGAGGCAATGTCTATCATTTGAATTTAAAAGGACAAGTAAACACACAGTTCACAGTATAAATAAAATCAGAGACATTCCCTCATTAGCAACCTTCATATTGTGAAAGACAGCCCACAAAGCACCTGAAAGACATTCACAGACCAGCTGCCATGAGATCTCTGCACCAATAACTTTTCTTCCCCACTGTCTTGTTACTAGAATTGAAATCAAGCACCAAGTTTGAAACTCAGATAGGAGCACCCCCACCAGGACACACAGTGGTCTGGAGTTAGACTCTAAGCACTGGGCCCCTTATGCTGGCTGGGATTTTCCCAGGCACACTGGTGGAATTTTCTGCTGAAATGTTGCACAACCCAGCTATGTACCCTGAAAAAGGTTTTGGGATGACAGTCTGGAGAATGGGTGGAGTCTGCCCTCAAGAAGAGTCAGACATCTCTGAACTCCTAAGGAATCAACTACTTAAAGGAACCCAACATTTCTACAAAACCACAGAGAAATATCAAGGTCACTGGACCATACCTAATTCCCCTAAACAATGTAAGGCTTGGCTTGACAATATTGAAGAAATCAAACGGGAAGTGCTTATTTTCTGCCCATTTCTACCATGCCCTGATTTGTCTTTAAAAGAAAAACAATAGATAATTTGTTCTAGATAATTAATTATTATCATTATTGTCAACGTTGTCAACTTCATCCTTACAAGGAATTAAAATATCATAATGACATATCCAGGCTGAATCTTAAAAATTGAGGGGAAAAGCAACTAGATAGAGAAGGCAGGTAAGGTCTGAGGAGCTGAAAACATCCTGGGCAGAGAGTACAGAGTGAGCTAAGGCATGTTGCTCCACCTTAATCTCTTTTTGGTTACTTAATTTCCCTCCCTTTTCATCTATCATTTTGTGTTTGTGCATGTCTTTCAACCTGTTCAATCCACTTTCTTTAATGTTTCTGCGTTGACACTTAACTCTGGATTTCAATCTATTTCTGGTTAGCAACTGCTGTCCTTGCAATATGTCACAAATTCATTCTTTCATTCAATCATTCTCTCAATAAGACCATACTTATGGTTTGGCTCTGTGTCTCCACCCAAATATCATCTTGAATTTTGATCCCCACGTGTAGAGAGAGGGACCTGTAATCCCCATGTGTCAAGGGATGGAGGTGATGGGATCATAATGGGGTTCTCCCCCCCCATGCTGTTCTTGTGATAGTGAGCAAGTTATCACAAGATCTGATGTTTTTTAAAAATTATTACTGTACTTCAGGTTCTGGGGTACATGTGCAGATCATGCAGGGTTTTTACATAGGTATACACGTGCCATGGTGGTTTGCTGCATCCATCCTCCCATCATCTATATTAGGTATTTCTCCTAATGTTATCCCCTCCCCATTCCCCCCCCCCCCCACCATCTGCTAACCTTCCCCTAGCTCCCCACCCCCCCAACAGGCCCTGGTGTGTAATGTTCCCCTTCCTGTGTCCATGTGTTCTCATTGTTCAATACCCACTTATGAGTGAGGACATGTGATGTTTGGTTTTCTGTTCTTGTGTCAGTTTGCTGAGAATGATGGTTTCCAGATTCATCCATGTCCCTGCAAAGGACATGAACTCATCTTTTTTTATGGCTGCATAGAATTCCATGGTGTATATGTGCCACATTTTCTTTGTCCAGTCTATCATTGATGGGCATTTGGGTTGTTTCCAAGTCTTTGCTATTGTAAACAGTGATGCAATGAACATATGTATGCATGTGTCTTTATAATAGAATGATTTATAATCCTTTGGGTATATTTCCAGTAATGGGATTGCTGGTCAAATGATATGTCTAGTTCCAGATCCTTGAGGAATCGCCAAACTATCTTCCACAATGGTTGAACTAATTTACACTCCCACCAACAGTGTAAAAGCATTCCTATTTCTCCACATTCTCCATCTGTTGTCTCCAGATTTTTTAATGATCGCCATTCTAACTGGCGTGAGGTGGTATCTCAATGTGGTTTTGATTTGCATTTCTCTAATGACAAGTGATGTTGAGCATTTTTCCATATGTTTGTTGTCTGCATAAATGTCTTCTTTGTAAAAGTGTCTGTTCATATCCTTTGCCTACTTTTTGATGGAGTATTTTTTTTTTCCTGTAAATTTGTTCAAGAGATCTGATGGTTTTATATGGGGCTCTTCCCCACTTCACTTTGCCCTTCTCTCTCCTAATGTGTTGTGAAGAAGGTGACTGCTTCCCCTACCACCATGACTGTAAGTTCCCCAAGGCTTCCTCAGTTATGCAGAACTGTGAGTCAGTTAAATCTCTTTCCTTCATCAATTACCCAGTCTCTAGTAGTATCTCTATAGCCATGTGAAAATGGGCTAATATATCATAGTATCTGTGAGGTAAGATGTCTGTTACCTGTAAGGCTCCATGATAGGTACTGAAGGCACATAAAAGAATAAGACCTGCTTCTTGTCATTATGAAAACTACACTCCAATAGAGGAAACAGACATGGATCAGCTAATTGTGATTTACGTTAGCAACTCATTCATTTATTTGTTCACTTATTAATTCATTATTCAATAAATATGCACGGAATTCCTGCTATGTGCCAGGAATTGTGCTATACCTTGGGGATGCAAGCTTATTTTCTGTTCATGCCTATCTTCTCCTCATTTGCCTTTGAAAGGAAAATAAAAGATAATATGGTCTAGATGATTAATGTCAACATCATAGAACAAGAGTTTATAAATGACCAAAAGAGACACAGTCCCTACTCTCGTGGAGTTTATAGTCTCCATGTGGAGAAGCTTATGAGACCACTTGTGTCTCAGAAGACGCCAAGAGGAGGGGTGCTGGGAAAATTGGGTGTTGTGAAGAAGATTTTCCTTCTCCATCTATTGCCCACCTACTGTAAGCACAAACTGTCAACTTCTTGAAGACACTTCGGTTACCCGTGGCAACATCTCAAGCAAGCAATAAAGAGCTGAGGAAAGCACACATTCACACCCTTATGTTGACTTTTCCACACGGCCCTCTGAGTGTGGTGATTGGGAACATAAAACAAACTCCTGGTTAATTAGGAATGTGTTAGGACCTCATCACTAGAGTGGGTGTATTGAATTTGAAAGGGATCTTTAAAATTTTTTAAGTGTTTTCCTAAAATTCACAAAATGTGTTATTTGAAAAAACTAAGTTCTGTTCACAATTTTAGAAGGGGAAAATACTTGAATTTTTAAAGTTTAATAAAACAGTTTCAAGTTCTTACATGACCTGGGCTCAGTCATCTCTCCGATTGCATCCTTTCCCATTCCTCCTTTTGCCTTCATTTTATTGAATAGCCTTCCCTAATAGTCTGTTTTCTCTTTTCCCTGGGACATTGCATATGTTTTCCTTTTTTTTTTTTTCTGCCTGTGACTTCCTTTCTTCCTCTATCTCTCTCTCCTTCCAAAATGTCTTCTTATCCTGACTTCTAACATCATTTCTACTTCAGATTACACTAATTTACTTCTTCCTTTGACTATAAAACCTACAATGAGATGAGGTCTTAACTATGCTTTTCATAGTCTATGACCTCCCCCATCACTAACAAATGCATTGTTTTAATACTTTATTTAAATATCCTCTTTTCCCCATTCCGGTGGGAACACCATGACAACAGGGTTGTGACTACTATGTTCACAAGTTTATTCCCAGTAATTACAAAATAAATATTAGTTGAATTAATGAACAAATCAGAATCATCAGTAAATATAATTTATACTGAGAATAATCACATCAGTCAGCTATTGCAATGTAACAAATCACCCCAGAGGCCACTGGCATGAAATGGATGGCAACTTTTACTCTCACACTCGAATCTCTGCAGGTGGTTGTGATGGCTTTCCTTCAACCTGTAAGTCATGAGTCAGTTGGAACAGCTCTGCTCTACATGTCTCTCATTCATCTAGAGCCAGTGTAAAACTGCCTTTGCAGAATTATGACAGTAAGAGCAATCTGACATAGTTGACTCCAACTTCCTTCTGATCTCCAAGCTGTCCTTTGTCATTCCTGGGTGTAGGCTAAGCTAACTTTGGGAAGAACTTAGTTTATAGTTTAACTTAAAGCAAGGTTAATAACAGTCCCTCCCTAAAACTAGCCCTCTTTTTGCTCAGGGATGAAAACTACTTTTGTAATCCCAATAAAAACCATTAAAAATAGGATTATGGTAGAAGCATGAATTACACTATAAATAGACATAGTTTCTATAATCCCTTACTATTTAGGAGTCATGTGGCCAGAGGTCATAAGATTTGTGACTTCTTCAATTGCTACCACAGACAACATCATTATTATAGAAACTAAGGTTGGTGTTTTGAAATATCTTTAAGACTGACTCCACTAGGACTCATGATTCACGACTCAGCTGAACCTTTGGCCCAACCCGAAGGCAGACTTAGCACATGAGGATTGTTTTCCATACCCCTATGATTTCATTCCCAACCAATTAGCAGCACCCATTCCCTAGCCCCCTGCCCATCTAATCGTCCATAAAAACCCTAGCCTCTGAGCCTTGAGGAGATTGATTTGAGTGATAACTCCAGTTCTCCCACATGGGCCAGACTCACATCAATTAAACTCTTTCTCTACTGCAATGTCACAGTTTCAGTGAATTGATTTTGTCTGTGCAGCAAGCAGGAAGAACCCACTGGGCATAGCAAGCAGGTCACCTGGGGAAGATTTTTCTCATGGTAATGACAGAAGTACAAGAGGCAGAGTTCAACTATACAAGGACATCTCAAGCCTTTGCCTGTTTCATGTGTATTAACATTCTATTATCAAAGCAAGTTATATGGCTAAGCCCACATTCATGAATGGGAAATATACTCCGCCCACAGGGAGTGGTTGATAGGACTATCTGTTTAACAATAATCCAAGATACCATAACCAGTCAAGATACAAGGATCAATTTATAATCTAGCCAATGTTTATTTCATGAAGTTGTTTTTCACATAGTAAATTATTAAGTAGATTTTACTCATACTGTACTACACTAGATTGCTTGCAAAATCCACAATTAGAAAATGAGTCATGGAATCTGCCACCAGCAGCATACAAGTAAGATAAAACATCTATACAAATGATTCGTCTACAAGAAATTGTATTATAGACTTAACAAAGACTACATATCATAGAGGAGATAGCAAAGATTTTAGAGTCAGGCAGACCAGGTTTGGGTAGTTGTTTAAATTCCCAAGTCTCCTTACCTCCCCCATAAAATGGGTGTGTTAACAGTACCTACATCTCATAGGGTGGCATCAAGATAAAATGGCTCAGGCTGTGTGCTATGCCTGGCACAGAATAAGCACTCCATACACATCTGTTCTCTCTCTTTGCATACTTTTGCCCTATTATGCCCTTGTCAAGACCAGATTACAGAGGACAAAATCTCATCATTTGCTAAAAATTGTGAATGTCATTAGCTGCTTGATTTTATCTCTATTTGGAGGCTACTTTGATGTGTGGTTCATTAACATGAAATCTTCAAGGAATGAAGTATGAGTCTGACCTCATTTTTTTTTTTATTTTAAATTCTGGGATACATGCACAGAACATGCAGGTTTATTACATAGGTAAACACGTGCCATGGTGGTTTGCTGCACCTGTCAACCCATCATCTAGGTGTTAAGCCCCATATTCATTAGCTATTTGTCCCAATACTCTCTCTCCCCTTACCCCTCAACAGGCCCTGGTGTGTGATGTTCCCCTCCCTGCATCCATGTGTTCTCATCGTTCAACTCCCACTTACGAGTGAGAACATGTGGTGTTTGGTTTTCTGTTCCTGTGTTAGTTTGTTGAGAATGATGGCTTCCAGTTTCATCCATGTCCATGCAAAGAACATGAACTCATTCTTTTTATGGCTACATAGTATTTCATGGCATATATGTGCCACATTTTCTTTATCCAATCTATCATTGAAGGGTATTTGGATTGGTTTCAAGGCTTGGCTATTGTGAATAGCACTGCAATAAACATACGTATGCATATGTATTTATAGTAGAATGATTTCTATTCCTTTGGGTATATACCTAGTAATGGGATTGCTGGGTCAAATGGTATTTCTGGTTCTAGATCCTTAAGGAATCACCACACTGTTTTCCACAATACTTGAACTAATTTACACTCCCACCAACAGTGTAACAGTGTTCCTATTTCTCCACAGCTTCGCCAGCATCTGTTGTTCCCTGACTTTTTAATAATTACCATTCTAACCGGCACAAGATGGTTACCTCATTGCGGTTTTGATTTGCATTTCTCTAATAATCAGTAATAATAAGGTTGTTTTCATATATTTTTGGCAGCATAAATGTCTTCTTTTGAGAAGTGTCAGTTCATATCTTTTGCTCACTTTTTGATGGGATTCTTTGATTTTTTTTTTTCTTGTAAATATGTTTAAGTTCCTTGTAGGTTCTGGATATTAGACCTTGTCAGATGGGTAGATAGCAAAAATTTTCTCTCATTCTGTAGGTTGCCTGTTCACTCTGATGCTAGTTTCTTTTCCTGTGCAGAAGCTTTTTAGTTTAATTAGATCTCATTTGTCAATTTTGGCTTTTGTCACCATTGCTTTTGGTGTTTTAGTCATGAAATCTTTGCTCATGCCTATGCCCTCAATGGTAGTGCTTAGGTTTTCTTCTAGGTTTTTTGTGGTTTGGGGTTTTACATTTAAGTCTTTAATCTGTCCTGAGTTAATATTTGGATAAGGTGTAAAGAAAGAGTCCAGTTTCTGTTTTCTGCATATGGCTAACCAGTTTTCCCAGCACCATTTATTACATAGGTAATCCTTTCTCTATTGCTTGTTTTTGCCAGGTTTGTCAAAGATCAGATATATGTGGCGTTATTTCTGAGGCCTCTGTTCTGTTCCATTGGTCTATATCTCTGTTTTGGTACCAGTACCAGGCTGTTATGGTTACTGTAGCCTTGTACTATAGTTTAAAGTCAGGTAGCATGATACCTCCAGCTTTGTTCTTTTTGCTTAGGATTGTCTCAGGTATACAGGCTCTTTTTTGGTTCCATATAAAATTTAAAGTAGTATTTTCCTAATTCTGTGAAGAAAGTCAATGGCAGCTTGATGGAAATAGCATTGAATCTATAAATTACTTGGGGCAGTATGGCCATTTTTCACAATATTGATTCTTCTTATCCATGAGGATGTAACTTTTTTCCATTTGTTTGTGTCCTCTTTTATTTACTTGAGCAGTAGTTTGTAGTTCTCCTTGAGGAGGTCTTTCATGTCCTTTGTAAGTTGTATTCCTAGGCACTTTATTCCCTTTGCAGCAGTTGTAAATGGGAGATCTCATTTCTTAGAGTTTATCATCTTACGCATCTTATTTGGATTGTTTTTCCCCCCAAGTACATCATCTTGCCGTTAACAACTCCAAACAGCTTCCAAAACATCTCTACTTATTTATACCTTCTTGTACTCACCCTGCTTTCTATCCATGGGTTGTCTTACTCACTACACACTTTCAACTCTCACCCCTGTGTATGTGATACCCTAATCTATATCCAAACCAGAGGTCCACATCTACATGTCAAATTGCTTATTGGATTTTTCTAAATGAGGATCAAGCTGGTATCTCAAATATGATGTATTAAACACTAAATGTGAAGTCCACTCTCTCAGTCTGCACTTCTCCATCTCGCCACAAAGCTTAAAACCTCACAGTTGCCTTTGATTTATCCTCTTCCCTCATGATGGTAATCCATTTAATATGTAGTTTAGTCAAGATGACTTTGTCTGTGGAGCAATGTAAAACCCTAACATCAACCAGCTCAAACAGAAATAACATAGCAATTAGTTTATGGAAGAGCAGTCACCAGGTATTGGGTTTCAGAACCACTTTACCCCAATTTTCCTGGCTTCTCCAGCTCTATCCTCCCCATGTGAGCTTCACTGCCACAGTGACCACAGATGGGCCATAGCAACTCCAGGCATCATTGTCTATAAAATAATACCCAGAGCTTCCATCAGCAGAAATGTCTGTCTTAGGAGTGAGGACCCCTTCCATAGGCATTGCCTGATGTTTCATAAGCACAAAGGTTCATTCCTAAAACAGCAAAGAGGATAAATGTACCATGCTTGGTGTGGACCATGACACCAATTATTCTTAATTCCATTCCTTGACAATAAAATCTAATTAGCACCACATATTTTACCTCCTCAACACCTTGAGCCTCTTCCTGCCCATGTTACGACCTCAGTTAAAACATTCAGTGCCTCTCACAGGAACTATAAATTCTGGCCTGCTGGTTTTCATATCTCTGAACTTTCTGCAACTCCCTGCCCCAATCACTTTTTGTAGATTCAGCAAATATAACTTTCTAATAGCGATCACGTTGTGTCACTTCTTAGAACACGTTTATGTTTTCTCATAGGACAGAGTTCATACTATACAACTGGACATTTGACTCCTTCAAAACTTGACACGATTCCTTTTCATTACTATTTTCTGCTAATCTTAACAGTTTATGTTGTGCCTATATGATTTTATAGTAGCAAGGCATTATATATTATACTATTTTTTTTCTTTTTTGAGACAGAATCTTACTGTTACCCTGGTTGGAGCTCAGTGGTGTGATCTTGGCTCACTGTAACCTCTGCCTCCCACTCAACCAATCCTACCACCTCAGCCTCCTGAATACCTGGGAACACAGGCGTGCACCACCACACACAGCTAATTTTTTGGTAGAGACAGGGTTTTTCTATGTTGCTGAGGCTGGTCTCAAACTCCTGAAATCAGACAATCCACCCGCCTTGGCCTCCCAAAGTGCTGGGAATAAAGGGATGGACTACCATGCCTGGCCACAGGCCTTATTTATTTATTTATTTATTTATCGAGACAAGGTTTAGCTCTATTGCCCAGGCTGGAGTGAAGTGGTGTGATCATAGCACACTGCAGCCTCAACCTCCCAGGCTCAAGAGGTCCTCCTGCCTCAGCCTCTCAAGTAGCTAGGCCTACTAAGTGTGCACTACCATGTCTGGCTACATTTTTCATTTTTATTTTTTTTGTGGAGATGAGACCTTGCCATTTTTCCCAGGTTGGTTTCAAACTCCTGGTGGCAAGTAATCTCTGCTTCAGCCTCCCAAAGTGCTGTGATTACAGGAATGAGCCATCGCACCCAGTTCATGCTAATTTTTTCTGTGCATTATCTCAATTACTCTGCACGACTCTCTGTGAGATAGATACTATCGACATTGACACTTCATAGAAAAGGAAGCTCAGATTAAAGTAGGTCAAGTAGTTTTCCCAAAGTCACCTAGAGACTTGCACAGCAGTTTAGAACCAGGGCCATCTGACTCCACAGCCTGCGTTCCTAACCATTAAAGCACATCACTTTCCTCTTGCCTCCACCTAAACCCTATGTACATCCCACACTTTTAAGAGTTTTTGAGGAAGCCTGGTAAGATTTTGTCTTCCTGGGTTTAGTAAAGTTGCTGTCCCTGCCCAGAATGTTCACCTCTATACCTCTGCCTTCAGTTTTTTATTTATTTATTTATTTATTTATTTATTTTAAAACAGAGTCTCACTCTGTCGCCCAGGGTGGAGTACAATGACGTAATCTTAGCTCACTGCAACCTCCGCTTCCTGGGTTCAAGTGATTCTCTTGCCTGAGCCTCCCGACTGGCTGGGACTACAGGAACATGCCACCATGCCCAACTAATTTTTTGTATTTTTAGTAGAGACACGGTTTCACCATGTTAGCCACGATGGTCTCAAACTCCTGACCTTGTGATCTACCTGCCTCAGCCTCCCAAAGTGCTGGGATAACAGGCGTGAGCCACCACACCTAGCCCAGTCCTACTTTTATACTTTCTCTGACACCACCAACTCCAGACAAAATTATTTGTTTTCCCCCATGATCCCCTGCTTGATTGTCACATAAATCCATCTCTTGCACCAGAGTCTGAACTCTTTCATGATGGAGACAACTGGTCTTTGCTCAGTTCTTCACAGCATTGTAGTCCTGTGGTTTATATTCATCCAAAATGGTCCAAATGTTTTTTGAGAATATACACTGGGCAAGACAGTGCTAGTTACTATGTGATACAAACATTAAAGGCCCAGTTGCTATCCCCAAGAGGTAAGCATGCTAGTGTGAGAGGCAGATACACAAACAAATGATTTCAAGGAGAGAGAAATGTACAGGGTCCAAGGTACTATATAAGCATATCTTTGAGTTAATTTCATGAATGCATTCTGCAGATTTATAACATTGCCCAAGCATCGATCCCTCACTGGTAAGCTAAGAGCTTTGCATGTGTGTTTTCACAGGCTTTGGGATGTTGTTCCTCCACTCCTGATGATTCTTCCACATGGAAGGAAGCATATTAGCGAAATGTTTACTTTTTTCTCCATGCCTATACCCAGTTCCCCCAGAGACAAAGTGTGATTTGACATGATTGAAAGGAGAGATTAGGCACATTAAGGCTGGCCTCATCCTCACCTCTTGTGAAGGAGCATGCCTTCAGAGGATGTATGTTCCCTATGGCTCTCAGCTATATAGGGGAGCTCAGCCTCCTGTCACACTGACAATATCACACATCAATTGTGTATCATGATTCTACTCACTCTCTGACCCAGTGCCTTTTGTGATGCTGCAGGGGCCTTCTTAGACTGAAAGCAAGGAAGCTCAGAAGTATGGAAAACTATAACAAATCCAAGGTGGGATCCATGGATCAATGTTTCAGCCTCCCCTGCTTCACTGGATAAGCCTAGGGGTGGGGGTATAACAATGTGTCCTTCAGATTATTTTGCTGAAGCATAACAACACACACTTACATTGGCTTTCCCTTTTTTCTCTTTCTTACTCTCCCTACTTTCTCACTCCTTCTTTCTGGAACACCTCTCAAACAAACTACCTATATCCAAGTTCTTATTTTAAGCTCTGCTTCCAAGAGAACTCAAATTAAGACAGATAACACGAGGACATGGTTTATGATCCACCTCTCAGCTCTGTAGTCTCAGTATTGGTTCCATTCCAAGAGGCACTTTCCCAAGAGCACCTGAGAAATGGTGTGAGTCACTATGATTGGTCCTTGCCCATGTTAAATTAAATCTTGTGGCCAGGGAGTTGGAATGTACCAGTTAGCTGAGCTGAGTTCCTTGCTCAACCCAGAGCTGGAAGTTGTGATCAGCCTCACCAGTGTCACATGTGCAGACAAAGTATGTTTTCATAGAAAATCAGAGTTAAATTACTAAAAGGAGGGATAATAAATGTTAGGTAACTCAAACTACATATGCTCATTAAGAAAACCACCAAAGAGTCCCTTCCGCTATAGATAGCACAGGTGATTCTGACAACAGAAATGAGAAAGAAGCATCTTTATCAGGGGAACGATATCGTTTGTTAGGACTGCAAGTGATCTGGGATACAATTTCACCCAAACTTAAATTATTGGAAAAGTTAAGAGACAGAATAAGTCCATTAGCTTGAGGTGGTCCAGACAACACTTGGTAGTTCTGGATTAGAAACCCAAGACTCCAACCTTCCAGTGCAGAATCAAGGTTCTTCTATTTGCCCATTCCTCCCTCCCAGTGGCTGCTTCCTCAGAGAGCCCAGCATCTCAGAATTGCAAAGACTACAGAATCATGCTTTACAAACAACATATTGTTATAAAAATGATAGGCTTGGCTAGAAGACAGGTCTCTTTCTGAATTTACTAATTCAGACTATTAAGTCTCATCTGTGTCTACAAAGAAAGATGGTGACTCTTGATTTACTCAGCTTTCAAGACTATATTTC
Source organism: Ateles fusciceps (assembly GCA_036589455.1). Taxonomy (NCBI): domain Eukaryota; kingdom Metazoa; phylum Chordata; class Mammalia; order Primates; family Atelidae; genus Ateles; species Ateles fusciceps. Next base: position 1,249,063 of record JAZHEH010000113.1, on the reverse strand, counting down.
TTGCTACACACATAGTGCCTGGGACAGTCCCTGACTCAGCTCTCAGCTGACCTGCTTTCATGATGATTTAGCAAACAGCAGAGAAAAGAGACTTGAAGGGAAGGAGAAAACGATTTGGCTGGAAGCCTTCCCAGCAGAGGTGGGTTTTTCTTCAGCTTTGAAAGACAGGACAGACATAGGTTGGCTGAGAAGGAGGTGCAACGTAGGGGTGGGGAGACAGAGATAAGAGTGTTTGGGGAAGGAGCATCTTGTTTTGAAGTGAGAACAAAGGAATTGAATTTGAATGAATAAATCACAGATGATTAGGGTAAAGACTATAATACAAATTTCAACATCCTTGACAGCATAAAGTGTTGCCTACAGAATGAAGCTGTGGAAGTGGAGGGGGAGGGGAAATGGAGGAAAGAGAAGCTAAATTTAATAGACACTATCAAACAGTAGAAAAAGAGTTTAAACTTATTGTTAGAGTTACAAAGAGAACTGACAGAACTTGAAGCACAACAATAGTACGAGCACATGCCGGGAAGAGGATGGAATGAGAAGGGAGAAAAACAGTAAATCAAAAAATACAGTTTCAAGTATAGTAAATAGAGTCATGGAGGCCAACAATAGAATAAATACAGGCAGAAACAGAATGGAAGAAAGGCTGTTTGTGAAGAGCGGCATTAAGCGTGAGGAGAGGGAAATATTCACTTCCACCATGAGCTTTTCTGTGCCGTTTGAACCATTACCATGTGCATGCTTTGCTTTGAAACCTGAAAAAGAAATTCCACAATTCAGCAGTTGCCCCATTGGCATGAACTGTGCTTCTATTCTGTACCCAGCACTGCACTCGGGCTGGGAATTGGAAGATGAATGAAAGAACAAAGCATTAAGTGCTACAATGGAAGAGCCTTTCTGCTTGGGAGAAGTGTAAGAAGGACATTGGAAAGAATTCCCAAAAAAGCAAAACTGAAGATGGATATTGAAAATGAAGAAGAGTCCATTTAATGATTCAGCAAGGGTACTAGAGGCAGATGCCAAAATACCTAAAATCACAGAGGCATGGAATGCAGTGAAATCGTCTAGCAAGTGCAGATTGTGCAATTTTGCTTACGCATTTGGTGCTAATTTATAAAACTGAAAGGATAAATCAGCCCAAATAAGGAAGGGCTTATTTATCATATTAGGAGGTCTGCATTGTCTTCTGCAGACCAAGGATCACAAACTCAAATACATAGCTCACTCAATCAGATTCTCAAAAATAAAAGAGGAAGGGGAAAGACGATGGTAAATGAAAGAGCACATGCCTGAGCGGGGCAGAAGGTGCAGGTGGTACAGCAGATTGTTGCCGAGATTTTCTAGTTTTGAAAATAAAGCTAGTCGTCGAGATTTTTATGTGACAACTGTTGGCAATTTTATTAGTTAGGCTACTCTATGCTATGTTATTACAACAACAACAAAAACTCTAATGCTCAATGGTGTGCCATAAAAAAGATTTATTTTTCACTCACACAAAGCCCAGATGGGTAGAACAGCTCTCTTCCATGTTGTACCTATGTCAGCAGGAACGAAGGGTCTTCAAGGTCATTGAACCAAGGGTGGAGAAGTGCATTGCCTCTTAACAGCATTGACCCAGGCACCTACTGGCTGGAATGAGTCACTTGCCCTCAATCTAACTTTAAGGGAGACTAGGAAGTATCATGGCACACATGGGTATTTGATAAGCACTCAATATATCTGCCATGCCAACTAATACAATCATTTTATTTTTAAATACCATGTGATGTCATTAATAATGGCTGGTTTTGGCAGAAGAGTGGGCAGTTTAAGAAGATCTCTGCCATAGTCAAAGATTGGAGATACTTCAGAAACATCACATTTTCACTTCACAAAAACTAATTCCAGAAGCTGTATGGAAGATTGACCAGAGGGGCAACACTAGAGGCAGGATGGTTACTGAAATTGCCTGGAGATACACAATTGAGGAGCTGAAACAGGAAAGGAACAATCGGAATAGGAAAGAAGAGGTGCTCATAAGTGCTATTAACTCTTAGTTTAAATCCTTGGTTCATAAGAGGAGGATGCCCACAAAGTTTGTGTGAATTGCCAAAGGTTGCAAAATTAATAAGCAGCTGTTCAGAACATTAGTCTTGCACACATTTTATCCCATTGGTAGAATGGTCAAAGAAAAACTAATGGAAATATAAAATCTTTGACTTTGAGAATTAGGCTTTGGGGAGCTTATCTAACCCAAACATTCAATGCCATCAGATTTTGCTCATAACTGATTTTAAATGTGAACCTCCTCAAAGATATTACTTTATTCTTAAGTTATAAGACCTGCCAATGGGTAAACATCAAATAGATAATGTATTCATTTTCCAACCTTGATTTAGACTTTTTTCTATTCCTTCTGGGAAATCTTTAGCTTAAGAAAGAAATATTTTTATCTTTCTCACCTCTAAACGTGTCCTAGTGCTGGAACAGTTAGCATTCTAATCAGCGTGGCTCCCAACCATCTGTGATGAGATTTCTTTGGGAGGATTCAACTCAGTCTCTAATACTCAGAAGTAGCTAATCCACTTGAGCTTAAAGCAGAAAGAAAATAGAGAAAGAAAAATTCCTGGGAGGGAGGGAATAGTAAGTAGTAAGGAATGTGGGGGGTAGGGGAGGATGAATTAAATGAAACAGTATGAGCTTTTTTTTTTTTCCCCCCAAACCTTCAGAAAATGAGAACATAATGCATCTGTATAGAGCACACAAAAGTTAATGTGAAGCAAAAAGTTTTCATATTAATTACATGGAAGTTTCATAGCAGGCACTGGGATGGTCATTTCACATTATCATTTCAGTTAATCCTTCCTATTTCCCCATGTGATAGTTGATGTTATCCGTATTTTATAAATGAGAAAAGTAAGACTCAAAAACATACTATATCACAAGCTATCAGAGAATCCTTTTATTTAAACTCAAAGCTTGAGTATTTTGTTTTCAATACCCTTAGTAACAGTCTTATATTAGAATTCAACAAATTTTTATCAAGTATTTACCATCAACCCCAAATTACGATGCGATTAATCTTATTTCATCCTTAAAATAATCCTATGAGGTCAGTATTATTATTCCAAATTTTTATAACTAAGGCAATTGGGGTGCAAAATAAAGAGAATTAAGTGCCTGAAGTTTTATTAAGTGTCAGTAGAAATACAAGACAGGAATTCAAGTTCCTGAAGAAATAGGTCTCTTCAAATTGGGCTTTTTTCTGCTCTCTTTGGAACAATCCTTCTCATATTGACATCTCTCCCAATTTCTTAGCCTTTTACAATCTTTCTCCCTTTGTCTAGAGGACCTACTGAAAGAAGTATTTAGGAAGAAAGTCACTTAATTATTACAACCACTTGGGAACATATATGTTATCAGTGTTTATTCTTTCAGTAATGACATAGGGCATATGTTAACAGATTAGCCAGTACAATCATATCCTTAAGGGCCACTACTTTGGTGAAAAGATCTCAGTGTGAAGTTGGTATCTGAGGCATCTTTGTTATGAGAGTTTGAGTAAATATCTGAAACTTTATGTTTCTCATATAAAAAATGCCATTGTTGGAACATCATCCTGGATCATACATTCAAGAGGTCCAGCATACAATTAAAAATATACATTAGAAATCCAAGGAAGAAGAAAACTGTGACCTATATCAAGACATAAAGTTGTTAATAGAAACAGTCACAGAGGTGATTCAGATGATTAAATTAGTAGACAACAACTTTAAAGTAGCTATTGAAATTATATCCAAGAAAAGGATGGACATATGAGCAAATAGATGAAGGATCTCAGCAGAGAAATGAAAACTATAAAAAAGAACCAAATGGAAGATCTAGAATTGAAAAGTGCATTATCAAAAGTAAAAAATTAACTGGATGATTATACTGAAGGTTTTTGTCTATTTATTATACCAAATACTGATAAGAAGGTAATAAAACCTCAATTATAATTATGAATATGTATATTTTTAACTTAATATTATTGTATTTTGCTTTAAAAAGTTTTAAATTCTGTTATTAGATGCACAACTGTGATGGTTGTTTTTTATTTGTCAACTAGATTGGGCCATAGGGTGCCCAGATACTTTGTCAAACAGTTTTCTGGCTACATCTCTGAGGGGGTGTTTTAGATGAGGTCAACATTTGAATTGCTAGACTGAATACAGCTGGCTGCCTTCTGTAATGTGGGTAGGCCTCATCCAATTAGTTGACAGACTCAATAGAATAAAGAGTCTGACCCCCCTAAGGGTAATGGGGAACCCTCCTGCTTTATTGTCTTGAATTGAGACATAAGTTATTTTTCTGTCTTCAGACTAGAACTGAAACATCAGCTCTTCCTGTGTTTTCCAGCTCTCAGACTGGAACTACATGATTGGCTCTCCTGGGTCTCCAGCTTACCAACTACAGATTTTGGGACTCCTCAGCTTTCAAAACTAGATGAGCTAATTTGTCTTATTCTTTTTTATGGCTGCATAGTATTCCACAGCGTATATGCACCACATTTTCTTTAACCAATCTGTGAATGATGGGCATTTAGGTTGATTCCATGTCTTTGCTATTGTGAATAGGGCTGCAGTGAACATACAGGTACATGTGTCTTTGTGGTAGAATGATTTATATTCCCTTGGGTGTATATCAATTAATGGGATTGGTGGGTTAAATGGTAGGTTCTGCTTTTAGCTGTTTGAGGAATCACCACACTGCTTTCAACAATGGTTGAACTAATTTACACTCTCATCAATAGTGTATAAACATTTCCTTTCTCCACAATCTTGAAGCATCAGTTATTTTTCTTTTCCTTTTTAATAATAGCCATTCTGAGTGGTGTGAGATGGTATCTCATTGTGATTATATTTGCATTTCTCTAACAATAAGTGATATTGAGCTTTTTTCCCATATGCCTGTTGGTTGCATGTATGCCTTCTTTTGAAAAGTGTCTGTTCATGTCTTTTGCCCATTTTTCAATGAGGTTGTCTTTTTTTTTTCTTGTGAATTTGTTTAAGTTCCTTATAAATGCTGGCTATTAGACCTTTGTCAGATCATAGTTTGCAAATATTTTCTCTCATTCTGTAGGTTGTCTGTTTATTCTGTCAACATTTTTTTTCCTGTGTAGAAACTCTTAAGTTTAATTAGATCCTGTTTGTCAATTTTTGCTTTTGTTGCAATTGCTTTTGGCATCCTTGTCATGAAATATTTGCCTGTTCCTACAACCAGAATGTCATTCCCTAGGTTGTCTTCCAGAATTTTTATAGTTTCAGGTTTTACATTTAATTATTTAATATATTTTGAGTTGATTTTTGTGTATGGTATAAAAAAGGGGTCCACTTTCAATCTTCTGCATATAACTAGCCAGTTATCACAGCACTGTTTATTGAATAGGAAGTCCTTCCCCATTGCTTCTTTTTGTTAGCTTTGTTGAAGATCAGGTGTTTGTAGGTGTGACCTTATTTCCGGGCTCTCTGTTCATTCCATTGGTCTATGTGTCTGTTATTGTACTAGTACCATGTTGTTTTGGTTACCATAGTCCTGTAGTATAGTTTGAGGTCAGGTAATGCCTCCAGCTTTGTTCTTTTTGTTTAGGATTACCTCAGCTATTCAGGCTTTCTGGTTCCATATGAATTTTTAAAAAGTTGTTTCTAGTTCTTGCAGCTGATAGCTTGCAGTGAATGCCGAGAATGAATACTCAGAAAATTCCAGCTAAGCAGGGGTGGGGGAGCAACTCTTCTGAGACTGTGTTGCTCCAAGACCCATTACCAAGTATTTATTGAAAGAACTTGTTAAACCACAAACATCCAGTAGATGGCTTTTTGAAGCCAGGTCCTGAGGCACATATGACATTGTAAAAGCAATCAAACAACATTCTCAGGAGGCTGTTTTCAGTGTTCCTTATCACACTCCCCACTCCTTGTCCTGTTTTCAGGGTCAAGGAGTTAGAGTCTCATGCACAAACAACACACACACAGTGCCTCAGTATTTTTCCATGCCCTGACCTCAAATGCCTTGTACATAAGCTTGAATATGTTGCTGTGCATCCCCCACAGTTCTGTGAAGAATGACGTTGTAGTTTGATAGGAATATTACTGGATCTGTAAATTGCTTTGGGCAGTATGGCCATTTTAATAATACTCATTTTTTCTATCCATGAGCATGGAATGTTTTACCATCTGTTTGGGTCATCTCTGATTTCTTCGGGCAGTGTTTTGTAATCCTCATTGTAGAGATCTTTCAACTTTCTGATTAGCTATATTCCTAGATATTTTATTATTTTGTTGCAACTATGAATGAAATTGCTTTCCTGATTTGGCTCTCAGCTTGGCTGTTGTTGGGTATAGAAATGTTAGTAATTTGTGTACTTTGATTCTGTATCCTAGAACTTGCTGAAATTGTTTATCAGCTGAAGGAGGTTTTGAGTAAAAATTATGGGGTTTTTTAGATATAGAATCATATTGTCTGAAAACAGGGATAGTTTGACTTTTTCTCTTCCTATTTGTATGCTTTTTATTTTTTTCTCTTGACTAATCAGTCAAGAGACCATGTTGAACAGAATGGTGAGAGAGGCCATCTTTGTCTTATGCTGGTTTTCAAGGTGAATGCTTCGAACTTTTCCTCACTCAGTGTGATGTTGGCTGTGGGTTTGTCATAGATGGTTCTCATTATTTTAAGTGTGTTCCTTCAATACCTAGTTTAGTAAGAGTTTTTAACATGAAAACATGTTGAATTTTTTCTAAATGCTTTTCTGCATCTATAGAAATAATCATGTGATTTTCAATGTTATTCTGTTTATGTGATGAATCGCATTTATTGATTTGCAGATGTTGAACCAATCTTGCATCCAGGGATGAAGACTACATGATCATGGTAGATTAGCTTTTTGATGTTCTGTTGAATTCTGTTTGCCAATATTTTGTTGCAGATTTTTGCATCAATGTTTATCAAGAATATTGGCCTGAAGTTTTATATTTTATTGCTCTTGTGCCTCATCCAGGTTTTAGTATCAGTATGATGCTAGCCTCATAGAACTGGATGGGGAGGTGTCCCTCATCTGAAATTTTTTAGAATAGTTTTAATAGGAATGGTACCAGATCTTCTTTGCATATCTAGTAGAATTTGGCTGTGAATCCATCTGGTCCTGGGCTTTTTCTTGGTTGGCAGGGTATTTATTACTGATTAAATTTAAGAGCTCTTTAATAGTCTTTTCAGTGAGTCAGTTTCTTCCTGGTTTAGTCTTGAGAGGGTATAGGTGTCTAGGAATATATCCATCTCTTAGTTTTTTAAGTTTGTGTGTGTAGAGATGTTCATAGTGGTTTCTGATGGTTATTTTTATTTCTGTGGGTCAGTGATAACATCCCCCTTTGTCATTTCTAAATGTGTGTATTTGGATCTTCTCTTTTTCTTCTTTATCAGCCTAGGTAGTGGCCTATCTTCTTAATTTTTTCAAACAACAAACTCATAGATTTATTAATCTTTTAAATGGTTTTTTGTGTCTTGATTTACTTTAGTTCAGCTGTGCTTTAGATTATTTCTTGTCTTCTATTAGGTTTCAGGTTGATTTATTCTTTCTTCTTTAGTTCTTTCAGTTGTGACATAAGGTTGCTAATCTGAGATCTTTCTAACTTTTTAATATAGGCATTTAATGCTATAAATTTTCCTCTTAACACGTCTTAGCTGTGTCCCAGAAATTCTGGTATGTGTATTTTTTCTTGTTATTAGTTTCAAAGAATGTTTTGATTTCTGCCTTAATTTTATTGTTTACTCAAAAGCCATTCAAGAGCAGGTTGTTTAATTTTCATGTTATTGCACGGTTTTGAGTGATTTTCTTTTAGCCTTGACTTCTATTTTAATTGCATTGTGGTCTGAGAGTGTGTTTGGTATGATTTTGGTTCTTTTGCATTTGCTGAGAATTGTTTTATGTCTGATTGCATTGTAAATTTTAGAGATCATCTACTATGTGGCAATGAGAAGAATGCATATATCGTTTTGGGGTGGAGAGCTCTGTAGAGGTCTATCAGATTCATTTGGTTCAATGTTGAGTTTAGGTGCTGAATATGATTGTTAATTTTTTGCCTTGATGATCTGTCTAAAACTGTCAGTGGAGTGTTGAAGTCTCTCACTGTTACTGTGTGTGCATCTAAGTCTCTTTGTAGGTGTCTAAGAAATTGCTTTATGAATCTAGGTGCTCCTATATTTTGGATGCATGTATATTTAGGATAGTTAGATCTTCATGTTGAATTGAACATTTTACCATTATGTAACGACTTCTTTGTCTTTTTTGATTTTTGCTGGTTTGAAATCCGTTTTGTTTGAAATTAGAGTTGCAACCCCTGCTTTTTTTCTGATTTCCATTTGCTTGGTAAATTTTCCTCCATCCCTTTATTTTGAGCATCTTGGTGTCAAGGAGTGTGCAGTGGGTCCCTTGAAGACAGTATATCATTGGGTCTTGCTTTTTTTATCCAGCTTGCCTCTCTGTGCCTTTTTAATCAAGGGATTTAATTCATTTACATTCAAAGTTAGTATTTATATGTGTGGATTTTACCCTGTCATTTTGTCGTTAACTGGTTATTATGCTGGCTTGTTTGTGTGGTTGCTTTATAGTGTCACTGGTCTGTGTACTTCCATGTGTTTGTGTATTGGTTGGTAACAGTCTTTCTATATTTAGTATTTCTTTCAAGATCTCTTGTTAGGTGAGTCTGGTGGTAACAAACTCCCTCAGCATTTGCTTATCTGAAATGAATCTTATTTCTTCTTTGCTTAGGAAGCTTAGTTTGAATATGACATTCTTACCTGAAGATTTTTTTCTTTATTAATGTTAAATATAGGTCCCCCAATTTCTTCTGGCTTGCAGGGTTTTGCTGAGACGTCCACTGTTAGCCTGATAGGGTTCCCTTTGTAGGTAACCTGCTTTCTTTCTAGCTGCCTTTAACATTCTTTCTTTCATTTCAACCCTGGAAAATCTAATGATTCTGTGTCTTGGGGGATGTTTTTTTTTGTGTGTAGAATCTTGCAGGAAATCTCTGTATTTCCTGAATTTGACTGTTGGTCTCTCTTGCAAGATTGGGGAAGTTTTCATGGACAATATCCTAAAATACGTTTTCCAAGTTATTTGCTTTCTCCTCCATTCCTTTCAGGGATGCTAGTGATTTGTAGATTTAGACTCTTTACAGAATTCTATATTTCTTGGAGGTTTTATTTTTTCCTTTTTATTCTTTTTTCTTTATCTTTTGTCTGACTCTCTTATTTCAGAGAGCCAGTCTTCAAGTTCTGAGATTCTTTTTTCAGTCTATTCTGCTGTTAATACTTATGTTTCATTGTAGAATTCTTATAGAGTGTTTTTCAACTCTATCTGATCACTTAGGTTCTTGTTATACTGGCTATTTTTTCTGTCAGCTTCTGTATCCTTTTATTGTGATTCTTATTTTCCTTGGATTGGGTTTTGCCATTCTCCTGATTCTCACTGATTTTTTTTCCAATTCATAATCTGACTTTTACTTGTTCTTTCAGCCAACTCAGCCTAGTTAAGAACACTTATTGGAAAACTAGTAGAGGACATAAGACACTCTGGCCATTTGAATTGTCAGAGTTCTTATGCTGGTCCTCTCACCTCTGCATGTGGGTGTTCCTTTAACTGCTGTGTAGATCCAATACAGTCAATAGCCTTCTGTTCTGAATGTTTTCACAGGGCTGAAGGTTTGTGCGGGGTCTTTATTTGTAGCTGGCTTTTGTCTTTGGTTTCATAGAAAGGTATGTTGGCAAAATACTTTTCATTTTGAGCTTTGTGGTGTGATCCAGCAGGTGGCGCCTATGTGTAGTGGGTAGTTGGTAGGCTCTTGCTCAGTTGTGTGACTCCCCTGTATTTCCTAACAGTTGCAGCCATGTTTCCTCTCAATGCTCTGCAAGTGAGGGCTCCTCTTCCACTTAAGTCATGGCTATAGATTACAAATTGGCACTCCCAGGCTGCCCACCACAGTTTTGGGGTGATGTTAGGGTTTATATTTCCTCTACAATTTCAAGGCAGCAGAGTAAGGAACCTTAGTAGTGGTTGTGACTGAGGGTCTTTTGCTTGTCTGAAGGAGTTCTTAAATAGGATATAAAAGTCAATAATTTTGTAAAAGAAGACTAAAAAATTAGATTGCACTAAAATTAAGAACATCGGTTCACATCAATAAACATTGTTAAGAGGACAAAAAGGAAAGCCATTGAGAGAGAGAAGATATTTATAAGATATATAGTTGACAAAAATCTGATCCAGAATATATAAATAAAGGCTACAAATTGATAAGTAAAAGATAAACAATCCAATGGGAAAGTTGATTAAAAACTTGAAGGTACTTCAAGAAAGAAAAGTCAATAAAGATGAAAAAGGTGCTCAATAAAGGATCCATCAGAAGCATGCAAATTCAAACCAAATAAAATACCACTACCCACCACAGGAATGGACAACATTTTTAAAAAGTCAAACCAAAGCAAGGATTATTGAGTATGTGAAACAATTGCAACGTCCATTTCATTCTGGAAAACTGTTTAGCAGTGTCTACAGAGACCTAAATTATGACTCAACATTTCTACTTCTAGGTATATATCCAACAGAAATTCATACCAATGAGCAACAAAAAGTCAAGTGCAGGAATATTTATAGCAACATTTGGTTTCTAATATTGAGAAATGGGAATTTCTATTAAAATAGAACAGAAAAAGAAATCACAATATATTTATTATTCACCAAAAGTTATATTATATATCAATAAACTAAATAAACTATATGTTTATACATATATATATATACATCTCCAATAACATGGGTTTAAATCTCAACATAATATTGAATTTTAAAAGCCAGATGCAGGACAGTAAAATATTCTATGATTCCATCAAATCATCTGGCAAAAATAGACAAATCTAACTTGTGTTGCTAGAGGTCAGAGTGGTGATTACCTTTATAAAGGAGGCAAAAGAAGGGTTAAAAAGAGGTGCAAGCAGGATTTCTGGGGCTGGTGATGGTATCATTCTATTTCCCAGTCCATGTTGTGATTACATGCATGCATTCATTTTTTAAAAGTGCATCAAATCTATAAATTAAGCACTTCTCTGTATATATTATATGCTTTAGTAGAAAAAATTATAAATGCTAGAAAAAAAAGACAAAACCTAAAGAATACAGAGGCAGTAAATGATAAAGATATGAGTAAAAATTCATGTGAGAAAAAACAAAAGGATAAAAAATTCAATAAACTAAAAGCTGTTTTTGGAAAAAAATAATAATAAAAAGGCAAAAATAGAATAATAAAAAGGCAATTCTATAGCAAATCTACTCCAGAAATAAAGGGAAATAATTTTAAAGGATAATTTATACTATTATTTTAAATCATAATTATATATTTATATTTATGTAATAAATAATGTAAATAAATATTTTTACATTATTGACATCAGACAGTGGGTTAGAGTCAGATGATTTCAATTTCAATCAATTGATAGTGGAGAACCCCTGAATGCTTTTGAGCAGACATGATATGATCTGATTTGTCTTCTGGAAAGATCCCTCTGGGACTAGTATGTAGAATGATTAAATGACTAGTGTGTAGAATGATTCTACTAGTATGTAGAATAATTGAAGAATAACTTTTTTTTTTTTTTTTTTTTTGGGATGGAGTCTCATTCTGTTGCCCAGGCTGAAGTGCAGTGGCATGATCTCGGCTCACTGCAACCTCTACCTTCTGGATTCAAGGGATTCTCCTGCCTCAGCCTTCTGAATAGCTGGGACTACAGATGCCTACCACCATGCCTGGTTAATTGTTTGCATTTTTAGTAGAGACAGGGTTTGCCATGTTAGCCAGGATGGTCTCTATATCCTGACCTCATGATCCACCCGCTTTGGCCTCCCAAAGTGCTGGGATTACAAGCGTGAGCCACCGCACCAGGCCAAAAAATAAATATTTTTAAAAGAAATAAATTTTGCTGCAGAAATAAAGGGAAATTTTAAAAAGAATACTTTCCTGGTCCTTCTCAGTTTATGCTGTAGTTGTATTTGTTTGAGCCATCACTTTTCAAGTGCTTTAAACCAGAGCTAAGGTTTATTTTCATCTTTTTTTTCATTAATCTGAAGGGCAATGATCCATTGTTTGTGACTCAACATTCTGGATCTGCATAATAGAAGACAGGCAATTTATTTCAAACCCACAGAAAAACATTTCGACACATTTGTCTTTTTCAGCATCATTACCAGTTATGACATTGACATCATTAAAAAAACACTAATTCTAAAATAGTCACAAATATTTAATTTAACTGGCAATGCATTTGCTTCTATTCAACAGTAGCTATGTGTTCAGCACCTAGTTTTTATTTGAAATTTATTAATTCCATCAGCACCTACTAAGCTTCCAGTTAGTGCTGGCCACGAAGTTTGATCCTACTATGCAATAGTGCATAAAACACAACTACCTCCCTGAAAGAGCTCTAATCCTATGTGGTCAAGAAATAGACATACATAAACAATTACATTACAGGGCTGGGCATGGCAGCTCATGCCTTTAATCCTAGCACTTTAGGAGGCCAAGATGGGAGAATCACTTGAGCCCAAGAGTTCATGATTAGACTGGGAAACACGACAAGACCCTGTCTTCCAAAAATAAAAATTAAGAAAAAAATATTAGCTGGATGTGGTAGCATGTGCCTGTAGTCCCAGCTACTCAGGAGGCTGAAGTAGCAAGATAGCTTAAGCCCGGGAGGTTGAGGCTGCAATGAGCTGTGATCATGCCACTGTACTCTAGGCTGGGTGACAGACAAGACTCTGTCTCAAAAAAAAAATTACATTACAGAGTATTATAAGCTGCAATAGAAATATGTCTGGAGTCGTATGGTATATCAGAGGAGAAAATAAGTTTGTTTAGAGAATAGAAAAGTGTTCAAGGAAGATTTCACACAATCTGAGCATTGAAGTACATGTGGGTTTTGTCTGATGAGAAACAGGGATGAGCTGAATGTACTATGGGAAGAATCATTAGCATGCAGTCCTGGGCAGGCATATTGTGTGCAGAAAGGCTCAGAGATAATTATGGGAACATTCAAAGGACCCCATTTGTGAAGGAACTTCAGGCCCCGCTAAGATGCTTAATTTCAGCATAAAGAGGCAAGCCCAGCAGACTCCTAGAGAGATGGATGAGAGGGTCCAGTGTTATTTTGAAAGATAACATTCTGTTCACTCTGTTCTGAAGGCCCTGTGATTGTCTTGCCATCACTTGACTATAGCATGAATGTTCTTTCAGATCTTCCTGCTTTGGGCGGTGCAATGTGCTATACTTAGTCTGCTTTTAAAGCATTGCCTGCCAGCATAAAAGTCACGTGTCCTTGGAACTATTTTCTGAGCCTTCTGGCATAGTCAGTTTCTCTCTCTACAGTATTTGTGTGCTGCCTTGCACATATGCTATTACAAGAGTCACCCCAATTAATGATAAATATACTTCCAATCCTTCACTAGATTTGGGGATATCTGATGATACTGGGCCCTGTCTTCTTATTTATAGTTTTAGTGCCCTGAAGAGCTCTAAGCATGTAATGAGTATTTAATCAATATTTATTAAACATACCTCTCAATCATACAGTTAATTGTGTTTAAGAAAACGGCCTATCAAATAACCATAATGACCCAGAAGAATTTCTATATTGTAAAATATCACACAATTTTTGTTTGATAATCTTGACTTTTTAAAATTAGCATCTCCTGTAATAAAAGAAACTCATAAATGCTTTGAAAAGAAAGTCAAGGAAAAGTTCTAACATTTACTTGACACTTACTAGAAGCTCACAGTATGCGAAGAATATGTGTCATGGTTAATTATGTGTCAACTTGGCTACGGTGCTGTGTCCAGTTGTTTGGTAAAACACCAGACTAGATATTGCTGCTAAGTGATTTTTAGATGTAATTAACATTTAAATCAGTACATTAATAAAGTGGATTAACCTCCTGCTTTAATAATGTGGGTGGGCCTCACCCAGTCAGTTGAAGGCCTTAAGAGAAAAGAAGGAGGTCCCTGGACAAGGAAGAAATTCTGCCTCCAGGTTCCCTTGAAACTCAAGACTGCAACATCAAAAATATCAACTCGTGTTAGAATTTCTAGCCTTTCAGCCTCTTCTGCAAATTTTGGACTTACCAGCTTCTACAATCCTGTGAGCCAATTCTTTAGAACAAATCAATCCCCTCTCCTCATTACTCTTAGTTAGATAACACAACATGACATCATTCACACATCACAATCAGCTTTTGAGGCCAATATTATTCCCAATTTTTGCACAAAGTTATCGAGACTTTGAAAGCTTATGTATCTTACATGGTGGCTGTAGCAGACAGTAATACTGTTCACCCGTTATCCATCTGTCCTAGGGTGAGCAACTGTTCTGATTTGCCTAAAACTGTGGTTAGAGAAGACAGAATGTAGGAATCATAAACTCAAACCAGGAACTGAGAGCTTACAGCTCTTTCTCTAAGCGTTTTGGGAACAGTTGCAAGACAGAGATCCTCTTAGGATGGAGGAGAACTTTCCATAGATGCCATTGTACTCAGAAGAACACTGATCAAGGAATTGTTGGTTAAAACCTTGAATAATTATTTTCTCTCTCAAAGCTTCAAGTCACCTATCTGTGAAGTAAAGGTATGTACCACATACTTACTCCAATTCCTTTCAGCCCTGACATTTTATGGTTGGGACAGTCCTCCTCAGTATCATCACAGATACATCTCCTAGATTTTCTGGATTACCAGAAAGCAAAAAGAAAGTCTAAGATAAACTCAAAATGCAGACACAATAAAGAATACACTAACAAGTTTGTTAGGGCTTTTTAATCAGCAGAATGCATTACGGTAAATGTGAATGGCTTTGTAGAGTTCCTCATTTCCTGCTTATCTCATTAACTGTATTTGTATCTTAAATGACTTGACTTTTAGTTTGTGGTCAAGAATATATAAGGATAGTTAAATAATTATAGAGAGTATGTGTTCTTTACTGCAACTGAGCCAGACTTGAGGGGAGATAATATGAAGATAACCCAACTCCAGCCAAAGCTCTTTCCCTGTGGACTTCTCACCCAACCATCAGGGTGTACACAGCTCAGCTGCTCACAACCTTCTTGGCCTTGTCTGACAGCCACCACTTAAATGGAAGTGTCCCCCAGCATCCTCTTTCTGTCAGGACCGAGGCAGATTTGAATTTCTTCTGTTGTAAAGTATGGGCATTTTAACAGCTTTTTAATTGAACGATTCTCTGAAAGTGCATTAGGAGTTTTTGTGTCATATGCTTTTATGTTCAGACACAAAGATTTATTTATGTTAAATTTCTAGATGATGTCAGAATTGCAAGAGTTCTTCATGGATGCGTCAACAGATTGAGAGAGCTGAACGAATTTATCTAAAGCCAAATAAACTATTTAGTTGCTAACTTTTGACGTGTGCAGAGCTCTATGAAGGGGCTGAGCATGGAGGAGAGGTGCAGCATGTTCTCTAACCTCTGTGAGGCTGATGCTGTATCTCAGTCATGAGTTGGTTCTTTAGGGAAGAGAAATCAAATTCTGCCTGAAATATGTGGTAAAGGTGTCAAAAAAGAAATTTGGAGGATGAAGAATAACTCTCTATTGCAAGCAGAGAGGGAGCACACGCCAGTGAAGGCCTATGAGTAGAAAGAACATAGCATTCTTATGAGGCAGAGAGTTTTTAGTGAAGTTGAGAACCTTGACAACACATTATAATAACCTGGGGAACTAGAAAAAGTATGGATGCTGAATGCCATCCCCAGACCTTCTGCTTTTATTGAAAGTAGGTGGAAATTCAAATTGCCTTACACTTTCCAGTAGTGTTGAGTACATCAATTCCTTATAAAATGGGGGAAGAACAAAGTACCCCAAAAAGTCCCATACATGAAGAAGACCTTGGAGGCCTTCTTATCCACTCCTGTGATTTTTACAAAGAAGATGAGAACTAATTAGAATTTATTTACCCATGAACATATTTAAAATTTCAATTAAGGCTGGCATAGTCTCAAAAACATTTTTATACTCTCTTCTTACAGGATTGATTGGACAAAGTTGGGTCCCATTAATATGTGCTGATTGGCAATATTTATTTTAAAGCATGAGCATATGTAATCTGATAACCACCCATTCTTAGCCAGTATCTATGTTAACTAAAGTTGGTTTGGTCAACTCAACCAGGCTTCCCTTGGAAGAAGCTGTGCTAACTGTGTATTAGTCAGCTCTGGCTGTCATAATAAAATATTATAGACTGGGTAGCTTCAATAATATAACTCTATTTTCTCATAGTTGTGGTGGTTGCAAGTTCAAGATCAAGGTGCCAGCAAGGTTGTTTTCAGTTTCTGGTGAGGATTCTTCTGAGCTGTAGACTCCTCCTTGCTATGCTCTCACATGGCTTTTCCTTGGCACAGAGCTCTCTGGTGTCTCTTCTAAATAAGGATGCTAATCCTATTGGATAAGGGCCCCACGCTTATGACCTCATTTCATGTTAATTACTTTTATTTTTCTTTTGAGATAGGGTCTCACCCTGTCACCTAGGCTGGAGGGCAGTGATGGAATCTTGGCTCACTGCAACTTCTGCCTCCCAGGCTCAAGCAATCCTTCCACCTCAGCCTTGTGAGTAGCTAGGACTACAGGTACATGCCATCACACCAGGCTAATTTTTTGTACTTTTGGTAGAGATGGGGTTTTGCCACATTGCCCTGCCTGTAAGCACTCCTTTAGAAGGCCCATCTCCAAATACAGCCACTCTAGGGTTTAGGGCTTCAATCTGTGCATTCTGGGGTGATGCAAACATTAAATCTAGAACAAACTATATAAAATATTCATCAAGCTTGTGTTTTTCATTCTGTACACATGCAAATATGTAAGCACAGAATTTTAAAAGGGGGTGAGGGTTAACTCTGTTTATATTATTGAGTTTGATTTTCTTTTTGTATATAAATGCCTTACACTTAGTAGATTAGGATACATTTTGCCTGAAATCACTTTGAATGTTTTGCTCTTGTGTGACTGGCAGGTTGTAAGATATGAACTAGGCTCTATGCACAGATCCATCTGGCTTTTCTTGCCTATCTGATGTAAAGTTTTAAGATAAGACTTGAATTATAAAATATCCTAAGTATTCAATACCAGACTGTTTAAATAATTAAAGATTCATAGCTGGCAACAAAAAATAGAGCATTTGGACTTTGGACTAGACAAAACAGATTTTAAATCCTGGCCCCCTTCCACACTCTGAAAGAATGTGGAAGTTGCATAAGTCCTGTCTGAGCATCAATTTCCTCTTACATGCATATTGAGTAATATTAACTTCATGAGTACTGTGAGGCTAAACTATATTCATTCAACCCCTAACCACTATCAACATTTATACTATTTAACAACTAGTAAGATATGGGTATTGCCCAATCAGAATAGATGGTGCCCAATGGAAAACAAAAATAAAAAACAATAAACAAACAAAAACTATAGGTAAATTTCAGCCGAATGGTGAATTTTTGTTCAATCATTGGCCTGAATGGACATAGGTATAGGTGCAGGAAATGCAGAAAGTAATAGAACAATATCCATATCTTGAGAGATTCAAAGTACACTGACGGAACATCAGACACATAACAGAATAAATGCAATATAGTGTTATAGATAATATGATAATGCTATAATCTAGATATTTGTCTCCCATGACAGCAAATATAGATGTGGAATCCTAATCATCAATGTGAAGTAGATGAGGATTTTGGAAGGTGACTACGTCATGAGGGTGGAGCCCTCATAAATGGAGTTAGTGCCTTCATAAATGGAGCTCTAGAGAGCTGTCTTGCTCCTTCCACCACGACAGGACACGGAGAAGCTGTCATCTACGAACCAGGGAGCAGCCCTCACAAGATACCACATCTGCCAGCACCTTGATCTTGGACCTCCAGCCTCCAGAACTATGAGAAAGAAATTTCTGTTGTTTACGAGCCACTCAATTGTTTAGTTGTAGCAGCCTGAATGGACTAAGACAGATGGACAATATGCGATGAGTGAAAGTGACTAGTATTAGCCTGGCATATAACAGGCTGTCTTCTCTTCATGTTTGCCTGAATAGGGAAACCAGTCTTTGCATCATCATGAGATTAAGCACCATTTTATCTAACATAAGTGGGACGGAGAGAGAAAAATCGGAAGATAGAAACTACTCATATTACGAATAAAAGGAAACCAATTTTAAAAATCCAACTCATTCTAGTGTTTATCTTGTACTGTAGTGCACTGGTTTAGCATGCTACCCTCCAGGCACATATAATTTGTCACTGTTATCCAAACACATAAGTAATCTCAATAATATAAAAATAATAATTACCTTTTATAGCTAGTGAACCAAGCGTTGCACTACCCATTTTATGTATATCATCTCATTTAATCCTCTTTGATCCTGCTAAGAAGACAATATTATATCTACTTGTTCAGTGTTGAAACTGAAGGTCAGAGGGGTGGAGTGAATGCTCAAGGTTCATTCCATTGATGGTCTATCCAGGATGGTAACTTGGAACCAAATCCACATGTTCATTCAGTGTTTGGATTTGGTTCCAAGTTACTATCCTGGACAGACCCAGTGACTTGCTAGAGGCTGCAGGGCAGCCCAATCCCTTGCCTGTTTCTCATCTTATGTGGACTCATTGAAACAAAAGACAACTTTTACCTAAAATGGGGCAGTATCATAAGACAGTGGAGGTAAAAAGCAACAATGTCATATTATGACAATATTTAAGGAAATAAAAATTAAATATTTGACAGCGTCAGAAATATTACTGAACAAATATTTTCATTATGTTGATATGTAGGGGCATAGAGAGAGAAGAGAGAGAGAGAGAAAGAGCGGAGACATTTGTTGAACAAAGGAGATTTTGGTGTTATCCTTGTACGTATAGTGATGTGTAGTCTGCACTAGTGAAAAAAAGTGATGTGAAAGTAATGTGAAATGTTACCAATTTGGATTCCTTGGGCACAAATATATGCTTTTAAGTAGAAGCATTACTAACAGAAAAAAAGAAGGCATTCTTTATGACTGCAGGCTTACCCACCAAAATGAGCCTAGAGGTTATTTATTTTATAGTCTGACACAGAAATCCTACACGTTGCCTCCCAGGCAGCAACACAAGAGTGTTGTCTCTTAAAGACTGGCCAAAGAAGGGGTGCTCATCAGTCAAGGCCCACCTGCAGTGGTTAGCAAAGGGCCCGTGGGGCTCAGTCTCTGAACTCATTTCTCTGTAGCCGATGGCAATTTTTGTTTTCAACCCATGACTTGGGTTGACCTGAACCTGCTTTTGTCTGGCTCAGTCACAGACTTTCCAATCCTCTAGTTTCACCATCAAGTTTCCAGGGTGCCTCGGTTTTTGTGGCAAGTAGCATGCTGTGATCTGCTGTGCTCTTAATGCTATGACTGCTGGCACCCTAGGACATTTTGGGGGTTATGTGATTGAGTCATACCAGAGAATTTCTTTGTTCCTTCTGCCTATTCCTTGCTCCTGCCTGGGCTGGACAGATTGGTGGTTACTATTTATTAACTTTTACAGTGTAATCATATTGCATTTCAGGGTCCACATCATAGGTAAACTATTAATTCTAATATTGAAATTCAAACCGAAGTTCAGGGGCCAAGCCGAAGTCCATTGCTATGTGCCAGGACAGAAGACACAAAAAGCCAAGCTGAGTTAGAGTTGGCATGGCAAACAGCAACTAGAGGAAATCAGAACTGGAAAAACTATAGGGGGAGAATCGAACCAATGTCCAACTTGGCTAAAGTTGTAGTCTTGCCATCCAAGATTTACTGCAAAGGGCAAAAGTCATGCTTCTCAGCTCATGCTGTGGGTTTTGTCAAACCTGCTGCCTATCAGCTGGTAGCAAGAAGGAAATCACCACAACCATGAGCTCCTATTTCCAGCTGACTCTTCCCTTCACTAAAATGATAAAATGATGGTGGCACTCTGGATTTTGCTCAGATTGTGTAATACTCATATTAAAATAGGGATTAGCTAATAATGGAGATTCACTAACAATCATGAGCACTTACATACATACACATTATTTCCTACAATGCCCACTCTTAAAAGCAACATGAAGCTCCTTATATTAAACACTGTAGCTACAATACATCTATTAAAATGAGATGAAAGTGCACACTAGCAAGTAATGGAATAGCAATAGAAAGAGAGGCCAGTGAAACGTGAGTTTCAAACCTGAGGTTTCTGGTGGCACCTGCAGAAAAAATGAAAGGCATAACTGTCAAATGAAACTTATCATCATGACCTGCAAAAGAAATCACTTGGATGGGAAAACCACTACATGCCAGAAACTGATTACTTTATGCAATCATCTCATCAGTGCCATATTTTAAAAGACAGTAAGACAGACAATTTATCCCAAGTCAGAGCAGCCGTGGAGGAAAAGCTAGATTTAAGGGAATAGTATCCACAGACTCATGTCTATCTGCTTTACCCTAAACAGAGGCTGCTTCTCCATGGGGATACAATCAGGCCCTGACACAAAGATCAGCTTACAAAGATTAATTCAGTCATCCTAATTTGTTTTAATCTTGCTGATTTTCAAAAGTCCATTTGTTAATTTACTTAACATATTCATTCAGTTTCTGTCATGTGTGCACGGAATACATAGATGATGAGAGAGCTTTGCCTTCTGACCTCAAGGAACTTACTAGTAGAGAGAGACACATAATGAATATATTATTAGAGCAGATGCCCAGTGTATGCTTTTTCTGATGATGATAAAGATGATGAAGAAAAAGATGATGACGATGGTGACAGTGATGATGATGATGTCACAGGGAGGCAAAAAAGAAGGAAAGGAAGAGGAAAAGAAGGAGAGATGGAAGAGAAGAGCAGAGGGTACATGGAGAAGGACAAGGAAAAAATCTAGTTGTTTTTAGACATTAGTCTAGGCAAATGCTACATCTCCGCACATCTCCTGAGTCCTGGAGCACCCCCTATCCTCTTAAGTTCTTTTTTATTTTTGGCTCCAGCAACCAAGTTTCAGGCTCAAGCTCAAAAGTCCATTTCAGCATAACTCACTAAGTTACTTCATGTGAGACAACATGATTAAGAGCATTGTCCCTTTGCTTCACTTAGTCTTTACAAAAAGCCATCAGAAATACTCTTCCATGCACTGGTCATGATGGAGACAATGGCACAGCTGAAGCAGACCCTGGAACAGATGAAGATGAGTTTTAGATGAGGATGAGCTGCCACCACCTTCCCTTCTCAGAGCCACTGCTGAGCAATGGAGCATCTGTCCCTTGAGGGAGGTGTTGGAGGGCAGGAGCAAGTGAGCAAACATGACTCTTACAAAAAAAAAGTCAATTTCTTCCAGTGTCCATGTGGCTGCATGGATAACCAAGATTCATCTGCCACTTGAGAAAGTGCATGCAGAATGGTCAATATACTTGTTTGCTTTAATTATGGGTTAGATGCTATGTGGAAAATGTAAAACTCCTGAAGCTCCAAATAAGACAGCTAATATTCTACCTGCTGTGAATTTCAAGCATTGTATCTTAGCAGTCTCTTTGGAAAGATCCCAGAAGCAAGTTGGAAAGCAGTAAGTTCTTAGAATCCAGCCCTAGTCCATAGACATGGAGTGTCCCCTTCCCCATAGGAGCCTGGATGTTCTGATATGGTGTCATCCTCCTGACCCTACTACAGGCTACCACTTGCACTGGGGAAAAATGGTTCTCAACTGCATCTTGAATTGACAGAGCAATCTTCTGATCTTTGGCCCGCTCCCCACTAGCAGTGCAAACTTCTCTGTATTACTTGACCTTTCTGAACCTAAGATGAGCCCAAAATCAGTAGTAGCAGTGGCACTGGAAGAAATAAAGAAGTGGAAAGAAAAGTAATAATAACATCCAATTAATTGCCTATCACTTGGCTTACTGCCTGGCATTAGCAGTAATCATTACCCCTGCACTTAAAAATAGATGCACACGAGTGTTCATTGCAGCACTGTTTACAATAGCAAAGACCTGGAATCAACCCAAATGCCCATCTATGATAGACTGGACAGGGAAAATGTGGCACATATACACCATGGAATATTATGCAGCCATCAAAAACAATGAGTTCATGTCCTTTGTAGGGACATGGATGAACCTGGAAACCATCATTCGCAGCAAACTGACACAAGAACAGAAAATCAAACACCGCATGTTCTCGCTCATAGGTGGGTGGTGAACAATGAGAACACATGGACACAGGGAGGGGGAGCATCACACACTGGGGTCTGTCAGGGGAAAATATGGGAGGGGACAGCAGGGGGTGGGGAGTTTGGGAGAGATAGCAAGGGGAGAAATGCCAGACATAGGTGATGGGGGAAGAAGGCAGTAAACCACATTGCCATGTATGTACCTATGCAACAATCTTGCATGTTCTTCACATGTACCCCAAAACCTAAAATGCACTAAAAAAATAGATATCTTTCTCTTCATTTTCAGATGAAGAGAGATTGAGACTCAGATAGGGTCAAGCAGTTGCCCAAAGCCGCAGAGTTGGTGAGTGGCATGGCCAGGAATTGAATTCTAGTAAAAATCTTTTTCTGCTGCCTCAGCCGTCATTATGTAATGCTGCCTCCCTATGGGGTTCTCCCGGGGGGAACTGGTTGGATGCAAGGGAGAGTGGAAAGCCTGGGGTACCTCTCAGAGTTCTGATGTTGGTGGGCAATTCTCTGGGAAGATGGGAGGGAGAAATGCAAAGTTCGCGTGGGCAGCCATGGTGTGTCTGGGTGTCAGAGGACAACTACGCCCTTGTCCTTCCGTGTATTGCTGTAGCTCACTGCCCCTTCCATCGACCTTCTTTAAATGCAAGCTAGGTTTTTGGGCTTCACCTACCTTCCTCCCAGTCTTTTCTCAACTGAACACAACCTGGTGTGTTCCCTCACTTCACAAGTGATAGTATGTATTCTCAATCTCCCTAATTATTAAAACACCACTTCCGTTTTGGTTGTATGAACCACACTTTCTTGTTCTCTTTCTATCTCATTGCCCTGAGACATAATTGTCTGCAGCTTGTCATCTGGCTGCTTTGATCATGTCTCTGGTCTTTGCTATAAGTCTTCTCCTCTCCTCTCCTCTCTTCTGTTCTTTTCCCTACTGTTATGTCTCCCCCACATGCTCTTATTAAGCAATCTTACATACTTCTTTGGAGTTAGTTATCACTATGAACTGCTATCAGTGCCTCCCCAATATCTGTCACGAAGTAAGCGGTCAACATCATTTAAAAATTTTTGCTGATAATAAACAAATAAATTATCAATAGGTAAATGGATGTAAATGTCTAACAACTGGAAAGGGGCTCTGATTTAGAAACATATATCTCAGATTTGTCTTATTGAGATGACCCTTAAAGCTGAAGAAGTGGCTGAAATTATCCAGGGAATATGTGTCAGGAAAACGAAGTCCTAAGGAATACTAACAGTTACAGGAAGAAGAGAGACGGGGGTCTCGGAGAAATCACGGTTACTGAGACAGTAAGAGTGAAGTGCTGAGGACATGCAATGTTAGAAGCCAATGGAAGTAAGAGTTAGGTGGTAGAGGGGTGGTTGACAGGCTCTGAAGGCCCAGGAAGGGCACAGAAACATGCCCTTTGGAGTTGGCAGTGGGAAAGTCACTGCTGCTTCAGGGTGGGAACTTTTAGGGTCACTCTTTTCCCTGTCAGGCCAGGTGCTTTTATGCCTCTAAGTCTTTGCACATTCCTTTATCCTACATCTAAATTGCTATTTAGTTCCCCATTTCTTTTTCTGACAAGCTCATATTCATCCTTCAATGCTTGCTTATTTAGCCAACAAATATTTATTAAGTGTTTACCATGTGAGAGGCATTGCTTTGAAATCCCTCAAATGTCATTTCCTTCATGAGAAATTCCTTCACCAATCCCCCACACAGATGTAAAGGTTTTCTTTTCTGTGCAATCACAGCCCCCTGTACACCTCCAACCAAAACCCTCAATCCCCAGTCCACTGAACTGTGGACAGCTGTTTACCCAGTCTCTAGAACAAATTCTTGAGAGCACGAAATTGGTTTTATTCCTCTCTGTATTTATAGCACCATATTTTATGTTAAATTTATTTATTGACTTTTCACCTTTATTTTCCAATCATTTTGATTTTTATATCTTATCTCTTGATGCCTGGCAGATATCAATGACATGCTAATGGAAGTCCATGTTCCCTGTTATAAAAGAGGTTACATTTACTCTCGTCGGAGAAAGAATCATATATATTGGAAGTATTGTTGAATGGATTTGAATAAAGGAATAAATGTGGCTATACATATATAAGGCAAGCTACTTCCCTTCATCACTCTTTGTTATTCATTAAAGGAAGAAAGATAAGTTAATTTCTCCCATGACAAAAATGGTAGTCTCATTTTATACTTACCAATTAATTATCTGTTTGTAAATAATTCACAGCTTATTTCACAAATGTCTGCAGTAATTGTGCTTAATCTCTGCAATGGTCACAGCCTTACATGTTCCAACATCTATCCAACCAGCGTGTCTTAAAATCTGGAGAAATTGTAAATAATGGGGTAGAGCCACTCACTGGAGGTGTGAACAAGCTGCCAAATTGCTCTTCAATTTTTAAATTGCTTTGACACAAGCAGCAACTATGAAAAAGATAAGCTTAGTACTTGTCAAACCACAAGCTCACTGTAAGAAGATTTCAGAGAGGATTTCATGTATGGCATGCCACAGTCTGACTGGAAGCCGAAAAGCAGTCGTGAGCATACTTGGCATTAAGGGAAATTATTAAAACTCTATGATTTGAAATGGATGGTTTGCTTCCTTTTCCTTATCCTACTAGATTCTGTTGACCAATAATTTGAGTCCATCCATTATCCACTGTATCAGGATAAGGTTTCCTAGGGAAAATTTAAATAGTTCCTAGAATGGACTCTCATTCCTTGCTTTCCTCCTGCCAGCTTTTCTTCACATATATTAATTTTTTAAATACCTACTATAAGGTACGCTCTGTGATAAGTTATGTGAACGCAAAGGCAAATATGAACCAGTCTCTGACCTCAAGCATTTCTGGTCTAGATGAGAAGCAAGAAATTAAGTTTTCCCCTGCTCTCTTCTCTGTGCTCCTAAGGCAGACCCTACATAATTGCATTATAACAACACAGTGCATCATAATTATTTCAACTACCATCTTTATTGCCTAATGCTCTTCTTCTACCTATTCTGTTTACAGACCTCACCACTCTGATTGGAAGGATGAGTTTGTGACCGAGACCTGGCCCATTACAGTAAGCGTCCCTTGGTAACACAAGCAACTCAGGAATGTCCACATAACCCGAACCATACAAGCTGGAAGCACTCTCTAAGCATTTTCTGCTGGAACTAAGAACAGAGAGGTTTTTGTTTTTTCCTCTTGCATGTGGTAAACTATGAGAATGTGACTCAACATGATAGCACATTTACTGTCACATGGATAAATACATGAGAATAAAGATGACTTTTGAGAGAAAAGTAGTGATAAAAAACAGACAGAAAGATATCTAGCAACATCAAGTCATTTATTCCTGTCTCAAATATACCTGGATTTCTATAGTTAGTATTTATAACATTGTTTGTTTACTTAAGTTAGATCAGGTTGAGATCTTGACACCCCAAACTGAAAGAACACTGACTAGTAATTGGAATTGGTATTAGAAGTGGGGGACAATAATTTTGATACCAACTGAATGTGGAACTGGGTTTTGTCAAGATGATATAGGGGCATCTTCATTAATCACTCTCCACTCCCCTCACCTACTCAGCTAGGAGGACATATTTTGTGGCAAAGTTGTACATCATTGGGTTACAGGTTTCTTGTGGTATCCTCAAACTTCAACCATGTGCATAACAAAACCAGAATATCAGTGACTTAGTAGAAAAATATGATTATATCAGCCTGTAGGCTCTGTTCTTCATTCTTCAGTAAATTTCTATAACAAAAAGACAAATTGATTTATCTGAAATCACAAAAAAAATCTGTAGGCATTTCTACATAAAAAGTTCTTTCTAGACAGCCTCAGCAATGCCAAACTGGAACAGTCAAGGCAGTAAAGTCCTCTGTAGAACTGGAAAACTAAGTATTTTACCCCATGATAAAGTAGTATAAGCAAAAACAGGGTAGTCAGAAATGTGGAAAATTAAATTATTCCCCGCCTATGCAAGGTAATCATTCCCTATGGCCTAAACAACTTGGATGCAGTGGTGGGGAGGAAAGAGGATTATCTTTACCTTATCATCCTATCCTTTCTTTCACTCTCCTTTGAGACAGAAGTCAAGACAGAAGCCATTAATCTGATGGTCAGAATGTCAGGCCTATTGATAAGTGATCAAAAAAGTAGGATACTTATTCAAAGATAATGACCAGACATATGTTCTAGCATCAGTCTGGAAGACTGGTATTTTAAAGAATACTTAAGACTAAACAACAAATATCAAAAAAAGAGGTTTGGATGGTACATTCCCTAAGACAGTCCTAAGGCTCCTTCAAGTATATTCAGCAAGGATTCAACCATAGAATTGGATTTCTTCTCACTGCGCAACACCTTTTAGGAATGGCCCAGGATGATGCCAGAGAAGAGAATTCACTCAGTAGACAGATTCTGTGGCAATCACATCAGTTGAAAAAGGAACTCAGTCTATTATTAAGAAACAAGACAATGAATGGATGCACATTTCCACCCCCAACCATTGATGTATTGTGTATCTGGCCACTGCATATTATTTCTCTTCCTCCCTTTCTCCATGAGACAATTATGTTGATTAATATTTTACCTCTGGACTGCTTATTAGAGAAAGCAGATAGCGATATTTACCATTAGCTGAAAGTTTACAAAATCTTTTTCTGCCCCAACTAGATCTCAGAGAAAGGAAGGTATAACATCTAAAAACCCTGGATTTGAGAAAGAGGTAACATCTGGACATAATTTTGGAAGCAGTCATTACAAAGCGTAGCTGTTGTATTGGGAAGGAGTATTTTTTTTTTCAATTTTTATATGGTAAAAAGATTTTGTAAATATTCTAGAAAATTACAGACTTGATTGTAAACAGTACACAAGACTCCTTTCTTCTGGCAGTTAGAAATAATCTCCTTTGGCTACCACCAATACGGGCAAAGCCACATTTAGGTCTCTAAAATTATTCTGTGTCCTGAGGTTGTTTCAGGGTCAGCCTGTATCTTTATTTGGAATTTTTCTGCTGCCACCATTGAGGGATTGTATTCTCTGTTCTCAAGAGTCTTGGAACTTCAAAGATAAATCCCTGAACCATTTGGTGGCCAATGTACCTTTTTGAGGAAGACAAAATCAAGGGGAAAGAGACAAGGTGGACCCAACATAGAGTTCTCAGTTTTGGTTTCTTGTGTTCCCAGAACTTTATCAGTTCTTGTGGCTCCCAATACAATTATATGAACCAAGCTAGTATCTTTCCAGTTAATTCCCCTTGTCATTAAGCTGGTTAAAAAATAGGTTTCTTTCACTTCTATAAGAAGAAGTCCCAAAATGCACTGTTATCTTTTCCATGGAGTCATTGAATATAACTGAATTTTTAAAATAATTACACAAATTCAGCCCAAATCACTAACTCATTGAACACTGTTAATTAAGATAGAATTAGCATAAAAGTCAGAATCTATATAAATCATTATTAACAGCTTTCCAATTTAAACATTTATTGTCCTCACAAACAGTGTGACTCGATCAGTTGTTAAAGTGAATTAAATATGGCCTGAGAAGGACTCTGTACTTCTATATTTGAATTCTTGTGGAGGATCTGCAACCTAGCTTAATAGGTAGACAAGATAGAAAACCTAATTTAGGAGTATGCAACTGTAACAATAGCTGAGTCTTGGCCAATCCCAGTGGCCATACTTCAACCATTCAAATACTGCTGAATGTTCAAACTGTTCAAATAAGGCAAATGCCAAGCTGTAACCAATCTAACTATTCTGCACCTCACTTCCAATTTCTGTACCTCATTTCCTTTTTTTGTGATGGAGTTTTTCTCTTGTTGCCCAGGCTGGAGTGCAATGGTGCAGTCTTGGCTCACTGCAGCCTCCAGCTCCCAGGTCTTCTGCCTCGGTCTCTCAAGTAGCTGAGATTACAGGCATGTGCCACCACATCCAGCTAATTTTGTATTTTTAGTAGAGACGAGGTTTCACTATGTTGGTCAGGGTGGTCTCAAACTCCTGACCTCAGGTGATCTGCCCACCTAGGCTTCCCAAAGTGCTGGGATTACAGGCATGAGCCACTGCACCTGACCATTTTTTTTGTTTGTAAATCTTCTTCCACATGTTGCTGCCCTGGAGTCTCTGTGAATTGGCTGTGATTCTGGGGGCTGCCTGATTTGTGAATCATCCATTGCTCAAGTAAACTCCTTTAAATTTAATTCGGCTGAAGTTTTTCTTTTATCACAGGTATTGTAAATGTTCACTCAATAAATACTGTATAGCTAAAAGGCAGCAAAGCACAGTGGCTGAGAGCCTGGGCTTCATAGCAGACAAGGCCCAGGCCGGACGCCCATTATCATCTACTAATGGTGTGGCTTTGAACAGCTTAACTACCCCCAAGCCTAATTTTCTTTACCTTTAAGATTAGCATGATACTAGGAATGTTGTTAGGGTTAACTGAGTAATATAAGCAATACTTTCAGTATTACTGTTGTGCATAGTTCATGTTCAATAAATGGTGTTCTCAGTGATATGTTCAGCCATGTACGCAGATGTTACTAATAGGATGAGAGAGTCCCATGTGTATCAGTAGTCAGAGTCAGGAACATTTATTCTCATAATGCTCTCTGGTCATTATTCCAAACTATCTTGGTACCAATCAATAAAAGAGCCTATGCAACCACTCTGTGCAATGCCCAGTCCTGAGTGCTACGAGGTACCTTGAATGATGCAAGAAAAGGCTTGAAATGAAGCGCAGAGAAAGAAATAATTTAGACACTCAAATGCTCCCTTTCCTACACTACCTCTCTCTTTTCCATTTCATATGTAACCAGTGGAACACAATTATGAAAAACTCAATTAAGATAATCTTGTCTTAAAAAAATAAACACACATTCAATTTATATCATTTCTTAGAATTAGTTTGGTAGGGAAAAAATTCTCATAATACTATCAAATTTCCCATTCGAACTCTCAACCAGAGAACAAGGGCTGCTGGCAATAATTGCTTTTTAAATGACTCACTGCAACTCAGGGTAAACCCTGCTGTAATTATAGTCTTGCAGAGGAAGTACTTATGATGAAAATTTGGACAGATTCAAAATATTATTTTGTTCTTTCTGCCTCTTTCCATGAAACCTTTTCAGTCTTTCATTTCTGACAGCTACCTAGTAAGTCCATTTAAAGAAATTATCATTTTCCCTTGAAAAGCTAAGCAGGCAAGTGTTTAGGTAATAGAGCCACAGAATTGTCCTTCAAGTTGGCTTAGAGAGCTTTCAACTGTAACTCTTGTCCCTGCCATGCTCTGGGTATCTGCTTCATTGATGGCACTCTGAAAAACCGCTTTTTCTATTTTTCTGTGCACATGGCAGGTAAATGACGTCTTAGCTGAGAAACAAAACAGACTCAAATTTCAGGCACCACACCCTACTACATGATTTCTCAATGCAATGTCCCCATGCTAAATTCGGGAAAAGGGAATCTAGTTAGCCTAGCCTGGGCCAGGGACCATCCCTGTTTACTAAGTTCTGGCCAGGGAGGAAAGCTCATGAAGTACAAAAATTTCTCCCTCTTTGGAAGGCAGGGAACGCAGTTGTATTAGAGGCTGTGAGTTAACAGATGCCCAAAAAGGTTCTACTGTGCACATAGTATCTCTACTGTGCACATTGTATCTCTAGTTTGCTGAAGAGGAAACTGAAACCCAGAAAATCATAGCCCATTAAGTCATCAAACTGGTGAGTGTGTGGCTTTGAACTCAGATCTTTCTGACTATAAAGCTTGTAATTTCTATTAAATGAGTAGTTTTTATAGTGAAGTGCACAATACATTTCACTGGCTTTAAGAAGAAAATGTCTATAGTACATAGTCAAATTCAGATCAAATTCAGAATAATATAGTAATGGTGGTGTGTAAATCACTTATATCTGTGGTATAAAAGTCAAAAGATAAAACTATTAAAAATAACTGTAACTATGATAATTTGATAAAGAATATACAATGTGACATCAAAAATGTCCCAATTGACATCTTTTTACATTGTATATGGGAGGGGAAATTAAAAGTATAGAGGTTTTATATGCAATTAAAGTTAAGTTGTAATTAGCTTAAAATAGACTGTTATGTGTTTATGTAAGCCTGTGGTAACCACAAAGCAAAAATCTATAGTAGATATACAGGAGATAAAAAGAAAGAAATCAAAGCATATTGCTATTGAAGAACATCAAATCACAAAGGAAGACAGCAAGAAAGGAACAAAAGAACAAAGAAACTACAAAACAGCCAGAAAATAATTAACAAAATGGCAATAGTAAATTCTTACCTTTCAATAATACCTTGAAGTATACCTTACCTATTATTTACCTTGAATGTAAATAGATTAAAATCTCTAACAAGAAGACATAGAGTGACTGGATGAATAAAAATAAAAATATAAAATTAAAAATTAAAAAAATTAAAAATATAGGACCCAGGTATATGCTGCCTATGAGATATTCACTTCAGCTGAAAAAGCACCCATAGAATGAAAGGATAGTGAAAGGATATAAAAATATACTCCATTGAAATGGAAACCAAGAGAGAGCTGATTAGCTATACTTATATCAGATAAAATAAACTTTAAGTCAAAAGCTGTAAAAAGAGGTTTACGTCATGATACAAAGGTTAATTCATCAAGAGGATATAACAATTATAAAAACATATGCACCTAATATTGGAACACCTAAATATATAAAGTAAATATTAATAGATCTGAAGATAGAAATAGGTGGCAACACAGTAATAGTAGAGAACCTCAATACTCCACTTTCAAGAATGAATAGATCATCCAGACAGAAAATCAATAAGAAAACATTGAAATACACTTTAGTCCACATGCACCAAAAAGATATATACAGAATGTGCTATCCAACAGCAGTGGGAAACACATTCTTCTCAAGTTCATACAGAATATTTTCCAGGAGAGATCATGTATCAGACCACAAAACAAGTCTTAAAAAATTTAAGATTAGTCATGAAGTCCTTTCCTATGCCTATGTCCTGGATGGTTTTGCCTATGTTTTCTTCTAGTGTATTTATGGTGTTAGGTTTTATGTTTAAATCTTTAATCTATCTGGAGTTAATTTGAGTGTATGGTGACAGGTAGGAGTCTAGTTTCTGCTTTCTGCACATTGCTAGCCAGTTTTCCCAACACCATTTATTAAACAGGGACTCCTTTCCCCATTGCTTGTTTTCATCAGGTTTGTCAAAGATCAGATTGTTGTAGATGTGTGCTGTTGCTTCTGAGGGCCTCTGTTCTGTTCCATTGGTCTATGTCTCTGTTTTGGTACCAGTACTATGCTATTTTGATTACTGCAGCCTTGTAGTATAGTTTGAAGTCTGGCAGTGTGATGCCTCTGGCTTTGTTCTTTTTGCTTAGGATTGTCTTGGCTATGCGGTCTCTCTTGTGATTCCATAACAAGTTTAAAGTGGTTTTTTCCAGTTCTGTGAAGAAGGTCATTGGTAGCCTGATGGGGATAGTGTTGAATCTATAGATTACTTTGGGCAGTACGGCCATTTTCACGATATTAATTCTTCCTAACAATGAGCATGGAATGTTTTTCCATCTGTTTGTGTTCTCTCTTATTTCGTTGACCAGTGGTTTGTAGTTCTCCTTCAAGAGGTCCTTTACATCTTTTGTTAGTTATATACCTAGGTATTTATTCTCTTTGTAGCAATTGGGAATGGGAGTTCACTCTTGATTTGGCTTTCTGTTTGTCCGTTATTGGTATATAGGAATGCTTGTGATTTCTGCACATTGATTTTGTATCCTGAGACTTTGCTGAAGTTGCTTGTCAGTTTGAGAAGATTTTAGGCTGAGACGATGGGGTCTTCTTTTTTTTTTTTTCTTTTTTTTTTTCTTCATTTTTTTTTCAATTTTTTTTTTTATTTTTTTTTATTTTTTTTATTTTTTATTTTTTTATTGCATTTTAGGTTTGGGGGTACATGTAAAGAACATGGAAGATTGTTGCATAGGTACACACATGGCAGTGTGATTTGCTGCCTTCCTCCCGATATACAATCATGTCATCTGCAAATAGAGATAGTTTGACTTCCTCCTTTCCTAATTGAATACCCTTTATTTCTTTTTCTTGCCTAATTGCTCTGGTTAGAACTTCCAATACTATATTGAATAGGAGTGGTGAGAGAGGACATCCTTGTCTACTGCCTAATTTCAAAGGGAATTCTTCTAGTTTTTGCCCATTCAGTATGATATTGGCTGTAGGTTTGTCATATATAGCTTTTATTATTTTATAATATGTTCCATCGATCTTTTAATTTAATCAACTACTTTATCCAACCACAATGGTATCAACAACAGGAAGAAAACTGAAAATTTTAGAAGTACAAGAAAATTAAACAACATGCTCCTAAAATATCAATGAGTCAAAGAAGAAATTGAAGACAAATAGCAATGGAAACAACAATGTATCAAAACTTACAGAAGCAGAAAAAGCAGTTCTAAGAGAGAATTTTACAGTGATAAATGCCTTTATTAAAGAAGAAGAAAGATCTTGAATAAACAACCTATTGTTACACCACAAGTAACAAGACTAAAAAGAACAAACTAAGCTTAAAGTTAGTAGTAGGAAAGAAATAATAAAGATTAGAGCAGAAATAAAGGAAATGTATACTACAAAAATTATGGAAAAAATAACAAAACTGTGGGATTTTTGAAAAGATAAACAAAATTGACAAATCTTCAGCTAAACTAAGAAATAAAGGAGTGAATTTTTAAAAAATCAAATGAAAGAGGAGACATTGCAACTGACACATTAAAAATACAAAGAATACTAAGAGACTACTATTAAAAATTATATGCCAACAAATTGGCTAACCTAGAAAAAATACACAACTTTCAAGACACATATGACTACCAAGAGTGAATCATGAAGAAATAAAAAATCTGAACAAACCAATAACAAGTAAGGAGATTGAATCAGTAATTAAATAAAAATCCTCCATTAAAGCAAAGTTCAGGACTTGATGTAACTAGTGAATTCTACCAAACATTTAAAGAAGAATTAATACAAATCCTTCTCAAGCTCTTCCCAGAAATTTAAGCTGGAGAGAACATTCCAAGCTTATGAGATCAGCATTACTCTGACACCAAAACCAGAGAAGAATATTATGAAACAAGAAAATTACAGATAGATATCCTTGATAAACATAGATGTAAAAATACTACATTAGATACTAGCAAACTGAATTCAGCAGCACATTAAAAGGATAATACACCATGAAAAAGTGGTTTATCACTTGGATGTAAGGATGGTTTAACATATACAAATCAATAAATGTGATACATCACATAAACAGAATGAAGTCATGATCATATCAATAGATGAAGAAAAGGCAACTGACAAATCTTAACATTCTCTTATGATTAAAACTCTCAACATAATAAGTATAGAAGGAATGTATCTCACCCAAATAAAGGCCATATTTGACACATCAACATTTGATGCATCTTACTGGTGAAAAGATGAAAACTTTTCCTCTAAGATTAGGAATAAGATAACAATGCCCATTCTCACTACTTCTATTCAAATAGTACTGGAAGTCTTAGCTAGAGCAATTAGGCAAGAAGAAGAAATAAAAAGCATCTAAATCTGAAAGGAAAAAGTTAAATTGTCTCTGTTTACAGAAGACATTATCTTATATAGAGAAAAGCCTAAAGACTCCATTAAAAAGAAAAGAGCTAATAAATTCTGCAAAGTTTTAGGATAAAAAAATCAACATACAAATATCAGTAGTGTTTCTATAGATTAACAACAAGCTATCTGAAAAAGGAGTTAGGAAAACAATCCAATTAACAGTAAAACAAAAAAATACATGTAGGAACAAATTTAAACAAGATGGTAAAATATCTGTGTATTTCAAACTATAAAACATTGAACAAATTGAAGATGATACAAATAAATGAAAATATATTCCATGTTCATGACTGGAAAAATCAAAATTGTCAAAATGTTTATACTACCCAAAGTGGTCTACAGAGTGAATGCAATGCTTTTTAAAAGTCCAATGGCTTTTTTTTTTTACAGAAAAAAAAAATCCCTAAGATTAATATGGAAACAAAAAACCCTGGAATAGGTGGAGCTATTGTGAGAAAGAACAAAGCTAGAAGCGTCATACTCCCTGATTTTAAATTACATTACAAAGCTATGTTAAGTCAAACAGTATGGTGTTGGCATAAAGACAGACACATAGACCAAAGAAACAGAATAGAAAGCTCAGAAAAAAATCTATGCATATATGACCACTAATCTTTGATAATAGCACCAAGAGTACACAATGAGGAAAGGATAGTTTTTTCAATAAATTATGTTAAAGAAATGGGATATCCACATTGAAAATAAGTTGAATTGTATCCTTGTTTTGCTCCATTTACAAAAATCAATTTAAAAGGATCAAAGGCTTAAACACAAGACCTAAGACTGTAAAATGGCTAAAGGAAACATGGGGGTAAAGCTCCATAACATTTGTCTTGACAATTTTTTTTTTGATATAACATCAAAACACAGGAAATAGAAGCAAAAATAAACAAATAGGATGACCTCAAACTAAAAAAGTTTCTGCACAACAATAGAACCAATAAACAAAATGAAAAGGCAACCCATGGAATGGGCGAAAATATTTGCAAACTGTATTTATAATAAGGGGTTAATGTACAAAATATTTTAGAAATTAATAAAACCCAACATCAGTAGAACACATAACGTGATTTAAAAATGGGTGAATGACCTGACTAAACATTTATTTAAAGAAACATTCAAATGACCATCAGGTATTAAATATATTATTTTAAATGCCCAATATCATTAATCATTAGGGAAATGTAAATAGAAACCACAATGAGCTATCACCTCATACCTATTAGGGTGTGTATTCAAAAAATCAAAAGATAGCAAATGTTGGCAAGGATGTGGAGAAAAGAGTACCCTTATGCACTGTTGGTAGAAATGTAAATTGGCATAGCCATTGTGGAAAAACAACATGGAAGTTCCTCAAACAGTTAAAAATAGAACTACCAGATGATCTAGTAATCCTATTTCAGGATACATGTCCACAAGGAATTGAATCTGTATGTGAAAGAGACTTCTGCTTTCCATATTATTGCAGCATTATTCACAATAGCCAACATACAGCTGACAATTGTGACAACTTTGAACATGGATGAAACTAGAGGACGCTATGCTAAGTGAGATAAGCCAGATGCAGAAAGACAAATGTTGCATTATCTCACTTATACGTAGAATTTATAAAAGTTGAAATTATAGAAGCAGAGAGTAGAACAGTGGCTGTGAATTGGAGGCCGGGGTACATGGAGAGAGGTTGACCAAAGGGCACAAACTTGCAATTACAATATGTATACATTTTGGAGACCCAATATATAGCATAGGCGACTAAGGTTAACACCAATGTCTTGTGTATACACTTGAAATTTACTAGAAGAGATCTCAAGTATTCTCACCACACACACACACAGGATAACTATGTGAAGTGATGGATATTCCAATTAGATTGATTGTGGTGATTATTTCACAATGTATACATACATCAAAACATTATGGTGTATACCTTGAATATATACAGTTTTTATTCATCAATTATACTTCAATAAAAAGCTTAAAAATACGATTTGGCTATTTGAGGTTAACAAAACATATATTAACATTTTAAAAATACAAATGGTAGAAATATTTTTCTCTTTATTTTAGCATGAAAATGAAAAGTAAGTTAAATTCTCCACGTTTAATATGCAGATTGACTTTGAGGTCTTGACTTGGTTTGTATGTCAAATGGTAACATATATTG
Organism: Ateles fusciceps; assembly: GCA_036589455.1. Taxonomy (NCBI): domain Eukaryota; kingdom Metazoa; phylum Chordata; class Mammalia; order Primates; family Atelidae; genus Ateles; species Ateles fusciceps. The sequence goes on along the minus strand of JAZHEH010000113.1, from coordinate 1,212,952 downwards.
TAGAGACAGGTGGCAGTTTTTAAATATGGAGAACTTAAAAATTGCATTTGCTTATGTATTTGCTTACTCATTATTCCAATGCATTGCATTTTATGTGCCCTTAAAAAGGATGCACGGATTACCTGTAGTTTTAATTATTTTACCACAATATGGATAAATGGTCTAAAAAGTCCTGCAAAAAATCCCACAGCTTGAACATAGTAATAACGGTGCCAAAATGGACTGATGAGAAATAGCAGATACTTGAAATGTGGTTTTAAGAGCCACTGTTCTTAAAGATAAATCTTGCTTCAAGTGTATAGTGAGCCTTGAGATATTAGCTAACGAGAGTATAAAGCCATTACAATTAGAAAGACATTTAACATCTAAGTAGGCAGAGCATTATTAATAACATGCTTCAGTGAAGAAAAAGGTTCTCTGTGCTAGTAAAATGCCATAATTTTAAATACATTATCTATTTAGTTTTTATATCATCCTTTTTCACTTATATTTCTGGACATCATTATAACATATTAGATTGAACTATGTGAAATGGTCATTTTCATAAGCCAAAAGCTTGAGACTTAGCATTTAAATATTGTTCAATCCATAAATAACAATTGTTGCACATGATTTGAAATAAATAAATATGCATCTCTTGGGAGACTTTCTAGAAGTTTTTTGATAGATGAGGTGTATAATCAACAGAATTTGTGGACCACTATTTTGTCTCACGTTAAACTAGGAGACAGATTTGCTGACACGACAGCATTGGATGGTGCCTCAAGGGATGCGTATGCTCTCAAGAGATGGAGAATGTCATAAAAAGAGAGTGAGGGTGTGCATCTTGAGGCAGTAAGAGAGATCTACATTGGTCAAATAAGAAGGCATGAAAGTACACGCTGACTTGGGGCAAAGGGACTAATTCTCCTTGGCAGGAAACTAGGGAGTAAAGAGACATTTATGAAATAAATCCTCTTCCCTTCCACCGAGGGCATTTCTTGAGTGATCAGCAGGACAGGGGGCAGATAATAAAGGCATAATTTGACAGTCCACGTTGGGCCATCACACTGCTCATCCTCCATACCATGTGTCAGCAAGACCCCTAACTCAAAGGCTTACATATGCAAGTGGTTCATTTCAATGGTGAGCTTCTGCTTTCCCCATAAACACAAGAAGTTTTACACAGTTACCTGGATAAGATAAAAGTGCATTGCTCACTGCTCTTCTGAGATCACCATCAATTTTCTGCCTTCCATCAATATACAGTACGATGGGAAATGAGAAAGTCAGATGTGAATCTGCCACTATTTCTGAGACAAACTAGGAGAAAAACTAAATTTTGTTCAGTAATTTTTGAAGGAAAACAAAGTGATATGAAAAAATTCAGCACTGTGGCATGAACCATCACACACAGATACACACACACACATACACAGGGACAGAAAGAGAGAGACAGAGAAACAACCATTTTTGTTGCTTTTTATTGAAAACATGCTAGATGTACCTATTTTCAGGATATATGTGGTAATGTAATGCATTTATATAATTTGTAAAGATCAAATCAGTATAATTGAGATATCCATCACCTTAAATATTTGTGTTTTCTTTATGTTAAAAGCAAACTATTCTCTTCTAGCAATTCTGAAATATATAATAGGTTATTGTAAACTATAGTAACCTTACAGATGTATCAAACCAAGGGATAGCATTTTTTGATTGTTGTTGATGTAGAACTCATGCTTACAAGGCATTAGCTGAATGCATTCCAAAAGCATTGCTAATCTCTTCTCGGAATACAGAATGAGAGACTGAAATAAAACAGAAATCTGATGGATGTTCTACACATTGATGTTGCTCCCCCACAACTATATACACACATGCATGTGCAAAAGCTTGTGGTAATGTGGCATTTCACATCTTTTCTCTAAAAACTGATAAAACATATGTCAATCATGCTCATTAATTTTACCCATTTATATAATAGGAGAACCTTTCATCCTTTGTTGATTTTTTTTTCCTTAACATGTTTCTAGGTCTGGAGTACTTTATTGTTTCTATAAGAAAGTGTAGTTAAACAATGGTTGTGCTTTTCTAAATTCTTCATGTAGAACACTGATGAATTATTGAGTGATCTAGATCTTGTTATCCAGCCCTGAAGCAAGTCCAAATGTTTTGCCTATATTGTCCTAATCAGGTGCCACTAATCCCCTAGTGTCAACTACCAGCATGACTTACGGGAATGAACCAGCCTCTCAGAAGTTCCTCTGAAAACCTAGCCCTTTGCCTTGATGGAGCCACCACCCTTAGATGTCATAAGCATCCTGATTTTTTAAGAAGGTTTATGTAGCAGACATAGGCATTCCATTCATCATTTACAAAGCTGAGGCAAGGCAGTGCAACTCAGAAAAGATGCTAGGATCACTGACATACTGACTATTTTCAAATTACTTTTATGGCATAGTCTCTCATTTAATCCACACAGTCTCTTTGTGATAGAGATATTGTTATTATTATAACAATTATTATTATTCCCATTTCAATTTTGCAAGTGGAGAAACTGAGAGACCAGAGAAGCCACGTATCTTTGTATATGTGTCAAGAATCTTGAGTAACACAACCCAGCAAGGAATTGGAAGAGCTGAAACTCTCAACTAACCTTAGCATCTTTTTCCCTCTCATCATGTCTGAAACTACAAGAAGAATCTCCTAAAAGCAGCCCCCCAAAATCATCACCTATAAAATGGTTATAAAAAATATTTTGAAGCTGAGAAAAAGTATATAATCTAAACATTTGTCAGAGTAAAACAGCAGAACATATTTTCTACATTGTGTATCAGTCAATTTTCAGTAGGTTATGCTGCAAACAAATTATCACAGAAATTCTAGCAGTTTAAATCAACAGAGATGTTGCTCTGATTCCTGTCCATATGAGCAGAATACAGATCTTTTCACATCCTTTTCATTCCAGGATCCAGGTTGAAGGATCACCTTCCATCTGTGATATGCCACACTATAGCCAAAATCAAACAGTAAGCATAAAACTATGGGGTGGCTCTTGAGGATTCTGCTTGGACCTTGCTTACATAACTCCCACTCCCACTCCATCAGCAAAAATAAGTCTTATGGAAATATCTGATGTCAGTAGGGGGTGAAATCATCTCCTTTCAAAGGAAAGGCCTGCAAGAGGAAGCCCTGTGCATATGAACCTATTGAAGAGTGACAGCAAGTATTTTAGACCACTCAAACAATGTTTTACATGTACATACTAAGTAATAGTACGCAGGCTTTTGAAAATGAAACATTAAGTCTATAGTTAATGACCTGAAAAAATATTCATGATGAGTATTGTTCTAGGATAATCACCCATCTCCATCCACCAAAATGTAAATTCTGGGAGGGCAGAACTTGGTCTGTTTTGCTCACAAATGTATCGTAATTACAGACTGAAAGAAGCATAGATCATCATAAAAAGTTATTAAAATATCAAATAAAGGAATTTTCCTCTGAGCACAATTTTATAGTCATATCAATTTTGTGCAATATTTGAGTAATCTTTTGGTCTTGAGTGTTTTCTTTTTTGACCCATTAGATATTTAGAAATTATATTAAATGTTTAAATGTATAACTATTTTTATTTATGATTTAATTACATTGAAATACTTAAAATGATGCGTTGCTAAAGAGTTTTTGAATTTTGGGAATATTTTCTTTATAGTCTAATGTACCATCAATATTCATAAATATTCCTGGTATATTGAAAATAATGTGTATTCTCTAATTTTTGGATACAAGATGGCTTTATATGTTAGTCATTTTATAAATTGTACTGTTTAATAAAATTTTCTATATTCTTACTTTTTTTCTCATTATTTATGAAGAAAGTGATATTAAAATACATCACTATTAACCAGAGCTGATACATGTATTTTTGTAACTATCAATTTTGTTTTATATATTTTGAGGTTATATTATCAAATTTATACAAGTTTAAAATTGTTATAATTGCCTGCTAATTGAACATTTTATTGCTGTAAAAGAATATGTCTTTATAGTAATATTTCATTTGAAGTCTATTATTAGTTAGATATCTCTATAACAATAGCCTTATATTGTCTCTTGTTTGCCTTTTATAGCTTTTGTCCACATCTTTCCTTTTGACTTCATGTGTCAGCATATTTTAGATCAGTTTCTGTTAAATAATGTATTACTAGATTAGCTTGTCTATCCTATCTGGAAATATTTAACAACTGGTAAGTTGTGTCCATTATTGGAGTAGGCCAGTAACATAGTAGGTCCTCAAAATAAAAAGTTTGTTGAAGAAATAAATGAGTAAATAATTGTTTTTTTCTTACTGATATATTTGAATTGTAAATTTTATCTTATTAACTGTAATTATATATGTGTATGACTATACATGTATATAAGTATTTGGATTTATTTATACTATTTTGTTTTGATTTCTACTTGTTTTTTGATGATTTTCTCCATTTCTTGCTTTTTTATTAAAATAACATTTTATTAGTTTTTATTCTACTACTCTAAAATGTATATACTATATTTATCTTTAGTCATTAATCTTTAATTTTTTACCTACATAGTGAGTTAATAAAATATACACAGTCATATCTTTATGAACCTATCCTACAATACAAAAATCAATTCATCCCCTTTCATATGTATTTTTAAATTTTTGGTTGGGTATTTTTGTTTCACCTTGCTTTCTTCAAATCAATTAATATTAGTGCTGTTTTGCAGAACCCATGTTGACATAGGTTTGCTCACATACCTATGGTTCCCCCTCATCGCCATTCACTGTGGCTTCACAGGCCTCCTTCAGGAGTTGAAACTTCTACAGTTCTTTCAGTGATAGTGTGTTGGTGATAACCTCTCTACGTTTTCATTCATGTAAAAGATTTTCATTTCACTTGCTCTCTGAAATATAATATTCCTGGGTATGAAATGTTACAGTCATAGTTATTTTCCCTTTAGCACTTTGAAGAAATTTGTTCTGTCTCCTGACTTCCACAGAGAAAGCTGAGTTGAACTGCCATCCTTTTAAGTAATCTGACATTTTTCTCAGGTTGCCTTTAAGACTTTTATCTTTATTTTTGAAGTATGGCAGTTTAACTACAAAGTATCTAAGGTTGGTTTTCTTTTCCATCAAGCTGGCTATCTAAATCTGATGATTTGTGAATTTTATCATGAATTCTTTTTGAAGAATATTGCCCCCTATGTCCTCTAGTACTCCTTTGTTTTAGGCTAAACTTTTACATTCCACTCTTCTTTTCTTCTGCTTCTTTCTGCTTTTCTCTCTCCTCTCTGTTCTGAACTCTTGGTAATGTCTTCCTGTCAAATCCTTGCACCGATTACTCAAGCTGTCTTACTGACTTCATTTCTATTGCCTCAAATACTTTTGAATTTCAATGATCATATATTCTTTTCTAGAGGTTCTATGTGTTCTCTTAAAACATGTCTGAAATGCTATTAGTAGTAGCTTATTCCTGTCTCATGTTTCTCATTTTTTACATTCTTCAATATTTTAAACACATAATTTATATTATGGGCTGGGCACACCTGTAATTCTAGCACTTTGGGAGGCTGAGGTGGAAGGATCACTTGAGACCAGGAGTTTGAGAGCAGCTTGGACGAAACAGCAAGACCCTGTCTCTACAAGTAAATGAAAAATAAAAAACTTAGCCAGGTATGATGATGTGTACCTACAGCCCCAGCTACTCAAGAGGCTGAGGTAGGAGGATCACTTGAGCCTGGGAGATCAAGGCTGCAGTGAGCTGTGATTGTGCCACTGCACTCCAGCTTGGGCAACAGAATGAGACCTTGTCTCAAAAATAAAATAAAACAATGTATATTGTGTATATAATAATGACAAATCTGTAGTTCTAGGGAGTGTAGCTCTGTTGTTGCTCCTGACTTAGTCATGGAGATGGACAGCTTTCTGTTTTGCAGTTTGGGATTGTGAGCTCAGCTCTTTAGATCCTTTGTCACCAAGAATCCTCAGTGGTCTGGACTGCAGACATGGAGCGCCACAGGGGTTGACATTTGTCTCTGCCAGACACCCCAAGGTATTATCAGCCCAAGATAACTTTACGTAGTTTCTCAGTTTCTCTTCTCCAGGTTACAAAAGTAGGGTGAGCATAGGATCCATTTAAATTCAAAACACAAGTGAATCAGGCCTTTGGGAGCCTTCCTGCACTCTCACAAAGAAACAATCTTTCTCATTTTTCTCTTTGCTGGCAAGCAGAATATTTTTCTCTGGAAGGTCTTGGAGGGTTGTGGCCTTGTTCAAGAGGCCCCAGTTCCAATCCCCAAAGTCTCACTTGTTTTCTCAGTCTCTCACTCTGCCCTCAGGCAGGCATTGAGACTTCCCTTATACTTCCAGGCTCCTCACAGTAAACTCACCGCTTTGGGCCTCCCTCTGTTGGTCCTAGCCAAGGGTATGTTACCAATTTTTCTTTTTCTTTTTTCTGCTTCTAGGCATAAAGGGGTGATTAGCTTCAGTTTTGTTTACCCTCATTTGAGACCCAGCCTATGTTCCATTCTCCACGCAGCTTAGAAAGGAGTCATACACTTTGGATATTAAATTAATAAATAAGTGGTGATACCTATTGGGCTCAGTTTTCTTCTCTTTTTCTCTATTTTTGAAATCTATACTCTGTGGTCTATAAAACAGGAGGAGAAGAGAAGTGACTGACACCTATCACCTCTGCCTTTTTCACTGCTAACAGCTCTGAGGAATATGCAACATTTTAAAAATCTCACTTTTTTCTTCCTTTCCATCATTATCTGAAAGTGATGGAGAACATTGTAGAGACCCAGGTACTGATTACATAAATCAGATTGTCCCTAGAAGGTAGAAGCCGCCTTCTGTCACTCAAGCGCCTATGTATGCCATGACATGCCTGTGTCCTTTCTTGCCCAGGTTATAAAATTATAGACATACAAAAGATCCTGATGGTTCTTGATGGAGCAGCATATCTAATGAAGAGATAGACAATCCACTTTTCTTTTTTCTTGTATTTGTTGGCCAGCTCTTATGTGACAATAAATGTGCTAAATGCTGTGGCTACAATGATAAAGGAGACATTTCTTTCCCCTCGAAGAGGTCATCGTTTGGTAGAGGAGGAATGCACATAAACACAACTCACACAAAGTAAGCATTGGGAGAAGGAAGGTGTTTCTGAGATGTGCAGAAGAGTTTCTGGAGGAGATGAAACCTGAAATAAATCTTCACAAATAACTGAGAGTCAGTCCATTCCTTTACTTAATATGTATTTATTAATTACTGATTATGAGCTGAATATTAGGGTAGGTCCTTGACATGCATCTGTTAATGACAAAGGCATAGTTCCCATCATTATGGGCTGACATGCTTTGGCCATAATGATGTGCTGTGCTTAACAGGAATAGCACAGCTAAGTGTGTCTGAAAGCCTTTCTCTTCCAAGTTATGTGTCTTTTTATTGGTCGTTATTTTTTTCTTGGGCCTCTGTTTCCTTTCAAGATGTCAATATCCTCCCTTTTCTAAATCTAGTCAACTTCGGAGTGGTGTGAAGAAGCCATCTCTTTTGGAAGGCAGGCACCCATCAGCCATTGTACTAAGGGCTGGGAAAAGACCAGGAAATTGGATATGATTCTTTCCCGTATTGTTAATTAAGCTCATTTCCATGGTCTCCTCGGCATTGCTCACTCCACATCTTTGCCCCATTTAAACAGTAATTGCAAACACTCCCATTGACTTTATTGGAATCTTCTACTTTTTGTCTCTTACAGAAGAAGAGAGACTATAGGTAGAGACAGGAAACAGGCTCAGAAATAATGTATCTGACATAGACATAGATGCCCACAGATGGAGTTTGTTGATTCTTTGTAAGTTCACATAACAGAGAGAGCTACTATGTTATCTGTTAAATGAACTATAAATGACCCTGGTGAGAGTAGACTTATGCTATAGACATAAATGAATGAATACAAAGCTAGAAGGTTACATTTCTCTTTTGGTTAGATTCTACAGTTTGGTTGGATTTAGTTCACTCTCTAAAATTGTTCAGTAAAACGGATTAGAAACTTAAATGTAGGGTCGGGCACAGTGGCTCACGCCTGTAATCCCAGCACTTTGGGAGGCTGAGGTGGGCAGATAGATTAAGGTCAGGAGTTCAAGACCAGCCTGGCCAATTTGGTGAAAGTCCATCTCTACTAAAAATACAAAACAACTAGCTGGGCATGGTGGTATGAATCTGTAGTCCCAGATACTTGGGAAGCTGAGGTAGGAGAGTTCCTTGAACTCAGGAGGTGGAGGTTGCAGTGAGCTGAGATTGTGCCACTACACTCCAGCTTGGGCAACAGAATGCAATTCCATCTAAACACCACACACACACACACACACACACACAAAACCTTAAATGTAAAACTGGAAAACTTTTGAAGAACTGTAGAAGAAAATCTTCAGTGTCTATGATATGGCAATGAGTTTTTAGACTTGACACCAAAAGCACAATTCATAAAAGGACTTTCTGGTAAACCAAACGTCATCGTAATTAAATCCTTTTGGTCTGAAAAAGACTACGTTAAGAGAATGAAAAGGCAAGCTACTGACTGGGAGAAAATATTTGCAAATTTCAAAACCATTTATCTAACAAAGAACTAGAATATAGAATATATATCAAATTCTTACAACTCAATAGTAAAAAAATTCAATTAAATTTAATTAGAAAATGGGCAAATGATATGAACAGTCATTTCACAGAAGAGTTATACAGACAGCAAGCTCATGAAGCCAGCAGAATGGCTGAATTAAAATAACAGTGATAACACCAAATGCGGAGCAACCAAGGCACTCTAACATTGCTGCTAGAATGTTAAACAGTAGAGCCACTATTAAAAAACACTGTAGAAAAACAGTTTGGCAGTTTCTTTCAAAACTACACATGGCCTCACCTACAACCCAGCAATTCCATTTCTGAATATATTTATCCTGGAGAAATGAAGACTTATACTGACAAAAAAATTGATAAAACCCTATTGTTTTATCAATTTATTCATAGTATCCCAAAACTAGAAATAACTCAGATGTCCTTCTATGAGGCAAGGGTTGAAGAAACCCTGATTTATTCATACCATGTAATAGCACTCAGCAGGTCAAAGGAATGAACTATTGGTGCACATAGCAACCTTGATGAATGTTCAGAGAATTACACTGAGTAAAAAGCTAATCTCAAAGGGTTCTATACTGTATGATTACATGGTGATGAACACACGACCTTACACTGGTGATAAAAAATTACTTAGAACTGACTGGGTGCAGTGGCCCGTGCCTGTAATCCCAGCACTTTGGGAGGCAGAGGTGGGAGGATTACTGAAGCCCAAGAACAGCCTGAGCAACATGGTAAGATCCCGTCTCTATAAAAAAACCCTTTTTAAAAAAATTAGCCAGGCATGGTGGCCTGCAACTGTGATTCTAGCTAGTTGCCAGGCCAAAGCAGGAGGATCACTTGAACTGAGGAAGTTGAGGCTGCAGTGAGCCATGATTGTACCACTACACTCCAGGCTGGGTGACAGAGTAAGATCCTGTCTCAAAAAAAAAAAAAAAAAAAAAAATATATATATATATATATATATATATATATATAGCACTAAATACACATACAAAAGTAAAAATAAAACTGGGGAAATAAGAATAATATCAGTGGTCTGTATCAACATCAGTATCCTAGTTGTGATACTGCATTATAGTTTTGCAAGATGTTATCATCATTAAGGACAAGAGGTAAAGGGTACATGGGATTCTCTTTGCATGCAAATCTACAATTACATACAAAACATTTGTTTTAAGTTTAGTTTTAAAAATATTTGAGGAAAAGCAATAGGATTATTCAAGCTTAAGTTGGTGCATGTCCTGAGCTGACATTTCGAGCTCATATATGAGGCTGTCACCCTCTGCCTGTAAGCCCATCTGCCTCCCACTGCTCCTAGGAAACACTGAGCCCGTGTAAATGTTTAGCCTGAGGCAGAGATGCAAGCCCTGAAGCTGAATCTACTGCAGGCCTGTTTCCCTACAGCCAGCATTCTGGCCAAGGGCCTCACGCTCATGGATTAATCCAGTCTCAGTACTGCAGGGTTTTGGCATTGCAGGGCAAGCTCAAGCACTGCACCTATGGAAGCTTCTTTCAGGCTAGTGGACAAGATGCTGGAAGTAGGTTTTCTGGTCAAAAATGGTAACCCTGTGTCCTGTTCACCCAGGATCATCAATTGTGGAGGCCAAGGTAGATGCCTGCATTTCTCCACTGGGGTTTGTCTCTCCTGCTGTCTATGGTTAGTGTTATTTTTAATGAGCAGCCTGAGTTTGGAGCTAGCTGTTTGAGGATCAAACTAATGTTTTAGTTTTTTTTTTTTTTTTTTTTTTTTGGTAAAGACAGGATCTCACAATGTTGCCCAGTCTGGTCTCAAACTCCTGGGCTCAAGTGATCCTCCTGTCTCAACCTCCTAAAGTACTGGGATTATAGGTGTGAACCACCACACTGAACCATTGGGCTTTCCTCTTCTTTTGAAGACACCAATCTTGTTACATTAGGGTCCTACCCTTATGATGTCATTCAGCCTTAATTACCTCCTAAAAGCCGTATCTCCAAATACAGTTACATTGGGCATTAGGACTTCAACATATGAATGTGGAGAGGGGGGAGCCAATTCAGTCCATAGCAGTCCACTTAATTATCTGACACATGGTAAATGTTTAGAATACAGAATTCTTATGTTACTTATTTTTAACACTCTAATTGTAAATGATAGACATAAGTGAATTATTCTAGCTTAAGCAAAAAGAAAACCTTTATATAAAATATGCAATCTTGTTTTTCAAATCAAGATTGAGACAGAGACTGGATTTCAGGAAGATTCTGGAAATTTAAAAGTAACAATGTATCAAGAGCCCTGACTGAAGTCTCTTTCCTCTTCTCACCATCTCCTCACAGCTTCCAAGGAGTGGTTTTCCCTACCCTTCTGGGCTTGTAAAGGGGCAATGTCTGCCACTCCATGGTTCCCATGATGCCATCTGCTCTGTGCACAGCATTTCACACTTACTCACTTACCGACCCAATTCGGAACTGCCAAGTGAGGAAGTGAGTTACTGCGCCTGGGTCAGAAGTCCATGCCTGGTCTAACTGCCAATGGCTAAAGACAATAGCCTCCAGGGGCCCAGGCACCTACTCTTGCAGGAGGGAAGCAATTTTGAAAGACAGTGGGTAATTGTTACACTGGATAATCACCCCATACAGTGTCTGGTAAGGTTTTTCATACTGGTGCCAACCCTGTTTCACAGGGTGCCTACTTGAGCTGTAAATGTGAAGTCCTGATACTAGTAAAAAGTTGTATTACCCAGACCTGACTCCACCCATTTGGAGATCAGCATTTTCCTTTCAAAGCTGATCACAGGGGTCCTAGGGTACACAACTCCTTCCCCCACCTCCTCTTCCATCCTCCTGTTCCTTTTTTTTTTTTTTTTTTTGAGATGGAGTCTTGCTCTTGTCACCCAGGCTAGAGTGCAGTGGCATGACCTTGGCTCACTGCAACCTCCCCATCCCGGGTTCAAGCTATTCTCCTGCTTCAACCTCCTGAATAGTTGGGATTACAAGCACCCACCACCACACCTGGTTAATTTTTGTACTTTTAGTAGAGTTGGGGGTTCGTCATGTTGGTCAGGCTAACATTGAACTCCTGACCTTAGGTGATCCACCTGCCTCGGTCTCCCAAAGTGCTGGGATTACAGATATGAACCACTGCACCTAGCCCCTCCTGTTCCTCTTGCTGTGTGGCTGTCTGGATGTGATTTGCTACCCAGCCTTTTAAAACTGCGCGAGTTCCCACAGGTGAGATTGTTCCAGGATGTTATGGGAAGGCATGTCCAACCAGTTCTACACCACTGTGGGGCCAGGTCCTAGTGGCTCCAAAGCTGTCACTTGGGCAACAGCTTCAGCAGTCTCATTGTCACCTCACAGAATTCCCAGCTCAAGGGGTCTGGCCTCTTAGGCAACAAAGGCAGTAATCCCCTTTCCCCACATTAAATATGTGGTTTATTTAATGACTCAGGTTCCTCCACATCAGTGCTATCTTTGGCTAATATTAATCCAGAGGTTCAGAATGGCAAGGATGATATCCTATTCTCTCTTCAGTGGCCTCCTGTACTGAGGTGCAAAGAACACACTTAGCCAAAGGTGATCTGTATCAATAAAATTCTAATGGAGCATTCTGGCTGCAGCTCTCCTTTTTGACATCATTAAAAACTGCCGACTGGCCATACACAGGTGCATAGATCTTCATTAGGCCCTGCGGGATGAGAGAAAGAAGACATTCTGCATGGAGAAGAATCAGCAGTGTGACAGATCTCCACAGAACAATTAGGAGCCCAAGAACCAGAGGACATGGGGAGGAGTCACATTATATCATTTTTCTATTTTATTTTCTGCTCGACCATCTTCCTTACAGCTCTTTGAGATGCTCAGCAATTGCTGACTACCTGGAACAGTTACACCCCTCAATTCTGTTTAATTGAATATTGAAATATTCAATTAAACATTATTTACAATGAAAGCTCTTCTAAACTTGCTCTATGTAACTGACTTCCCTGATTAACCAATACAGCCCAATCGCCCTGTAAAACGTTCTAGGATAAAGCTGTCAGTGAGTGAGCTTGCCTCAGACAGTGGGATGCTTTACAACTCTCCACAGGCCTGCTTCATGCTAAGAGTCCCTGTAGTTCTCTGAAAACTGTTTCATAAGCCAAAGATATATAGGGAAGAAAGAGATAATATTGTTTCTACAAAAACTACAATACAAGTCTTTGCATCTTTCAAAGATTTTAAAAAAATAGATTGCTAAAAAATAGATTGCCTTAAAAATTGCTGGACAATTACATGTGGACATTATACCTAGAAAAAAAGTTGGGGGCAAGGTCATAAAAA